>OY282641.1:159203433-159823433 GCA_958299015.1 Tetanocera ferruginea
ATGTATTTTTAAGATCAAAATTTCTGTGCATACTTTCTGGCTCAAAATTTTTCTATAAGTATATGTTCAACAGTTTGAAAGCTAGAAATAGTAACAATTTGAGCAAAATTAGGTGCAGAGCAGAACGCGTATCTATTGTTTGAACAATTAATTTTTTTTTGCATACTTTGAGGCTGAACATTTTTAACTCTTATTCGCCGCACTTATTCGGGATCATTTGCTCCCCCACTGTTTATTTATTTATTTATTTATTGACCAAACAAGGCAGTTAACGATCAAATAATTTATTTTATACTTTCAGGCTGAATTTTTAACCCTTATTCGGTACAATGCACCCAACTGTATATGTATTTATTTGTCAAACAAGGTAATTAAGTAATTCAAACAGGTTTTGTGTATTATGTTGTGTTTTTTGTTTTCTTGCTCCCTTGCTTCTTTTTGAGTTTGATGGTATGCAATTCGATGTAATCGCCCACCTGAACGACATGATTTCAAGAACACACTAATAAGAAAAGGCATGAAGAAAAACTAAATAAAAAAATAAGGAAAGGAACTTCTTATCACTACAACGTTAACTACTAAATTTATTATATATGTTGCTTTTTCGGCCCTTTAATGACCCTTTACGGCCAAAGCTAAAATTTAGTTAAATAAATACTAAATTTATTGACAAATTTATTTAATAAATCAAGCAAGGCTTATAAAGGTTGATTCAATAAGAGCTTCCTACATTGTTTTCTAAATGAAATACATAAAATATATTTATTGATGCAAATCTTTATTTGGATAGTCCTGCTCCTACAACTCAACTCAATGTTTAAAAATTATTTCCTTCAAATGTTCCATTCTGTGGGTTCAATTTTCACGCATATCGGCTGGTATTTCTTGAATAAAATAAGTTATATTGGTTTTCAAAGCGTCAACAGTTTCGGGTTTGTCGACTTCATCAAGTAATTTAACATACCCCCAAAGAAAGAAATCCAATGGCGTCAAGCCACATGTTATTGGTGGCCAATTAACCGGACCATTTCTTGAGATATGGTTTTCATGTTGAAGAACTCTATAACATTCTCTAACTGATAAGTGATTTTGGTAGTAAGTTTCCACAATTAATAAACGCTGTTCAGGAGTAAGTCTATTTGTGATTTAGTCGTATTGAATACTGTACATAAACGTCATATGGACACGCCATTTGACACATAACAACTGTCAAAACAACACTCTTGGAAAAGGGACCTCGTATTGGATCACTCTTTAGATATATCTCATACTAAATAAAAAATAGTCACAACTCAAAAAACATAAATTTTGAATTATTATTAAAATAGACATAAGATAATTTTTTCAGAAGAATATGATGAAAAATACATTTTTGCTGTAGATAGACATGTGTATTTTGAATTGATTTATAAAAAAAGTCAATTTCGGAAAATTTTGAGTTGTGACTGTTTTGTTTTTAGTGTGCGATATATATATATGTATATAATTTCCCTTAAGTCTGTGCTAATGTTGGATATTGAGAAATTTAGAAAGGGTAAGCTTGAAAGAGGATTTAGACTTGAAAGGGAAGTAGTATACGTAGATGTAATTTAACTCTCTTGCGCATCGACTGATGGGTTCAATATTTGCATTTGTAGTATGCTGCTGATATTCAGTAAGCATTCAAGTATTCCTAGAACTTCTTCTTGGATTGTTGAAGGAAATAAAACTAGAAATAAATTCGTATCAAAACATCGAATATGAAGCATGAGCCTAATAATGATTTCCTTGATAATAATGGCATTAAATTTAGGCAGCAATAATCACGGCAACAATACTTGTCTCTCAACGCGGACAGACCGAATTGCTTTTGAATAAATTCAAATCTTTTACTAGGGAACGAAAGATTTAAGGCACAGTACAAGTATGTATGACTTAAATATTTTTGACTTTATTTGATCGTCTTTTTATAAAGCCGAGCAGTTTTTTGGCCTTGGCTAAAATTAAAATGAGTGGGGTTGAGATTCTTTTTTTAAAAGAAAAAAGATGTGTGACAATATTGTGCTCTAGTCGGATTCTGGTGAAACATACGTTTTCTTTGGTGCTAGTAGAGTCAGGTAATAGCAACGGGATGTTTTGAGGATTCGATTTTTTGTAATTGTGGTTGTAGTTATTCCAGTCTAAAAAAAAATCATTTTGCAGTCTTATGAAAGCACATTTAGTGATAAAGTGCTTATATCGAGAAATAAAATAAGGTACTGGGTGTAGAAGAAAAGATTTAGATGAAATATTGTCTAATTTCTATAACCATTTCGCGCTCATTGGAAATAGATTTGGCGGCTTTGATCACCGATTTGATGTCGGTGCTATACAAAAATTAACATCGGTCTCTGATTTATTTTTATAGTACATTTTTAAATCATCTGCGTGCATAAAATGTGGGATATCGTTTAGAACATCTGACAAGTTGGATATGAAAATGTTAAAAAGAAGACGATAAGGTGATTTTGTGGAACTCCTGAGGAGACTACAATTTTTTTAGTCTCCTAAGAAATGGCTTGGAATTTAATATACTGGGATCTGCCGTTGAGATATGATTTTACCCAACAAAGTTTGGATCCCGCAATACTAAGTTTTTCTAATTTATATATTAGAATGCTGTGATCCACTCGATCGAAAGCTTTACTCAAATCAGTAGAAACAGCTTTTATTTGGTGCATTTTTTCCATTTTGTCTAAAACATCTGATACCAAGATCATAATCTTAGTGGTGATAGACCGCGTTAAGAATCTGCGTTCTCCATTTTTCCATCCTCCAACTAGACTATTACCCATTTTCCGAATCAACACAATGTTTTCGCATTAACAGGGGCATCCTCTGGGCGTTCTGCAATTTTAAACGTTAAAATTAAGTCGTACAGCACGGTTTGAATGTGGGTCTTTTTCACAAGCACATGCAACGTTTTTATTCACTATTTAGGGTTTACCTTCAGTCCTTAATATTCATCATACAAAGATATAATATATGCCAAAATATCAGTTATATGGTGCTTAAAACGAATATTTAGCTGTAAATTTTGTCACACTTTTAATAAAGTCACAAACTAGCAAAATAAAAGAAGAAAAATTTCATTTTCGTGGTTTTTTTGGTTTGAATCATGCAAGAAGTCGACTCGCAGAAGTCAAAATTTAAAAAAAAATGCTTAGTATGATTAAGTAGAAACTTAAGAAACTGTACTTAAGGCACAGTTTAAATTTTTTTTTTAATAATTTTCGATTTTTGTTTTTTTATTGTATAATTTTCTATTCAAAACATCTTAAGAATGTTCATGAAATTTTTTCAGAATAATTCGTTTTTTTTTCGTCCGTGCGGTAATTTTTTACTTTTAAAATTTTTGTAGGTTTACGCGGAAAGCAAAACTGTATTTTTTTTTTTTTATTTTTTTTTTTTTGTTTCAGGCTATCTGGAGAGGATATATCGAGCAAGCCGCAAGAAACCTTACGTTCACGACCTTAAGGCCATGTTCACACAGAGAGTTTAGTTTGCGTTTCGTTTGAGTTTAAATGCAGCTGTTCACACAGAGATGCGTCGGCAGAATTGAGTTTACGGTAGATTGAAATGATCGCCAATTTTTGGAATTTCGCTCAAAACTCAGCTTTTTCGTCCCATACTGACTGACTAATGAGAAACCCTCATCTTCTAAGCTTTCCGAAGTTATTTTATTTGTTTTTTGGCTTATTTTTGTTCATAAAAAAATACAAATAGAAACATGCACAATTGAGAATCAGCTGTTGTTGGCATTTTTTATCGTTCAATCGAATCGAACACAGCTAAAATCTAACTGAACGAATGTTTTTATCAAAAGACTAGCATACTTGTAGGCATGTATCAAATTGAGTTTTGGTAAACGTAGAAAACAAGTTGTGTTTAGTTGCGTTTTCTCCTGCAAAATTGTACTGGAAATGCCAGCGTTTAAATTGAGTTTAAGGGCAAAACGCAACATTGTACTGGAAACGCAAACTAAACTCTCTGTGTGAACATGGCATAACTTTTACGCGCTGTATAACCATAACTATTGATGCAAGAAAAAAAAAGAAAACAAAAAAATATATATTTAAAACTAAACTAAAAATATAAAAATACAATTATTCTGATATTTAATAAAACAAAACAATATTTAGTCATACAAAACAGCCCGCTTATTTACTCAATAAATTGAAACTTGGTCTGAAAACCCACAAAAAACTTAAAATAAATCGGTCAATTAGTTTTTAAGTTTTTTTGCCCGCTAATTTTGTTCCTGGTGCTTTAAGAATATTATTATGACAAAGGAATGAAGACATAAAAATATAATTATTTTTTTTTTTTTAAACAAAATACTTTATAAAGAGTGCACAATAGATTTAAATTCAATACTTTTATCGTTATACGCAATTGTTAATCCTCAAAAATCATCCAAATTCGTTTATAAAAATAGATATAAGTCCCCTTAAAAAAAAAAACGATTTCAGGATAACGAAAATCTGCCCATCACTAGCTAAAAACAAATGTAAATTAATTAATACTTGCTATAGCAAACTTTTATTCAAGTCTTATTTAACATGAACAACAAACAATAAATTTGACTGCAGCTACTCGACGATGAGGAAATATATGAATTTCTGCTATTGTTAAAAGGCTTTTGTTGTTGTTGTTGTTGTTGTTGTTGCAACAAAAATTGCTACTGTTGTTTGGGGTATTTGCAGTGTTTACATGAGTTGTTGTTGTTGTTGTTGCTATTGTTGTTACTGCAGTAACTATGCACCAAGTGGCACTTAAGGTTACTTAACAAACATAACAACTACAAGCAACCATAACGCACAGGTTGCTGTTCTGTTTGCTTGATAGGCAGTGCACTTGTTTTATTGTAGTTGCCTCATTTGTTGTTGTCTTAATAGTTGCTGCTACTTATGTTGTTGTTCTTGTTTACTATGACTAGTACATCAACGTATTAAATACATAAAATTTAAAATGTTGCAAGCTAAAATGTAGCAACAGAACTTTGTAGCATGTGGCTGTGCGAGGGCAAGTAACGTATGTATATAAGATTTTGCATGTTGGTGTGTCTGTGTGTGTGAGTGTGACTGTGTGCTTGCTTTTGTTGTCTTGCAAATACGTGTCTTAAATAGATCGGGTACGCTTGTCTGCACTTGACATAAATACCAAATTTTCTCTACCCACTTGCATGTATTTTATTTGCATAGCAACATAATGGCTAAAATGTAGATATGTGTATGTGTGTGTGTGTGTTAACTTAACTGATTGCTATTTGAATTCATAATAAGTCTAATTTTCAACACACCATAAAGACACACAGACACACTGACACACAATATAACGTTTTTGATGTCATGCTGCTCTTCACAGAACGACGTACGCATGACTTAATGTTTACATCATTTAAATAGCAATTATTTTAATAAATCTACTAAAAAAAATGAATTCCATACAATTCAAGTCACGTTATTTCAGCAATATGTTCAAATTTGTCGTAATTTATTATCAATGATTTTTGGCTTAAATGCTCCAGCTAAAAGGGAATAATTCAGAGGCAAGGATATTTTGCTTAGAATCAGTTTCTTTCAATAGCAGTAAGGAATAGCTTTTTCTTAGCATTGGTATTCGTAATCTTAATTTAAATTTATCTCTACAAGCATTATTGAGCAAAACTTTTTAAATACATTTGTTTAAAGTTTTTGCTTCAATTATCGAGTTCACCAGTTTTTTATGTCTTGGCATTAATTTCAGTTTTAAGCAGTTTTTAATGAGCAAAATATTTTTCAAATAACTCTGCTAATGCAATGTCAAAAGTTTAACGAATTTAAAAAAAAAAAATTAGTAAAAGTTTTAAGTTTTGTTAAAAAAAATGAAAAGTTTTTATTTGTTTTCTGATTTATCCTAGCTATGACTACAAATATAAAAATTTTTTAGAGTAAATACATAACTTAGTTAGTGCAGACACTGACGCACACTTTAATGCAGTGTTATTCAACTGCTTAAACTTTGCCATTTCAACTTAAACCGGGCTTCAACTGACTCTTGTGATAATCTGTTCCTATTCACAAATTTTAAAACTTGGTCGTCAGCTCTAAATAACAACAACAACAACTGAACTCTTTCACTTTACACCATTGCCAGCAGAAAATCAATAAAATTTAATGCAAAAGTTAAAATTAGCTAAAAAAAAAATTCAAAAAAGTTGCATAAAATAATCTTCAACTTTAAGTGCTGCTACATCTTACTTCTTCTCACTCTCATCTCCACTTCTCATAGAATTTTTTAATAAAGAAAACATTTAAGTTCATAACTTTTACTGTGCAAATCGTTGTTGTTATAAATTTTTCACTGTCCACTTAATGAAAATTAATCTCTTTAAAAGCTTTCATCACCTTCTTCAAAGCAAATTCTTGCTTTGTTGTTATTCGCAAGAGCAAAAGCTACTCGTAAATTTGAAAAAAAAAAATTCCATTTAAAGATTTTTTAATTTCACGCACAAAGATTTTATGACGAGAAACCTTGTTAGTCAAATTATTTGTTGTTTAAAAAACTAAAACATGCTGTTGATGTGGCTAACATGGTTGCATGGGCGTTGAGTTGTATTTTATAAGCTTATTCTCGGATGTGAGTTTGAAGCAAGAAAAAAAAAAAAAAAATAAAACCAAAACAAAATAATGGGAGATAAACACAAGAGACGATTACCTCAGGCAGATTTTTCTTGAGGAACGTGTAGAAATTAAAGGAAATTTCTTGTTTACTGCTTTTTGTGAAATTTTCTTCTATATCGAATACACTTGTTTTGGTTTTAATGGTATTAAAAAGTTGATATAGATTTTACTCAACAATTAACGTCTCAAAACATTAAAAAATTATGATGCTAAAAAAAACTAACTTTTCGGTTAGCGAGAAGAATTTTCTAAAAAGAATAAAATTATAAAGGCATTTAAGAATATTTATTATATTGTGGTTGTAATTGTTAACACAAGCACAGAGATTTCACAGCATTGTAAAAGCTTAGACAAAATAGCTCGAGTCAAAAAATGCATGACAAAATATGTTTCGATATTTTTGCGGCTGATTTTCTGTTCTACACGGAGAGATTGTAGAACTGAAAACAATCACAAACCAATTAATTTTGGGAGTGATTCTGAGCTAAGTTATAATGTTCTTGATATCAAGCCCTAATGTGATTGTTTATTTAAAAATTAAAACACCCAGCAACAAAGAAAAAAAGAAAAACAAAAATAAAAATGACATGAGAGCAAAAAAAATGAGAGCAAAAAAACTGATTTATTCTCTGCGCTTTCAAATTTTTTGCAATGTCATAATTTTGTATTTTTTGCTATAAAATTCTAGAGATCAATATTTAAAAAAATCTTAAACTTCTTACTCCATCACGAAGCGAGGATGTATTCTTCCCTTTTTCGACACATAACCGATTTTTTTACGGGCATTTTGTTTTTACTTTGATCAAATTTTTCGAGCAATTTTTAATTAAAAATTTTAAAACCTCTACAAGAAATTTAATGCAAAAGTAATAAAAAAATGTCTCCAATGTGAGATAACGAAAAGCCGTTCAGCGCACAGATGGACATTGAGTAGAGCTATTCAATTATGCAATAAAAAAAAATCATAAGAAATCACATACCTGATTTTTCAGGCGCAGCGACGATATATTTAATCCAATTCGGACAGAAAAATATAATTTATTAATTTCTTCTCAACACTTTTATGCACTTTTATATTAACAGGAACAACAACCATTTGAGAATTATATCGTTCGGTTGCTAATTTTTTGATGTGCATTAACAACAACAATAAAATTAATTTTTTATTAACACGCCCAAAATTACACGTATTTAGCACAAATTGGCGTTTTTCTTAAAAAAAAAATTTCAAGTCCAATTTATGGCATAAATTGCGAACATGAATAGCATGCTTTGAGATGGTTTTCAGCTATATTGAGCTGATTTCAATTACAAACGCTCTAAACTTGATTTTAGCCAATTTTTTTTTCTCCGTGTACTGATCTTATATATTGGAGATACGAACATTTTATCATAGATATCATAGATATATGAGATTTATGTCAAAAGTATCGCATTGGAATACTGCAACCATTATAAAATTCAAATATGTAAGTTCTTAGATCCAAATTGAATTGTTTTTTTTTAATAAATAAGAAAAACATCTAAATGAAACTCCTTCAAACTGATTTTTATTTTATAAACATGAACTATAGCAATTATTTTAGTCTTTTATATTATTCGGGTAGTTTAACTATTATTTTTTAGTCAGTCAAAAATAAATATTAGTTTCGGTATTTTAAAAAAATTATTTTTCTGTTGGAAATAAAAATTTTTTTCTGTTTAATATTGAAGTTTCATTTTGAAAAAAAATATATATGAGACATTCCATGTCAACCTCTGAGTCCATAATCTAGAAAACCCAAAAAACGTCAGCAAACTATCAACATTTTTGTTCAAACATTGAAGAGCGGTATTTTTAATTTTTGCGTATTAAAATAAAATTTTTGGGTTTTCTGTTTTTAAATGTTAATTTCTGCTCCTCATAAAAAAACCGAAATATTTTGTATCATGTTAATTTTTATAAAAAGTCTACCTATGTTGAGTAACTTTGGGTATTTTGATATGGTTGGGTAATGTGATATACCTGCATTTTTTGTTAAATACACAATTTTCGATCAAAATAAACATGTGAACATAACGGCAACAGAAAAATACACGATCTGCAGCTTAATGCGCGCTCTCACTCACTGCGTTCACTGTCATTGTTGTGAATTTAGTTAGTCACAAATGAGGTAAGATTTTGATTTTCTACAGCGTATTTTTATAACAATAATCTTATTGTTTTAAAACCCGAGTTCGGCTATTATGATATAGTCAAAGTTGGGTAATGTGATATACCATCTATTCATAACATACCGATTAAAAAAAAAATTCGAAACAAACGCCGCGATACGGGTCTTCAAATTTAGCCTCTTTTTTCACCCTCACTTTCAGAATCGACCTAACTTTTGCTAACCAGAATTTATTCCATATGGGTTGGGGTTGGGTTACGCTATAGAGCTCCAAAGCTATAAAGCACTGCAAAATGCATCAAAAAATATCCTGTGTAATACGGTATAAGCTAAGGTATGAAACTTACTAGTAATTATAAATTTAAAAATACCTTCATCACATTACCCGGAGTTACTCTAATGGTGTTTTAAAAATTTGGTGGTGTATTAAATCAAAATTTAATTTATTTAAGTATTATTTATATGTTATAAAAAAAAAGGAAACAAAATATATATCAAAATATTGTTATGCGGAAGAAGGCTGTGACCAAAAATTTATGTTGATGGATTTTAGTGTTCTTGGGCTTAAAATGTTTTTTATGGATCCCTCTTTATGGGTGAGTGTGGCCTTTTGGAAAATTTCAGAAATTTGCAGAATATGGCGGCCAGAAATCAAAGAAAAATCAAGTTGACGCAGTAAAAAGTAAGAAAATACAAAAAACTTTACGGCCGAGTACCTTGGTTATGGGTGCAAATTGCAAGTAATTGACAGACCTTGAAATTATAATAATCACTTTTACAAAATCAAACATGGCTGATTCAATATGGCGGCTGAAAGCTGAAAATTTTCGAAAAATTAACAAAATCAAAACTTGGACTATCGCTTTTGACACTTAAATTGAATATATTGTCCTCAAATGATGAGTTTCAATGACTCCATGGATATACAAGCTTTCAAAAATTCTAAAATCCAAAATGGCGGCAACAATTAACTTTAAAATTTGATAGAATCCACACTGCCTTAATAGAAAAAAAATTCTTTCTAATATACTAAATTAACCATTTAGTATAAATTTTCCAATTGTTGCACTGCTGCATCCGACAAATAAAATGAGAAAAAAAAGAATTTTAATAAAAAAGTAAAAAAATTTTTTTATTTTATTTTGACTTTGTTTTCTGTCTGAATCTAGCTTTTTTTGACTTTTCAGGCGCCATCATAAAAGGTTTAATTATCCGCAAAGGTCGCGTGCGTAAACGCCAATTCAGACAGGTAGGCTGAAATCTGTGTGAAAAAACGAGATATATCTCTATCTATCTATCTACCTATAGCTATCTATCTCGCTTGTTTACACTGCCAGTCTGCCTGCCTGTCTGAATCGGCGTTCACTATGAATACGGCCTGAGGCTGCGTTCTGCGCTGAACTTTGCTTTCTCTAAGGCTGCTGTCAGAGTGAACGTTACAAACAAAGCTATGCTATAAAGTTTCGTGAAGCTACAAATCTTTGCCTGTGTTTTTCTATGAAAAAAATTCAAAAGGTGTCAGAGTAAAAGCGATGCTATAAGCTTTATGACGCTACTTTGAAAGCTTCAAGTGTTCGATAGATTTTTGAAATGATTTGTATGAAATTTATAATATAAAACTTATGATTCAGCATTTTTAGTAAGAAAAAAAAACCGCTTTCACTCTGACATAGTATAGCATTGTTTATAGCATCTAATAGCAAAGCTTCAAGTATCGCTTCGCTTGTTGCGGACACTCCGACTTCAGCATAAGCTTTTAAGTCGCCCTTGCAACATAAATGTTCTAAAGTATCAGTCCATATTTTATTAAATACTGAAACCATCGCAAAACTAGCATCAAGTACCGTTGTCCGTATACCAGAACCGAATTTAATTTATCTCTGAAGGTTGGTTAGATCTTTCAGGGCACCTTGAAGCGGCTGAAATTTAGCTCTACCTTCAATAAAATCACCTTTTTCGGCAAAGTGGTTGGAAAAATAATCAGTTTTTAAACTTTAATAAGTTTTAACTTAATTTTCTAGAATAAAAATTACTTAGAATCCAATAGAGAAAACGTGAGAATTCAGAATTGTTGAAGTCACTTTTAGGTTTTGGATTTCGCCAGTTTTTCGAAAAAACAAAAATGAACCAAAAATTTTGAAAAATTTTAACGTATTCTTAGGCGAATTCCAATAACTTTTTGCGAAGAATTTTGTTTTATCACCAATGTAATGTTGAATTTTTTTTTATTTATGAAATTTAACCTTTTTACAATATGTTTTGGGAAAATTTTTTTTATTAAATTTCCCAACACACATTATGACTCTTTAAATACTCTTTTGATACTCATATAAATGAGGTTTTATCATCATAATACGCTCAAAAATGACTTTAATGAGTACATTTTCATAGGTTGTGGGCATTCAAAGTGTGTTTTATAATTATAAATGTTTTGTAGCGCTTCTTGGACTCATAATAAAGACTGTCTTAAGACTTATATTTAAAATAGTTGTCAAACTCTTTGAGAACTCTTTAAAGAATCATTATTAAGACTCTTTTACACGGAGAGAAATTTGAACAGAAAACAATCCCAAACCAATTAATTTTGGGAATGATTCTGAACCAAGCCATAATAGTGTTGATATCAAGCCCTAATGTGATTGCTTATCAAAAAAATAACACGTCCGTGTCACTTATTAATAGTTGGATTAATAGTAAAAAAAATGAATATACCCATCTAAGGAATTTTGGTATTTTTTAAAACAAATAAATAAATAAAATACAAGATTTATGAATACGCTTTGTTCAAGCAACAAAGACCAAAAAAAAAAACAACAATAATGATACACTCAGAAAAAAGCTTATCGGAATATGATAAAAAAGCCATCATATTTAGAGAGAAATGGTATAGACTTTGCTCCAGAGAATGCTATTCTCTAATTTCGATACTAAAAATTCTCTAAAAATGGTAAAAAGCTTCCATGAAAAAGAAAAATATATCGTTTTTTGAGAAAAAGCTTTTTATTTTTGAGAAAAGATTTGTTTTTATTGAAGAAAATACTTCTCTTAGTGAATTTTTTATCAAAATATAAGAAAAGTTTTTCATTTTCAATAAATTTTTCTCTATAAATAAGAAATTTTTGGGCGAGAAAAATACTTATCATTATTAGAGACATTGAAATATTTCCATTTCCTAGAAGTAAAGAAATATTTCTTCGAAAATGTGTAAATTTATTCTAATTTAAGAAATTTTTATTTGAAAAAGAGAAAATTTCTATATCGAAAATAGAGAAATTTTTTATCGGAGCAAGGTATGTGTTTTTTTCTCAGTGTAGAAAGCAAACTAAAAATCATGTTTTCATTGTTCAAATATGCATATGGGCATCTCCCAAAATGGGTCCACCAAAAGTGAAGAAAAACATTAAAATAAAGCACTATAACAGCTTTTAATTTTATTTATTTTGATTAGTATTTCTGCTATGTAACTTGAATTCAACTTATTATGATGTATTTTTATTAAAATTTATAACGAACATCTTTACTGTATTTTACTACTGTGGAAAAATTTGTCGCGTCCATGATGTCGCGTCCGTATTCGTGCTATATCTATTTAAAAAAAGATAAGAGATATTTATTTTATTTCATAAGTCTACGAAGAATAGTTATACTTTGACCTCCATTAACATGTATATTATAAATAAAAAAAGTTCTCAAAATTAGCTAAATTTTGCATACTTCTATACGAGCTTAAAAAAACTTCTGTTTTTTGTCGCGTCCATTCCATTGAATGATTGCTTATTACTTTGTACTAATTTGTACTAAATCTCGCCAATATTTTTATAAAATGTAGTACTCTTTCGTCGCGTTAGAGCACTTATATATATGTGGTGTCTGCATATCACATACACACAACACACATACATACAATATAAAATACTTTAATTTAAAAATTTGAATTTACAAAATATTTTTTTTGTTGATGTCAATTTTTATTTATCAAAAAATATTATTATTAAAATTGTATTCAACAAGCTTAGATTTAAAAAAAAAATAAAATTTATATAAAATAAAAAAGAACATTTTTATTTGTGGACAACTTCCACATATATATATCGGCTCATTTTGCTTCTTTCTTGTTTTTCGAGTAATTAAAACCGTGCGAATGTTGCGTCCGTGCCACTGGGAGATGCCCATATGTCATTCAATTATGCACTTCTATAGTACCAAGAACAACAACCAAATGAGAATTATGTCGTTCGGTTGCTTATTATTTTGATGAGCAAAAACAACAGCAACAAAAATTAATTTTTATGATCAAGCCCAAGTTGGCACTTATTAAGTACAAATTTACGTGTTTATCAAAAAATTATTACGCCCAATTTCTGGCATGTTTTTTAGCTCATTTGAGCTGATATCAGTTATGAACGTTTTGAGCTTGATTGTAGCCCATTTTTTCTCTCCGTATAGAACACATATAAATTATTCGTCAAAAAGTTACATTTAGAATTTTCAGGACTCATAATAAAAAATCATTTAAGACTCATATAAAGAGCTCTTTAAAGACTCAAATCTGAATTGGCACACAGATCTGAGCTAAAAATATGACTTTTCTTATTAAAAAAAATTAATCAGAAGATATTTTTCCAAAAATTTGTAAATTAGCAGTTTTGCTTTTAACGAAATCTTGGTTTTTTAATTTTTGTTTTTTTTTTTTGTTCAATAGAAAAGTTAGAAAACCTGAAAGTATGCATTAAATTTACGCTCTTAAATTCATTAATTTAAAGAATGTAATTTAATTTGATGTTGCTTTTCTTTCGAAACCCCAGCCAAGGCTGTTTCTAAGTATATAAAAGGGATTAAAAAGAATTTCTGTCAATTAGCTTTAGCAGGTAATTTAATCCTTATGCTTGCTGTTCTGTTGTTTTTGTTTCTTGTGATTTTCCACTTTTTCACTTTATATTTTTTTTTTTTTTTCATTATATTTTACACTTTCCAAGGCATTACTTTTTATCACATCAGACAACAGATAACTTTCACTTTCGTTTTTTTTTTTCTATTAGTTTACTTATTGAAGTTTATTTGAAGTGTTTCCTGGAAGATGTAGCAGCAAATATCGTTGTAGCAAAATTCATTAGAAATAATTTGTATTTGTGTGCAGGTGAGCTTGTGATGGTAACATATGTTAACCCACACACCTCAACAAGTCTTTCGTTAAAACTCAACAAGCTCAGCCACTAACAGCACAAATAAATCAAATTAAAAATTAAATTGATTTAAGCACACATACACGTAACCACAAAACAAACACTTACTTAAGCACACACACTCGCAAGGTTTTGAGTTTAGTACAAATAATGATACGTTTTAAAATTGTCGCAGCACAAAAAAAAAAAAAACAAACGAAATAGCGGTTATATTGTGTAGATGTTGCTTCACAATCGAGTGTAGAAGAAACGGAAGTTCTAGTGTTAAAATTAAGTAATATAATTTTAAAAAAAATTATCTTATTTCTTTAAAACTGATTTATGCATATTTTTTTAAATCATGCTCGTCTTTTAAACACTTTTGTATGTCTTGAAAATTTAATTATTTATTTTTTAAAAATAATTTTAAAAAAATAATTCTTTTTATGTATATATCATTTATTTATGTAGTTCATCACTTTTATGTGAGTTCATCACTTAAAATCCTGTTTTTTTTTCTGTTCCACTACCGTTAGCCACGAGTCGTCAGCACCAACTGTTAGCAGCATCAACAGTGCACATCCTTTTTAAACCAAACAAGTTAACATGAGATCCTTGAAAGCCTTGTTGAAAGATGCTGTACAGATTCAATCTGTTCCATGTTCAACTTGTGTGTCTTGTACAGCGCATGCGCTGCTCTTCGTTCACGACTTCATTCATAAATTCTTTGTTACCTAGTGTTTTTTTTTAATTATGCCGTTTGTTTTTGATTTTGTTTTTGCTTGCATTTTTTTAATCCACACACACTTTTTTCAACGCCACCTTTAAGCTCTTTTGACATTTAAAATACTTGGAATTGTGTCAGAATTAAAATATTTTTATGACGTTTTTAGAAATTCCTTGACTTTGTTGACTTTTCAAGAACTTCAGTGTTTTTTCTTAAGAAAAGCAGAACAACTTGAACTTTGCTCTTCTATAGGGTAAAAATCAAAATATCAAAATAACAATTGAAATTGTTCTTATGAATTAATTTACAGCCCACTCATTGATTTCATTAATTTTAAACATTTCGTATAAACTCAGATATTTCTTTGTTACATGGATTGCTGACTTTCTTTCTCGCTTATTTCAAATTTCTTGACTTTCATCAGAATTTATATTACTTTTCAAAATTACTTAAATTTTTGATAAACTTATTGAGTTAAGCTAGGAATGTTAAGCATGCTTATTTAATACTGAATTTATTTAATATTTCATTTATTCATAAAATATTGAGAAAGTTCCCAATATGGTATTAATATTCCATCAGCACTTATACGACTACATATGTCTATAATCGACTTTTATTCTATTTCTTATAAAGTATATTTAATGATTTTTTAATGTGATGCTCACAAATAAATAACCACTTTCTCAGACATTTACACAAAATCGTTACAAATCGTTTAAATTGTTTAGCCAATAAATAGTAGCTGTTGCTGACGGATAAACGTCCACACGTCCTTTTAATGGCTCTTTGATGTGCTCAACTGTGCTTGTTCAATGCATGTGTTTGTTTGTATTACAAGTTGTGGTGAGAACTAATCTAGGACATTCACTTTCGTTCATTTATTTATGGTGTTGTTGTATAAGTGTGTTGTTGTGTGATTGTTAACATGTTTTGTTTCAAGACTCATGAATTTTGAAGCACTCAACTTTCAGCTGACCCATCACGTTGCCATGTTTAACTGATATTGACTTGGCTGTTATGGGTTTTGTTTCTTTGTTCGTTTGCCGAAAATTAATTGGCATTGTTTGAAGTTTATTGACGTTTTATTGGCCAATGATTTGGATAAATCATTTGGCAAATTTAAAGCTGTAAATGCGTGAAAATAAGGCAATTATATTGAAAGTGGAATTAATTAAATTGAGCAGAGTTCAAATATATTAATCAAAACCAGGGACCGAAAATAACTGTTATTTTACAATTTTCGAATGAAATAGACACAATGAAAAAATTGTTGAAGAACATTTTCAAATATACCATTATGATACAAATGGCCTCATCTTCACGAATATTTAGAGCTTTTAAAATTTTCGACTGATTCTGTAAAAGTTAAAAATTAACTGTTATTTTTTGCCTTTTATTTTTTCAGACAAAAATAACGGTTACCTTTGACTTTTATTTTATCGGTCAAAAATAACAGTTATTTTGTGCCTTTTATTTTTTTGGTCAAAAATATCAGGCAATCTGTGTTTTTTTAAAGGCCGCTTGTCCGATTAAAAAACTTTTGATATCATATGTAAAACGTGTTCACCGATGAGACCAAAATAATGGTATCGATAGTTTTTTAGTCAGTAAAATGGCCTTTGAAAAAACACAAATTGAATGATATTTTTGACCAAAAAAATAAAAGGCAGAAAATAGCTGTTATTTTTGACCGATAAAATAAAAGTCAAAAGTAACTGTTATGTTTGCCCGAAAAAATATAAGGCACAAAATAACTTTTATTTTTGTCGGAAAACGTAAAAGTTAAAAATTAACAGTTAATATTTGACTTTTTTGATAAATAAAAACCATAACCGGTACGGTCCCTGATCAAAACTCATTTCATTTATGTAAACATGTAAATAAAGTATATTTAAAATTTATTTATATAAAATTATAATTAAATTTAAATTTAATCTTTTATAAAAATGCGATGTGTAAAGTACCTTAAAAAAATTATAAATAGTAAATAATTATATGCTTTAAAATGTCAACTAGTACCTTCATTTGCTTGCTTAAGAGTCGAATATTAAGAGCAACTCAAAAGTAAAAAAATTTTGAACCTTTTTGAACAACAATCTGACTTTTATGGGTATTCAAAAAATAAGTTTTTCCAGAATCCGATAACATTAAAGAAATAAGTGTAGTTTAAGAACTCTATTTTCAGCCAAATTTTGAGTCTATAGCCAACGATGAATTAATCTTTAACTGATCTTGATTCTTTAAACTTATTTAAGGAAGAAGTGTACCAAGAATTTATTTGTTTAAATGCAAAGAAAACGAGTGGCCCTGATAATATTCTCCCAAATTTTCTAAATTATTTACTTTACTCAGACTTTCCTATTTAATCAATTTTTAAAAAAGAGCGAATTTTTAGAAAAATATATGAAAAACATAAATTTTTAAATCAGGATCGAGACAAAATATTGCCAACTATATGTCAGTAATCAAATAACCACTCATACCAGAAGGTTTTCAATCATAAAAATCAAGATATATAAATTTATTTGGTAGTTACTTTTTCAGTAATCGTTATGATGGTATTATTTTGAAGGCGTATGCAATGATGGAGTTCAGAATGTGTAACTCAAAGGGTACATCTTTACTCTAAAGTCTAAAGTAGACGTATTTACTTCTCTATTAATCTATTCTATTAATTTTACCACGATTAATAGGAAAAGTAATTTAAAATTATTTTGTACTTTGTAGTGATTTTGAAGTACATAGGTTTTTTTTTGTCAAAAAGTTTTTATATCTTCCTTTTTACAGAATATGATACATTTTAGAAAAAGTTTGTAAACTACGAAAACACAATCACTTAAGCTCATAATTTTAAAAACTTTTTTTTGTCGTTTTTAATTCTTTACTCTTTTGAATTTTTTTATATATTTGCAAGAATTTTTAAGAAAAATTTCAAATATGAAACTTTATTATTAAAAATTAAGTTTTACTATTTCATGGTTTGTTGTTAGTTTTCAATTTCTGCCTCTTTACAATTTTTATTAAAGTGTCACACCCTTTTTTTTTAATTCCGCCTAAGTACTTTATTGATCATACTTTATAATAATTCAACCTTGCCCTGCACCAAATATCATTTCTCTAGTATCAGTATTAACCGATATACAGTGGTTTCCTTAAAGTGCCTCACGCTATTTATTATCTCTCCCACCTTTTTAATTATTCTTCCTACCCACCTACCAAATATTAGTACCCAAGTTTCAATATTAACTGAAATGCAGTGTGTTTCTAATTGTGACACGCCTCTTTGTTGAATCTAATCTATTTTCTTGATTGTGTTTTGTTTTAACTCCACCTATTCTTGTATTGATTTCAACACCCTAGTATCAATATTGACTGAGATATAGGGCCTTTTCTAATAGTGACACGCCTCGTTGTCGAATTTCGCCACCTTTGTTATAGTGCTTTCAATACTGCTACCCATTCTCACAAGGAATTTTATCACCCTTCTGTCAATATTATATAATTTTTTCAAACACTGCCACACCCATAAGTCGAGTAACGCCCACTTATTCGGTATTAATTTGTAATAATTGTGCCCACCTGTGTACTTCATTTCAGTATCCTAGTGTCAATAGTATTCGATATAGTGTTTTCTAATATTGTCACTCCCCTAAAGACCTTTGGGGCCTCGGTAGTCGAGTGGTTAGCATGCTTGACTGCCAAACCAGAGGTTCCGGGTTCGAATCCCGGTCTAGCCATGGTCCTACGCTTTTACCTTTCTTTAATTCTTTCCTCTTTTCTAATCAATTGAAATTAATAATTCATCGATATATACGACTTTGAAAGTTGTAGTTGGCGGTAGAGATTGCTTAATCACTCGAATTGACTGAGGTAAAGGCATAACACTTGCCTTAGATTTAAATTCGCACGTTGATATAGCACTCCGCCACACATACGACATTCTTCACTTGTTTCTCTTGATTTCCCTTTCTCTCCTACTTATCTATCACCACATTTCCGAACCAAGACAGGCTTGACTGAATAGGTTTGACACCTAAAATCCTTGAGATACAGTGCTTTTCTTATAGTGACACGCCCCTTTATTGAATACCGCCCACATTATTGACAGTTATTTGTTATACTTGTGCCTGCCTCTGTTCTAAATTTTAGTACCCTAGTATCAATAGCATTCGAGATACAGTGTTATTTTAATATTACCACACCCCTTATCAATAACGCCCATTTTTTTTACAAAAATTTGAAGTATTTGTGTCGATCGCTGTAATAAATTTCTGTACCCTAGTATCAATATAACAGCAATTGTCTTATATTGCCACACCCTTTTTCGAAGAACGCCCACTTTCTTTGTAGTAATTTTTAATAATTGTGCCTACCTCTGTACTAAATTTCAGTACTCTAGTGTCAATGTCATTCGAGAAACAGAGTTTTTCCAATATTGCCACACCCTTTTTTCGAATAACGCCCACTTAAGTAATCGTTATTTTTAATATGTAAGCCTACCCTTGAAATATTACTGTATATTTTATAACCCTACTGTCAAAATTTACTGAGATACAGAGTTTTTCTTTTATCAACACGCCCATTTGTCGAATACCGCCCACTTTTATAGACAAGCACCTCCACGGTGATGGTCTCTGTATGTTGACAAGAAATTACGGCAATCGGGCAAGTACTTGAAGAGTAATCCATGTACATACATTAAAAAAAAAAAAAACAGAGAAACCAACCAACTTGAGAACCTACTCTTTTTTGAAATCGGTTAAATACAAGTCTTTTTTAAATAAAGATGGTGCCGATAGTCAACATTTTCGAGGTTGCATGCGGTATATCTCAATATCTTCTCAACCGTTCAAGATGAAATTTGAAATATATATTTATAACACTTAAGTGGATTTTTTAGAACAAATTTAAAAAAAAACTTTTAACTTTTTTTATTAAAAAAAAAAAAAATTGAATAGTTTGTTTATTTTCGAATCGTATAAATCATTAAATAAAAACTTTACCTCAACCATATCCAAAAAAATTACTCAAAAACTGTTTTATTTGGAATAGATAGATTCACAGCCTTTTTGTAGATCATTAGAAGAATTTACGGTTATAACTTGGGAATAATTAGATAATGTGCAATCTCCACACACGTTGGCCGTTAGACTCACACTATACTATACGTCTGTCATGTAGTAGTCGAAAACCCTAGAAGGATCAACCATGAAGCGATAAGCAGGAATTCAAAGATCTGCAAGAGTATGTATGACAAATTGTATCAGATCCACCCCAACAGCGATTGCACCTATTCACATACTCATTAAGATGAAGGCGAAGCTCAGCCTTCACAGACTTTTCCATCGGGATAATATTGTACCAACCCTCTTTTAAAAAGTAACTCTCCTGAACCATAACTCTCAAGCGAGAAAGAGAATTCTGCATGCCTTTAGATGACATGTTTCCGCAAGCTGCTTTAACAAAAATTAATCGTACACTCAGAAAAAAGTTTCTCAGAATATGATAAGAACGGCATCATATTTAGAGAAAAATGGTATAAACTTTTTTCCAGAGAATGCTTTTCTCTAATTGTGATACTAAAAATTCTCTAAAAAGCACACTGAGAAAAAAAACATACTTTAAAATTAAACAAAAAATTTTGAAATAGCAATTTAACGCCATTGCGTTTCTACAAAACAAAAATTAAAACAAGTGTGTTTAATTTTCAGCTACCTATAAACTACTTTCTTTTTTTTTTATTTTCTCTCATTATTTCTTTGAAAAAACAAACAAAAATTTGAATACAATGAAAATTTTTGAATTTTTTGAATTGGTTTGAAAAATATCGAACATACGATAAAATAAGAACTAATTAATTAAATATTAAAATATATTAAATGTAAAATTCATCGAATGGAGTTAACATTCGGAGGTCCCGAGGGTAGCTGTCTGTGCATCTGATGTTAAAAACTCGGTAAAGCTAAAAAAATGGCATCGAAAATATGCTTTTAATATTTGTTTTAAATTTTAAAATTTTTGTTTTAAATTTGTTTTTCATAACAAAAACATTGTTTTAAAAACAAAAACTTTTGTTTTGAATTTAAATTTAAATACAGTTGTGTTTAATATTAATGAATTTGTTTCAAGCTCTATTTCAAAAACAAATTCGTTAGATATGAACACAATTTCATTTAATTTTAACACATTTTTCTCTCAATGCATAAAAAGCTTACATGAAAAAGAGAAATATTTAAAAATATATCGTATTAGGAGACGTATTGAAGACTTTTTATTTTTGAGAAAAAATTTGTTTTTATTGAAGAAAATAAGGAAAACTTTTCTTTTTAAATAAATTTTTCTCTATAAATGAGATTTTTTTTGCGCGAGAAAAAACTTATCATTATTAGAGACATTGAAATATTTACAAATGAAGAAATAATTCTTCGAAAATGTGAAAATAAATTCTAATTGAAGAAAATTTTAATTGAAAAAGAGAAAATTGCTTTAATCGTAAATAGAGAAATTTTTTATTGCACAAAGACACGTATTTTTTTCTGAGTGTAGTTATCTCTCCTAGATTTAATTGGGAACACAAGAAACTAGCTTTTGAAACGACCTTGTGTCGTATACAAACGTTTCTAAAATGGAGGAAGGTTCTGGAACTACACTGAGAAAAAAACACATACCTTGCTCCGGTAAAAAATTTCTCTATTTTTGGTAATAGCAATTTTCTCTTTTTAAAATAAAATTTTCTTCAATTAGAATAAATTTTCTCATTTTCATAGAAATATTTCTTTACTTCTAGGAAATGGAAACATTTCAATGTCTCTAATAATGATAAGTATTTTTCTCGCACAGAAAAATTTCTCATTTATAGAGAAATTTTATTGAAAATGAAAAACTTTTCTTGTATTTTGATAAAAAAATCACTATGAGAAGTATTTTCTTCAATAAAAACAAATATTTTCTCAAAAAAAAAAAGTATTTTTCTCTAAAAACGATATATTTTTCTATTTCATGGAAGCTTTTTATCATTTTTAGAGAATTTTTAGTATCGGAATTAGAGAATAGCATTCTCTGGAGCAAAGTCTATACCATTTTTCTCTAAATATGATGCCTTTTTTATCATATTCCGAGACACTTTTTTCTGAGTGTAGAATCTATGGAGAACTCTCCGATAGAGCTAATTCTATAGCGTCTGTCAGTATACTACAATTTTTCTAGAAGAAATTCTTACCATTAACAGATGTTTCAAAATGAACTGTTTTAATACTGTTAGAGGCAAAGTAGATATCTATAGTAGATATCCCTGCCCCCTGTGGCTTTAGCTGGAATGAGAAGCAGGCTCTCTAGTCAAATAGGGACCAGAATCAACTATTCTATACGCACTGTTCTATGGTGATGGTGGGAACCTCTTCAAGCAGCACGTCAAAACAACCTCATTCCACGAACCTCAAGATTCTTGGAAGAACTCTTTAGGACAGATTTGCACCAAAATAGTATTCCCAGAACTACCTGAGAAATCGAGGTTCTTTATTGTTATTGGGAAAAACGACCAAAGGGCCATGACCGGAGGTATAACTCCGGTACATGGCAAGAGTACCTGATTCATAGTCCAGGACTTATACCTCTGGTCATGGCCCTTACTAAGTACATGGCAAGAGTACCTGATTGCTAGTCCAGGGGTCCCGGGTTCGAATCCGGACCAGGCCATGGATCTTGGCTTTAACCTTTCTTTAATTCCTTTCTCACTTTTAATCAAGAGAAATATTAAATTCATCAATGTCTTCGAATTTGGAAATTGTAGTTGATGGTAGAAAAGCTTGTGTATTGGATTGCCTTTTAACTTGAATTAACTGAGGCAAGTCACACTATGACATCTTACTAATCTTTAACCTTATCATAATTTCGAAAGTATTCCATATTTTGTAGAAAAAAATGCTCAACTGCTATTATTTTGGAATTTTTAGAGACGAAGTTTTTTTAATGTTTTTTATGTTATTGTTTATTTTGAGTTAAAGCTTATTCAAGTAACAATTAAAGCAATCCTGTTATAAATAACACCGATACGCTACCAAATTTCAAAACTGAACATTTATTAAAAGATTTAACTCTAAAGCCACACTCTTACACAAACAATGAGTTAATTATGTACGCAAAAAAAAAACAAGACAAAAATATAAGGACGAAAACAGATAACGTGTACCTGCCAACTTTTGACAGATTTAATGGGATAAAATTAATAACAACAGTTATAGTGTTGATGTAATTGTTTTCATGCCAAGGATACCAGGTGAAAAATTGAATGCTGTCCGGCCGTGTTAAAGACATTTGAAGCTCTTTTTCACCTTCATAAATAAAACAATAAATAACTGTTTTGTGTTGGAAAATAACAGCAACCTACAAGCGTAACAAACAGACAAACGCACACCAAAAGCTGTTATTAATTTAAAACAACAATAAGCGCAGCAACTCGATAAGCTGATGATGAAAATAATTACAACAACAAATAATTCTGGCAAAAGCAGCATAAGCTGCAAGCAACCAATTGACAAAAACAAGAGTATATCCTGACAATGCCAATAACAACAACAACAACAACAGCAACGGCAACTGTCAGTGACAGCAACAGCAACAAAATCACATTTTTGTCAAAGAATATTAATTAAAATAGCACTGGTTGGCAACACCTCTTGAACAATAATAACACAAACAACAACAACAACAACAACCACATCTATAGCTGTCACAACAAGTTCATTTTTTGTGCGTGGCCAGCAATCGAGATGAACAACAACAACAAAAACAGTTCAAGTATTCTTACCAACACTTCAATCAATCAATTAGCAGGAATTGAACGAATCTCAATATTTATTGTGCTTAACAATTTTTGTTTTTTTTTTTGTTTAAAAAACAACAAAAAAGAATTATATTTACGCGCTTTTGAGCAGTAGCAGTAGTAGTTGCTGTTGTTGTTGATTTTATTGTGTTTAAAAACTGCAAAAGGATTGTTGTTAAATATGCTCAAAGTGGGGCGCTGAAACGTGTTGCCAATCCTCATCACAGCATTGCCTGGATTGAGTTGTGATACAGAAGTTGTTGTCAACAAAAGAAGAGCAACGCTATGTTGCAAGCAGAAAAAAAAATTGCATTCTGAAAATTGTTGCCGCAGTTAAGCCGTGCATGATGCCACCAACTATGGATTTATGCAGAAAATTTAATAAAATACAATACAACTCAGTCAAAAGAACGACAGCATCTGTTGGTGTGGCTGGTGGCTGTCGAAAGTGTTGGCTGCTCTCGCTGAAAGTTCAATGCTTGGAAAGTGCACACCAACAGTTAATTAAGCACATTTTTTGTGCCTCTTGCCCCCAACAGCTCTATATTTTTGTTCATTTAGCATTCTTTTCTCTCCTTCAGTACATCCTTTACTTTCATTTATGTTGCTTTGACTTTTTTATTTCTTAACGGTTTGAACCTTTTTTGGGTATTGTTGGCCTCAAATCTCGTTACACTTTAAACATTTATTATGTAGTTTAACTTCATTTTAATTTGGGTTCTTCCCAAGCTAGAACTTAGTGGGCGCTGCGCTTTCACTGTCGCCTACCCCCGCCACTTGCTTGCCTAACCAATAAGGCAGTCCTTGTTGTGCTTGGCGTGTCCTTGTCGATTTATCGTCGCGTGATGCTAACTGATTGTGAGAGTGGATTTCTGGTAACAGCGCAGAACTTACTTTTAATTGCATTTTTTTTTTGTTGTTTTTTCTCGTTAAAGCTACATTTTAAATATTTAATGGAAAATGTTTGTAGGTTGAGGGTTTCAATCATTCCGTAGTATTGAAAGAATTTTGGCAATGAAAACTTTTTCTGTTGTCAGTTGGTTGTATTTTTTTTTTTTGAGTGAAAAATCAATGTTATTACTTTCAAGTTTTAATTGCAGTTACGGTTCAATACTTTAACCAGCATCGGAAATCAGAGGCAATTGAATTAATGCCTTTGAAATATCATCAGCGTTACATTTGCAAATTAAAAATATTCGTTTTAACATTGGAACGTAAAGAGCATTTTTCATTTGATAATTTATATATGTACGCGACTTTCATGAGAGAGGCTTTTAAGGCGGGACTTTTTGATCTATACTCTACTCAATAAATTTGTATCCTTCTGATGAGGTTTGTTTTTGGATATGTCATGCCTCTATTACGAATTAACTAAGTTATGGATTAGAAAAAAATGTTGGTCATGTGCACATCCTAGTAACCAAATTACTGGCTTCCTAAAACTATATTTAGTCAAAGTATGAATTTAAAAAAAAAGGAAAAGTTTTGTCAACTTAAAAAATTTAAAGAAAATTTTTTCTTATTCACGGAATTTTTAAGAAACATTTTTTTTTAAACATTGAAACATTTGAATTTGATTTGAAACATTCTAGTCATTATCATTAAAAGTAAGTAAAACGTGCATTTTAATTTAATTCCAGATACCACTTTAAATTTTTATACGGCTGTTATTCATATTTTCAGGAGTCCCTGAAACAAAATTTTTTTTTAACAAATTTAAATTGATTCTTTTTTAAAATTGATTTCAAATTAATTATCAAGTTGAAATGTTGCACATATATTTTTAGAACCAAAAAACTGTTTCGATTTTTATAGCTTTGGGCTGTTCTGGGAGAATTCGTTGGTTTGTTAACGTGTTGTTTGCAATTTCTGTCAGAATACCCTCTATTAAACCAAAAAAACTGAAATTTGGTTTAACATACTGAATTTGTTGACGATTTTCATTACAATGTGTATTAAATAATTTTTAATTGCATTCATTATATTTGAAAAATTTTGTTGCAAATTTTTAATCTTCCTGTAAAATTAAGAAATACGTCCTTTCTATATTAAGGTGACAATACGTATGTACATCGAGAGAATACTTGAATTAAGAAAAATTGAAAATATTTCTTTAAAATTTATATTTTTGTATATTTATATTTATATAAGAGTGACCACAAAAAAAACGAAGATTTGGTTTTTTAGAAAAGTATTTAAAAAAAACTTCGATAATGATTAAAAATCTGTTCCTAAAAAGTTTATTGAAAACGCAAAAAGTTTAGAGGTCCCTCCAACCTTTTTTTTGTATTTTTCCATGCCATTTTTTATAGTGTTCCTATGTATTTGTTGATGCAATAATTGGTTCAAAGGTCATTCTCTATATTTAATGTGTGGCTTAACTTTATTTTGACATTTATTTCTATTACTTTATGTGGTTAGCGAGATATAAGCGAAATAATATAAAAAACAAAATAAAATTTTTCAGAAATTCCAATTTGAAGAGGTCATATAAAATAACGGGACTTTCCAAGTAAAATATTTGTAAAAAAGTTTGAAAATACGGAAATACATATTTAAATAAAGAAGTTCTACAATTATTTTTATTTAACCACATTAACATTTCTTCAAAGTTCTTTGAATTACGAACATTTTTTTTTTTAATAATCCTACGTTAAAAATTTTTTGTTTTTGGTTTTTATGTGCCGTGAATACTAGTATCATGAATACTAGTACCTTTACAAAATGATCTCTGACAAATAAAATAACTTAAATTACACCTTTATTGGTGAGATTTAAACAAAAACAAGTAAAGAAAGTCTAAAGTCGGCCTAGGCCGAATATGAAATACCCTAAACCTTTTTATTTTTAAAAACTAGTAAGGTATATCTTCGACTTAACAACAAAAACAAATTGGCCATTTCAGTCCTTGAAAGGACTTTGACCGAGCTTCTTATGATCAATTGTGTTGTGTGTGTTATTAAATGTTTGCACACAATTGACCGAGAACTGGAACTTTATGCCGACTCCGAACGCCGTTCATGTTCTAAAGAAGCTTTACATGGCATTATTTACTCTTTGAGGTTTGCCATTGTCTGCAGAGAGGTGGTGAAAGATCAGAAAAATTTTTTATTGAAAAAACTTTTCGCCGTGGCTGGGGATCGAACCCGGGCTCCGAGCATGCTAAGCCACACACTTAACCTGCATGCCACGGTCACCACATATCTTCGACTTAGCCGAAGTTAAAATACCCCCACGGGCGATTCGCAATGGTACAAAATCTTAAATTGCAGCTCTTTTTAAATGAGACTTAAAAATTTTTACTATTTTGATGACGTCTAATTCATGTAAAGCTAATCTTAGTCTAATTCATATCAAATTGTTATCCTGCAAAGTAAAGACAAGCCATTTAATAAAGTTTTTAATTAGGGGCTGTATGGGAGGTGGGCGTGTTCTTGAGTGGTTGATGCCAATTTTTCTAACACGCCTCGATTTTGATATAATATTAACAAGTACCCAACTACAGGTCTGTAGCTTAAATATTAGCCTTTTTACAGAGTTTTCAATATTATGAAGGTGGGCGTGTTCATTAATGGATGAAGCCCATTTTTCTAATACATCTTAATTTTATTATAAAAATAATAAATATCTAATTTTACTTTTGTAGCTTCGACAGAAGCCAATTTATATAGTTTTAAATTTGGGTTTTGTATGAGAGGTGGGCATGTACGTGGGCGGATTACGCCCATTTTTCTCTCACGTCTTAATTTTTATATTAAAGTAATAAATATTTTTTTTTTTATAGCTTTGACACAAGCCTTTATAGGTTTCAATATTTTGGTTTTAGAGGGAGGTGGGTGTGTTAGTGGGTGGATGACGCCCATTTTTCGAACACCTGAGTTTTGTCATAGACTATACAAATACCGAATTTAAGTTTTGTAGCGAAAATATTAGTATCTTCATTAAGTTTTCATCATTGGGGTCGTATGGGAGGTAGGCGTGGTTTTCATCCGATTTAGCCCATTCTCGAACTTGATCTCAGTTTTTGAGAAAAAAGCTTAAATATCGAATTTCAGCACGATAGCTTCAAACGCCGTACGCGTGGGTGTATAAAACTTATTGAAAATGGGCGTGTCCGTGGGCGGATGAAGCTTATACTTATATGCATTTAAATGTTGAATAAAAATTTACACATTCCAAGTTTTATTCCTGCTCACAGTTAATACCTTTATTATGCTTTCGCTATGGGAGGTGGGCGTCTTCATGGACGGATTACTCCCAATTTTTTAACACACTTTAGCTTTGGTATAAAATACATACATACCAAATTTCTCTATGACAAACATAATCTTATTTATTTAGTTTTAAACAACTTTTGGGTTGTATGTGAGGTAGGTGTGTCGGTGGGCGGATGACGTCCATTTTCCAAAACCATATATTTTTGTCATAAAAAACATACGTGTCAAATTTTATCTCTGTTGGTTAAACATAGGCTTATTTATTGCGTTTTTCATTTTTGGGCTGTGTGGGAAATGGGCGTGTCCGTGAGCGGATGACACCCATTTTTCGAAGACATCTTTGTGTTTATACAAAACACATACACAACAAATTTTATTGTTGTAGGTTAATTATGAGCTTATTTCTGCAGTTTTAAATTTTTGCGTTATATGGGAGGTAGGCGTGTGCGTGGGCGGATTCCAAAAATATTCATACGGACAGACGGACGGATGGACGAACGGACATGGATAGCTCGACTCACGTGGAGACGCCGATCAAGAATATATATACTTTTCTATACCGGACTCGCTTCGTTCTATGCGTTACAAATGTTTGCACAAAGTTAATATACCCTGACCTTTCAGGTTTAGGGTTTAATTAGAAAAAAGAAATATTACCTCTTATATTTTTATAAGTATATAATGCTATTATACTAAAAATAAATACAGATCAAGTGGATACCATACACTTTATTTTAAACATTTTATTTATCTTGATGTCGGTACTAACGGTATCGGTAGACCTCCTTTTAAACCAAAAAGCGCTAAATTTCTCCAAATTCAAAAGTGTTTAAAAAAAAAAGAACAAAAAATTACTTCTACAATTTGTTTTAATGTGTTTTAGTGCAAGTATGAAAAATATTTTAAAAAAAACAACAAAAAACAAAAATTTAAGTAAGTAACTGCTTATCTTAAAAAAAATTCATTTTTGTAGTATATCCTTTTGAGCAAATTTTTTGAGTTTTTACCAAGAAATAATAGCCAAGCCATAGCTAGAGAAATATTGCTGGAAGAACTAAAAATAAAGAAATTATAAAATTAAAATAGAAATGAAAAAGATTTCTATGGGTTTTACAAATATTTTTTCTTAATAATTTTTATTTTATTGAAAGATTTGGTTCCTTTTCACATCAACTAGTTGTTTCTATAAAAGAATTAGGTGTACCAATTTGTATTACTTTGGGATCAGTTTTTCGGATATACATCAGTTTACCGATTTCGGTTATATCATAGGTGGTTGTATTAGTTGGCCGATTTAGGTTTTTTCGCTACTAGTTGTTTTTCTAAAATAACTAGGTGCATCAAATTGCCTTTTTGGTGAAATAAACCAGATTACCGATTTCAGTTTTATTAGAGGCGGAATTATTAGTTGGCCGATTTGGCACTTTTTCGCACAAACTACCAAATTGTATTGGTCTGGGAAGCTGCTTGGGGCAAATATACCAGATTACCGGCACCGGTTATATGAGAAATGGGTGTATTAGTTCGGAACTTTGATCACACTCTTGTAAAAACTCTACTCTTATCAAAAAATATATTTTCACAAAGTTTCATGGTTCTACGGTAACTCTTTCTAGTTTTGGCTGTTCGTCGATGTGGGTTTGTTACACTGTGCGCTACCATGTTGAAATTTTTTGCTGAAAACTCTAGCTTCAATCAATGCTCAGGAGGTGCCACCCATAAATGATAAAAGTTTATTTGGAGGTTGAAAAAATTAAGTACACAGGCCAAAACTACCGAAAAGCTACCAAAACTGCCAAAACTACCGAAAACAGAAGAACGAATCATCTGGGTAGCTCGAGGTTCCGTTTGGCATCAACGTAATTTTTCCAGAGATAGGCCATGTATCTCTGGTGGAGTGATCCTGGGAAATACTCGGGTATTTCACCTGACAAAATTGCTGGAGAAGTCAGGTGAAGTCAGATCCTGTACAAAACGCTTAATAACCCAATAATACGTCGTTACCCAAGAGAGTAGAGGGAGGATGGAATATTTTCATTTCCGTACAGATATCGCGCGGAGTAGAATTCAATCTAGATGATCCAAATAATACTCTGAAGCCTTTGCCAAATTTTGGAATTTTACTTTATATTTTCGATATATTTGGCACTTAGCCGTTTCTCTTAATACGACGTAAATATAATCATTCCAACAGAGATGCAATGAAATCGATATGCTTAGAACGTCAAGAGCGTCAATCATTCACATTGAGGCAGCTAAGGGGCAATCTATTCCCACAAGCCCACCGGATATTTTTTTCAGGTCATTAAGTAGAGTGTCATTCATATTTTGCCTCTTTCTCTCAATCTCCATAGACTTTGGGCGTTTTTTTAACGAATATCAGTGACAAATGCTGCTGTAGACTGCAAACGAATGAATTGGTTTATGAGTGAACTATACGAGCCCTGCGTCATTGAACCTCGTACGACTACTAAAATACACAGGAGCCTCATATAAAAATTGTTGTAGCAGCAAACTTTATGAAATTTTTTAAATACATCTATTTTGATAAAAAAGGTAACACAATTGTGCATATAAAATGGAACAAAAAAACAAATTTATTTCAAACAGTAATTACTTAAAATATAATATTCGTTAACAAAATCAATTCAACTGAGTTCGTACGATTTAATCTGACGTCAACACAGTTCGAACCATGTGCCTTAATACTGTGTGACATCACCTTTAGCTCTTATAACACATTGCATTCTCTTGTGCATGGAGTCATAAAGCTTTTGGCATTCTTCTGATGTTATTTGCGACCAAATTTCAGCAAGCTTACATTTCAATTCCTCTTTTGTCCTGGGACGGATGCATCTCAATTTTTTTTTAATTTTCCCCCACAAATTTTCAATGGGGTTAAGATACGGACTTGAAGATGGCCACTCCATAACATTAATTTGATGATCATTTAACCATTTTTACGTACTTTTTGCTGTGTGGCAGCTGGCACCGTCCTGTTGGAATGTGACTTCTCCTTCAAATTCAAACTTTTGCATTGATGGTAACAGATATTCTGTTAAAATATGCTGGTATTGTCGGCGTTAACTAAACCATTAATGAAAGATAACTCTCCCACGCCTTTGTTAGACATGCATCCCCATACCATTAGTCCAGCAGGAAATTTGACTGTCCGTTTTAAGCAATCCGAATGATATGCTTCTCTTTTGTTTCGAATCACACGACCTCTTTGATCTCCTACTGAAACAAATTTAGATTCATCGCTGAATAAAACCGAGTTCCATTGCTCTTGTTTTCCAATTTAAATGCTCTTTAGCCCAAGCTAGTCTTCTTTTCTTTTGCTTTAATGTCAGCAATGGTTTTGCTTTGGCCTGAAGGCGATACGGTTCTTAGATCTGTTAACTTTTTAATGTATGTACTTACCTTATAAAAACCATATCCCAAAGACTTCATTCGCCTGAGACAAGTAGAAGTCGATAAAGGTTTTTTATTCTTTCCGTCCATAGAGTCCTAATTTCGGAAGTTGTTGCCCGTCTATTTTCCACTACAAGTCTTCGTAAACATCGGTCATCAGCTCCAGAAGTTTTCTTTTTGCCACCGGAGCACTTCTTTTTTCTTATTTGATTTGTTTCTTTGTAATTTTTAATAACGTATTGCACGGAACTTTTAGCCATTTTAAATTGCTTCGCTATTTCATTATATGATTTTGAGTTCTTAAATTCGTTAATAATTTTTTCTCGCAAATCATTGCTAATTGCTTTACCACGAGGCATACTGAAAAACAACCGAAAATAAAATGAAGCCACAAGAAATGCAAGACAAAAAATGTGGTTCTCAAAATAACGGTAAAAATTGGGAAGATCAACTCTGAACTCAGAATCGATAAATTCAATGCGTTATTAAAGCTAAAGGTGACAACACACGGTACTTAGGCACATCGTACGAACTGTGTTGACGTTAGATTAAATCGTACGAACTCAGTTGAATTGATTCTGTTAATGAAAATTATTTTTTTAGTAATTACTGCTTGAAATAAATTATTTTTTTGTTCCATTTTATATGCACAAGCGTGTTACCTTTTTTATCAAAATAGATATATTTCAAAAATTTCATAAAGTTTGCTGCTACAACAATTTTTATATGAGGCTTCTGTGTATTTTAGTAGTCGTACGAGGTTCAATGACGCAGGGCTCGTAGAAGGTCGTTGATATAACCTAAAACAAAGCAGGTTATAAGACTGAACCCTGGGGTACAACTACAACGATGACGTTTCTCTAGATGAGTAGAATTGACTGGTGTGTCTCTTAATTCAATTTTGGAAAAAATTGGTCATATTTCAATGAATACGAAAAATGAAAAGCCTTCAAAAGGTCACTATAGATCGTTCGAAGAAATGATAACTTTCCTTTCCAAAAATGCATACCTCTTCATCTTTGTGAGATATAAAAGTAAAATGGCGTCAGATTTAAAAAAAAAATTTTAACAATTGGTTAGATATTAGTACATTTTCTTTTTTTTTTTAAAGAAAACGATAAAAATATTGGCTAATGTATGAAGTCACACGCATCAATATCTTTTATCCCAAAGATATGAAGAGATTAAATGTTAAACATATTGTATTTATATCTACTTTGCCTACTAACCTCATATCTTTCTAAACTATTATTTTATTTTCATGAATCATAATTTTTGTAATTCATGCTTCGTTCATATAATTTTGCTAAGTTTCATTGAATGCCAACGCCTGCCCTCATTCAAAATTGAATAGTCCGAAAAGAAACGCCTGCTTGTCATAAATATTTGCTAGTTTCTTTCAGTTTGAATATAAATTTCTAACGTTGAACATTTTTGAACTCTTCCGAAATCCTTATTAAAATTCAAAGCAACGAACTGACAGGACATGCAAAGCCGTTGCAAGAATTATATACTATAAGGATAATAAACGAAGCTGAAATAAAGTGTAGAAATAGATAAAAGTAGCAAAAAGAACGACAACATAACGGAACATGTTTTCATATTTAATGCAACAAGGCAGCAAGCAGCATGGCAGACAGAGATATACAGCCAGGCAGGCAGCTGGCAGGAAGGAAGCGCCAATGCTAAGAGGTTACGCTGCTAGAGATGCTAAGCAAATAAAGGAAACAATGCTGTTGGTATAGAATGCTGCGATAGAAGGAAAAAAAAAAGTTGTAATAAAACTTTCACTCCTACACAAGAAAGTCAAGCAAAAAAACAAAAAAAAAAAAAAAAAAAACAAACCATCTACAAAGTATACAAATGAGTTCATGCAAGAAAATGTTTCCGAATCGCTCGAGCATGTGCAGAAATTATTTTTAAATAAGCTGTCTTCACTTATTTCCTGCATGATTGCATGGCGGCTAGGAAGCAGGACTTGCAAAGTAACTGCTATCCAATGTTGTTGTTGTTGTTGTTGTTATATTTGTGCATACAACTCTGCCCATGAAGATATTTAAGATTATTAAAGGCACACACGCTGTATTTATGCAAATAAGATTCTGTCTGTCCTTTAGTGCAGGAATAAAACTTAAAGCATGCAGCCGAACGAGTGAAAGTTTTTGCTGTATAATTTCCCCAGGAAATTCTTTACAAAATTCTTTGGCAAATTATACAGCAGTTACAATGAACAGACAACAACAGCCGATACAAGCACAAAAATGAAAAATAAAAAAATAAAAAACAAAAAATAAAGTCTGAAAATAAAATTGGACAGACAGCATGTGAAAGTGAATAAGGAAGTAGATGTCTGCAACAACAGCATAACAACAACTTTGTCACTGTGCGTGCATAAAAAAAAAAAAAATAAATCTAACAAAAACACTCGAAGGTAATAAAGAATCAAGAAGGCAGGCAAAGTAAAAGTTAACTTGTGAAAATAGCATAAAAAGGACTTAGAAAAAAAAAAAAAACGGAAAAGCCATGCAAGAATCAAAGAATGCGAAATAAAAGTTTGAAAACCGTAACTTTTTCACCAGCGTTTGTTGTGCGAATTCCTTCTTGCGTGTCTATCCACAAAGATTTAACGAGGTCAAATGATGTAGTTAAACAATTTATGCAACAACAAGGACTACAAGTACAAAAAGTATTTGCAAATTTTGCTAATTTCCTAACAATCTTTCATATTTCGATGAAGGCAATCGCAGAATAATTTGCTTATTTTTTGTTTTTTACTCTCTCATGAAATCATTTAAACATCATAAACGCGCTTCATTTCAACATCATGAATTAAATTCGACCCATTTTGTTTGTGTACGAAATAAGATTCTTTGTTTTTTTTTTTTTTTTGGCTAACCCGTTTGTCCCAACTTTCTAATCTTATAGAAATTGTCTGTAAATAAGACCTCAGGCATCATCAGTCAACTCATTTGAGTGAATTCTTTGTAATTGTTGAAGTTATTTCTTTTGCTATTGACCTTCCGGTACGCTGGTATTCTTTTTTCTTCCATCTATTTGTTCAGGTTTGAAAATAAAAAAAAATCCTTTGGTTGAAATCTAGTTAATATTACATTCTTATTAATAATTTTTGAGTTACATTAGCTAAAAGTTAAAAATAAATTCAAGAAAAAAAAAAAAATTAACAACGGAGTCATTTATGATAATAATTAAGGTATTCATGTCACTTCGTAAGGTTTCGTATGTTGTAAATCGTATTCTTTGTAAAAAAAATTGACATGAACGAACTTTAAGGATCGTTCGTACCTATTTTCGTAATCTTAAATTGGTTGCTTTTTGCATGATTGAGCGCTCAGGTATCGATGCAGCACTAGGCGCAAATTTTAGCTACTTTTCAAATATTTATTTTTGTCTTTATGACCGGTGATCTGAAGTTTTAGATGTTGAGCTTAACGCGGATGGTAAGTCAACCGCTACTCAATGCAGAAATTAAACACGAATTCCGGACCTCGTCACTTGGAAACTAAAGCGACACGAAATTAGCGCATTAAAGCATGGGCTTGTCGCAAAGCCATCAAAAACGAAGGACACAAAAGGAAAAAGAAAAGAAGAAATAGTTATAAGAGGGTTGGAAATGTTACACTAACTATTGTTTTGCATGGAACAAAGAATTTTTTTTGGATCAGTTTTTCTTAGGGTCTCTATCCTGAAGAGATCGTAAGGATTGAAAATAATTTTTCATCACTGATTAAAGGAAAATTTTCATTTAATGAACAAAACTTTTATTATTGAAAATCCTACTTCATATTCTGATTTCTTGCACCATTATGAGCCTGGTCAGATTGCCTCTATTTTTTTTTTCCAAGTTGTGGCTGTTTGGGTGCTCTATCGCTGATATGAACTTGTCCAGTCTGTTGAATCTGTTGAATTTAAACGATGGGCTTATTCTATTTGAGAGCTTTCTTTGACTGTGTTGGCGCCTTGTTGAGACCGAAATAGTTGAAACCACATTCTGAGGTCCAGTCATTGGGAAGCTTATACTTCCGCACAAAGCGAAGCTCAATCAAACCATAGTTGTCTTCATGTACCTTATGCTAACCTTCAAATACAATTGTTTTGTTCAAAGCCAAGGCGGTAAGTTCGTTTGACTTGACACATCCATTCAAACTTGAAAGCCGTCGTTGCCAGTTGTAGTCATCAGCTGCAACATAGAATCTACGTCGCACAGTGCTTTGTCCCTATATAGTGAATCGGCAAAATTAGAGAAGTTATCGCAGAAAAATGAAATTTGGTGTGCTGGTTCAAAATATGTTAATTAAGAAAAATTCGAAGTTTCGGAAAAATCGGTGCAAGGACATGACTACCTCCCATACACCTTTAAATTTAAAAGTTTAATTTTGGCTATAATTGTATATAGAATAAATCGAAAGTTGGTAACTATCTGTTAAAATATGTCTTTTAGGTTAGTGGTTAATTTTGTTTCATTTGGTGCAAGGACATGACTACCTCCCATATATAATTTTTCTCAAAAATTAAATTGTAACTGCATTAGTGATCAGAATGTACTGAAAACTTATAAAAACTTATAAAACTATATTTTTGGGCTCTCTGGGAAATTTCGCTTCATTCGATACATGGACATGACCATCTCCCATATATCATTTTTACCAAAAACTAAATTTTAGCTACATTTGTGATCAGAATGCACTGAAAACTTAAAACAACTTATAAAACTATATTTTTGGGCTCTCTAAGAATTTTCGCTTCATTCGATACAAGGACATGACCATCTCCCATATATCCTTTTTACCAAAAACTAAATTTTAGCTACATTTGTGATCAGAATGCAAATAATTTAATATTCTCTTTAAAAGGGGTCATAAATATATTTGTTTCTAAATTTGCTCAACTAAATATTTTAGTTTTAAAGTTAAACTTTTTTACTTAGATTAAAAAGAATATCAATATACAACTTACATTGTCTGGGTCGAAAAATTTCCAATTCAACCACTTAGAATACTTTTGATCGAAGAATTTTCTATTGGATCTACTCTCGCTCCAATATTTTTTTATTTTATTGTCAAACAATTTAATTTTATTTTACAACACTTCTTTTTCAAGACTTGAATCCCCAATTTTGCCTTTTATAAATTTATATACTTCTGGGCTCTTATTTCTTATTTTTTGAAGACACTGATAACCAAAAATCAACTATATCGGAATTAATAATACAATTTGTCATTATCGAAAAATATTGCTTCACAATTAGTAAATACATTTGACAGAATAGTTTTATTATGCATATACATATATAGAGATGAACCAGTGAGATTATTTAACTCACGAGGGCTCACTATTAGATTATAATGATTACTGCAGCACGAGGTTATTTCAATATTGACTAGGTATTCATTTAATGTTTTAGTGGTTATTCCACAATTAATTCAAATATTATTGATACAAAAATGGTGAAAACTTCAAAACAATCGCAAACTATTAGAAAATAATCACGTTAAACTGAAATAAACACGCTCTCATCTCTTGCTCAATTATAAAAAATAACGGAAAATAGCAAAATGTAAATAACAAGAATTCACGGAGTAAATGAGTTGAAACATAGGAAAACCAATGAAACGAAAAGCAAAAAGGAAAACATGAATCAGCTGTTAACAAACAAATGTTGATTACTTGATACTTTTTACTGGATGTCGTTCGTTTACTTTTTGTGATATTTTTTAATGAGAGAGTAAAATCATTCTTACTCTCCCAGTAAAAGTTACTTTATATTTTTAACTCGAAAACTTCTTAAACAGACCTACAGTCAATAAAATTGCACAGCTTGCAAAAATTGAATTGAACATTGAACGTCGCTGGAGCCCTTAACTTGGAAAAAATTATATAATCATATTTTTGGTCTTTGTAAAACTCAAAAATATAGATGTTTTCAAAAAATACAAAATTTCAAATTTCCGGTTAAAAATCTTAAATTTTTTTTTTACTAGTGGTTAGATTTGTTAACAAAATATATAAATAAAAAATAAAAAATCGCCTACTTTTTGTTTATATAATTTTTAATTTTTTCAAAGTTTGCAAAACTTTAGGGTTTCCGCAAAAAAAAAAATAAATATATTCTTTCAATTTTTGGAATTTTTGAAATTGGATTCATTTTTAATAGTAATAAAAACAAAAAAATTGTATAAACTTTTTTTTTTTTTAATTTTGGCAGTACCATAAACTTAGGTCTTTGCAACTTTTTCTGAAACTTAGGAAATATGTCTCAAAAAATTCATATAATTTTTACATTTCCGGGTGAAAAATCTAAAACTTGTTCACATATTCCATGTAAGCCCTTTCAAGTGTACTAATATCAAAAATAAAAAATTACCTATTCTTCCAAAAAAAAAATTTTCACTCTATCAAACTTTTGCATTTTGGGAATTCCAAACAAAAAATCGCAAAAGTTTTCGATGGCACAAACAACTTTTCTATATAAAATATTTACAAACAATTATTTTTGGTTTTTTGTACCTATAGTTATAAACAAAACTGTTAAGTTTCAAAGCAACACAATATAAAATGAAATTTAAAACAAAAATTTGTAACACAGTAAAGACAGTTTTTCCGTTCAACAGTTTTACCTCAAACGTTTTCTGACTTTAGCGCCCTCTACTGTTAACAAAAAGACGAGATGATAAATTCTATTAACGAATTTATTTATTTATTTAGCTTTACAAAAATGTATATTACTTAAATATTCTAAGCACTTTATTTTATTTTAATTTTGCCTATGGAACAAAGCACTGTGCGACGTTGTCTGAACCATGATTAATGGCAGGAAGATGAGACAAAACATGATGGTGGCGATCATCATCGTACAAAAGGTGATCCAAATTTCTTGCTTGTGGGCAGTACCCGGTATCGAGTTCGCGTGTATTATTTACCAGCAGCAGAAAGATTTTTTGTTTAAAAATCAACATGAACTTAATGTTTTCAATTTTAAAAATTTTTTTTAATTTTTGTATGAATTTTTTATTTTGACAACCAACACAAGTTTACGATTGCTTATTTACGCTATAAGCATCAAATTTGATTCGTAAAGTTGAAAAATATTCGTATCTCAATTTTCATATGAAATATTTTTGACATATCGTAAATTCTTACGAAATATGAGCTTACGAAGTACATACGAAGTGACATGAAGCACCTTAATATTTGTTTTGTAATAATAAAAAAAAACTAGTAAGGTATATTTTCGACTTAGCCGAAGTTAAAATACCCCCACGGGCGATTCGCAATGGTACAAAATCTTAAATTGCAGCTCTTTTCATATGAGACTTAAAAATTTTTACTATTTTGATGACGTCTAATTCATGTAAATCTAATCTTAGTCTAATTCATATCAAATTGTTTTCCTGCAAAGTAAAGAAAAGCCATTTAATAAAGTTTTTAATTAGGAGCTGTATGGGAGGTGGGCATGTTCTTGAGTGGTTGATGGCAATTTTTCTAACACGCCTCGATTTTGATATAATATTAACAAGTACCCAATTTCAGGTTTGTAGCTTAAATATTAGCCTATTTATAGGGTTTTCAATATTATGGGTTGTATGGAAAGTGGGCGTGTTTGTGGGTGGACTACGCCCATTTTTCTCTCACGTCTTAATTTTTACATTAAAATAATAAATATTTTATTTTATTTTTATAGGTTCGACACAAGCCTCTATACATAGGTTTCAATATTGGGGTTGTATGGGAGATAGGCGTATTAGTGGGTGGATGACGCCCATTTTTCTAACACATCTTTTGTTATAGACTATACAAATTGTTATAGACTATAGAGTTTTGTTATAGACTATACAAATACCGAATTTAAGTTTTGTAGCGTAAATATTCGCTTTTTTATGGAGTTTTCATCATTGAGGTCGTATGGGAGGTAGGCGTGGTTTTCATCCGATTTATCCCATTCTCGAACTTGATCTTAGTTTTTGAGAAAAAAGCTTAAATATCGAATTTCATTACGATAGCTTCAAAATTACGGCTGTAATCGTGTCCACAGACAGACATACGGACAGACAGACAGACGGACATGGCTAAATCAACTCGGGTGGTGATGCTGAGTAAGAATATATATACTTTTCTATACCTACCACGCCTCCTTATGAGCGTTACACACGTCGTGACAAAATTAATACACCCCTTACGCAGTACGCGTGAGGGTATAAAAATAATAAAAAATATTTTTTATTCGCAATTTTTTCATCTTCTGTCTCGAGAACTTTGTATTATACATATATACTTTTTTATAAAACCATACATCATAAAAGCTTGAAGTGCAGTATAGAGTAAAGTAGTTATAAATACTTTAATTTGTTTCTACATGAGTTTTGTTATGAAGTGCAAATGAATGAATGTTTAGGTTTGTTCATGCAGTTCATACTTTGAGCTACTTATGACCAATTGTGTTGTGTGTGTAATTAAATGTTTGCACACAATTGACTGAGAACTGAAACTACATGTTTTATGCCGACTTCCGAACGGCTAAAGTTCATGTTCTCAAGAAGCTTTATATGACATTATTTACTCTGTGAGTTCGACGGTCGAATAGAAAAATGTCTTACTATTGAAAAAAAACTTTTGCCTGCGATGAGGATTGAACTTGGTATTCGTTGGCTCTCACGCCACATCTTAGAACGCACGACCACGAGCGCCACTTTAATGTGACTATTTTGTTCAAAATATTTGTCATGATTATCCACAAAACCAGCTCTTTAAGTTATTTTTAAATTTTATTTTTTTTTTTCTGAAAATTTTATTTCCACTTTCAGCTACTTTTCTTGTTTAACGCTCAATTAAATTTACAGCCATATTTAATTCCACCAACTTTCTAGCATTTCTTATTGAGGCCAATATTTTGGCAATATTCATGGTTGAAACTAACCAGCACACAAAATGCGAAAAATAAGATTAACTTCAAACCAAAAGCAAAACAAATCAACAACAACAATATAAATTCATATAAAAGTGGCGCAAAAGTAGCAAAAAAATAAAAAAATATAAATAAAACAAAAACCACTGTAAATAATGTAAATTCACACAATTTTACACACTTTCAATACAGATTTAGAACCAGAAAAAAAAATAAATCAAACTGAAGCAGAAAATTTTGTGTTGCTGTTTATTGCCTTTATCTCGATGTGGTCAAATAACTTGCCGCAATATAACACTAGGGCAAAAAAAAAAAAAAAACAAAAAAATACACAAAAACAAAAAATTAAATTTACATATTTTCAAGAAAAAGAGAAAAAGTTTTAAATATGATTAGATATGAATTATAAATAGGATCAAAAAACAAAACAACAAACTTTTTGCTTCAAAACTTTGTGATGAGCCTTAAGTTCGAAGATGTCTGAATACGTGTTCGAAATGCCAACAACAGCGTCAAGTAAGCGGCAGCCGAAGCGGATATGCTGCGTCATGCTGGTATTTAAAATCAGCTCAATCGAAAAAAGGCCGTGTTCTTCTGTTGTTGTTGTTGTTTTGTTTTTGCTTTGTCGCGGTTTGAGTTCAGCTTAGATTTGAATGCAGTATATTTGTAGCAGCAGATGTAGCTATTGGCTGTTGTTATTGTTGTTGTTTTAAACAATTTCACAAAGTTTTCTATCCAATTCGCTCCACTGCGAACGCAGCAGTGAAAAAATTCAACAAAAAAGCTTTAGTAAATTTAGCCATGCGCCATCGCTTGAACTCAACTCTTTATTTGAGGGATTTGAAATTTTGTGTTTTAAGTTCTATAAAGTTTTGAACGTACCTTAATTGTTTTACCATTTTTTTGTTTTTTTTTTTTTATTATTTTGTTTGTGCTTTGGTTTTGTATTACCTTTTTTGATTTGTGCATTTTTGATTTGTTTTTCACTTTTCGTTTTTTTGTTTTATACGAGTTTCAGTTTGAGTTTGAGCTCGGTGCGAGCATTTTTCGCTGGTATTGAAACATTAAGCTGTATGTAAAAGTTTGTGGCAAATATTTTCCGAGTAATTGGAGTATAGCAGAAAAGTTTTTTAGCGAATTCAAGCGGTGGAAAGACAGAGAGAGAGAGAGAGATAGAGAGAGATAGAGAGAGAATATGAAAAAGTTGTCAGCTGTAAATTACAAATGTTTTTTTGTTTTTTGTTTTCTCCCCAAAAAATATTACCTTGTTAGTCTGCAAATTTGTGTTTTATTAAGTGAAAAGGAAGGACCAGAAGCGAGTTTATTAAATTTGTGAAATAAATGCATACAATGAGATGTGATTTTTTCTGGAATTACGTGTATAAATAAAATATGTTTAAAGCTTTAATATGAAGAGTACTTTTAAAAATTCACTAAATATACTTGCACTTGATTATTGAAACAGATAAGTTTTTGAGCAAAAAAAAAAGCATTGCATATTTACACCTTTGAATATTCACGATCATCCTGAGACTTTAAACAAATCAAAAGTAATTCTGTGCAGATTAAAGTTTATTTAATTTACATCAACTTAAGTTAAGGGGTATTTTCTAAGTCTATTTATTACCATTGCATGGAGCAAGAATAGCAAATGTACAATACGTTAACAATTGCATACATTGAATGGATAGTATGTCTTTTATTCTTGCGCTTGTTCCAAAGTATAAAAAAAAAAATTATTGTTTTGAACCAAGTTTAGCCCGACTTTCTTGGCTCATAAGTAGCTTATACCATGGCCTGTTTTGTTTTTTTTTTTTGTTGTATGAAAAAGCTGTCAAAAGTTGTAAATGTTAACAGAAACAAACTGTTAAAGAATTTGCATTAGCGAAGGAAAATTTAAATGAAACATTAAGCAGAAAAAAAATGGTTAAGTCAAAAGTTAACACTGAACAACAAGAACAACAACAGCAACAACTACAAAAACAACATCAAAGTATTATTACACAAATCTAATTAGCATAAAGCATAAGGGCGGAACAGAAAGTGAGATACAACAAAAAACACAGCCATAAACATGCATACAAAATAATGCTACCAACTGCACAGCAAGCGAAGGTTCGACAAAAAGTGAAAGTTTTACGAACATTTTTTTGTTTATTGCGTAGAAAAAATATATTGCCAAAAAAAAAATTAAATAAATATATTGAACTATATATTAAACTTTTGAATTATTTTTTCCTTGTTAGAATGATTAACATTCACTTGTTTATCGATATTTGGGTATTCACTGTGTCGATAGCGAAGTAGCCCGAGTTTTTCACCAACATCACGATCAGTGTTGCCGGAGTAAATTTATTTTTATATCCAAAACAGAAAATAAAAATAGCCAAAATGTAAAAAAAATAGCCAAAAGGTTAATTCATTGTATTAGAAAAAATAAACAAAACTAACATTCATACCTTTTTTAACTAACTAGTTTTTTGTACAACATAGTACCGTTTTTGACTGGAAACAGATTTACAAACATGTTTTTTTTTTAAATATGTTATAAAAAATTATGTGTTAAAAAAATATAAGCGCATATTTTAAACACATTTAGGGCAAATATCCTTTAAAAAGACAGACCTTTAATATAGAAGGACCTTACCTCATTAATGTTTTACTTGATAAGAGTAAAAAAAACTTAATAAAAATAAGGTTTGCATTTTCGGAAATAAAAACAGTATTACATTTTTTTTTTAGCTTTGAACCAAGGATTTCAGGTGTTAAACGTATTCAGTCAAGTCTGCCTTGGTTCAGAAATGGGAGAAAGATAAGTAGGTGAGAAAGTGAAATCAAGTGAAACAAGTGGAGAATGTTATATATGTGGCGTAATGCTATATCAACTTACTTTTCCATGCTGACTTGCTTAATTATACTTTTGAAAACAAACCAGAATTACTTTCAATGATCAAAGTTATATACATTGTTGCATACTCTTATGTGACACATGATTCGAGATGTTGTATGTCAAATTATTGGATATTCTTGCGCTCGGCTGCACGATAAGCATCACTGGCAGGCCGTCTTCAAATGAAGAGAGAATTCACCCTCACGTTCAAATTTTAAATCATTTCCCTGCAAACATTTGGAAGACGATTGGCAGAAAAGTGGATTTTGCGTTGCACCAGTGATTCGCCCAAGTGTTTTTGGGAAAATGCATCGCTTTTCAAATGCTCAAACAATAAATGCGCGAGTCACGAAAATTTTCAAAATGTTCCTTCGCTCATTTCGGCGATTGTTGGAAGATGGATTTTCGAAAAATATTCAAAACCAATAATGGGAATATGACAAAAGGCTCTGAAAAATTGTTAAGTTTCGAAGCAGCGTCGCATTATATCGAAGCGAAATAAAAACAAATTCATAAAAACAAATTCACAAAAACATTCACTGAATTCGGACAGAACAGCGATGCTTCAGAGCAAATTGCTGAGAACTCTTAAATGAACTTCGTTTGCCACCCTTTTCGGCGAATTTCTTATAACTCCTCTCGGCGGTACATTGGCGAATCATCCCGGTGAACCGGCCTAAGCAGCTTACAGTCGGTAATACCCGGATGATGCGATTCTCAGGCAATTGAAAATGTTATATGTTAAATAAAAAATAAATTTTCGCCGGAATGCAAAAACATAGCCGGGTAAAAAAATAGCCAAATGAAAAATAAAATCGCCAAATAGCCAAAACTGATCACAAGCAAAAAAAATAGCCACTTTTGGCTATAAATAGCCAAAACGGCAACACTGATCACGATCTTTTGGTATTCTTGGAAAGTTTTTTATTTTACTTCTACATGTTTACCGGTTTTCGAGTATTCTCTATGAAATAAGAAAAGTAAGATATGGCACATCTTCAAAATCCTTCAGTTTGATCCTATTGATTAGTAATCAATAGTATTCGTTCACTGAACAAAAAAAGTAGGGGAAGAGTGGCATGAAAGAGCCAAGTTTTGAAAGAGCCATTTTGATTTACGCGGAAGTTTTCATACGAATGCTTCTTAAATTATAATTTTTAAGAAGCAATACTCGCCATATGGCACCCTCGAACATTTGACAGTTCACTGATAATAAACGACGATGGTGTATCGTATTTTGGATTTCTTCATCATTAAGTAAGTTTTTCAGAACATTTTATTTGTTTTGTGACGTCTTCACCTTTAAAACTAACAGTAATATTATTATACTATAATTTTATGGATATATTAGGCCTAGCAATAACATATTTATTTTGCCGAAAAAATCTTGATTTCATACTAATTTTTGAGGTTATGTTTCTTTGTACAATATGTTTTGAAAGAGCTGGGTTGCGGTGGTATGAAGAAGCGTAAAGGAAGTTTAAATTATTTTTGTCAAAAATGTTTTTAAGTGTTTTAAACCTCTTATTTTGTTTTTGGAATAGGTCTTATTATTATAGATTTTCTTCAAAGCGATTTAATTTTTTTGCTAAAAATATTTTTAAGTTTTTTAACTATTTTTTGTTTTTAGTTTTGAATTTTTTTATTTATTTTATTTGTTTTTGTAAAAACAATACTTTTTATAATAACAATTAATATTTTTAATAAAATATTTGTTATTTTTCGTGTTAAGTCTTGTAATAAGAAGATGGCTCTTTCAAAACTTTGGTTGGCTCTTTCAATGCCCATGTGTTATGAAAGAGCCGAATTTCATGTTTTTTATAAATGGCTACAGGTCCAAAAATATTGTTGATTTTGGAAAATATTTCATGGTATTACGTTCATAAATGAATGAGAAAATACTTTTGATACAAGAATTATAATTTTATTAATTATTTTTATATATTTTGTAACTTCTTTAAAACTGGCTCTTTGATGCCACTCTTCCCCTACACTATGACTATAAATTTTTATATGATCTCCATGAATCATATTCATAAATTTTGGTTCAGTAACCAATAACATGAGTCACATGAACTATTCATGATATCATGGTTCAAAATATATAAAGGAGAAACACATGAGAGCATGAATATTTCATAAGCTTAGTGTTTAAAGTTCATAAAGTGTGTGTACAAGATACAAGATATGAATCAATTAAAAATTTCGTAAATGTCATGACAAAAACAAGATGAACATGAATCAAGAACAGTTCATTGGATGAGAGACAATCATGCTTGAATCTTATTTACACATTTAAGGGAAATGTGAACTACTTTATGAGTTTTGTGACCAAAATTCATGTAATTTACACATTCAAGGGCAGCAAGAATAATTCATATGATAAGAGTCGAAATTGCATGAAATTCTTGTAGTAATTCTTGTAGTAAAATAATGTAGTAATAATTGAAGCGTGAACTTTTTCATGCAGTAAGTGAACAAAATTCATGTTTCTTATGTACATTAAGACGGGTCGGTCTTCACACAAAAAAAAAAAAAAAAAATGATAAACTGGGTCTAAATATTTTTTTGAAAAAAGACACTTTTTTTTTAACATTCAGCTGCATGTCCGTGGACTCCGCACACAGTGTCCATCGCGGCAAGAAATCAATTTGAACCTACTCTCCAATTTTGTTGATTTTTGACAGATTGTTAAAAACTATCTAAAGGTCATGTGTGGAAAATTTCATGCAAATATCTCCATTGGTTTTCTGTCCAGAGCAGCGCAAAGTTGAAGTATGTGAACAAGTGTCAAGTGTGGTAGTTTTCTAAGTCATATTCAAAAGCTTGTTACTTATAAACTATACACCGAATTTGATAAGAAAAATTTTTTTTAACAATTTATTTTTTGAGCCTAAAATATCAACATATATGATTTTCCGTTAGTCTTTTAGTTGTGTGCGAAGCAGTGCGACACATGGAGACATATACCAAATTAAAGCTGAGAGACTGAGCTAACAGATTAATAAAAAAAACCTGCCCCAATCTGCCCGCCGCCGAGAAAACAACGAGTTGTTAATAAATGAAATAAAGTGAAACTGTATTGGAGTTGTATAGAGGGTAGGCGTAAAACAGCATTTAAAAGATGTTATATGCATTTTTACATAAAATAAACTTTCTAGTTAAAAATTTACAGAAGATATGGTATTTTTAAAACATCACTTGTATAAAACTGGGCGTTAAAATGGGCTTATTAAGTTCAAATGTTTAGGAGCACACTCTACAATTATAATATTAATGTTTTGTAAAAATTGAGTTGATATATTTAAAATCAAGGCCGCATTTTCTATTGAAGTTGTATGGGAGGTGGGCGTAAAAATGGGCATATTTTTATAAAAAAAAAATTCAAATTTTTAAAAAATGTAAAATAAATTCCTGCGTCCTCCTTGATTTAAGGCCATTAAATACACTACACGGCCACTGTGTGCTCCGCACTAAAGTTAACGCGGAGAAAAACTGAGTTTTTATGGCTGTCGCAACCAACGAGATGCTTTAAGGCCGGCGGTTTTAGAAACAAGAAAAAATAGCAAAGTTTGGACAAGGTTTTGGGATAGAAAAATTTAATGAAGTAATTTAAAGATTTATGAAACTTAAAGCCAATTAATTGAAAACTACAATATAAAAAAAAAAAATGTAAAGATGGCGTCGAGACAACGTTTTTCGAGTTTGCATATAGGATATCTCAAAATCTACTCAGTCAATATAGCTCTGGTAGCTATTTAATAAGCTCTCAAAATTATTTTATTCCAAAATAAAAAACTTCAAAAATTGTTTTTTTTTTTCGAATTGTACAATCATTACATATCGCTAAGATAAAAATTTAATCTCCAGCATATCCTAGAAAATTACTGAAAAAATAAAAATTTTTTTATCTGATATGTTTTAGATGATCTTGGCATAAATATATTGCACGCAGTAAAAAAATTTTTTTCGCAAGAATCAAGATTATAGGCGCCATATTAAAAAAAAAAAATATATATATTTTTTTTCAATTTTTTTTTGGTTCCAGAAAGGACCACCCACTAAATACACTGAAAAGTGGTCCCACTTAAAATTAAAATTTCGAAATAAAAGTATTTTGAGTGAAAATCAGCAATGTATGAAAAAAATTGAAAAAAAATTACTAATTTTAGAGAACCAGCCGGCAATATAAGTCGATTAATAAATAGATAAGTACGATTTCACCTGTTATAATGATATTTAAACATACTTTTTGATATTAAAATAATTTGTTTTGGCAATACCCTCACATACCCAGCGGTTAGAATATGCCTGAATTAATACATTCTCTTAGGCCTGAGAGGTAATGGTAAAGTCTGAGTATTCAACACACCTCTTTTCCAAAATTTTTTTTATTATTGTAGAGAATTGAACAACTTACAACACAAAAAATTAAAAAAAAATATATTTTTTACTCCAAAATGGTTTCATAGAGCTCCAAACTGGCGGCAGAGAAAAAAAACGGGGCCTCGTAGTTGCAGCGCTGGGAGTTGCGAAAATTGTCCGATCTGGAAAAAAATTACTTTTTTAAATCTTAACAAAATTGGTTATTGCATGGCAAGAGCTTATTTTTTCAATTGTTTTCAAGGTGACGTTCCAAATTTGAAAGTGTGTTTTTTCGAAAAAATCATTGACTTTAAAAATTCAGAAAAAATCGAAAAAAAATTGAAAAAAAAACTTGTGTCATACGATCAAGTCTAAAAATATTAAAAAAAAAAAAAAAATTTCGTCAAAAAATGAACCCGCTAGTGCCGCAACCAGTACGAAAAACATGGTTTCGAGATAAACGCGTTCAAAGTTTGTGAACAAAGAAATATGCAAGGAAAAATAAAAATGCGCTCTCACTAATCCGGCTGTAACTTTTGAACCCGTAGGAACTTTTCCATGAAATTTGTTCTCAGAATCTTAAGAATATTTATTAAAATACAAAATTTAAAAAAATTCGATTTAAAAAAACGGCCATGTCATCTCCACCCTTAATAGAGTTTCACTATTGTTGGTTGCATTTAAAGAAGGCAAGTTCGTAGTCGAATTTCGCCCATTTTTTGTCATCTCCACCCTTAATAGAGTTTCACTATTGTTGGTTGCATTTAAAGAAGGCAAGTTCGTAGTCGAATTTCGCCCATTTTTTGTGTACTTCTTAGTTTTAATATACAAAAAAAATTTATTTATAATTTTATTTCTGTACCTTAAATACAACCCTCTATAATTTCAATAAACTTTTAAACTAAATGACATTTCGAAACCTTGAGAAGACATTATGTATGAAACATAGAACAGTTTAGAAAAAAAATTATTAAAATCGGTGAACCCATTTCAGTGTTATGCGAATCCAAACATCATTAAAAAAACTTGTTCCATGGCAACTTCGCTCGCTCGCTTAAACTATAATGTTTATAAAGAACATAATAACCCAATTCAGTGCTTTAAAATCAACAAATAATTGTGCGATCCTGGACACTCGCTGATCCAGGATCGCGAGACACTTGTGGGCAGGAAGTCAATACAGTTTAGATATATAGTTAATATATAGATAGATAGCTATGAAAAATTAAAAAAAATGATTTGAATTTATCAAGTAGCTTCGTTGCACAGGTTTGTGTTTGAAAGAGAGTTTAGTCTGACGAAGATTTAAAAATGGTTTAATGGCTAGTAACGAAAACTTTTCCACCCAAACTGATTAATAAATTATATCTGAAGAGATACTTTTTGTTTACTGGGAACATTATCGACCTGGTACTGCTTTGTGGCAAAACAAAGAATCAACGCAGCAGAGGCGCAACATTTTTTGGCACAAATTTGCATAAAAAATTTGTGACGAAAAACAAGTAACAAAGTGGTGAAGAGGGTTAAGAGTGGATGTGCCAATATAAAAAAAAAAAAACAATTGCATTTGCATTTTAATCCTGGTGCTTGAGATTTACAAACAACTAAAAGGGCCAAAATATTTGAGAGAGTGAGTTATAAAAAGAAAAAAAAAAAAACAACAAAAATGGTGGAAAACCAAAGTGAATATTTATTTTGGGACATGGAAACACAGGTAAGCTTAAACATTTTATTGCAACTTTTAAAGGAAGGTAAATAAATACAAACGAAAGTTTTTCGGTTACACCTTGTCTGACAATTTTGCATAACTTTAATACAATAAATGTATATATGTGTGCTTCTTTTTGTATTTTGACTGTAGTTATAATAAATTTTATCTACTTCATTCAATTTAAACATTTTACAGTTCTTGCTGCATCAACTTTGAGTATTTTTCTGCCTATTTCATCTCTTTTATCTCGTATTATTAATTTACTGTTTTCAATTTCTTACCGCTATATTTTGCAAAATGTTATTTACTTGTGCGTATATTTCTTTGGCTTTCATCTTAAATTATAATAAATTCAATTATTTTTAACACCTGTTTCTTGAATTGTTTTTGCTTATTTTAACACTTTTTCATGCACACAGATACACACAAATACACTAACACTCACTCTTTTAAACATACACAGACTTGGGCTTTATTTAAAACCAGCCATGATATTTCATTGTTATTGCTTTTATTTGCTGTTTTTCGCCCTTACTTGGCTGCTGCGCTGATAAATCGCAATCTTTGTTATATTTTATTTGCAGAATATCCAACGTTACTGGGGAAAAAGTTTTTAAGATTTAAAAAGTTTTAAAGTTTAATTTTTCAACTAAAATATTTGTAGCATAACTTTCGCTTGAAATTTGATTATGAAGTAGAAATATATACGAACAACATGAACATTTATTGCATTCAAATTTATTTTGTTTTAGTTGTTTTAATAAAAAAACAGAAAATTTATTATTTTTAAACTATTTTAAAGTAAATATTTTAAAGTCAATTAGAGTTTTGAGCGTTTTCGGTTCAAGAACATAACTTTGTCTTTAAAAATAACAACATTTTTGTTATTCATATTGTGTAACATTAAGATAATAAATCTTAAATAAAGCAAAAGGTGCAGATTATTTTTCGACTCGTATGCAAGGAGCTGGAATATTTTTATATTTTGGTGTTTTTGAACTCTGAGAGCTGTGTCTCAAAAACGAGTGCCATGCTCCATTAATATTTCGAATTTATTTAATGCTGATCTGGGGATATTTTTAACTATTCCAATCAATGCTATAGGACTACGATGATCATCAATAGCAACATCAATCTGAGCCTTGCAATCGAAAATAAGAAATTTATTTTTTTCCAATCCTTGAGTGGCTAAACTTACTCCTGCCTATGAAAAAAATATTGTTACAAAATATAAACATATTTATTTTTCTCATCGTTCCTGCCAACTTAATTGACACTCATAACCATATGACAACATTTTTATGCATATGACTGTCTTAAGCATGTTCTGCTTCATATATTGCTGTTGAATATTAAATTATTTTATAGCTACTTCTGGGAATATCTTAAAATTACAATAAAAACAAAAAAACATCTGCTTGAGAGTTCTGCTTAATAATGTGTTTCCTTTTAGATTTTTGACACTGTTGTTAAAGTCGATGATGTGATAAAAAATTTTACTGCCATATAGTCATAAAAATATGATACATATTAGCAGTTACTTTCAAAATGCTACAATTCTTATTTATATTTATTGATATGCTTATCTGATGTACTCTAACTTTGTTTTATATTTTGCACTAAAAAAGGGGTATATTTTTTAACAAGCCTTTAAACAGAAGGTCAAGGATGTGAGCTTTATTATATTGACTGCAACATCAGCATAGATAAAACTTTATTAAAAATAATAAAAAAGTTTTAAACCAAAATAGGTCATCATCCTTTGATATCAGTTTTTGCTATTAACTACCGAATGAACAGATGTGTTAAAATTTTCGTAACATTTTAAGTAAAATCACTGTAGTATGTGTTTATTAAACCCGTTATAAAAGTGATGCAAAACTAATGTAAGTGGTGTGCAGGGTATGACATACTCTAGCCCTCTTTTACAGTCTATTAACAAAACTTTGCTCTAAGAATTTAAATTCTTAAGACTTGATGAATTGTTCAAGACTGAGTCTTTTAGCATGACGTGCTCCAACTAATGCGGTGTTAATGCTCAAAAAATAACAAATATCTTTTGGCAAGTAACTTGATATTTAAATTTTTTATTACGCGTTTAAGCTGTTCATTAGATGGGTTTATCTTACTAGTATAAGTATTTCAGTGTTGTATCATGCTTTAAGTAGAAATATGTTTAGATAATATAAAAACTAAAACAAAAAAAAAAAACCATATATTTTCTTAACTTTCAGCTATTGTGAACATTAAATATCTTATTACGTTCAAGTATTAAAAACTTTTCATGTAAAACAATATGGATGGAATCAAGAGTTCTGACAAGAGTGCATGACATAATCTTAAAAATTGAAATAAGTGCTAAAATTATCAATTTTAGGCATTGGGTATTGTACCAAATTGAAAAATGAGATATGGTATATTTAACTAAAACTTCATATTAAGAAATATGGGTTTATATGTACAGGGACAATATCAAAAAATAGCACTTCGTAGCACCTAATACACTACACAGAGTGAAAAGTACCCTATAAACTAGAAAAAATTAAGTGGATTTCTCTATTAATTTAACTCAAGAAGAAACTCTTATTATTTTAAGCAGTAAATCTTCTTAATAATATCAAGAAGAAACTCTTATTATTTTAATGCAGTAAATCTTCTTAATAATATCAAAAAGAAACTCTTATTATTTTAAGCAGTAAATCTTCTTAATAATATCAAGAAGAAACTCTTATTATTTTAAGCAGTAAATCTTCTTAATAATATCAAGAAGAAACTCTTATTATTTCAGGCAGTAAATCTTCTTAATAACATCAAGACGAAATATTAGAAAATTAACCGGAAAATTGTATTAAACCCATACGAAATTCTAATAAACAATTTGTACCAGAAAAATTATTTATTTCGTAGTAAGTTGGTGGCTTCAGTTGGTAAGCAATTTGTTAAATTTATTTTATGATTTAAGTGACCTGGATTCGGTACTCAACAGGACCGTGATTTATTTTAATTTTGATTATTTAAATTTTTATATTAGTACCTAACTATTTAAAAAAAAAATTTTATAACGTCAAAATTTATTTCTCGTCATAAACGTGCATTGAACCGTGGGTCAACGTCCCTATCACATAAGAGTCGAGCGCTGTAATGTTGTACCGTATCTCTGCGGTCTCTTGAGAAAACAAAATGCATACAAAATACTAGAATTTTATTCCACAATTAGAAAGAAATCTAAGAATATTAAGCTTAAGTCTTTTTTATAAAATTCATTAGGTTTTTTCCAATTAAACTACATAAAATAAAAAGATTTTCATTTAAAATCAATATTTTTACAAAAACATGACATAATAAACATACTTCTAAGAAGTTATGCTCTCATAAGAATAATTTTAGAATAAAATTTATAAATTTGTAAAAAAAAATGAGTGATTACGTTGAAGAACCTACACTCAAAAAAAAGTTTCTTGGAATATGATAAAAACGGCATCGTTCATATCCTCCACGTTTTTTGTATTTTTCCATGCCATTTTTTACAAAGTGATCTATCTTCGACTTAACAACAAAAACAAATTGGCCATTTCAGCCCTTGAAAGGACTTTGATCGAGCTTCTTATGATCAATTGTGTTGTGTGTGTTATTAAATGTTTGCACACAATTGACCGAGAACTGGACCTTTCTGCCGACTCCGAATGGCTAAAGTTCATGTTCTCAAGAAGCTTTACATGGCATTATTTACTCTCTGAGATTTGCCATTGTCTGCAGAGAGTTGGTGACCGATCAGAAAAATGTTTTATTGAAAAAAACATTTGCCGCGACTGGGGATTAAACTTGGGCTCCGAGCATACTAAGCCACACACTTAGCCATGCACTTAGAGCATGCGACGCTCACCAAGAGATTTTTGAGCTTAGATTTGTTTTTATTGAAGAAAATACTTCTCATAGTGAATTTTTTAACAAAATATAGGAACAATTTTTCATTTTTAATAAATTTTTCTCTGTAAATGAGAATATATTTGTGCGAGTAAAAAATACTTAACATTATTAGAGACTTTTGAGAATATTTCTTCGAAAATGTAAAAATTAATTTCAATTCAAGAAAATTTTATTTGATAAAGAGAAAAATTGCTATTATCGAAAATAGAGAAATTTTTTATCGCAGAAAGATAGCTATTTTTTTCTAAATGTTGTTATGTAATTTTTAGCTATAAGTGTAATGTTTCGAAAATATCGAGTTTTACGAATTTTTTTTACGGAAAAATAACTTAAAAATCATAAAATTAAAAAAAATTACGAAAAGTTAACCGAGGCTTTATCTTCAGCTATTTTTTTATAAAAAAATTTAAAAAAAATTTCTCTTTCTGAATCGAAAATCATAGATGTTCACACTTTAAAAAAAGGCACTTTAAAAAAGAAACAGTTTCGATAGTATCGTAAGTGTAGACGTAGAATTCCGTTTAAGTTGTAACCTCTTCTACTTTGTCTCTTTGGTATGATTGTTTTGTTCATTTTGCACGTATTTTTATTGATCTTACAAAAATTAACAAATTAATTAATAACACTCAATTATGGACTACTTATCGAGGCCAAAACAAAGAAAAAGTTAAAAAGTAAGTATGATTAAATGAGCAAGCAAAAAGAAACAAGCAAAATTTCAAATTTTTTCGATCATTTCGTTAAGTTTGATAGGTTGAGTTCATTGACTTAGTTGAAAAGAAGGCGAAGCAAATGCACTTTCCATTGGTGCCACTTTCGTCTCTGCCCGATATATATTTAGTTTGCGAGCTACAGTCAGTTTAACTACTAATTTCAAATTAAAATTAAAATCCCGATTTTTAAAAATTGTATGGTAACTATATTTCACGCTGAGCACATGCCTTTTCAATTAGAGCCACTCTCGTCCGATATTTAGTTTGCGAGCTACCCTTTCCTCTCCGTTCGATATATAGTTTGCGAACTACACTGTATAAAAATTAAACACATAAAAACAAAAATTAAAATTTTACGCCATCTATTGGGTAAAAGCATAAAACGAAATATGATCCAACTCGTTTTTTTTCATAAGAGTTAAATCTAACCGGATCACAGACCCATTTCGTTAAAGTTAACAGTTCGAGTTCATTGACTGAGTTGAAAAGAGATTCATGACCTCTGGTTTCAAAATAGAGTACTTAGTAAACTAGAACAGAAGTGCATAAATACACCCAATGCGAACCAATGCTTACAATGCTACCAATACGAACTAGAACTTCCAGTTTCACGTAAGCACGTGTTCACGTGTTTTTAAAAAAATCAAGTAAAAACACAAAACTCAACTACACGTGTCTTTTATTCACGAACAACACGTGAAGTTCGTATTCACGTGAAAGTGCCAATGACCCACTTGTAACCTCAGAAAATCCCACTGCATCCGATTGGCCATAGAATCATCCATTTTGGTCCAAAAGTTCCATGGAAACTATATAAGTGCCAATGACTCACCTGTGACCTCATATAATCCCACTGCATCCGATTGGCCATAGAATCATCCAGTTTGGTCCAAATGTTCCATGGAACCCATTATAGTACCTACCAATGACCCGCCTGTGACCTCAGATAATCCCACTGCATCCGATTGTCCATAGAATCATCCATTTTGGTCCAAATGTTCCATGGAACCCATAAATGTGCCAATGACCCACCTGTGACCTCAGATAATCCCACTGCATCCGATTGGCTATAGAATCATCCACTTTGATCCAAATGTTCCATGGAACCCATAAATGTGCCAATGACCCGCCTGTGACCTCAGATAATCCCACTGCATCCGATTGGTCATAGAATCATCCATTTTGGTCCAAACGTTCCATGGAACCCATAAATGTGCCAATGACCCACCTGTGACCTCAGATAATCCCACTGCATCCGATTGGCTATAGAATCATCCATTTTGGTCCAAATGTTCCATGGAACCCATATATGTGCCAATGACCCACCTGTGACCTCAGATAATCCCACTACATCCGATTGGCCATAGAATCATCCATTTTGGTCCAAACGTTCCATGGAACCCATATATGTGCCAATGACCCACCTGTGACCTCAGGTAATCCCACTGCATCCGATTGTCCATAGAATCATCCATTTTGGTCCAAATGTTCCATGGAACCCATAAATGTGCCAATGACCCACCAGTGACCTCAGATAATCCCACTGCATCCGATTGGCTATAGAATCATCCATATTGGTCCAAATGTTCCATGGAATCCATATATGTGCCAATGACCCACCTGTGACCTCAGATAATCCCACTGCATCCGATTGGCCATAGAATCATCCATTTTGGTCCAAATGTTCCATGGAACCCATAAATGTGCCAATGACCCACCTGTGACCTCAGATAATCCCACTGCATCCGATTGGCTATAGAATCATCCATTTTGGTCGAAATGTTCCATGGAACCCATAAATGTGCCAATGACCCACCTGTGACCTCAGATAATCCCACTGCATCCGATTGGCCATAGAATCATCCATTTTGGTCCAAATGTTCCATGGAACCCATCAAAGTACCAATGACCCGCCTGTGACCTCAGATAATCCCACTGCATCCGATTGGCCATAGAATCATCCATTTTGGTCCAAATGTTTCATGGAACCCATCAAAGTACCAATGACCCGCCTGTGACCTCAGATAATCCCACTGCATCCGATTGGCTATAGAATCATCCACTTTGATCCAAATGTTCCATGAAACCCATAAATGTGCCAATGACCCGCCTGTGACCTCAGATAATCCCACTGCATCCGATTGTCCATAGAATCATCCATTTTGGTCCAAATGTTCCATGGAACCCATAAATGTGCCAATGACCCACCAGTGACCTCAGATAATCCCACTGCATCCGATTGGCTATAGAATCATCCATTTTGGTCCAAATGTTCCATGGAATCCATATATGTGCCAATGACCCACCTGTGACCTCAGATAATCCCACTGCATCCGATTGGCCATAGAATCATCCATTTTGGTCCAAATGTTCCATGGAACCCATAAATGTGCCAATGACCCACCTGTGACCTCAGATAATCCCACTGCATCCGATTGGCTATAGAATCATCCATTTTGGTCGAAATGTTCCATGGAACCCATAAATGTGCCAATGACCCACCTGTGACCTCAGATAATCCCACTGCATCCGATTGGCCATAGAATCATCCATTTTGGTCCAAATGTTCCATGGAACCCATCAAAGTACCAATGACCCGCCTGTGACCTCAGATAATCCCACTGCATCCGATTGGCCATAGAATCATCCATTTTGGTCCAAATGTTTCATGGAACCCATCAAAGTACCAATGACCCGCCTGTGACCTCAGATAATCCCACTGCATCCGATTGGCCATAGAATCATCCATTTTGGTCCAAATGATCCATTAAACCCATAAATGTGCCAATGACCCACCTGTGACCTCAGATAATCCCACTGCATCCGATTGGCCATAGAATCATCCATTTTGGTCCAAATGTTCCATAGAACCCATCAAGGTACCAATGACCCGCCTGTGACCTCAGATAATCCCACTGCATCCGATTGGCCATAGAATCATCCATTTTGGTCCAAATGTTCCATGGAACCCATAAATGTGCCAATGACCCGCCTGTGACCTCAGATAATCCCACTGCATCCGATTGGCCATAGAATCATCCATTTTGGTCCAAATGTTCCATGGAACCCATAAATGTGCCAATGACCCGCCTGTGACCTCAGATAATCCCACTGCATCCGATTGGCCATAGAATCATCCATTTTGGTCCAAATGTTCCATGGAACCCATCAAAGTACCAAAGACCCGCCTGTGACCTCAGATAATCCCACTGCATCCGATTGGCCATAGAATCATCCATTTTGGTACAAATGTTCCATGGAACCCATAAATGTGGGAATGACCCACCAGTGACCTCAGATAATCCCACTGCATCCGATTGGTCATAGAATCATCCATTTTGGTCCAAATGTTCCATGGAAACCATCAAAGTACCAATGACCCGCCTGTGACCTCAGATAATCCCACTGCATCCGATTGGCCATAGAATCATCCATTTTGGTCCAAATGTTCCATGGAACCCATAAATGTGCCAATGACCCACCTGTGACCTCAGATAATCCCACTGCATCCGATTGGCCATAGAATCATCCATTTTGGTCCAAATGTTCCATGGAACCCATCATAGTACCAATGACCTGCCTATGACCTCAGATAATCCCACTGCATCCGATTGGCCATAGAATCATTCTGAAGCTGAATACGAACCTATCAGTTCGTGCAAAATTAAAACAATACAACCATAAACAACGAAACAAAAACAAAGAAAGCAGCAGGCACATAAGCAGCTGATGATTGATTTTCTTATATAAAAACATGCATTTTTCTTCTTATATTTTACTATTTTCTGACTTTCATATAATAGTGACAAAATCCAAAGTTAGATATTCATTCAGCGTAGGATATATCTGTTAGTTAAGTATATATATTATCTTTGAACGATAAGTATTAAAGGCTGTAGGTATACCCTAAAGTATTCGCCAAAAACGTTGCATGACCTTCAAAAAATCTGTTAAAACGACCCCATACAAACCGCGCTGTAAGACGTAATTCTACGTCAAAAAATCTTTGAAGTACCTTATTCTGGTTATTGAGCACAAAAAACAATCATAGAAAAGGGAAACATATAACATTTTTCCCTCTCAAAATTGCTTGATATATTTTATTTTTAAAATTTTTTTCAAGTTTTTTTCAAAACAAAAAAAAAAAATTGGAATTCCAGCGTTGCACATAGGGGTATTTGGCTCGAAAAACCGCTCAAAAATATTTGTTTATCCTGAGTAAATGATACTTGTCTAAATGAACTTGAAAAGGGCTATAAAGCTTGTTTCGACCAAATAAAGGTGTAAATTATGTTTCTTAAGGAGGGACATAACATTCGCGGCAGAGAAAACAAACCTATTTTGAAAAATTCATAACTCAGTAAAAAAAAAACAAATATTTTCCAAAATTTTTTTTTATTATTGAAGAGAATTGAACAATTTACAAAAACAAAAATTGAAAAAATATATTTTTCACTCCAACATGGTTTTGTAGAGCTCCAAACTGGTGGCAGAGAAAAAAACGGCGCCTCGCGGTTGCAGCGCTGGGAGTCGCAAAAGTTGTCCGATCTGGAATAAAAAATGACTTTTTTAAATTTTAACAAAATTTGTTATCGTATGACAGGAGTGTAAGACTTTTTTTACATTTTTTGTCACTTTTTGGTGATGTTCCAAATTTGTAAGTGTGTTTTTCGAAAAAAATATTGACTTTAAAATTCATACAAAATCGAAAAAAAATTAAAAAAAGCTCGTGTCATACGAAAGCGAATCAAGTTTAAAAAAATACAAAAAAAAAATCGTCAAAAAATGAACCCGTTAGTGCCGCAACCAGTACGAAAAACAGGGTTTCGAGATAAACGCGTTCAAAGTTTGTGAACAAAGAAAAATGTAAGGAAAAATAAAAATTCGCTCTCACTAATCCGGCTGTAACTTTTGAGCTCGTAAAAATTTTTCTATGAAATTTTTTTTCTTAGAATCTTAAGAATATTTTCTAAATTACAAAATTATAAAAAAAAACTTCCAATGTCATGTCCCTTTTCTCTTTCATTTAAAATTTTCTCTTTCATCAAAGTAGACACCTATCAGGAACAACGAAATCTGGGGGATTTCATCTTTCTTCATTAGCCTATACCAAAAATATTACCCAATAACACCAAACAATATAACAAAAGGTACATACTAAAAACAAAAAATATTAAAAAAATTTCCCATTTTAATACCTTTATAACAAATTATATATCTATATAAATAAAGCTTCAATATCCAAAAAAAAAGTTGTATTTTAAAGTACATACCTGCAGAAAAATCTTCCATAGCAACAAATTTATTTCACAATATTAATAAAAAAAAAAAAACATTTGTTTAGGTGCGATCTTTTTCACTCAAATTAACTCAATAACAATGCAAGCTTACGATCGATGACTTTCAACTGATGCTGCGACGAAGTGTGTGCATTAAAATAAAAAAAACAAACGGTAACTTATTAAATGAGTATTACCAAAAGCTAGGAAAGAATTTTACTTCTCAACTTTGCATTTTGAGAAATTGATTAATAAGCGGTTTTTCGAGCCAAATACCCTTATGTGCGTTGTTCAGATATCAGTTCTTGGTTTTAAGGTAAAAATTATTAAAAACTTTTAATATATAAAAATTTGCACCATAAAGAATGTTCTGAATGTATTTTATAAAAACAATAATGACACGTTTGTAAGAAAAAAGTAAAATTTGTGGAAGGAATTTTTAACAAGTCATGTATGGGAAAAAAATAAAAATTTGAATAAAATGTATTATCTTAATATACAAAAGACAAACGTAGTGCTCCGTGCCCTAAATAACTTGAACTGATAATTTTGTAAAAACAGTTCAGCCTAAACCAGAACCTGTTTCCCTCATACTATACATAATTACTGCTACGCACCAAATAACGCTCAAACTGTTCATTCTTAGCTATTACAGTGATTTTTTATATGAAAAAATTGTCAGCCTAAAAGTATGCATACAAAATTTATTTGCTATTTATCAGTAAGGACACATTGATGACGACTGGAACATAACAACATGTCTACTACTTAATTTTTTTGAAAACGGGCTTCTATCTAAATAGCTTCCACCTATTTTATCTCTATTTAGTAATCGATTAATTGCTTAGAATTTTTTTTAAAAGGCATTTATTCTGTTTTGTCGTAATTAGCAATTTTGCTTAACCCATTAGCACAGACGTTGTGTCTGCGCAACACTTTAAAATTAAGGTATATTAAGCAATTCATTGAGAAATTGAATTTGAAATCAGTGGGAGATGCATAAAAATGGATCTCTTAAAAATTTAAATTGATTAAAAATACAATCCCTTCAAAACCGGAAATAGCATTTTGAACAAACAAATTTGAGATGTTATTTTAAAATAAAATTTGCAATAATTTCACGGTCAACTGAAAATCAAAACCAATCCAAATCCAATGATTTGTTCATCATTAAAGCCCAATGTGCGTTCACACAACGTGGCCTGACAGTACTAGGGGCGTGTCTAAGATTTTACTGTTACGGAAAGTTTCATAGAAATTAAATTGGCCCTTCTAGGGACATAAATTTATGGGTAGAATAAGATCTTAAGATTTGATAAAAAAATTTGTTTTGTTTTAATTTATTTATTGAACGCTATTTTTATAAAATATAATTAAGGCGGAGGTGGCTTATATCTGAGCTAGAGTGAAAAGTTATGTTTCTGTTTATGGAAAATGTGAGTGCGGAACTCTTAAATTTTTAAGTAAAATTTCATAGCATATATTTAGGCATTTTTGTTTTGTGATTTATGAAGACTTTCAAAAACTTTTTAGATTTTTTGCTGTTCAGTTTTTTAAAAAAAATTTTAAACTTATTTCGTCGTACATTTTATGATTTTTGTTTTTACTGTAAGTTTAATTGTTATTTGCACAATTTAAAATAGAATATGTGACCATAGCTGATTTCTAATTCAGCTTAAAGAAAATCAATGTTTGTTTTTTTTTCTTTATTAAAAACGGGCCCGTCATTCTGTCACGGGTATAGTATATTATAATAGTATATAACAAGTATACTATTATTTAACTATTTATTACTCTTATAATAAATTCAAAGAGTTTCGAAAATAAACATAATTTAAAAGAGACTTGTAGACACCAATTAACACATATTGTTAATAATGAAAAAAATGTTAATAAAATTTTATATTCTATAAAATGACTTTTAAGACCTTTAAGTTCCCTGATTAATCACAAATATTACATATCCTTTCAATAGTTGTTACACATAAAACTTGACTCATGTCACATAAAGAAGAGACGATTTTTCACTTTTTCTTAATTATTCAATTTCAGTTTTTCAATTGCTTTTTTTTAAACACTTTGTTTTATATAAAAAATTGATTAAATCGGCTTTCAAAATTTGGCCATATTAGATATTATCCTTAAGAAAGTTCTTATTAAGGTTATTGCTGATATATTTTCAAATGCAGTTTAATGTAGTTTTAATAAAGCGCTGCATTAAATTTTGTGTGTTCATTAAAACTACACACTGCAGTTATTTTTGTTTTTTTATCACCAACAGTTATTACATAAAAACGTTATGATTAATTTTTAAGTCCTTGCCACACGATTTTCACAATATTTCCGAATTCGAAGGAAGCACAACATAACGCGTACTGTTATACTTTCACTCCAAGCATTCAAACTTATAAGTTAAAATTATTGAATACTGTTTTACTTTCAATTTTTATATTGAAGCTGTTATTAACAGCATCTTGTTTCAACTGAAAATTTGGTCCTTCAAGCTGAAACTACTGGAGTATGCTGTGGTGAGAGCGATTTACTGCTGAGAGTTTAAAGTTGAACAGCCGGCAAGTTATCAGCTGTTTTTTGTTATTGTTTTGAGAGATGGTTAGGGTTAGATTTGTTTATTTGATGAATTGCTTGTGGAAGGACATGTGATGTTGAAATATATGTGAGTGTATTTATATATATGCATGTATCTGTCCATGTGTAAGCCTTCGTTATTGGCATTTGTATTGTTTTTCGAATTGTGTGTTGTTTCGACTAAATAATTTGAAATTTAATGATGCTTCAGAGACTTGAGTTTTGCAATGCCAATTATTGAAAATGTCAAAATAAAGCTAATTAAGCCTTTGGGAATAAGCATAAATAGAAAAAGGATGCAACACAGTGAGTGGTTAAAATTTAATTGATTTGAAATTTATTAATGCTTAATATTCCTCTGAGGTGAAAAATAGAAAATAAGACAAAGAAGAAATTGTTATCAGATAAAAAAATAATGATTCTTGAGGGTTAGTTTCATTATGTGGAAATATTTAAGTGAGGTTTTGTAAAGGACACATTTAATGCATAGGCTATTGAAATATATGAACTTCAATTAGCTTGTCATAATAAAAAAAAAACGTCTGCATAAAGTGAGATTTAATAACTATCGTAAAATAATAGATTGCTTATGTGTTGGAGTAAATGAAAAATATTACTATAATATAATTCCGTAAAATGTGAGTGCGGAACGCTTGATTTTTTTGAAAAATTTCAGAGCATATTTTTAGGCATTTTCTGTTTTGAGATTTATTCAAACTTCAAAAACTTTTTATATATTTTTTATTTTTTATTTTTTTATTTGAAATCGTCGTACCTACTGTGCTTTCAATTTTTCCTTTAAGTTATTTTATAAATATTTGGAACTAAAAATTGTTATTTTCATAACTTAAAATCGTGTATGTGACCATCGCTGATTTCTAATTCAGCTTAAAGAAAATCAATATTTCATATTTTTCCTGTACTAAAACCGGACCCGTCATTTTTGACGGGAAAAAACTAGTAAAAATAATAATAATAAATGTAAATGTAATCTGATTGCAACTAAAGAAAATTGTTTATATAAATATTTTATATAGAATATATGGTCTTAAGTCTGAGTCTCTTGATAAATCTAAGACTTTATAAAAAAAAAAAAAATGTTTTGTAAAAAATATTTAATTTTTATTATTTGTTTTCTCATTTTTTTATTGCTTTAGTTTTATTCATTAAACTTTTTTCATTTGCCAAGATGTACGCTTAATTCTTTAATCATTAAAGATTTATTACGATGACCTCTTAATGCATTCCCTTCTAATGCTGTAATGTTTCTTAGTGTTTGCTAGCCGTGAAGTAATCCTGGTTTTGCGAAAGAAGCCGTCCGACATCTTTTGAACACTTGCATCGCAAAGGACACGCCATGCGCAGCCATTGACATTTCTATGCGTTGCGCTCACGTAGCACGTAACGCAATGATTTACGAAACGTGATGCTATTAAAATTGTTGTTGCGGAATGAATACCCTTTTAATGTGGCCGAATGTTGTCTCTAGTCCATGTTCTTGACTGTGACTGCAATAAAATAATTATCGTGCAATAAACTTTTTATATCCACTAATGTTGTATCTTCAGCAAAATAAAATTATTTCAAGAGCTTTCAAACTAATTATATCGATAAACCTAAAGATGTTTATGTGCTACAAGATGCTTGTGTTAAGCCTTAATTTTGCTTAAATGCAGGCTAGTACGCTGGACTTCGAATATTATTCGAGCAGAAAAGTGTTTATGTGTCATCAAAATAGTGATAGCAAAAAACTAATGAATATGACAATTATTTCAAGCCATTTTCATTATACATTAGCATGTTTTACATAGACTTATTTTATACATATTCCACTCTAGCGTTCAGTTTAAATCACAATTAAAACAATTAAGCTTTCAACTCAACGAAAGCTTATATTAAACCGTTTACATCGATTTGCATTTTTGCTGCTATTTGATCAACCACCCACCACCCACCACCCACCAACTCACTAGCACGGATAACTTTTTGAATTAGCCAGCTATAAAAACGCTCTGGTGAGTAAAGTATTTAATGGAAACTGAGTTCTTTTCCCATCTAGATAAAATCAAGCTGCAAAAGGATAACATCAGCATTGAAATGCAGTTACAAGAAGCCAATAACAACAGCAATAACAACAACATTAACAACAACAATGACAACATTAACATCAAAGAAAATACCAGCACGTAAAAACACGGGTGAAAATTGTAGCAACAAAAAAAAAAAAAAACACAAAAAAAAAGGCATTAAGAAACTATTATTTGTCAGTGTTGCGTAGCGCAAATTGTACGCTTAATTGCGCTCTTGAAGGGAATAGCAAACAAGTTGACAATGATGATGATGATGGTGATAATGAGTAAGATAATGATAATTGCATTGTTGCTGTCGGGATAAATTTAATGATGATGATGATGGTGGCAATTGTCTACAATGTAGATACAACCGAATTAGTTTGGTGCATATTTTCATGTTTTAAGGATTAAAAATTGAGTGACAAAATATTTAAATATTGGAATTTTATCTATTGGGGAATACAAAACTTAGCTTCAACTAAGCTTACAATTTTGTTATAAATAAGTATACTATAAATAAAGTCTTGCCATATATAAGAATACTATGATTAGAGCTTAACAGAATCTTTAACTTAAAAATTTTATCCGTGCAAAATGGTGTTAAGATTACGCGAAGATTTGGCGATAATTGGAGAGTCGACGCGAATAACGTTGTTGGCGACAATTTACGAGTACAGTTAGATTGTTTACTATAATTAATTTTTGTAAGTTCATTCAACATTTATCCACTGACTGAAATTTTCAAATGTATATACATTGACTGAAATGCATTTCAAATTTCTACACTAGCATTTTTTGACTCAATTTAATTTTTTAATAAACTACATAGTGGAGTAGTTATAACGGGAATCCTCGAAAAAAACATTTCTCATAAAAATATCGCTTACAACGTTATTCGCGTCGACTCTTCAATTGAGATTTTTAGATGAATTTTCGGGTCCATATTTTTATGCACACATGTTTACTGTGCTTGGAGAGTATTAATTTTTTCAGGACTTTTTAACTCCCACAAGGAGGCGTGACAAAATTTGAAAATTAAAAAGAAGAATATTATTGATCAACCACACCACCTGAGTCGATTTAGATATGTCCGACAGATAACACGATGACAAACATTATTTTAAAAGCTTTCGTAATGAAATTCATTATATAAGCTTTTTTCTAAATATTAAAAATCAAGTTCGAAAATGAGCAAAATCGGATGAAAAACATTGCTACCTACCACACAAAATGACGTCATAAACACTGCACTGAGAATACTAAATTTTCAAATTTTGAAAACGTTTAACCCAGATTATTTGCCGCTAATATTTATTATATCCTAAACCTGAAAGGTCAGGGTATATTAATTTTGTACAAACATTTGTAACGCATAGAACGAAGCGAGTCCGGTATAGAAAAGTTATATTCTTGATCAGCGTCACCACGTGAGTCGAGCTATCTATGTCCGTCCGTCCGTCTGTCCGTCTGTGTGTTGTCCGTATACACAGGATAAGAAGAAGGACTTGAGATAATTAGATGAAACCTGGTAGCAGGAAAGAGCCAAGTTTTGAAAGAGCCATCTTGATTAACGCGGTAGTTTTCATACGAATGCTTCTTAAATTATAATTCTTAAGAAGCAATACTCGCCATATGGCACCCTCGAACATTTGACAGTTCACTGATAATAAACGACGATGGTGTATCGTATTTTGGATTTCTTCATCATTAAGTAAGTTTTTCAAAACATTTTATTTGTTTTGAGACGTCTTCACCTTTAAAACTAACAGGAATATTGTTATACTATAATTTTATGGATATATTAGGCCTACCAATAACATATTCATTTTGCCGGAAAAATCTTGATTTCATACTAATTTTTGAGGTTATGTTTCTTTGGACAATATGTTTTGAAAGAGCTGTGGTATGAAGAAGCGTAAAGGAAGTTTAAATTATTTTTGTTAAAAATGTTTTTAAGTGTATTAAACCTCTTATTTTGTTTTTGGAAAAGGTGTTATTATTATAGATTTTCTTCAAAGCGATAGATTTTCTTTTTTAACTATTTTTTGTTTTTAGTTTTGAATTTTTTTATTTATTTAATTTGTTTTTGTAAAAGCAATACTTTTTATAATAACAATTAATATTTTTAATAAAATATTCGTTATTTTTCGTGTTAAGTCTTGTAATAAGAAGATGGCTCTTTCAAAACTTTGGTTGGCTCTTTCAATGCCCATGTGTTATGAGAGAGCCGAATTTCATGTTTTATATAAATGGCTACAGGTCCAAGAATATTGTTGATTTTGGAAAATATTTCATGGTATTACGTTCATAAATGAATGAGAAAATACTTTTGATACAAGAATTATAATTTTATTAATGATTTTTATATATTTTGTAACTTTTTAAAACTGGCTCTTTCATGCCACTCTTCCCCTACACGTGGTCACATGAACCCAAAGATCTGCACAGATCACATGAACCCATAGAACGCAAAAATTTAAAATAAAAAACTGACATTTTAAAAAGAACTTCTAAAACGTTCGTTTGATTTTCTTTAATAAACATTTTACAATGAGCTGCTTAAACGTTCGTTTAATATTTTCACTCAGAAAAAACACATATGTATCTTTCTTCTGTAAAAAATTTCTCTTTTTTCGATAATAGCAATTTTCTTTTTTTCAAACAAAATTTTCTTCAATTAGTTTAAATTTTCACATTTTCGTAGAAATATTTCTTCACTTCTAGGAAATGGAAATATTTCAATGTCTCTAATAATGATAAGTATTTTTCTCGCCCAAAAAAAAAAATTCTCATTTTTAGAGAAAAATTTATTGGGAAAAGAATTGTTTCTATATTTTGATAAAAAATAAACTATGAGAAGTATTTGCTTCAATAAAAACAAATCTTTTCTCAAAAATAAAAACCATTTTTCTCTAAAACGATATATTTTTATAGATTTCTCTTTTTCATTGAAGCGTTTTATCATTATTAGAGAATTTTTAGGATCGCATGTAGAGAAAGGCATTCTCTGGAGCAAAGTCTATATAATTTTTCTCTAAATATGATGCCTTTTTTATCATATTCCGAGAAACTTTTTTCTGTGTGTTTAAATTAACATTTTAAAGAGAGGTTTTAATTGTCTCGATTGTATTCAAGTGGTTAATGAAATTTGATCACATTTTACCAAGGTCAAGTTTAGCCGAGCTTGCTAGTTGCCCAGTTTAATACTCAACCGTCCAGGGTTCAATGCCTGACGAAACCTGCAAGATTTTGTTTGTTATTTAAACACATGTATTTTTGATATATTTTTATAAATTGTTTTTAAGATTTTAAGCGCCAAATTATTTCGAGGGTTTTTCTGATCAATGAGTTAATGAAACAATTAGAAGTAGAATTTTAATTATTAAATTAAAGCTTTTGATTGTTGCACAGTCAGGATGCGAACCTACGTCCTCTGCATACCAGTCTAGCACACTCCCGCTGTGCTATTGGCAATGATAAGTTTACTGTAGCAAAACATATTTAAAACTGCTCATCTTAAAAAGTGCCAGAAAATCTTGACAAAAACATGAATTTTTTATGAAAAAAAAGAATTTTTTATAAACTTCTTGTCAAACCGTTTCAGTCAAAATACCAAAACCTTCATACGTCAACAAAACCTTCATTCACAAAAAGTGGAATTGTTATTGTTAAAATCAATAAAGTTTTTAAATGTGCTGTTTTAATAGTTCATACATTAGTCTAAATATTGAAAACATAATTTGAGTTTGAGTTTTAAATTTGAAAAATTGTATAAAAACTACAGCTATTTCAAAATCAGAAAACCTAAATACATACATGATCTAAATTCCATAAATTAAAATATACTTCAACATGGTGATATATTTTGAGTTTTTGTTAAAATATCCGTTGTCTCTATGCAATAGTTTTTAAATTCTTATTTTGTTTCATTAACTGTTTGGTCAAAAATAACCTTAAAAAAAAGTTTGCTTACAATCTTGAAAAAATTGTACATTTCATTTTTTATTTATATAAAAAAATATTTAAAACAAAAAAAATTCGTTGTTGGCCTTGCTGGTAATCTAGGACAGTCGAGTACTAGGCGCACACGTCAGCACACACGTCTTCCCTTGAATTTACAAAAAAGTGATAAAATTTCAATAAGTATGTTTTTATATAAGTTTCGTGTTCTATAGACCGTGTTCTATAGACCAACAGTAAGCCGACTGTTGATTTGAAAGTTTCATCTGTTGAATGTTATTTAACATTGAAACATGTTATTTAAACCCTGAGCATAAATTTTATCCCTGAGTATATTGAATAAATAAACAAATCATAAAAATTAAAAATAAAATTAAAAACTTATTTTCAATTTTTCTCTGTTTAACGTTACACTCGAACGCATAATAATGAAAAAATATCGAAAATATTCCATGCAACCAACAAATTTTGTATGTGTACATGATAGTATGGTTCAAAACTTGCATTTTATGTGAACAAACTTTTCTTCTAACATTTGCCGTTTTGAAGATAAAACCAATTTTATGGGGTATTTAACATTACATTTTAGGAAGTGAATTTAATTTTCGGTTTTTGCATTTAAAAATAAATAACCGAAATTGGCAATGAAACACCCTAAATTATAGAATTATATCGAATAAGAAGGATAAAAAAATGACTAAAATCGAACTAATGAAAATAAAATGTTGTCTTCCACTTCAAGGAGCCAAAATGTTTGGTCTTTAACGTTACATATTCATACAGTTTTGTTCCTATTTGAATTTATTAAAGTTTGCAGTGAAGCGCGTTAAAAACAGATTGCTTTGATATATACCGTTAGCATGGTATATATGTAAATTAACGGAATATAGTCGATATAGACCGAAATTAAAGAAACATAATCGCTTGTTTCGCCACAAAATAAATTAACCATATATGTTTAATGTGATTAATTTATCATTTTCTGTACTTCGGAGACCAATTTGGCACTGAGAGACCAATGTTAGAAATCGTGTTATCAAGGGGGGACGTGACATTGGCCGTTTTTTGCAGTCGACTTTTTTTAAATTTTGTATTTTAGTAAATATTTTTAAGATTCTAAGAAAAATTTCATGGAAAAATTCTTACCGGTTCAAAAGTTACAGCCGGATTTGTGAGATCGCATTTTTAATTTTCGCCTTTTTTTTTCTTCGTTCACAAACTTTGAACGCGTGTATCTCGAAACCATGTTTTTCGTACTGGTTGCGGTACTAGTGAGTTCATTTTTTTGACGAATTTTTTTTTTTTTTTTATTTTTTTAAACTTGATTCGTTATCGTATGACACGAGCTTTTTGTTAAATTTTTTTCGATTTTTTATGAATTTTTCTTTCAAATTTTGAACATCACCAAAAATTAAAAAAAAACTTTAAAAAAATGCTCCTGTCATACGATAACCAATTTTGTTAAGAAAAGTAATTTTTTCCAGATCGGACAATTTTTGCGACTCCCAGCGTTGCAACCATGAGGCCCCATTTTTTTCTCTGCCGCCAGTTTGGAGCTCTATAAAACCATGTTGGTGTGAAAAATATATTTTTTTGTTAATTTTATTTTTGCTTGTAATTTGTTCAATTCTCTACAATAATAGGTCTGTTCCCGTACTCTTTGGACTAAAAATGGTAAAGCTGTCAAAAGTCTGAGAGTAAGAAAAAATCTCTCGAAAGTAGAGAAAAACACAAAAAAGTACGGGAACGCTTTTTGGACTAAAATTGTAAAAACTGTCAAATAAGCTGGTTTGTTCAGCATTGCCTTGATGTGGTGCATTGGCATTGCAGACGAAATGCCTAAGAGTTTTAATAATATTGAAATTAATTCTCAAGTTAAGAATTTATACTAGTTTTTACACATTTTCCTATGTTTCTGGGTTCCATTTTAATAGTTTCAAAGAAGTTTTGATGTATAGCAATTTCTTTGCTAACGTGTAAACAGCTGATTTTAAGCTGTTTGACACTTATACCATTTTTACCCGAAGAAAGTTCTCGAACTAAAACTTGCAACTTTTGACAAGGAGGGGAAATGTTTTACTCTCTCCATTGCACTCTTTTTTACCATTTTTTCGAGTGCGGGAACGCTTCTCGGACTAAAACTGTTAAAAACTAGTAAATCGGACTAAAACTTTAGATTACGTGAACAGACCTAATAAAAAAAAAAAAATTGTGGAAAAATGTTTGTTTTTGACTGAGTTATGAATTTTTAAAAAATGGTCTGTTTTCTCTGTCGCGAATGTTATGTCCCACCTTAAATGCATGTACGTAACGAAAAGTGAAGCAACGCTTACAGTTCTGCATTACAATAGGATCACCCCTACACAAATTTTGCCTGCGGGTTGCTGCTAAAAAGCTTTTTTACCTGGAACCGAATTTAAGAACCTATACAAAATCTTTGCCACAAACCACTGAAGCTTTGTGAAAGCTTTATATTTTCAGAGTGTGCATAGCTTGAATTGCTCACTAGTCGTACTCGACTAACCCACAAAGCACTGCCAAGAGTTACCATAAAATGATGATGGCCCACCCCTTAATGTTCTAATTTGTTATATTTTCTCTCCATTCTACTTAAGGCGCATGTCTAGCTCTACAAAAACCACAAAAATTATGCTCTTGCCAACTGCAGCCAGGTGTGCGCATGGTGCGAAAGAGAAGAACGTGCGGCGAAAGCGAGATGCACCGTAAACAAACGGGCTATAAAGAAAAAGTTCGATGCCACCGGAGCACATGTTATTGGCATGTGTTGCAGAAATTTTGCATAGCTGCTATCGCATCGCCAGAAAGAGATAGATCGTAAACAAAGACAGCTGCTCGATGCATACGAGTTACGCCGTTACCGCACTCAATGACGTGAAAAAGCTTTTCATGGTGTCGTTGTACTCGCAATGTATATGTATGTTTATATTTTGTATGCAAAGCTTTCATTATGAACTGCCAGCAGCATGTGTTGAATGTATGAGTGTGTTTGCGTGCGTTTAAATGTGTGCCTGAGTGGGTCAGGTGCAAATCGACAAGAATATTGTGTTTTTTTATTGAAATTCCTGAGAAAATCATTGCGTGACTTTATCTTAAATATTTCTGCTAGAGGTGAAACTTTAGGTGCAACAACTTACAGCTTTTATGCATGAATCTTATTCAGTGCTATAGAAAAGCACAGAAATGCTACTTTATTTTGGCCTCTGCCATAATTTGAGCAAACTTTTCATATTCTTAATGTTGCACTCAAATTGTTCATGCTTCTTACTGCCAATTGTCTTATGCAAGAGTTGAATTAATTAATTAAGTACCTATTTTTAATTTTTAAGCATGTGTATTTTTAAAAATAACTCATTGTTGTTGCATATCTGCAGACAAGACGTCAAATAAAACAGAAATATTCTTCAGATTTTGTTTGAATTAAAATAATACAAGTTTTTCCCTCTAAGATTTAATACAAATTAAATGAGGCAAAATTAATCATGGCATATATATAGTAACAATGAGCAGCAAAGTGTGAAGTATTTGGCAGGTTTTTACAATTTTACCATAACTGATTGTATAAACTTTAAATGAAATACTTTTTAAAAATATTGTGAAAAAATTGAATGATATTTTGGAATATTTTATGATTTTGATTATCATATCTTTAAACCAAAGACAGTAATTTTTCAATTAGTTATGCTGATATTCTTTATGACCGACTTTCTGGTTTCAATGTCCAAACAAGTTCATTGATGCTCTTCTTAAGTGGTCTGAATGACAGTGATATGGAATTTCGAGGGTGAAGCGAAAAAGTGAATTATTTAATGACATGTACATTTTATGAGCTGCGCCAAGTCAGAAAAACTTTCAAAATATTTCCATGCGGAAAGTATTTTGTGGAAATAATGTGTGATTGTTCTAGCTTAGAGTGGGTTGTAAACAAGTTACTAATGCAATTAAAATTATATATTATTTTAATATGGATAACTTATTTTAAAATAAATATATAACAAAATTTTATCATTTCAGACTCAAAAACAGTTAATTTTCGTTAAAAGAGTTTTGCAATTGCAGGTTAGACTTACACTTTGGCAGTATCCTTAGTTGTTTGATGAACTTCAGTTTTTAATTAAGGTGTATTCTAAAATAATAATTCACTTTTAATTCTACTTCTCAGACACTCTTAAGACTACACAATATACTAATAAAAATTATGTTTTTCATGCCAAACAGCAACCAATCGTCAGTGCCACAGACCAATCCTTTTTCGTTATCTTCACTGCTTCATCGAGCTAATTCTTAAATTGACAACAATATTTATAAAGCAATTAGTTGCTGCTCAAAATAACATGTAAATAAATCAATAAATCATATGATTTTGCTACAAAATATTAAAAATATTATTCCGAAGAACCAAACAAAGTATACGTCGAAATGTCATCGAACAGTCGCTGAAGCTTTGTAATTCTTTCATTCTGTCGCATGAGTGATGAATGTTCTTCTTTAAGATTAAGTTGAATAACAAGCAAAAAAAAAAAAAAAAAAAAAAATAAACTGCAAAAACTTACGCGCTGTTGCATATTTTCAAGTCCAATGCCAAACATCATTTATAGAAATTTTCTAATGCGCTGTCATGCAGTGAAAATTTGTAGTGCAACAAGAAAATTGCTGTGAAAAATAATTGCAGAACACATGTAGTTGACTCACGTGGAAATATTTGCTGCTTGGATTGAGTTATTTTTGCTGCTTCTAAATAATTTTAAAATGTTTTGTTGACAACCTCAACTAAGTGTGTTATAAATTTTGAGCCAATTAGCTATAAAGCTTTTGCGTTAAAATATAACGTATGTTTCCATAGTTATTAATATTTAATTTCTGCAAAGAAACCACAACGAGCGGTTTAAGAATACAGTCGCTTCTGTGCTTGCAGCAGAAAATCAATAGATTACTCTCAAAAATGAATAATGTATAAAACAAAAAATTTTCAATTTTGGGTAAAGAAAAAAACATAAACAAAACAAATTAAAAAATATAATAAATAACTATTTTATTTCCAAATTTTCGATACCAAATTTGAAATTTTATATGAAACTAACAAAAAAAAAGTGATTGATTACAATGGTTAACAGCCAATATGTACTTTGAATGCCACTATCTTTTTCTCATGTGAAATCGGTCGCTAATTCCGTAAAAAAATTTTTTTTTTCTGTCACTCTGTTTTCGAGATATTGCCCACTGTAGGGTTTTCAACGAAAAAAAAGTTGGTTCCACTTAATTGCATACATGTCCAGAACCAACAACAAAAATCAAACAAATAAAGTATTAAATAAAAGCTAATAAAATTTCTAACAAACAATGCAAACATCATTTTTTACACGAGCTGTTAGTTTTGGCGGAATAAATTCAAATTTCGGGGATTTTTTTTATTTTTCAGAAAAATTCCAAAAAAAGACAAAATAGTTGCAAATTTCGTTAAGAAATCAAAATATTTTGAAAATCTATTGAGAAATGAAAAAGTTGTGTTCAATGGAACAAAAGCATCCAAGTTATGTTATAGTTTCTGAATGGAGCTCGGGCAAAAAACGATACATGAAAGTCGATAATCTGGAGACAACCGTTTTGCCACCTAAACGATTGCCAAAGTGACTGGTGTTGGAAAACACAAACGAGTGATATACGCCACTGTCCCGAATGTTTCATTGCCAGTATCTCATTCTGACGATGTTCCATATCCTACTTGTCCCGATTCAACACGTGAAAACAATCGAAAATCCATAGATTCAGTGGAGTCGGAAGGAACCACAGGTGGTAGTACTATTACAACTGAAAGCACAACTCACCTTTTATCGCAAGCGCAGCTGAATGATTGGATAAGAGATTTGGAACTGTCAAAGGAAAAATCGGAATTGCATGCTTCTCGTATGCAACAATTCAACATTTTGAGACCCGATGTTAAGGTAACATACTACAGAAATCGTGAAAAACCGCTTGCTATACACTTTACTAAGAATGACAATATCTGCTATTGCGTAGACATTCCTGGCTTATTTAATACCTTTGGTCAGCCGACATTCCCAAAGAGTGGCGTTTGTTTATTGGTGGCAGCAAAGTGAGCTTGAAGGCGGTATTACTTCATATAGGAAACAAAAAGCCATCGATTCCGATCGCACATGCAGTCAACACAAAGGAAACGTACGAAACAATGGCGAAGCTATTGACATGTATTAAATATGAACAACACGACTGGAAAATATGTTTTGATCTCAAAGTCGTTGGTATGCTTTATGGTTTACAGAGTGGCTACACAAAGTACTGCTGTTTTCTCTGCATGTGAGATAGTCGAGCACGTGAACACCATTATTACAAAGAGGACTGGCCAGAAAGAATTGAGTCGAAAGTTGGAGAGAGCAACGTCAAAAACGTTCCACTCGTCAAAAAGGAAAACATAATTCTCCCACCGCTGCACATCAAACTTGGACTTGTGAAAAAGGCGTTAGACAAAGAAAGCGAACCATTCACATATTTGAAAACGATTTTTCCAAATCTTTCTGATGCCAAGATAAAAGAAGGTGTTTTCGTAGGACCGCAAATAAAAAAGGTGTTAAACGATCTTCAATTCACAGAATTTTTGTCACCAGTTGAGGCAGCGGCGTAGGATTCTTTAAGGTACTATTACAGTGTGAAGTTATTAAAAACAACACCTTTTTTATTAATTTTTTTTACATAGTATTATAAAATTATTCAATTCAAATTTATTTACATTATGTACAGTTAAAGTTGAAGTTATAAAAAAAATGTTTTTTTTTGTTTTTGTATTTGTTGTTTATTTTCTAGAGGTCGTTGAAGTTGGCATGTTTAAAAAAAGGTTGTAAGTTGGTTTCTCGTCTCCAGCATTTCCAAGGCGTCGGAAAGTAAAAAATCAAAGTGCATTCTTCAGTAAAAGGTTGTAGTTGAGTACTCTACCTACGCAAATAAAAAAATAAGGCAAACCAAAAAAATGGCATGCGTTGAAAAAAAAATTTACAAAAAACCCCTCTTTTTGGCAGAAATTCTTAGCCGTAAAAAAACAAAATATAAAAGTTTCTCTGCTTTTTATAGGTAGAGTGCTTAACAGAGTCTATGAAGATCACAATAAATCAAGTTTCATCGAAATCGATCAAGCACAACTCGAGATATCTTGGAAACCAATTCGAAAAAACTTGTTTCGAGAAAAACGCGATTAGATTTTCTTCTATGAACGATAATATATGAAAAAATGCGCTCATACGAATATAATGTATGTTATATCTTTTTTTTTTTATTTGATATTTTTTTCTAAAATTTCGTACACGTATTCTTAAGACCTTAAGGGACCAGATTCTAAAAAAAAAAAAAAAAAAAATTTAATTTTTTACACACTGTAATAGTACCTTAAAGACGACTGTTTCTAGCTTCCTCGGGAACAATAAAAGTGAATCTTACGAGAAAATAGTCAACGAGTTGCTCAAGAACTATAAAAAAATGGGCGTAAATATGTCTCTGAAAATTCACTTTCTGTACTCCCATTTGAATTTTTTTCCGAACAATCTCGGTGACGAGAGCGACGAACATGGGGAAAGATTCCACCAACAGATGAAAGCAATTGAGAATCGGTACCAAAGATTTTGGGACGAAGATTCCTTCGATGGGCGACTACTGTTGGTTTCTCATCAGAGAAACCGATACCGAATTAAATAAACGATAAAACAAGAATTCTAATCATATTGAATTTCTGAATGATAAGTAAAAATTATTTACAATGTAAATAACAATATAAATGATTTAAGGGAACAATAAAAATTATTAATAATAATTATATCCAATTCAAATAATGTAAAAATAATGCAAATTTTTAAAAGAACAATAAAAATGAAGAATATATGATTTTATTACAACAACCTTTAGTTATAATTTTTTTTTTTATGGCAATAAAATAAGTCCAAATGCATAAATTGATAATCACACAATTTGGGTGATTTCGTTCCATTAAACACAACTTTTTCATTTCTCAATAGATTTTCTTCAACAATAGCTTATTTTTTTTAAAAAAATAAAGGCTTTTAGTAAAAAATATCAAAAGTAACAAAATATTTTGATTTCTTAACGAAATTTGCAACTTTTTTGTCTTTTTTGTCTTTTTTGGAAATTTTTCTGAAAAATAAAAAAAATCCCCGAAATTTGAATTAATTTCGCCAAAACTAACAGCTCGAGAAAAAATTATGTTGGCATTGTTTGTAAAAAATTTTATTAGCTTTTATTTGATATATCACTTGTTTGATTACTGTTGTTGGTTCTGGAGATATATGCAATTAAGTGGAACCAACAGTGAACCCTACAGTGGGCAATATCTCGAAAACGGAGTGACAGAAAAAAAATTTTTTTTTTTCGGAATTAGCGACCGATTTTACACAAGATAAGGATAGTGGCATTCAAAGTACAAACAACTTTTCTATATTTGTAAACCAGTGTTATTAAGTGACTAGAGCTCTTTAACCACTGCAAATATTAATTTAAAATATAGTAAGAATATTTGAACTACATTTTTTTTATATTTAATTTTAGGGCAAAATGTGCTTCTTTTAAAAATATCAACAACATTTTTGTTAATAAATTCATTAAATTATCATAAATTTATTATAAATTAGCTATTTTAGACCTTAAAATTATTTAATCATTAATAAAATACTATTTTTATGACATTTTTCTGACATTTCAAAAATTACATACCTCATTTTACACTTTAAAATACATTTAATTAAAAAAAATTAATTGAAAACACCCTCTCTTTATACCCCCACGCGTACTGCGTAAGGGGTATATTAATTTTGTCACGACGTGTGTAACGCCCATAAGGAGGCGTGGTAGATATAGAAAAGTATATATATTCTTGCTCAGAATCACCACCTGAGTTGATTTAGCCATGTCCGTCTGTCTGTCCGTCTGTCCGTCTGTCTGTCCGTCTGTGGACACGATTACAGCCGTAATTTTGAAGCTATCGTGCTGAAATTCGATATTTAAGCTTTTTTTAAAAAAACTAAGATCAAGTTCGAGAATGGGCTAAATCGGATGAAAACCACGCCTACCTCCCAATACAACCCCAATAATGAAAACTTCATAAATAAGCAAATATTTAAGCTACAAAACTTAAACTTGGTATTTGAGCAGTCTATAATAAAACGCAGGTGCGTTGGAAAAATGGGCGTCATCCACTCACTAACACGCCCACCTCCCATACAACCCTAATATTGAAACCTATATATAGAGGCTTGTGTCCAAGCTACAAAAGTAAAATTAGATATTTGTTCATTTTAAATAAAAATGAAGACGCGATAGAAAAATGGGCATCATCCATCCATGAACACGCCCACCTCCCATACAACCCCAAAATTGAAAACTATATAAATAGGCTGCTGACGAAGCTACAAAAGTAAAATTAGATAATTATTCATTTTATATAAAAATGAAGACGCGATAGAAAAATGGGCGTCATCCATCCACGGACACGCCCACCTCCCATACAGCCTCAAAATTGAAAACTATATAAATAGGCTTCTGTCGAAGCTACAAAAGTAAAATTAGATATTTATTTTTTTTATAAAAGATGTGTTAGAAAAATGGGCGTCATCCACTGACGAACACGCCCACCTCCCATATAACCCATAATATTGAAAACTCTAAAAATAGGCTAATATTTAAGATACAGACCTGAAATTGGGTACTTGTTAATATTATATCAAAATTGAGGCGTGCTAGAAAAATTGGCATCAATCACTCAAGAACACGCCCACCTCCCATACAACCCCTAATTGAAAATTTTATAAAGAGACTTGTTTTTATTTTTCAGGAAAACAATTTGATTGAATGTATTTTAGACGTCATCAAAATAGTAAAATTTTTTGAAATCTCATATAAAAAGAGATGCAATTTAAGATTTTGTACCATTACGAATCGCAGGTGGGGGTATTTTAACTTCGGCCAAGTCGAAGATATACCTTACTAGTTTTATATTAATATTAATTAGTTCTATGGTTTTCTAATTTCGAAAAAATTTGGTTGCCCTCCGACCCACAATTTTCTGGCTACGGGCCTGCCTCTATGCAACAATGTCTGAGTTCAGTATGCCGCAAAGTTCATAAGACTCTGTAGGATGACGTTTAGCTATACATGCTGTAATGTCAAAGTAAGAAATGAGATCTCCGAAACCTTCAATACTGAACAAGGTTTTAGATAAGGCAACTCGCTATCATGCGATTCACTAGGGAGGGGATCCTACGTAAGACGGGTGTACAATGTACATTAGTCACTAATGATTAGTGTGTCAAAAAAAAATGTATTTTTTTCAAGCTGTTTTTGAAAGCTAACGGGTTAAAAAAGTATTTTTGAGATTTTTTTTTAAATTTTCATGAAATGATTTAGAGGTCGCGCTAATCGAATTTACCCTAAATATGAGGTTTTTCGGAGATTTATTGAATTTCAAGCATAAGTTGGTCACTTGCAATGATTTTCTGGGTTTTTGAATTATCATTTCGAAAAAAAATGTGCTTATTTTTAGCAATTTGGTAATCGATACATCAACGCACAAGAGTAAAATCAAGATTTATTTTTTTTCATATTGTAAAGAATTTTTCCAATTTCTTTCATGACATGATTTCAGTTTGACGGAATTTTAGAAAATTATGAAGTGTTTTTGAAAAAATTTCACGAAAAAATTAAATATATGTCATCCGCATGACAAAAAAGTGCGAAACTTTTGATTTATGTAGTACATTAAGATTAAGTTTCCACATTTTTTTTTTTGAAATAATAACTTAAAGACAAAGATAATGTATGTTATTGACCAATTATGCTTGAAATTCAAAAAATCTCCAAAAAACGTGATTTTTAGGGAAAATCCGATTAGAGCGACCACTAAACTTCTTTCAAAAATTTTGAAAAAAAGATCTCAAAAGTACAATAAGTCCCCTTAAGCTTTTCAAAACTATGTACCCTAGTGTACATTAGACCGAAAAAAAATTGACGTGCCGGTGTCTGAAATAAGAGTTTAGGTCGAGAAAATGAAAAAATATTATTTTTCCTTTATTTTACAGTGTACTCCTCGTAAGCAAGAATGTTTTTGAGTTCTTACAATGTAAGTATACGTTCATAAAAATCCTACATGCATTTTGAGTTCACCGATCAAGTTTATTTGTTCATAGTAAAAAGTTTGAAGGTAAATTTTATCTTTTTATAACATTTCTGTAGTATAAACTCGTTTTATTCTAAATTTATTTTAAGTTTTATCCCACTCTATAGCATAAAATTTGTATTTCCATTCAAACATCTATTTTACTCCAAATGGTATCATTTTTATACCATAAATTTATAAATATCATGTATATATTCCAGTTAGACACACGAAAACCTCACGGAGCCACTCGGCTTTCGTGTAAAAGCCGAGTTTGTGAAGCTACCGAACTTCAGCGATGCTAGCAGATAATCAGTTTGCGTTTTTCTTCAGTCAGTCATCATGTTATGCGCAAATAATATGTGGCATATTTTTTTGTAAACACATAATAATACAAAAATATTGCGCTTGAATTGAAAGCTCTGCCAACATGATCGAACATGCAAATTTTCTGATTTGTTTTTGAAATTATAAAAAAAACAAAAAAAAAATTAAATCTAGGTATAAATCCTGATTTATGAATTTAAATGTATACATATTGCCATATATTTGTATATAATATTGCTTTAAAAAGTAACCAAATGTGGTTTAAAAAGATTTTATACTTTTGCTTATAAACATGTACACCAACCTGGTTTGTACATTTTATACACTTTTCGGATAAAATCTATACCAACTTAGTATAAATTTGGTTTATACGATTTTATGGTATACATTTTTTAAAATATTTGGTATGGATTTATATTTATACCAAATAGGATACAATTGAAGGGCTTATTGTAAAAACATGATATGCCACACAAAAAATATTTCGAAATAATCGACCTTAAAGTTTTTAAAAAATGTATTTTTGTATGAAATCATTGAAATTCTTACCAGAACTATTACGTATACGGCCAAAATTGATCGGGTAATGGTCACAATATTTTCAGTGGATATTGATAATGCATCAATGAACGTAATGAACATAAAATATGAACTTTTGAAGCAGTGTGGCATATCATGTTTCTGCAATAAGCCCTTCAATTTATCCTCATATTTTTTATTGTGTTTACATGGCTGTAGTGTATTCTGTAAAAAAGTTCACAAAGCTGTTGTACACACAGTTTAAGAACTTGAACAATTTCTTCGAGAACTAGACTTTTTTTTGTGGAGCTACACACTTAGATATTTAGACTCCCTGAAACTTCAAACGATGTGATTATAATTCGATTGAGCGGAGATTAAAAATTGACTCCAGACGGAGCTTCAGATTTTTATCCTATCGATGTTCAAAAATTATGCATAAAAAAAATTTCCTTGCGTTTCGAGAACTTCATAAAATCAAAATGTTCAAATTATCCAGTTTCGTCAATTAATTATATTTGAATTCCGTTTGGATGGCTCAAAATTTGAACTCCAGTGAATCGGAGTTCGTCAACATCCATCAATGTTTAAAAATAAATATCCGGTTGTTGAAAATTTCCGATAATTTTTAAGTGTGTACGTGAAGTCTTTCGTGTACAGGGACAAGCCTATCACAATTACACCCGCGGAAGACAACATTACAGCTACTATTGTTGATATATCGACCGAAATGCTGGAAAAGTATGCCAAAATTGGAGCTTACGGATGGACCACCTTAGGTGCGAGCAACATTTAAATAAAATAATCTATAACAATTAAATGGCAGGCATTTATGTATCGCTACATATAAAAATTCAATCACACTTGCAAATTTTGACTTTATATTTTTTTTAATTTTCAAAAACTAAATGCTTAAAAACCACCCTTTATAAGAACATGTATTTCATGCACTTTTTACAATTGAGGAGTTTACATTCAAATCCATATAAGTCATAGGGAAAAAAAATGTTGTTAGAAATGCCATTTGTAAAGCTTATGTTACAAAACATCGATCCATAAAATCCTTTTTGATAAAAATGCTAAAAGTCCTAAAGAAAAATGCATTAAAAAATCTGCACTTCAATCAGAAGCAGACATGTTCACTCTAAATTTTCAATCAAAACCAGATAAGTCCAAGCAAGTTTTCATTTGTGTAGTTTTCATTCAAATTTTAAAAACTTTTTTGTGTCAAAACTTTGGAATGACTCATAAATTTAACATTTAAGTGGATTTGGGTATGCATTCTGTAAAAAATTAAAAGATATAAACAAAAACATTTTTTTTGTTAAAAAGGACCTTCAGGAGATTCAAAATTGCTTCGGCGAATTTCCTCCGATTTAAAAAAAAAGTATGCAAAAGTCATTTTAATGAATTCCTCTAACTTTTGAGACCCCGAATGGCGGAATCTAAATTTTTATTCATTTCTTACTTTCAAAACCAGACAAGTGCAAATTTGAAATTGAAAATACGAATTTGTTTTGCACTATGAGACTATGTTTTTTTTCGCATAATATATCTATTCCTGTGGAGCATAATTTTGCTTAATTGGTTTGTTTATAAAAAAATGTCTGTTAAAATTATAACAAATCGATCTGTGTGACTTATCTGGTTTTGAATACAAACTCCTCAGTTATCTAATGAACAGTTCTTGCTGCCTTTGTATATGTAAATGGGTTGTTTGAATTTTGGTCACTAAATTCATAAAGTAGTTCATGTTTTCCATGTATATGTGCATGAGATTCCTGTATATTTGACTGTATTTCAACTGAACTTGTACTCCTCGTATTTCTGCATAAATGTTAAGAATGTTATTCACAAAAATTATGAATGATTTTTGTTCCTCCTGTATTTTTTCAGGGCATTTATGAAGTTTTTTTATTGGCTCATGCAACTTGTACAAACATTTTATGAACGTGCAACACTAGGCTTATGAAGTATTCATATTCTTGCCTGTTTTCTTTTCTGTATTTTGAACATTAGCATCTAAAATGATATCATATGACTCATGTAATTGGTTACTGTAATTCATGAATGCGATTCATGGTGATCATGCAAAAATTCACAATTGTTGTGTATTTTTTGTTTCACTGCATAGCGTTGAGGTATGGTTGTTATAGCACAGCGATGCAGCCTCTCTTAGGGTGTTCGAAAGGAAAGTTCTTCACAAAATCTGTAATCCTGTTTGAGTTAGCGACAATCGTATTAGAATGAATCATGAGCTGTATGAGATCTACGAGGACATTTACTTAGTTCAGTGTATGTTTGAAAGAAATCCATACAGGGTCATACATAACAGGGTCATTACACTTATAAAGTTGAAAAATACTAATAGTTGTTATGGGAAGAATACATCCATTCATAAATTTTATAGGTACTCATTCAATCCGTGGAGGTATAGAACAGAGCACAACTTGAGTGCATTCAAATGGCGTTTTGAATGTGTCGTCAAAATACGAGCTACGAATGTGCCTTCTGCATTAAAATTAATGCGCAAAGACATGCACCAATCGTTGTGGTACGAATGCCGTAGAGTACGAGCGATGACGAATACGAATGCCTACGAAACAAGAATATCCAACGAGGCCAGACATTCCCAACATTCGCCAAAAGCAACGAGTATTCATGCTTTTATGTTTATTCGCAGCAAGGAAAAAAATGTTAACTGCAGTCTGTAGCAGCGATCACCAGCGCCTAACTCTTTCCAGTAGAGCTTCAGACTACGAGAACGAGATAGGCCAAAAAAAAAATGATATGTATGAAAAAAACAGTAAAAGCGGGATATCTCGAAAACGGAGCGAGATAGGCTAAATATAACCACTTTTATGTGTTTCTAAGGGGGATGGTATTTTGAGACGCGTAGATTGAGGGGTCACACTATACCAAAATATTGCACCAAAATATTTGAAAAAAAACCGAAAAAGCGGGATATCTCGAAAACGGAGCGAGAAAGGCCAAAAATAACCACTTTTTACGAGTTTGTAAGGGGGATGGTATTTCCGAGACGAGTAGATAGAGGGCGTCACACTATATTAAAATATTGCACCAAAAATATTAAAAAAAAAAATTAAAAAACGGGACAGGCCAAAAATAACCACTTTATACCTAGAGTTAAAAAAAAAACTATGAAAAGTAGCAGCAAACACTCGAGCTTTGCACACAAACAAAACGCCAGGAAAACAAAAATAAAATTCATTTCGAGCTCGAGTCCAGCAGCAAATACTCGAGCTTCCAGCGAATCATTCGAATGTCTGCATTGTCTGGATGCTGCCTTTGTATCGATTCGCAGTCGTCACACACTCTGCTAAGCAGCAATCGTTGTTTACGAACTCGAGTGGTATGCATGCATTTTTTTTTTGTGCGATTGTGGCTGACGACGATTGTTATTCGAGTGGCAAAAAATGACGAATGGTCTCATGTAGTTTTCTGGTATAGAACTAGCCTTGGACTTGCTTTACTTATCCAAAAGAAAGGTATTCAGTATTTAAGTCACGATTTTAAATTTAAATTCCGTTTCAGAAGTCATGTATTGAACAAATATATTTCCATTTACAAATTTTGGAGATCCGATATTTCAGTTTCATTTTTTCTAGCTTGAAAATTATGAGAGCGAAATTATGCGATACAACTGAGCAAAATTTTCTGTGGCTTCTAAATTGTGTAACGGCAATGTGTTAATTTTTATTTGAGACAATTGAAGTACAACTATGATGTAAAAGATTGAAATTCATTGAGTGAGAGATACAACGCTCTAGAGTATCTGCGACAGAAATAAATTGAAAAAAATATTATGAAGGAAAATCATGTGTGTAATTTTTCTATTTAAACTTATGACAGTTTTATGCAAATTAGATACAACAAAATTTAAGCACAAAAATAAGTAGGTATGTGTGCATAAAGAAAACGCAACAAAAAAATAAGGTACCAAAAAAATTTTAAATAAAGTAAAAAAACGCTGAAAAAGCAAAACGTAAAATATTTTGTTGAGACTTAAAGTGTAAATAATTTTTGGGCTTGTTGTTGTTGTATCAGTGTGAATGAAAATTGATTGCAACCATAAACTTGACTGTGTGCATATGTATATATATGTATGTGTGTAAGGTTGTGTGGAGATGGGCTCACATGCTCGAAACTATGTGACTGTGTCAAATTCTTGTTGTAGTTTCGTTGCAGCATTTTTTTCGACGCTTTTTTCATTAGTTTAGCAGAGTCTTTTACTCACAGAACCGACTAGGGTTGCCATCGATGCATACAAGAGGCCTGTTCGAGCGTCATTGATGCGCTTAGTTGACACACGTAGATTTTTCCTGTCGTTCTTGTGCGCTTCTTTTGCCATTTCTTTTAGCACTACATCAACAACAAGCAGCACAAGAATAATATTAATTAAAGCGAAACCCTTAAAAATTTGTGTGAAATAATTTTTTGTTTCTACAAATGGTTTATATTCTACTTGCCGCTAGCCAATCGCAACTGTCATATTTTTCTTGACAATCCGCCAAACGACTTCTTGTTGTTGGTTTCGTTGTTATCATCGTCATCGTAAGCGGCACTGCTAATATTGTTGTTTTTGTTGTTTTCTCAAATCATGCCGCAGCAGCGTAGGTTTATTTCTCTGCATGTATTTCTTAGAATACCCAAACAAACTTTGTTTATTTAAAAGATTCTCGTCGTACGTTTTCCACATTAGTAAGCAAAGTTTTGCTGCGGTTATTTTTTGCCATCATCGGTTTCGCATTTTTAGTTTAGCGCTTAAACGGTACACGCCGCGATATTTGCTCTGCAAACGGCACTTTATTTGCATTCATCTTTTGGTTTAAACGAAATATTATTATTATCTGCTGAATTTTTAAAAATTGCGAAATATTTTCATTGTTTGAAGGCAGATTTTTGAATTGGTGTTACATAAATTCTTGTTCGTTTGTTTTAATCAAGGTTCGATCTGTGGTTTTTGTTGTTTTCATTAATTTATTGATTTTTAATTAGCTTGCATTCGCGGTGTTGTTTTAGTCGATATGATTTTTTTTTTTTTGTGTGCAATATTCGATTATTTTTAATATATTTCGATGCAAATGCTGAAGTGAGTGATGAACGTTCTTATATAAACAGAAGTTGGAAAAAAATAATACAGAGCAATATTAATTTAAGTGTATAAATTGAAAATATTAGAGACATAAGTGCTTTTTATGTGGTACTCAATGGTTGTTGCAAAAATAATATTTATTTTAAACTTTTTTGTATGTATGTTAGATTCTAATTTTTCACATTAAGTACAAAAATGTTTATGAAGCGCACTTTTTACACATTTTAATTTCGTATTCTTTAAAGCGACACTTTGATGTAGAGCAATCACTGTTCGTTCATTACTTGGCAATGAACCCTTTACGTTGGGAAAATGCAAAAACTTAAAATATAAAAAATTCAAATTAAAAGCTGCCAAAAAGGGCTTTCTAGTTAATTTTGAACGGCTGTAAGGCTGCGATTATAGTGAACGCGATTCAGACAGGCAGGCAGGCAGGCAGGCTGAAATCTGTGTGAAAAAACGAGATGCAGATAGCTATCTATCTCGCTTGTTCACATTGCCTGCCTGCCTGCCTGCCTGTCTGACTCGGCGCTCACTATAACCGCAATGTAAGACTAATAAATTCAGACTTCTTAAAATTTTTAAATGTGAAATACGTAGTTTTAATTACCTTTTTGTTCATAAAAGGTTCATTAAATTCTTAAGGCGAAGTTCTCGCGAAACACGACTAAGAAACTTTATTCCTTTTTTAATTTATCAATATCTTGTTATGTGCAAAATTCCAGAATAGTTTTTCCGATAACGATTTCATCAAAAAGTTATCACATAAGGAAGGAACCCATTTCTTTAATATAATGCTCGAAAAAAACTTTAATCATATCTTAAAAATCGTTTTCTGAGGAATCGTATATTTCAAAATGATTCCAACGCTTTCTCAAAAATTACTCGATTCTAACTTGAATATTTTTTTTTTTCAATATTTTTCAGAAGATAGAAACTTATTGGAGTTTTTACATAATTTCAGAATGTAAGTATGACTTTACAGAGTGAAATATCTTTAAAGGCTACTTTCAAATGCACACGTCCATCATTTTTGAAATTTTTGACTTTTCATTAATGTTATGTTCTTAGCTTCAAAAAATAGGGATTCTTAAGGTTTTGGGTTTGCTGAATCCGATTCTGAAGTCAGAATTTTCGGGTCACCCTAGGTTTCCGAGCTACAGATGAGGCAGAACCCTTACCCCCTACTGTTAATGAAATCAATATGACCGACCCCCAATACTTTTTCAAAAGGAACATTTTTTGCCTTGGAACCCATCCCCTTCGATCCCTCCGTATGGGGCTTCCATAAAAATTTTATGATTTTTGTATATATTTTATATAATTTAAAAATTTAAATTTAAATTTAAATTTAAAAATTTAAATTTAAAAAATTTTATTTAAAAAAAAAACACAATTTTATTAATATTCATTTATTGGAATACAAAAAATTTCCTTTAAATTAATTTTCTTTTTATTTTTAATATATTTTATTATTAGGAACTATTTATTTTTGGTATTTCTTTAATTAAATGTTTAGAATTCAACATTATTATAAATAGACAAACAGAAAATGTGTCGAGTTAAATAAATGTTAAATAAAAAAGTTCACATAAAAAATACATGAGAATCATCAAATTTGAAGGGGTTGGAGGATATGGGTCCCAAGGCAAAAAATTATCCTCTTGAAAAAGGAATGGGGTGGGTCATATTGATTTCATTAATAGTAGGGGGTTAGGGTTCTACCTCCTCTGTAGCTCAAAAACTTAGGGTGACCTGAAAATTCTGACTTCAGATTCGGATTCAGCGAACCCAAAACCTTTGGAAACCATTGTGAAACCTCTTGGGATTTTTCAAAACTTCAGTTTTGTTGTTCAGTGTTTTTAGTTTTGTTTCGGTTTTTTTATCTTAAAAAAATATTCATGTCGTGCTCCATGCCGTTTTGATGCCTTTTATTCAAAGTGGCGTTCGAAGGCGTGTTAACACTTCCCATGATACGTTTATGCACCAAAAAATTTTTTTATGCAGCTAAAGAGTCAATGAATAACTGTTAAAAACTCAATTATTTATCATGAATTATTTGGCACAAAGCTCAAAATATAATTCTAAAAGAATATGTTTTTAAGAATTATAAACAAAAATTTCTCAATGTGTTAATTTACGACCTTTTATGAAAAAAAAAAATTGAAAAAATCTCCAGGTTTTTAACCTTTATAGAAGAAACTGCTCTTTAGAGATCATAATACACAAGCGCTTAATAGTAATATTGATCCCGGCGGGACTAATTTTTGTCTGAACGTCTTGTTCTCTTTTATTTTATAACCATTTCAGCATCTTTTGATGACACGATAAAGACATTCTAGGTTATGACTGTACAATTTAATTGCATAGCTATGTTAAATGTTTTTCAGTCTTAATAATTTTTGACCTATTGTTATCAGACAATTACTACAATTTAGTCATAATTGCTAAATTACAGCCATAGCCGCAAATAAGACATAAATATACAAATTTTAAATATTTAATTTATTTTTCACTTGATTCATAAAAGCCAAGCATCACGCCTGGTACCTAATATCCCTCAAACTATTTCTTTCATGTTATTACAGTGCTTTTAAAACTTTCAAGTTATATTACTCGAAACAATTTTCAGCCTGAAAGTATGCAAAGACAAATTATTCAATACAAAACGTGATGGGTTTGAATGCAATAAATTTTTTTTGTCAATTTTTTGTAATCCATATTGTTCCAAACCTTTATAGTAAGAGCTTTTGTACTAGTTACAAAATACTTGTCAATTTTTTAATCGGAAACAATTTTTTGCTCCACCGATTTCTTGGAATTATTTATTCAAAAGTTTTTTTGACGTAGAATTACGTCTTACAGCGCGGTTTGTATGGGGTCGTTTTAACAGTTTTTTTGAAGGTCATTAGGCAACGTTTTTGGCGAATACTTTAGGGTATACCTACAGTCTTTAATACTCTTCGTTCAAAGATAATATATATACTTAAATATCAGATATATCCTGCGCTGAATGAATATCTAATTGTGAACTTTGTCACTATTATATTAAAGTCACAAAATAGTAAAATATAAGAAGGAAAATGCATGTTTTTATATAAGAAAATCAATCATCAGCTGCTTATGTGCCTGCTGCTTTCTTTGTTTTTCTATCGTTGTTTATGCTTGTATGCTTTGGTTTTGCACGAACTGATTGGTTCGCTTTGGCAGCACTGTAAGCATTAGTTCGCATTGGGTTTATGTATGCACTACTGTTCTAGTATACTATTTTGAAACCAGAGTTCATGAACCTCTTTTCAACTCAATCAATGAACTCAATCTTGCAAATTTAACGAAATGGGTCTGTGATCCGGTTAGATTTAACTCTTATGAAAAAAACGAGTTGGATCATATTTCTTTTTATGCTTTTACCCAATAGATGGCGTCAAATTTTAATTATTATTTTTAATGCAAATTAATTTGGATTCCACATCCCACTAGCACTAGCGAGTGTAGTTTGCAAACTACACATCGAACAGAAAGTTTAGCTAGCACACTAAATATCAGACAGAGACGAGAGGAAAGGACATGTGCTCAGCGTGAAATATAGTAACCATACGATTTTTTAAAAATCCTGGTCTTAATTTTAATTTGAAATTAGTAGTGAAACTGACTGTAGCTCGCAAACAATATATCGAAAGTGGCACCAATGGAAAGTGCATTTGCTTCGCCTTCTTTTCAACTAAGTCAATGAACTCAACCTGTCAAACTTAACAAAATGATCGAAAAAATTTGAAATTTTGCTTGTTTCTTTTTGCTTGCTCATTTAATCATACTTACTTTTTAACTTTTTCTTTGTTTTGGCCTTGATAAGTAGTCCATAGTTGAGAGTTATTAATTTATTTTTTAATTTTTGGAAGATCAATTAAAATACGTGCAAAATGACAAAACAATCGGACCAAAGGACAAAGTAGAAGAGGCTACAACTTAAACGGAATTCTACGTCTACACTTACGATACTATCGAAACTGTTTCTTTTTTTGCTTCTTTTTGAAATTTATATTTAAATACTAGCAAGCTGTTTTCTTTAAATATGTTCATGATTTTCCATGTTTTTTATAAAATGTTTTTTTTTATGCATTTAATAGTCTTATTTGCTTTAGTTTTTGTACTTTTTGTCTTTCGGTTATCGGTTTCATCCAAGTAAACTCCCTCTTGGCTACTGCGTCTGATTAATATTTGACTTAAAATATGCATTTGAAATAAGTATAACAACATAAAACATAGTAATTAAATAAGAAAATTTTTATCTTTAAAAGAGCAACATTTTTTATACCATACCTAGAGCACCCGTTTTTCTGAGTATCGTTGAACTCTTTTAAAAATAAATTTAAAGAAATAACCTTAAAAGTAGACGAGGAGAATTAAACTGTTCTCAACAATTTTTTCTTGTTAAATTTTTCTCAAAATCACTTTTTATAAGTTTTTTCGATGTATTAATCCTATGAAAAAATATTTATATAAAATAAACCTCGATTAGAAATCATTCTTAAATGAAAGTCATTCCAGACAAACGCAAGAAGAGTTTGACTAAATCTGTTTTAATTTGTCTGAGATGACGGCTGTTCATTTATTTTTTTTTTGGTTTTCAAACTACTTGTTAGAACTGTGATCATGTCAATTCTTCAAGGCAAAAAAAAAATTTCGAACTTCATTCGAATATTGTTTAATGATTTGTATAGGTTTTGCCTCAATTTTAAACAAAAATTTTGTGTAAAATTTTATAATCATAATAAAGTTTCACCTAAAGTACAGTTGCTAAAAATCTTTTTTAGAAAATAAACTTAAAAAGAAGTTAATTTTATAATCGAGGAGTTAACATTCAATCCAGATAAGTCACACAGATCGAATTGTTGGGAAATCGAAAAAACTTCATAATTTTGATATACATTTTTTATAAACCAATTATGCCAAATTATGCTCCACAGGAATAGATATATTATGCGAAAAAAATGATCATAATTCATAATGAAAAAAAAATTCGTATTTTCAATTTCAAATTCGGACTTGTCTGGGCTTGGAAAGTAAGAGAAAATCAAAATTTAGTTTCCGCCGTTTGGGTTATCAAAAGTTAGAGGAACTCATTGAAATGATTTCTACATACTTATGTTTCAAATCGGTGGAAATCCGCCGAAGCAATTTTGATTCTCTTGAAGTTCTTTTCTTGTAAAAAAAAATGGTTTTTTCTTGTAACTTTTTATAATTTTACACAACGCATAACCAAAACCATTAAAATGTTAAATTTATTCATGTCAGGGATTCATTAATTTCAGGGATGCATCAGGTTTCATTGCAAACACACAAAATTAAACGTTTTATTCAGACAATCTGATTTTGAATGAAAACTACACAACTTTAAACACTGAAAAAATTTGCAGTGGACTTGTCTGCTTTTGATTGAAAAGGAGATTTTTTTAATGCATTTTTCTCTGGGATTTTTCTCATTTTTATCAAAGAGGATTTTATGGATGAATGTATGAGCTTTATAATGGTATTTGTAACCAAATATTTTTGTTTCCTGTGACTTATCTGAATTTTAATGTAAACTCCTCAATTCTGTTTATCAAATAATGACAGAAAAGAGGGTGATTTTTGAATATTTTGTAAATAATTGACTTTTGTGATATTGTGACAAAACAAAAATCTACATTACACTAAAAAGACTGCAATTCAAGGTCAGGCTGCATATTAAACTATTTTAACTGATCAATTTCAAAACATGCAGCTGAATATTTCTAGAGAAAATTTATTACCCAGCAACTAAACAATAAACGATCAGCATGATTCACAAAAAGCTGTTTCAAATCGAACACAAAAATAACAAAAAGCAAAACTGATATTGCCGTTTGTTGTTAAATAGTTGAACGCAGGCAGTAAAATTCTTTATATTTATTCTTTTTACTGAAAGCAAGCTTGACACTCTCATAGCAGCTTTCAAACAGGACAAACTAACTTTAACATCTGTGCGATATTTGTAAAGAAAGTGTTGGTCATAAATAAATATTCATATTAGCTATTAAAAACAAACAAACAAAACTAATAAGAAATTTGAATGTTCTAAAATTGTAAAAAAATAAAAGAAAAATTCTAAGCAATTTCGTGCATACCTATATATTAAATTGTAAAAGCAAGCTAATTAAAAATCATTATATTCACAATATTGTTTCGATTTAATATGTAAATTTTGAAATTTTAGTAAAACTTCTTACAACGGCTACAGCGGTGCAACGTATCGTTAAGCTGTTAATGCAACAGCAGCATAAGTTGCTGCGTAAATGTGTCAACCTAAGTGCGTTAGCGAGAAGCATCGTTAAAGACAAGCAACTATTTTTTAGTGAGCTACAAAGTTAAGCAATACGATAATCATCCTTATTAAAAACACAAACTGTGCATGTGTCTGTGTGTGCGTGCAGGAGTAGCTGGCTGTATAATTTTTTCAACTCACTAAAGTGCCGACAAAATCGCAAATCTGGGTAACTTGTGGTATATCGTTAGAGGTAAGTTTGACGTTTAAACAAATTGTTTTATTTTATTTTTTTTTTGTTATGAAAAACACAAGGAGAGCAAACGCCGAAAAAGTGTGAATCGTCGAAAATGTTTCTTAAAGATATATCTTAATTTCCGTGCAAAAGTTGTTAACGAATTTAGTGCTAAACAAAAAATATTTACAAGTTTCATGGAGATAAAAAAAAAATGTAAAAAAAACAAAAAAGAAATGCAACAAGAAATGCGTTTTAAATAATAAATGATAAATTAAATGTAAGTAATATAGATTTCGATGAGGTTATTTCGAAAGTTATTTATTTGTTAAGCGCACAATGCATCGAAATGGAATGAAAATAGAAAAAAAATGTTGATGTTTTTTTAAGCTATAACAAAAAAAAAAGAAGAAGATTATTGGATTTTAGCAAAACTTTTCTGTAATTTTATTTAAAGTATTTATTTTTTATTTTCAAAATATTATTTGCACTTTTTTATAAACAAGAAAGATCTGCAAATTTAAAAAGTGATTTTTTACGAAAAAATGTAAATTTTGCACAGAAAAATATTAATAATTTATCAAATTTAAAATTGAATAACAAAATAAATTCTTCGATTTTAGCGAAACTTTTTCGTAATTTGATTTGAAGTATTAACTTTTTATTTCCAAAATATTATCTGCACCTTTTTATAAATAAGAAAGTTATCCAGGTGTAATAAAGTGACTTTTTGTGAAAACTAATAATTTTTGCATAGAAAAATAATATAGCAAAATTCCAAATGTATTCCGAAGGATTCTTTAATTTTGTAGTGAATCTCACGAAGAAGTTATATTGATGAAAGTAAGTAGTGATATGAGTGATAAAAAAAAGTTACCATATTTATTTTTCTATTATAAATAACATGAAATGTGTCTTAAATTGAATTTTTAAAAAACAAATAATATAGGTGCATGGTACCCTTAAGATTTTACCAATTTCTATCATTTTCAGTTCACATCTATTTATCTTCTTGTCTAGCATTCTCACTGAGTTTTGATAGGATCTTGCTACTTTTGTATGTACCTCCCATACAAAATCGTATACAAATTTAATATAGGTCCAAGGAAGGTACCCCTAAGTTCTCATCAATTTCTACTGTTTTCAGTGCAAAACTATTTCTCTAATTGCCTAGCCTTTTCACCAACTTTTTTAAGCACTCGCATACAAAATAATGTAAAAAATTAATATAGGTCCAAGGAAGGTGCCGCTAGGAACTAACCGATTTCAGCCATTTTTGCAATTTTGCTTATTTAGCTTAAATTATTCAACAAAACAAAATTGAATAATCATCGGAGCACTCTTTCTATTTTTGTACTAATTTTGTATAGGATGAATACACTGTGCAGCGCCAATAAAAAGCATACTTTCAAGAATTTTTTTATGACATATTGTTATAACAGATTTTTTGTGAGAATAAGTATATTATAATACAATATTTGAAGATTATTTAAAAAAGTTTGGTACAAAAATATAAAGTAATAACAGATTTATTGCAGTTTTCCGCTGGTGCCTCAAAAAAATTGGTTTTTGTAGTGAACGTGAAATGTTGATGTTTTTCACAATAAAATCGACCTACTTTTTATTGTAAGATAGATACTAATTGAAAAATTTAAACGTCATTTGAGAGTTATTTTAATGTGGAAAAATGTGGAAAAATTTTTTAAACGATCGGTTCAGTAGTATTCTCCTCTTTAAAAATAATATGTTTGGGAAAATCGATTTAAAGTTATGTTCACTGGTATAGCTTAGTTCAAGCCGATTGTCCTCAAAATTCAATACAATATTCTTGAGATGTTCAAAACTTTACGCCGCCCTTAATAAGTATTCTTTATTAAACCTTTTTTTCGAAAAACATAAAGATAATAATAAAAACACTAAATCTCATCGAGGGGTGACACCATGAGTACCCGCCCCGGGTGACACCAAGCCCAGGAACGCTTCTGGATATGTGTTAGAGGACAAATATCGAAGGTTGACGTATTTTTTTATATCTGCTAGGTTAAAGGTTAAGGCTTTCAAAATGGCGGTCAAAAATTTGCAAAGAATTCGTTTTTTCGCAATAACTTCAATAAAACATATTGAAATATACACAAATTCATACATCAAATGAAAGGTATTCAAATTTTACGTCGTTTGCGCTATACATTTTGCAAAATTTGTTGTTGTTTTTTTTTGTTGCTGTTGATTTTAACAAATTATTGCTCATATTGTATTGATTACTTAACCGTTTGTTTACTTAACTTGTGTATGAAAATCCTCATACAATTTAGTTAGTTACCTTTTTTTTTTGTAAATTTAAAGTTTTTAAATAAAAATTTATTTTGTCTTTTAAAATCTATTTACAACTGTGTAAATATTGATTGTTAAAATGTAATTGTTATTTTAAATAAAGTATACAATATGGGTACCAAAAATTTTGTTTTTTTTTTTAGAGTCAACATTTTGTATTTAAATTTAACGGTAAATGTCATTTATAGGGCTGCCACACAAAAGTGATTTTATATGTACCTCCAATAGTGTACTCCAATAAAACATCTTCAATTTTTTTTAAATCTCCATACTTACTATTGTAAACATATTTTTTGATAGCAAATCAGCAAATCCAGTGTCACTCACGTTTCAGTCATAGCAGTAAACATAAATTTATCTCCATCAAATATAAAAGCTTTTAATATAAAATTATATGGGTACAATAAGTTTTGGACTCACCATAATAAGTCCATGCAAAAAGTTTTATATATATTTACACATTTCGAGAAAACTATCTTCAAATGGTGTGTCACTCACGTTTCCGGACGATTTGAATTTTTCGAGTTCTTCTAACAAATTGCTTAAAATTTGCGAATGGTTTGAGTTAATATAAGGAATAAAGTAATTTTCCGAAACGAAATTGAGTCGAAATTTTAACTGCAGGAAAACATTTTTTTTTTTTTTCTTAGAATTTTAAGATTTTTTCATGTACTGATTTTGTCACTCATTTCAAAACAATTTTAACTGTCTTGTTTTTGCATCAAGGTTAATCTGGTGAACTTTATTAAGCATATTTTGTAAAAAAAAATTTTTTTCTAAGATAAAGGAAATTTTTATACAAAAAAAATTTTAAAAAAGGATTATGTAAAACATAATAAAGTTAAACAAATAATTCATAATATAAAAACAACACAAAAACTATTTCAGATATATATATCATTTTAACAAAATTTATTCCGGTCCTGCATCCGAATCTGTATGTAAACCCTGAACTGTACGAAACCCTAATTTGTTGATCCTTACGCTCATTTAAAACCAATTTGACTATATGACTGATCTATTAGCAATTCCGTCGAGGCCAACGGCTTAAAAGAATGATTTAATTAGATCTTTTTAATCTTTGCTTAGTTTGTTTTTTTATATGAATCCGGATACAACTATAATTTTTCTCTATATTTTTTCATACGTACTTTTACTTTGGGCTTTCACTTTTTCTTGATGTTTTCGTCATCTTATTTAATTTCTAATACAAAAATAAACAAAAAAAAAAAAATAAATGTCACTCACGTTTCACTTCTTCAAATGCTTTTTTAATGAAAAATAATTGCGTCTGCTTGAGTTAAAAAAAGACAAAATTCACTAATCTTACATAAAAAGAAACAGTTTCGATAGTATCGTAAGTGTAGACGTAGAATTCCGTTTAAGTTGTAGCCTCTTCTACTTTGTCCTTTGGTCCGATTGTTTTGTCATTTTGCACGTATTTTAATTGATCTTCCAAAAATTAAAAAATAAATTAATAACTCTCAACTATGGACTACTTATCAAGGCCAAAACAAAGAAAAAGTTAAAAAGTAAGTATGATTAAATGAGCAAGCAAAAAGAAACAAGCAAAATTTCAAATTTTTTCGATCATTTTGTTAAGTTTGACAGGTTGAGTTCATTGACTTAGTTGAAAAGAAGGCGAAGCAAATGCACTTTCCATTGGTGCCACTTTCGATATATTGTTTGCGAGCTACAGTCAGTTTCACTACTAATTTCAAATTAAAATTAAGACCAGGATTTTTAAAAAATCGTATGGTTACTATATTTCACGCTGAGCACATGTCCTTTCCTCTCGTCTCTGTCTGATATTTAGTGTGCTAGCTAAACTTTCTGTTCGATGTGTAGTTTGCAAACTACACTCGCTAGTGCTAGTGGGATGTGGAATCCAAATTAATTTGCATTAAAAATAATAATTAAAATTTGACGCCATCTATTGGGTAAAAGCATAAAAAGAAATATGATCCAACTCGTTTTTTTCATAAGAGTTAAATCTAACCGGATCACAGACCCATTTCGTTAAATTTGCAAGATTGAGTTCATTGATTGAGTTGAAAAGAGGTTCATGAACTCTGGTTTCAAAATAGTATACTAGAACAGTAGTGCATACATAAACCCAATGCGAACTAATGCTTACAGTGCTGCCAAAGCGAACCAATCAGTTCGTGCAAAACCAAAGCATACAAGCATAAACAACGATAGAAAAACAAAGAAAGCAGCAGGCACATAAGCAGCTGATGATTGATTTTCTTATATAAAAACATGCATTTTCCTTCTTATATTTTACTATTTTGTGACTTTAATATAATAGTGACAAAGTTCACAATTAGATATTCATTCAGCGCAGGATATATCTGATATTTAAGTATATATATTATCTTTGAACGAAGAGTATTAAAGACTGTAGGTATACCCTAAAGTATTCGCCAAAAACGTTGCCTAATGACCTTCAAAAAAACTGTTAAAACGACCCCATACAAACCGCGCTGTAAGACGTAATTCTACGTCAAAAGTAAGTCCAAGACATAAATTCTGCCAGTCAATTATTTTCCAAGAAAATCGAACTTATCAATAAAACTGTCACTCACGTTTCACTTCTGAATCACGCTTTCAAATTATATTTTTCGAAAGAAAATGATTTTTTTTTTAAAATTGTAATATTCACTTTTCAATAGAAAATGTTTCAGTTGTGAATATTATATAACTGTGCTTTGATATCTAAATCGCGAAATACCAAATAACAAAAAAAAAAAACCTGCAATACATTCAATAAAATCAGTTAAAATTCAAGCATACAATAAGTTTTTTTTTAAAATGCTTTTACCGTAGGAAAACACAAACAATATTTTTAACGTTGCATGTATTTTTATTGAACTTAAAGCATTTTTTTTAAGGTTTAGCTTTACTTTTTCTGGATTTGCTGAAATATCATTTCAATTTTCAATAAATTTTCCGAATTTTTCTCCAAAACTTATTAATTTCATTTTTTTTACGAAAAATCAGAAAAATGTAGCCTAGAATCAAAATGATAATTTTGTTAGTGAATAACTCTTTCAATATCTGATGGATTAGCTCAATTTTAATTTTAAGAAATACTTTATTGAATTTAGATTCAAAATGTGTCTTCTTCTTCTTTCTATTTTAGTAACTCTACGTATTTATATTTTTTTTTTCTTAAATAAGCTTATAAATTATTCGATTTTCTCACAAATCAGTACTTACTATTTAAAATTTTTTATAAATTTTTTTGTAATTAAAAATTTGCGATTATTGTGTGCTTAAATGTGCCATAGAATTTGTATGCCAAAAACACATGCATTTTGTAAAAAAATTAAAAATGCTCAAATATCAACTTCAAACAAAGGTACCCCTTTTGCTAAATTGTGTAATTTTTGTTAAATGTAAAACCAAATAATCTCTTGGGTGAATATTCTCATAATTTTGTTTATACAGTTTATTTTATATTGAACTCATAATTTCAACAGTTATAAAATTAGTATTATTGGTGGCACCATTAATATGATCACCTTTTAATCAATGCCTTTAGTTTCGTGTCAAATTTTCTTAAATAGTTCATGAGAAGTTGTGTTTTTCGATGTTTATCTTAACGACACGGCAATCCAGCAATCAAAATATATAGCAATCAATTCAATGTTTATTGTCAATAAACACGTCAGTTAGAAATTGAAGACGATGTTTGTAGCAGATAAAATAACACGATGTGGTCTCAGTTAACAATGTGTTAAAACAAGCTTAATAACAGTTGCTTTCTAAGGTTAAGTTATTGATATGTTGTTGTATGAAACAACGAATAAACTAAAAACACTGAAAAAACAGCTTTAATGCCAATAAACAGGAGCAAATTAAATGAATAAAATAATATATTTTTTTGGTAATGCATCAATAACAAAAGAAATGGGGCACAAATGGGTCGGGAAGCTTTAGTTCAAGTATGTCAGAAAATAATAAATTTAAAAACACGCTAACATTATTTATAGCACATGTATAGCGAAAGTATTGGATAAAGCATAATAATAATAATAATAATAATAATGTGCGACAAGACCAAAACATATTTATATTAAGAAATAACATGATAAAATCACAATTCGTCTTTAATTTTCATAATATGAGATGGCAATTTGAAGGCCATTTATCATTATAGAAAAAAAAAAGAAAAAATATAAATTTAACTTAACAATAAAAGTTACAGTGAATTCAAAACTTAACTTGCTCTGAAGAATATTTGTTGTTTTCGTTTTTTTTTCCGTTTTCTTACTGGTTAAAACGGGCTCTTCTAAAACACTCATACATGTTGTAGCCATATCCGTTTCCTGAGCTTTTGTTGAAGGCCATTTCCGAGTATGTTTTTCCTTTCACTGACGCTAAGTGTTTTTTTTTTTGCTTATACACAGCCATAAACAGCCGGCCAAAATATACACACATATTCATACATGCACGTGCCTAGCAAAGCATATCTACATGACGTCGTCGTTCTTTTGCTCTGTCCATGTGATTACATTATATCATAAAAGACTTAATCATATATTATTTTCTTCCAATTTTAGTTATTAAAGCGGCGTGTGCTGTAGTATTTTGTGGTCTGTTTTATAGTTATGGTTTTTATGGTTATTGAGATTAGAGTATGTTAGAAAATTTTTTTGAGTATATTAGTAATATTGGTTTTTCAAAGTAATATTAGAATACTTATTTTAATGATATTCGTAATAGATGTCTTATCGTGATTAATAAGCATTTTAAGTCATAAATTATTTCTTAATAAATATGATGTCGTTAATACTCTTTGAAACTTCTATAAATTTATTGATGATCTTCAACACAAAAATGAAACATAAAAGTTAACAAAAATTTTTCAATCATGATATAATTACTCCAAGGTAGTATTGACGTTTCTGTTGGAAACGGACTTTTGTCAAAAAATATAACAAGAAAGAGAGCGCTCACAATCCGTCATAGCATACAATTAATTGTCACATTCAGCGTACCCAACAGTTGCCAACTGCTAAGTCAAAACTTGATGCACATAAATATGAAGTTGCTCATTAAAATGCATTTAAAAATAGAAAATTTTTAATTTGTCGGTAAAATTTCCATTCGTATTTTATACAAAGCTTGATATTTCATAAACTTGACAATTTTTCTGAAATTTCAATACCGATAATAGCGCTCCCCGATGTGTTGCTGTCACAACAGTTGACACAGCTGAATGTGGCCAACGTATATAACAACGAACAGCTGTTTTTGACAAGAGTTCGTTTACTTGTAGCTGAGAGAATCAACATTTGTCAACACTACCTGGTAAAATAAATGGAAAAAAAAGGAGTGAAAGAAATTTTTTAAATATTTATTTCTTTGGTGCAGTTCGAAGTATTAACAGTATCAGTACCACCGGGAAAAAGCACTTTAAAAGCACTTTTTGAGTGCTTGCTTCAAAAGGCAAGCTCTGGGTCAGCAGTTCGTTTTATTCTTTTTAGTAATGCATACATCTAAGAAAGAATAGGAACATATAGATAGAATAGGAAGAGAGAACTTTTTCCAAGCTACCTTAAAAATGCTTTTAAAGACCTGCAATGAAATGCTGTCGTCAGCGATTTGTTCGAGCACAACAAAATAAGTGCTGACTTTTTGGTACCCACACAAGCAGCTGACGACATGCTGACCCATTGGGGTCGTCGAGCTTCTTTAAATCTTTTCAAGGGCATGAGTGGCCAGTTCTTTCTTTTCTTTTGTGTGTAAATGAAGTATATAATGTTATATATTATAAATTGATATGTTCGATGTAATTTGAAAATGTCGGCAACATATTTTCTGTTCATGGTTCTTAAAAAAAATTTGTTTAGGTTTACTCTCTGTACTCCTTAATCAGTACTCTCTCAATCCAAATAAAGGTTTTTCAATATTTTTCTAGAAATTTCTGCAAAATATGGTAAAAATTTTATGTAATGCTCAATAAAATTTGAAAATTCAAAAACATGCAAAATGACATAAAAACCCAAAAATATCTACAATTAAAAAAAAAAAAACAACAACATCACAAATGCACACTATTTTAGCTTGTCTGCCAGATAAATTTTAAAATAATCATTTACATTAAATAAGCTTTGAATTATATAAATATGTTTTTGCTATTTTCAATAAACAAGCAACACAGTCACAGCTCACATGTTGCCGGTGATTTGTTGCAGCAATTATTTTACATGGCTTGTCGGCAATTTTTCAAAATTTGTGCCCTCTAAGCATTGGTTGGGTCACACTTATTGGCTGCAATGACGTCTTAAAATAGCTTTTAATTTTGTTTTTCTTTGTTTTTTAATTATAATTTTCTTGTTGCTAGCATTGTGCAATATTGAAGACAAAATTTTCGCGTGTCACTAATGAAGATGAACCAACTATTTATTTAAACAATTGTTTTGCATATTTTATAAAAATAAACTACAGCGTTTATTATTTGCCTCTTTAAGATTTTGACGTCGTTTGCTATTTTAATGTTGCTGTTTTTGGCAATTTATTTGTGTGTTTATTTTTTCATGCCATGTTCTTGACATTGAATTTGTAAAGAATTTTAAAGGTTACAAATTTTGCATTTCTTTCTTAATTAGTTCCGTTAACATCAAAGTGAATGAATGCAAGAAATTGATTTGAACACATTTGTTGTGGCTTAGTTTTGCATTTTTAATATGACAGCTGTACAGAAAGCATTGATGACTTTGAGTGACCATAGAGTGATTTACAGCTCAAATTTGTAGTTGAACTTACGATTATTTTTAAATATTATCTAAGAAAAACTTTCTATATGCGTTTGAAATTTGTGTTGTGCTTCAGACAAATTTTAAATGGATTCTGCTATATGATTATTATATGCTTTAATTATTCAATTAGTAAATAAACTAATTAAAGTATTATTAGTTCAAATTTTATGGACACAACATACTCATAAAATATTTAAGGGACATTCATAATGATCTTCACAAACCTTTTTATGATATCACTACACGGTTAAAAATCTTGGAGTAAATTTTAAACTTTTTTGGATAACATATAGGACACGAACAAAAAAAATATTGCTTTTTAATCCAATGAAAAGTTTTACATTTTCCAATCCCAAAAGGATTTGTTTTTAATCCGCAAAAAGTTTAAAATTTTTTAATCTAAAAAGGAATAATTTTTAATCCACAGAAAGTTTAAAATATTTTAATCCAAAAAGGATTAGATTTAAGCCCAAAAAAACTTTAAAATATTGTAATCCGAAAAAGATTATTTTATAATCCACAAAGGTTTAACATTTTCTAAACTGTAGTTGGCGGAATGTGACAGGATAACGTCATTAAATTATTCGTACAATGCATATATATAATGCTTATACATTTTTAAGTTGAAAACATCTTTATATTCATTCATTACTTCATTAAATTCATTTGACGTAAATAGGGTTTTTCACCCTCAACATGTACTGATCATCAATGGTTTTCCGTTTTGACTTAGCTAAATGTAAATAAATAATCCAAGCATTGAGCAATAATGCAACTCTTAAGGAACGAGTATGTTATACAAAATCTTATAGACGTATATAATAATGTTCTTATATTGCCATGAACTTCACTATTTATACATTAAGGGTATTCATGCAAATAGGCAATGCCTTATAAAGGGTATAAGCCGTATAAGTTTATCAGCCTCATAAATAAGCTGTATGGAGAACCGTTTGCACAAACGAGACATATTTGCTCAACGATTTAAGGTTGGAAAAAATATTACAACACTGGTTTTCATGTAAGCATGCTCATTGACGTAACATCTTTTCGTTTCGTTCCGTTTCGTTTCATGTCGTAAGTGAGCATCAGCCTTTAGGTGAGCAATCGATCTGGTAAACTTATACCAGCAATCAGCTGTTTATAGGCGTGCTGAAAGTTGACCGTTAAAAAGTTCACAGCTGACATATCTCTGCAAATGCACAATCGATTTTAGGGGACGTTCACACAATCTGCCTGATAAAAATAACTAATTGCCCAAGATATTAGATTGCTGCTTTGCATGAATACCCTTATTATGTATTATAAAACATTGTTTAATGTTATAACATGTTATAATGTTAATGTTATTTGGTTCAGATTTTATTAAAAATTTTGTTTCATTTAATTTATAAATTTTAATAAACTAAATTTAATAAACTTCGGATGCTTTAACAATTATATTTAGCGTAAATTTCGTACTATTTCCGTAAACACTATTTCCTGAAAATATAACCTTAATGTAAATTTTTCGTCCAAAAATAGTCTTAAACTTAAACTTTTTCGCATTAAAAAAAATTAAACTAATGTATGAAATAGAAAAGAGTACTTTTTGCATTAAAAATTTCTTTAAACCAAAGTTTGAATTAAAAACTAGTCCAAAATTAACCGTGTAGTTTACAAATATTTGTCTTATCTGGACAATTTTTGTTTATTTTTGTGAGAACAAGTGTAAGTCGTGATAAAAATTCTAGCTATTGTTAAACATGGTGTAAAAATAATTACATCAAAACCAAATTGATTTGGAAATATTTTTCAATATTTCGATTACATCAAAACCACATTTTTTTACTTTCCTTTCAGTTTCTTAGCCCATATCTTCATCAAAATTTATTAGAATTGCAGATATTAATTTTAATACAATTTACAATTTTACAATTTTTTATCCAATTTGGATATTTTTTATTAGTTAACAAATTTTTGCCTTAAACTCATAAACTTTTTTCTTATATTTTGGTTAAATTTTGCTGTAAGCTAGTGTAATTCTTGATTAAAAAACTAACTCAAGCTAGACATGAATAAAAATAATTATATTAAAACCAAATTGGCTTTAATAAATAATTACTTTACTGCTGAAGAGTCATAAACTCTTCTTCCTTTCAGTCAATAAAATGTTGTTGTCTTTCTGCATTCACGCAAAATTAGAGTACCTACATAACAACAACTTAAATGCAATAAAAACACAAGTAAAGAAAGTCTAAAGTCGGCCTAGGCCGACTATGAAATACCCTAAACCCACTTTTCAAAAACAAAAAAATTTTTATTGTAAATGGGCGTGTCCGTGGACGGATGAAGCCTATATTTTATATGCATTTAAAATGTTGATGAAAAACTTACACATACCAAGTTTTATTCCTGTAGCTCACAGTTAATGCCTTTATTGTGCTTGCGCTATGGAAGGTGGGCGTGTACATGGACGGATTACTCCCAATTTTTGAACACACCTTAGTTTTGGTATAAAATACATACATACCAAATATAATTTCTCTATGACAAACATAGCCTTATTTATTGAGTTTCAAACTTTTTGGGTTGTATGGGAGGTGGGCGTGTCTGTGAACGGATGACGTCCATTTTTCAAAACCATCTTTGTGTTTGTATAAAACACATACATATCAAATTTTATTGTTGTAGGCTAGTTATGAGCTGAGTTATACAGTTTTCAATTTTCGCGTTGTATGGGAGGTAGGCGTGTCCGTGGGCGGATTTCAAAAATATTCAATAGTGCAAATCCTTGGATCTATGTGATTATGTCTACCAAGTTTCATTCAATTATCTCAACTCCTTCTTCTTATCCTGTGTATACGGACAACACACAGACGGACAGACGGACGGACGGACGGACGGACATGTATAGCTCGACTCACGTGGTGACGCTGATCAAGAATATATATACTTTTCTATACCGGACTCGCTTCGTTCTATGCGTTACAAACGTTTGCACGAAGTTAATATACCCTGACCTTTCAGGTTTAGGGTATAACAAACAAATAACAGAAGAACACGAAATAAGAAAGAATGATTGATGTTTGCTGTTAATACGCTCCCGAGTGCTACAATGGTATTATTATTATTTGCAATTAAGGATCAAGGAAATTTGCGTGCCAGTGACAAGGTTATGAAATTTAAATTATTGAAACGCAGCCATGATGGGTGGGCATGTGTCCTTGAAGAATGTCAATGGTGAATTCTTAAATCGATAAAATGATAAAATAAATTAAGAGTAAGCTAAAGGGTTCCGTTTTGAATTCAGTTGTGAAACCTTTCGGGTAGAAAATTACATTTTGAAAATCGCAAATAAAGTAGTTTTTACACATTTCCCGGACTAAAAATCCGGTATTAACAAAAAAAAATAAAAATTCAAATCTTAAGCTACTAACTTATTTCAGCATACAAAAGCATTATTTTTGATTTATTTCTGGAATCTTTTATTATAAAAAGAGGTATTTTTTTTATAGAAAAAGTTATTTTAGGAATAATTTTTAGAACTATGATTTAGAGCTGATATTAGTTTTTACTTTTGTGGAATATAAGTACCATGACACAAAGCAAAATATTCTGTTTATAAAATAAATAATAGAATAGAACTATATTCTTTATTAAATATATATCTTAAATTTATTTTTTATAGAAGTTGTTTAATATTAAAAAAGTACATAAGTGCATCAAAAAAAAAAAAAAAATAAAAACAGTTTCGATAGCATCGAAGTGTAGAAATAGAATTAAGTTTAAATAGTAATAGAGAATAATGCTGTTTTGTTGGTTAAGGTTTATTTTTAAATTTTATTTTATAGCATAAAATGAGTTGATTTTTTTGCTAGCTTCATAACATACTTTTTAAAATAAATATTACAAATACCCAAATCTTTAATATATAAAAGAGGTATTTAAATTGGTAAAATATAACTCTTGCGTTGCAATGCTGTACTCAGTACCCTTTAAAAGTAGTACATATAAAAACCAAATGTTCCCAATGTCTTCTTGCGTTGAGTAAAGAACCAATGCTATAAATAAGTCAGTTCGTACAAAACAACAACAACACAAGCAAAAATAACAAAAAAAAAAAAAAAACACCCAAAGCAGCAGGCTCAACATTAGCAGTTACTTACTTACTTACTTAGATGGCGCTTACAACCGTTGGTCGGTTTTGGCCTGGTCTAAGAATTTGCGCCAACCTCTTTTGTCGTGCGCTTGCTGGCGCCAGTTGGAAACTCCAAGCGTCGTCAGGTTATCCAATGCCTGGTCTTTCCAACGGAGATGCGGTCTTCCTCGTCTGCGTTGGCCACCGCTGGGTACCGAATCCAATATTTTTTTCGCTGGAGCTTCGTCGTTCATTCTCTCGACATGGCCTAGCCAGCGAAGCCGCTCTATTTTAATACGCTTGACTATATCGATGTCGGCATATAGCTCATACAACTCGTGGTTCCATCGTATTCGGTACTCGCCATTGACGCAGATTGGACCATAGATCTTGCGAAGGATTTTTCTCTCGAACGCTCCCAAAGTCCTTTCATCAGAGCTGCTCAACGTCCAGGTTTGTGATGCGTATAGTAGGACGGGCATGATTATTGACTTATAGAGCGTCAGTTTTGTTCGTCGAGAGAGAGCTCTGCTTCTCAATTGCCTACTGAGCCCAAAGTAACACCTGTTGGCAAGAGTTATCCTTCGTTTAATCTCAATACTGATATCGTTGGAGGAGTTAATACTGGATCCCAGGTAAACAAAGTCCTTCACTACCTCAAAGGAGGTGTTGTCAACAGTGACGTGGTTTCCAAGACGCTGGGACTGTTTGTTTGTTGACACGAGATACTTCGTTTTATCTGCGTTCACTGCAAGACCCATTCGACTCGACTCTTTTCCTAGCCTGGAGAATGCTGCACTGACTTCGCGCGTATTTTGGCCAATGATGTCAATATCATTAGCAGTTAACGGTTGATTTTTCTTATAAATTTTTCTATTTTGTGGCTTTAATAAAATAGTGAAAAACCCAAAATAAAATATTCGTTAATCTAACGATATATCTGATATTTTAGCATATATATTTTCTTTCAACGATGAGTATTAAAGGCTGTCGATATACCCTTAATTATTACTCAAAAACGTTTCGTGTTATCAAAAACAATTTTTAAAAACGATCCCAAAAAAACGTAAATATGCTGTATGGCGTATTCTAAAAGAACTTATTTTTGTTCGAGCCATTTTTGAGAGCTTATAAAGTAAAGTGTTTTTAAGATTTTTTTTAAGTTTTATACACTCAGAAAAATATCAACTGTAATTTTAACAGTCGTCCACTGTTATTTCAAAACACTATTCGATTAAATGATTTGCGTTTAAGTAAACAATGTTCTTTGTTGAATGAATGTTTCAAAGTATTTTTGTGCTGTTAAAATCATCTGTTGAAATATTTTTGTGTTTTTGTTGAATTGTCTATTTTTCCTAAGCAATAGTTTTAAGATGTGTTTTGCTATATATATATTATCGTTTGCCAATAGCTCAGTAGAAGTGCACTAGACTGTCATGCGGGGTACGTGGGTTCGAACCCTAGCTGTGTAAGTATCAAAATTTGTAATTTAATAATTGAAACAATAATAATTCTTTTTCCGTAATGGTTTGGTCAAAAATAACCTTCAAAATAAAATGAAAATTACAATCTTGCAAAAAAAAAACAAATTTGCATATAATTTTTTATTTAAAAAAAAATATTTTGAATAAAAAAAAAAATATTTTGTTGGCCTTGCCGGATTTGAACGTGGACACTCGAGTACTAGACGTCCACGTTAGCACACTCGGCCATACATGAACTTTCAAACCAGTGATAAAGTTTCAATAAATAAGTTTTTATACGGGTTTCGTGTTCTATAGACCAACAGTCAATCGACTGTTGATTTGAAAGTTTCATTTGTTGGATGGTATTTAACAATAAAATCTGTTTTTTCAACCCATGATTTGTTTGATATTACAGCGTTTTTTCTCTGACTGTAGGTTTTTTTATATCTAAAGAATAATTTTTCGGATTTGAAGCAATTTTTTTAATTTCAACCATAAATTGGTCAATAGCAACCATTTTCAAAGTCTTTAAATCATAATTACGAAAGATCTTTGTCAAAACATGTATGTAATGTACACATTGTCATCATAATATAGGAAGGACGTAACTTATAATTTTTCGAAATCGTTTTTTTTTGTATTTTTGGCTAGAATACCCTCCATGAAACCATAAAAACTGATATATGGTCTTAAAAACTGAATTTTTTTGCGATTTTCATTACATTTCATTTGATAACATAACATTTTAAGAAGTTATCCTGTAAAATTATGAATTTATGAGTTACGTTCTTTCTATATTATGGTGACGATATGTACATTACATGAAAGTAAAACTGTTAAAAACTTAAACACTTTGCTTCATATGCTCTCAAAAAACCCTTGAGCAAAAATAAGTTATTTTTGACGTAGAATTAATTCTTACAGCGCGGTTTTTATGGAATTGTTTTAAAAAATTTTTCTAATTACATGAAACGTTTTTTGGTATGACATAAAATTCAAGATAATTAATTACATTAGTCTAAATTATACTACAACTAGTTTATTTTCATAACACCATCTAAAAAACATGTTTTTTTTTAATAACTTTCACTAACATCTTTTTTTAAAACGATATCGAAATGTTACACAGCTCATGTCCTTCCAAAAAAGGTAAAAGGTCTTTTGGTAAAATTTTCATTGAATTTATCTAGTGGTTTTTGAGTTTACCCTGCACATGTCAACATATTTTTACTACTTTAAATAATAATATAGATATAGATAATTTCTTTTATTCATATCACATATCTTCTTAACATGATTATCTTCAAAAATAGTACGGTTTTATGACAAAATACCTCATCATTCATTAGAATGGAAAATGTTAATAATCGAATTTTTTATAACTTAAGTTTCCTTAATTTACAATAGACTGATCAGATTTAGAAAGGCTTACCTTGTTTTTGAAACTGTATTTCAAAGAAATTATTAGAAATTGTATGAGTTTAAGGACTTGATATATAGTATATTAACCGACAAATAGTCAATACCTATATCAGAATTGAAGTTTTGAAGGAAACCATAAACACTTCAATCATATTTTTTCGGTCAACCCTAAAAATTTTAATCTATTTAGAGAACCTGGAGAATTTTTTTATGCTATGAAATGAGTCAGTTTCAAAGCGTTTAAAATTGTTCAGCATTCAAATTCTCACATGGGTTGTTGATGGCATGTTCTCAATATTTTTTCGTTACTTAAGTATTTTATGTTTATTAGAGAAACGTGGCTCTGTTTTTGTTTATTATTAGTTATTATTCTACTCTCTGCTTTTGTTTCATGGTCAGTTTCCATTATTTATTATGAAACTGTAATAAGTAGCAACAAATAAAATTGAGTTGTTTAAAATTGTGACTGAAAACCAATTTATACACTCTTAACAAATGTTTGTTTATAGCTTGAACGACTGACTAGGTTGTTTTTTTTTTTTTTTTTTTTTGCAACTTTATCAGTTGTCAAGAACAGCTGCTACAAATTTTGTTTCTGTTATGTATTTAAATTTTTCTGTCAAAAATAGCTTACAAAGTTTAGTTTTATTTGTTATTAATATTATATTTGCATTTTTTTTTTTGCGTTTTCAAGGTTTGCAAATTGAAATCTGTTTTGTAGCTAATCGGAGTTTCATAAATAAATATCGATTTATCTTTATTGTGTATTTTTATTTCAAAATAAGGTTTTTTTAAATTTTATGTTCATGTTTGAGTTCACAATTTATGAGTTAAAGCATTTCGGTCGGTCATCCAATATATTGCACAATATAATCAAAATTGCGTTATATACATAGGCGTAATAAAATTATAAAAAAAAATTTTACAAATATATTTGAAACAATTTTTATATCATTCCACCGTTAAAAGTAACTCAAAAAAAAAAAAACAAAATGGCATGCCGTGTTTAAAGTGTGGTTTGCAGGCTTGACTGCCAACCCAGTGGTCTCGGGTTCGAATCCTGGCTAGGTCATACAACTATGATCTAACGTTGAAATAATGTTAGATTTGACAATCCTTTAACACTGTTGTTATGTGTTTGCTTGAACCCTTTTGAAAAATACATTAAGTAGTGGTCGAAGTATATTATTTATATCGTCATAGAACATCATAATTTATATACTTACCAAGGAGTCATAATTGCTCCTTTGAAGTAACAAAATGTATATCAATTCGACCAATAGTGCTATAATTAAGACATAACAATAATTATAGCTTAATAGTTTTATTAGACATGCCAAAAAGTCAATAGCTTTATATAAAATAAAAAAAAAACAACACACAAAAACAAATAATTGTATCGCTTATCTAGTTCATGTTTTTTTTTCACCAGGCGTGCGTGCCTCTCCAATACCAATACTTACTTGATAAAAACTAAAGAGCGGTAAGAGTTCAAATAACGCTTGAGTTTCTCAACCTGCAGGAATCTATTGCAACTTTGTTGTTTGCGGGAGTGAGCATAGCTAAAGCAGCCGAAAGCTTTTATAGCTTAATAAAAAGCCGGCTATATGCATTTCGAATCCTTTATAGCAACACTTTCTCTCTTATCCTCTCGCTCTCTCTTTATGCCATAAAATTGACTTGACTATAAATACGGTTAGCCAGAGTACAAAACTCTTATTCGTAAAAGTGTGTTGCAGCTGCTTCAGTCAAGTTTTCTCTAAAATAAATAATTGTGAAGAATAGTGCAAAGTTTAAATCATAAAACTTAGCTGTGAAAATTGCATTTATTGATCATCTCATGTGCGAAAATCAAACAAATTTAAAAATTTGCTGCTTAAATTCATAAAAATTGTTTAAATTTTGCTGCTGAAAAAGGGAGTGTTTGACAAAGTGCCATAACGTCTGGCACAGACACAGACTCAGACGCATACCAACACATATAAACACACGCCCTCAATTGCAGTGTCGAGAAGGACAAATTTCTGCATTCAAGTCGCGCTGACACAGATTTTACAAAGCCAACAACCAACCGCAGTCAAGCGGAGTTTTGTTATCCGGGAATTTTGTATGCAATTGAAAAATCGATTTTTCACGAAGTTCGAGCAACTCTACGAATTAATAAAAAATTTATATAAAAATTAATAAAGAACAATTTATAAAAAAAAATACATCTCTAAAAACTATTAACATATATAAAACCGTCAAAAGACTGCTAAAAAAACAAAAAAAAACGACACTTTGAGTCACAAAAAATAAAAAATAAAATCCTTAATCCTCAACTGCCATAAAACAACAATTTTTAATATATAAAAATATTTTTAATTTTGAAAAAATATTAACTTTTCAAATACAACCAACCTCTATAGTCTTTAAACAAAACCCACCCATCCAACCAAAGAGCAGCGGAAGACAAACCAAATAAATCTATACTTAACACCAACTTTTTACCATCAACTGTTTTAAATTCAAATAAAAGTTTTTTAAAAAATCACAACAACGGAGCCAATACTACGCAGCCATTTCGAAGTAGACGTCCGAGACGCTACTAAAACCAGCACCAAAGGGCGTGTTTTTCAAAAGAAAAAGACCACGCCGCATCGGTAACCCTTGCGGTTAGTCATAAAGTCGGTGCTACACTCAAAATCATAGAAATTTTATAATAAATATTTTAATAAATCAACAACATTCAATGGAGTACTTAATAAATATTTTAAAATTTAATGTTAAATATTTAAAAAATAAATAATGGTAAATAATTGCATTTATATATAATACAACAATAATAACAATAACAATAAGTAACGCCATATTCAAAATATTATATATAATCAAATATAAACAATAATTGTCACTATATCTATAAAACATAATAAACTGTAGTTTTTAAATTCATTTTCAATTTTGAAAAACAACAAAAAAAAATTTACCAAGATGGCTGCATTTCTAACAAAACAAAAATCAATATAAATATAATAAAATCAATATATAACAATTACTGAGAAACCTACCCGCTGTCTGGTACCGCCCAAAGAACTCTACGCATCCACAATCGAAGCTTACAACACTTCGTACTGCGCGTAAGGCATTCAACCACCTCCACTTCGTAGTGGAGTTACACTACGCGCGACCAAAACTTTTGTGCAACTGCAAAGTAAAAAGCACAATCCATTATCAACAACAACAACAAAAACAGCAACAGCAACATTTCACTGGGGCCATCAGTAACATAAACTCATTTTCTGCAACCAACTCACTCCTTCTACGTTCATTCTCTTTGCCTACTCACACTTTATCTCGTTTGCTCTCCTTGCGTTTGTTGTTCGTTCAACAAACAATGGAAAAATCTGATAAATTTTCAGATTATTTATTTGCGAAAATGGGTCCCCCGAATGGTACAACAGTCAATGGCACCGAACTGCCACCCAAGACCACCGAACGCAGCGATGCACCACGCGAGCTTGTCGGCTACAAGAAATGGCTGAGCGACAATTTGATGCTGTTGGTAACGCTGTCTGGCGTGCTGTTGGGCGTCATTTTGGGTGAGTAGAAAATACAGCTATTTTTAATTTATTATTTTTAAACTAAGCATAAAAGAGCAACTAAATAAATTAAGTTTATGTTTATATCAAATTTAATCAATGCATAAGAAAACTAACCAAAACGTTCAATTCAAATTTTCTGGTATCGTCACTTTATTTATAAGAGTTTTAAAAATAAATAAACTTTTAACAGTTAATATTCGGATTTAATTTTTTTGCTCAGAAGTAACACGGCTAAATCCAGTGTCACTCACGTTTTAGTCATAGCAGTAAATATAAATTTTTCTACATCATATATAAAAGCTTTTAATATAAAATTATATGGGTAAAATAAGTCTTGTACCCTCACTATAATAAGTTCATACAAAAAGTTTTATATATATTTACATATTTCAAAAAAACTATCTTTAAATGATGTGTCACTCACGTTTCCGGAAGATTTACATTTTTCGATTTCTTCTAACAAATTGCTTACACTCTGCGAATTGTTTCAGTTACTACACGGTTAAAAATCTTGGGCTAAATTTTAATCTTTTTTGGATTACATATAGGACACGACCAAAAAAAGATTACTTTTTAATCCAATGAAAAGTTTTAAATTTTCCAATCCAAAAAGGATTTATTTTTAATCCGCAAAAAGTATAAAATTTTTTAATCCAAAAAGGAATAATTTTTAATCCACAGAAAGTATAGAATATTATAATCCAAAAAGAACCAGATTTTAAACCAAAAAAAGTTTAAAATATTGTAATCCGAAAAGGATTACTTTTTAATCCACAAAAATTTTACATTGTCTAAACCGAAAAGACTAAAGTTAATCTTTAAATAGTTTAGAAGTTTGCAAACTGAAAAATTAAATATATTGCCATGAACTGCATTATATTAACATTAAGGGTATTCATGCAAATGGGCAATGCCCTCATAAATGATATTAACCGTATAAGTTTATCAGCCTTATAAATGAAATGTATGGAGAACCGTTTGCACAAATCAGATATATCACAAACCAGCAATCAGCTGTTTATATGCATGCTGAAAGTTGACTGTTAACAAGTTAACAGCTGACATATTTCTCCAAATGCACAATTGACTTTAGTGGACGTTCACAAAATCTGCCTGATAAAAATAACTAATTGCCCAAAATACAAGCTTGCCGCTTTGCATGAATACCCTTTTTATGTATTATAAAACACTGCTTTATGTAATAATGAATATAATAATATTTTGGTTCAGATTTTAATAAACAATTTGTTTCATTTAATTAAAAATAACCTTCGGATGCTTTAACAACATTAACAATTGTATTTAGAGTAAATTTCGTAGTAGTAGTAGTTTTTAATCTTAGGTAGCAAAAATACTTTTTCCTGAAAATACTACCTTAATGTAAATTTGTAGTCAAAAAAAGTCTTAAATTTAAACTTTTTTGGATTAAAAACAAATTAAACTAAAGTATGCAATAAAAAATAGTACTTTTTGGATTAAAAATGCCTTTAAACCAAAGTTTGGATTAAAAACTAGTACAACATTTTTAACCGTGTATAAGGAAAAAAATACTTTTCCGTAAGGAAATTGAGTAGAAATTTTAACTGCAGAGAAAATTTAGTTTTTTTCAGAATTTCAAGATTTTTTCATAAAGTGATTTTGTCACTCACGTTTCACGTTGGTGTCAAATCAATTTTAATTGTCTGTTTTTTTGCTACGTGGTTAGTCTTGTGAACATTATTAAGCATGTCTTGTAAAAAAATTTTTCTTACAGTTTTATACACACAAGAAAAAAAAATTTTTATGGAAAGGATTATGTAATGCATAATATAGTTAAAAAAATAATTCATTATATAAAAACAACATAAAAACTTCTTCAGATATTTACCATTTTAAAAAAATTAATTCCGGTTCTGCAGCTGAGTCTGAATGTATAACACTAAGCCTAATTAGTTGATCCTCATGCTCATTAAAAGCTAAAGACCGTGCCAAATATGACTATATGACTGGCCTACTAGCAATTCCGTCGAGGCCAACGCCTTAAAATAATGATTTAATTAGATCTTTTTAATCTTTGCAAAATTTGTTTTCTTATATGAATCCGAATTTAACTATAAGTTTTAATTATAAGTTTTCTCTATCTCATTTTTCATACATTCTTTTCAGGGTCGGCTTTCACTTTTTCTTGATGTTTTTGTCATCTTCTTTCATTTCCAATAAAAAAAAAAAAAAAAAAAAAAATTATATGTCACTCACGTTTCACTTCTTTAAATGTTTTTTTAATGAAAAATAATTGCGTCTGCTTGATTTAAAAATATACAAAATTCACTAATCTTATATAAAAAGTAAATCCGAGACATAAAATGTGCCAGTCAATTATTTTCCAAGATAATCCAACTTATCAATAAAAATTGTCACTAACGTTTCACTCTTGAATCACTTATTTTAATTATATTTTTCAATAGAAAATGAGTTTTTAAAAAATTTTAATGTACACTTTTCAATAGAAAATGTTTTAATTGTGACTATTATATAACGGTGCTTTGATATCTAAATCGCGAAATACCAAATTATAAAAAATAAAAACCTACAATTTTTTTAACTTGCTACAGATTAAAAATACATTCAATAAAATCAGTTCAAATATAAGCATACAATATGTTTTTTTCAAAATGGTTTTACCGTAGGAAAACACAAACTATATCCTTAACGTTCCATGTATTTTTATTGAACTTAAAGCATTTTTGTTTTTTAATGTTTAGGTTTATTTTTTTCTGGATTTGCCGAACACAAATATTTTTATTTAATTTTGTAGTACATGCAAAATAGGCCGGATCAAAATTTACATTCCGTCGGTCGGGGTCTCAAAAGTTAGAGGAACTCATTAAAATGATTTCTGCATACTTTTTTTTTTAAATCGGAGAAAAAGCGCCGAAGCAATTATGATTGACATAAGTAAGAAATTTAACATTATAGAAGATGTGGGTATGCGTTCTGTGGAAAATAAAAAGTTACAAACAAAAAACATGTTGTTTTTACCAAAAAGGACCTTCAGGAGAATCAAAATTGCTTCGGCGGTTTTTCTTCGATTTAAAAAAAAAAGTGTGCAGAAATCATTTTAATGAGTTCCTCTAACTTTTGAGACCCCGACCGGTTGACATTATTTGAATCCATATAAAAATGATCCGGCCTAATGCATAAGTAACGTATATTGTTCTAATTTTATTATTTCGCTCAAAAATATTTTGTACTTATAAGCAATTATATCTGAGTTCTATTATTTCGCTCGGTAACTAGCCTGTACCCGACCACACAACGCCTTGTTCGATTATTTTTGAAATGTAGAATACCTTTGAAATGAAACCAATAACGGATACCTGAAGCAAAATGATTCTCGTTACTTTCTGCAGATAACAAAAATTTAAAAAATTGGTTAAAAATTATACTCACATGAACATATTTCCAACCACCAAATCACTGACTGCTGATTATCAACCATAATTAACTCTATTTTCGACCAGATCTAATCAACTGTAAAATTTTACTTATTCTACTATAATTCTACTATAATAACACTATGGAACAAATTCTGGTTAGCAAAAGTTAGGTCGATTCTGAGAGTGAGTGGTGAAAATAGAGGCTAAATTAGAAGAGCCGTATCGCAGGGTTTGTTTATGTTAGTTCGATTTTTTTTTTTTAATCCACCTTTGAACTTTGCAGTCAAATGCAAAATTAAAACTTTCAATTAAAATTTTAAAATGTTGCACAGGTCTCTAGCAATAATTTGGCTTTTACAGATTGAAAAAATTCAATTAGTCGAGAAGTTATAACCAAAAAACCATATAAACAATATGCTGAAAATCGACATTTGACTGCAAAGTTCGAAGGTCAATTAAAAATAAATTCGAACTAACTAACATAAACAAACGCCTCGATACGGATCTTCTAATTTAGCCTCTTTTTTCAGCCCTCACTCTCAGAATCGACCTAACTTTTGCTAGCCAAAATTTGTTCCATAGTGTAATACTGTAATACTTATGTTTATAATTACATATTTCTTTAAATTACATATTAATAATGACATATTTAGACTTCATAACACAGTGCAACAGCCAAAATGAATCGGAGAAACCACTGCTTGTTCCTGGGAGAAAAACACTTCCAGAACAGGACCCCATACTCTGCCTTGTCGTAGGGGTCTCAATTTTTTTTTATTGCTTAAGTGGTGACCGTGGCATGCAGGTTAAGTGTGTTGCTTAGCATGCTCGGAGCCCGGGTTCGATCCCCAGCCACGGTGAAAAGTTTTTTTCAATAAAAATTTTTTCTGATCAGTCACCACCACTCTGCAGGCAATGGCAAACCTCAGAGAGTAAATAATGCCATGTAAAGCTTCTTGAGGACATGAATTTTAGCCGTTCGGAGTGGGCATAAAACATGTGGGTCAGTTCTCGGTCAAATGTGTGCAAACATTTAATAACACACACAACATAATTGATCATAAGAAGCTCGGTCAAAGTCCTTTCAAGGACTGAAATGGCCAATTCGTTTTTTTTTTCTCTGAGGTTTGCCATTGTCTGCAGAGAGGTGGTGACCGATCTGAAAAAATTTTTATTGAAAAAACTTTTCGCCGCGACTGGGGATCGAACTCGGGCTCCGAGAGTACTAAGCCACACACTTAACCTGCACGCCACGATCACCATAATTTTTTTTTTTTTATAATAACATAAATAACGCATTTGCATTTGTCTCCGGTTGTTTTAGTTGAACTAAAATATTATAATACAACGTTATCGTGGTTTTGTCCATTATATTAGACAGCCTGCCAAAAGCAAAGCAGCTCATGTAAAAATCAGAAGGATTTTTTTTAATATTTTTATTGCTTAAATGATGGGAATATAAGCTCAAAAAAATTGTCCACGATTATTCTAGGCAAGCCATTGAAAGGGTTAATAAGCGAACCTTTACAAACAAAATAATCTGGAATTTCTATGATATCTTCATCTCCATTTCCTAACTTGAGTAGCCAATTGCTAAAACTTGGATCAGAAGACCGAACATTGTGATTTAATTCTAGCAATTTCAATTGACACCAACGTCACTGAATGTAATAATTGCTGTTCAGTTTATGCAGACCGAATAGGTTGCGGTTCTGTTAATTAAGAAGCACTATAATAGCAAGACATGATGTTTGACGCATGATGAGTAGTTGAGGAAAATGACGATAGTTTTCAAGTACAAAGATTTCCAATACATAATTTAATAACAGATTCTGGTCCATTCTGAACTGGTCTTAAAAGGTTTAGTAGGTACAAACATTTCAAATGGATAATTTTACAACAGGTTCTGGTCCAAGCTGAACAGGTTCTAAAAAGTACAGTACGTACAAAGATTTCAAATAGATAATTTTACAACAGATTCTGGTCCAGGCTGAACAGGTTTTACGATATAGAGCAAAAGGTTTAGTAAGTACAAAAATTTTAAATGTATAATTTTACAACAGGTTCTGGTCCAGGCTGAACATGTTTTACGATATAGGGCACGGAGCAGGACGCTTGTCTTTTATATATTAAGATTTGCCTAATTTGGATTTCGTTTACAACTGTTATAGGTTTTGTTGCGTTTTTTATTAATTTCGGATAAGTATTCTTACAGTTTGCATATGGGCATCTCCCAGCGGCACGGACGCGACATTCGCACGGTTTTAATTACTCGAAAAACAAGAAAGAAACAAAATGAGCCGATATGCATTTAAGTGTTCTAACGCGACGAAAGAGTGCTACATTTTATAAAAATATTGGCGAGATTTAGTACAAATTAGTACAAAGTAATAAGCAATCATTCAATGGAACGAACGCGACAAAAAATAGAAGTTTTTTTAAGCTCGTGTAGAAATATGCAAAATTTAGCTAATTTTGAGAACTTTGTTTTTATATAATACTAGCTACCCTCCGCGGCCTTGCTCGCGATATGTTTTATTATAAAAAACAATGTCTTATGTAATTTGTTGTATTATTGTTTAAGTATCGTCATATGTATTCAAAATTGACATTATTTTGAATCTTATATAAATTCATTATTTTCGGTTGTTTTCTGATATCAGGTAGAATAAATCTATTGGATGGATTTCCTATCCTAAAAAGACCAAAATATTACGGAAAAACAGTTCTGCATTAGATAATCACAGACATTTAAAAGGATGGACCTTGTGCTTGGTTTTTTGTCGAAGTAAAACACGTTGGTACAAAATTGTAAACTTTAATCCCCTTAAATGTGGGGGAATCAAAGGTATTCGAGGCATTAAAATATTTTCTCCTCTGCTGGACCAGTCAGAATAATACCCTTAACACGTAACAGAACTCCATTGCATACAAATTCGAAAGTAAGTCATCTTTTGTTTTCAGTGCATTGCTCAAGCATGAAGTAAACTTTATGCCAGTATGCAACTGTCAGAACTGTTGAAGCAAACGTACCAGTTTTAAGTTACCGCGAAGTTGCACTCGAATATTCGTGCACAATTGTACAACTTGCTCTTTATGCCAAAATAATGACTTTTAAAGAAGCTTCTTTAAAATCGCCCGAAATCACCGGAAAAATAAAATTATCCGAGCTTCATGAAATGAATGAATATCTCTTTCGTTAAGGACATTAATTCGTTCTTATTATTCTCGATTTACATATGTAAGTTATGTAACTGTACAAACCTTAAAAGTAACCTACATAGCTTTTTAAAATAACTAATACCGATCCTGTGTAAAAAAAGTTATTGTGTGTTTGCGATTAGAAATTTGCTTATAAAACCCGCGTGTCTTTGATTTATTATAACTTTTGTACTCTTCTTACTCCACTTCTATGAAAACATTTTTTATTTGATCACGAAATAGCCGCGAAAAATTTAAGGGATTCTGTTTTATTTTTAAATATTACTGAAAACCAAATAGAGCAACTTTGAAAAACTTTACTCTTTTTTATTTTATACCTCAGCCTTTGAAATAAAACTCGTTGCAGTGGTTTATCTATAATTTACTTCTTTCAATAGTAATTATTTCTTAACTGTTTCTGATTTAGCAAAAACAGAAAAATTTTAACCGTTAGACTAAGTCGGCTTTGATAAGTATCGAATCATTTATATAAGAAGTATGACTTTACTTCTGACTTCTTTTTATAGTACGAAAAGATCTTCAGTGAAGATCAACAATTGTTGAACAATGTTTGTTAATGTTCAACAATTAATTAAAAATGTAGATAGAAGATATTTTCACTTTTTAATAATTTAAAATTCGAAGTGATAATTTTATTTAAATCAATGATACATATTCATGAGTTATTAAACAAACAAAAAAAAACGAATCTTTGAGATTAATTTTTATATAATTCCATAGATATATCCAAGCTCTTTTATACTGCAAGTTGAAACCATTTTTATACCATAAAAATATAAGGTGATGTGATTAAATTTCTGCAAACGTTTGTAACGCATAGAAATAAGCGATTCATCGAAAAGTATATATATTCTTGATCAGGTGTCATCTCATGAGTCGATTTATCTATGTCTGTTTATCCGTACGTCTGTGTGTTGTCCATAAGCATAAGATAAGAAGCAGTTGAGATAACTCCATTTTGATAGACATATTGAAATGGATCCAAGATCTGCACTTTTGAATATTTTTGGAATCCACCCATGGACACGCTTTACCTACCCAACAACCCAAATATTTAAAACTCCATACATAAGCTTATGTTTGGCCAAAAGAGACACAATTTGGTTTATATTTTATATGAAAACTAAGATGTGTTAAAAATAATGTGTGTAATACGAATAAACTCATACCTTTTTAAAATATTAAACTTTTGGGAAATGAATACAAAAATAATTCTTTATCACTTAAAATGCTTACAAATAAACATGAAAAAACCCATGAAATGCTTGTAAATATACATAGTATAAAAAAACCTTAAGTGATTCTTTGTATTGTATCCTTTTAACGCAAATGGTCTTCAAAACGTCATGCTCTTTAATTTTAGCCTTAAATTTTAACAAAAATTTCGATTCCCCTTTTTCTGTAGCTTTGCTGTTCTGCATACAGTACAGAGCGAGTAACAATTCTACTGTTTTTAATTGTACAGAAAAAATTCCCGCAGCAAATAATGATTACGTTGAGACAGCATCAAACGAAAAACTCATAAGAATTTATAAAATAAGAAATTCCAATTGAAAAAAATAAAGCAAAGACACAAATGCAAATATCTAAATAAAGCAAATATTAATGTTTAAAACATAACCATGTTGCTCTATTTATTTTTAAAACAGCGAGCAGCCGCAAATCAACACAACATAACCTTTCATTTTCGCAGTCGCAACTAAATTGTATCCTTCTCGTTCATCGACTTGGCTTAAATTTCTGCACGAAGCAAGTTGCAGCATTTTGCAGCGAAATCAACAATGTGTGCGCTGCAAACAACGATAGCCATCGCAGCTATCAACAATCGACATGCTTGCAAGAAATTTGTAGGAAAATTAATAAATTTTTAACTAAAATATCAATTTTACGGAAAAACTATTGATCTGAGATACATGTCACTACTGACTTTTTTGTTGGAAACGGCAAGATCTTTCATTTGCTCATACAACATACCCACCTAACTGTTAAGGTTTATGGAAAATAAGCGATTAATTTGATGAAAAATATTGACTTAAGTAAGATTATTGGCCAATAACTTTTTAGCTTTTTTATAACTTAAAATTCTGAGTATACAAAGACCGTCTTGAATAATTTATTGTTCGATTAGTGAAAATTTCATTCAAATCAGTACAGTGGTTCCAGAGATCCTGAATTACATACATGAAAAAAGCGAATCTTGGAGTTTCATTTTTATATAATAGTATAGATACATGTTAATGGAGGTCAAGGGATAACTATTCTTTGTAGACTTATGAAATATAAGAATTATCTTTTATCTTTTTTTAAATAGATATAGCACGAATACGGACGCGACATCATGGACGCGACAAATTTTTCCACAGTAGTAAAATACAGTAAAGATGTTCATTATAAATTTTAATAAAAATACATCATAATAAGTTGAATTCAAGTTACATAGCAGTAATACTAATCAAAATAAAAAAAAAATAAAGTTAAATGCTGTTAGAGTGCTTTATCTTAACGTTTTTCTTCACTTTTGGTGGACCTTTTTTGGGAGATGCCCATATGTCAACAGGTTTGAAGTTGCGATACGTGAAACAAATTCCAGTCACATTAGGTGCAAGAATATTATTAAATGTGCAAAAGATAAGATCACATGATCTGAAGCAAATGTAACTGGGCATATAGAAATACCGACGACACATCAGAAGTATCAGAAACGTCAATTTATCTAGGGTAGGCGTTGTTGGAAAACCTTGTTGGCAGCGTGTTGTTTTCTTAACTTAAAGAGGTTTTAGGCTGCAGCTTTCAGGGGATGCCCCCTATTAATGCGAAAGTATTGTGTTGATTCAGAAGATGGAAAATAGGCCAGTGTGAGGGTGGAAAAATGGAGAAGTAACGGTGAACATTTGTTGTGAACTTACACAGGTCAAAACTATCGGGAAACATACCCGCAGGGAGATTATTCCACAATTTCATTGTTTGACTGAAGAAGGAATAATCACGGTAATCCTAATCCCGCAACGATAATCCCGTACATTTTTATTATAATTTAAAAGCGAATTGTACTCCATTTTCGGCCTAATATGTGAGTTATAGATAGTGCGAAGATCAGTTATAGAGAAATATTTTTTGCACCTTCCTAAGGAACCTAGGCACGTGGCCGCTTCTTTTGACACCGATATGCCCAGAAAGCGAGACTCCACTCGGAGATTTGTTTCAAATTATTAAGAAGTGTGTCATTCATATTTTGCCTCTTTCTCTCAATCTTTAAAGTGCTCGGACCAAATCAAAAAGGAATAAATCGAGGTGTTGCGAAATCAAATCAAAGAAATTAGTTATATTTTTTCGCCATAAAATAAGAAGTATTAGTTCACTTTTGCAGCTTATAAATTTCAATGATTTTCTAGTTACATAAAGAGTTTAACAATGATTTTCTGTGCATCGAAGAATATTTCCAGAATAAAGTATGCTCACAAAGTAAATAACTTAAAAATTGCATTGAGTTATTTTTATGCACATTTATGGAACTTGCAAGAAATTCATGTTCCGATTACAAAAAAAGGCAAATGCAGCAAAACATAAAAAAGTTTAAAAAAAAAAACACAGCGGAAATGGTTTTCAGCCCACATTCTGAAATCAACACAAATACACTTCAGCCATCTACATGATGCACACTTTCATCATAATACATACATAGCTAGTGTAAATATACACTCTATTCCATAATAAAAAAGCCACCTCAATATGCTTCTTCTCTCTTGAAAACGCAATTTTTAAAAGCTTTTGTTTATAATGAAAAATATTTCTTTGTCTATTACAGAAGTTGATTTTGACAAATATTGAAATATTGAAATAAATTCATAAGAGTGAGCGGTTTTTAAAATTTCTTTAAAGTTAAAATTTAAGCCTGATACAAATAAAAACACATGTTTTGTTCTTGTAGGTAAATTGAAGTGTTTGTCGGAAAGAAAAGCAGTGTAGCAGTAAAGAAGATTCAATAGTAAAGAAGAATGCAGTAAGAAAACTCAATAAACGTAAAAAGCTTTTAAATACCGTAACGAAAATCATTTGTAGATTTTATTATTTAACTTTGATAAGGGGTGTATTAGCGTTTTATATTCTTAAAATATAAATTCATCGAGTTGATATGTGTACTTTAAAAAAAGATTTGTTTTCGAACTGTCAGATTTATTGACCTGTGTTAATAAAATTAAATTTCGCTAGAGTACAAACTTAATGAAATTTCTGCTTTGAACGATAACATTCATAAAATGATTAATTTTTGAATAAAAAATAAACATTCTTATCTCAAAAGATATATAAATGGCTATCTTTATAAAATTATTGAATGAGTACACCATAATGTTAATTAAGTGCGTTCCCAAAACCTAAAAACCTTTGATTTTTGATTTTCTTATCATTGAAATTTTTATCATTATTATATTTTTATTTTTGCTTCATGCTTTTATGAATATTTTTAGCATAGCTGTTAAATAATGATTAGTAATCGTATTCATTAGTAATTTGATTATTTTTATTAAAAATTAGAAATAATTGATTAAGTACGATTTTTTTCTGTTTGGCTCAGTAATCAAGCGATTACGATTACAAATAATCTAATTATATTCACGATTACTGGAAATTACGAAAATAATCAAAAAGAATCAAAAGTAATCCACAAAAAAAAGTTCGATTATTTTAAAAGATTACTTTTGCTTCTTTTTGATTATTTTAAGAATTTTCGATTCTTAGGCTCGAATTCTTAAAATAATCAAAAAGAATCAAAAATAATCTTTAAAAGTAATCTGATTATTTTTGTTGATTACTTTTGATTCTTTTTGATTATATTCGTAATTTAAAGTAATCGTGATTATAATTTGAATATTTGTAATCGTAATCAATTACTAATCAAAAACTTTTTACCTAAGGATTATATAATGATTATAATTCTTTTTGTAAAATAATCTAATTGATTACTAATCGTAATCGAAATTTAACAGCTATGGTTTTTAGTTAGTTGTTCTTCCTTTGCTTAACTTAAAATTGATTTTTATTACCTGAAAAAATGAAATGTATAGATGTAAGGATAAAACTCATATCTCTATAAATAGTGCAATGATAAATATTAACTATTAGACCTGCTATTATGAAACTTTTTCATAATAAATTTTTTTTAAATCATTTTGAAAAAAAAAGTAAATTTGTATATTTTAGGTGAATTTATAAATGTGTAGTAGAGTGTTAAAAAAATGTATATACATATACCATATATAATAGTGTTGGTATGTGCAGCTTCAGTTGACCTCATTTCCATGTGTTGACAGCTAACCAACATGGCTACATTGATTGTTGGGCACATGTGGAGGTTGAAAACATGCAGAGCTCAACATTTACAGTGTATGTAAAGACAACAACATTGTTGAACTTGTCGCTGCAATTGAAGAGCAATCGAGGGTGTTAACGATAATAGAACGCGCTAGTGAACAAGCGAGTCCTGTTCGATGCTTATCTATAAACTAAAAGTCAATTTGACGTCAATGCGTCGATGAGGCATGTCAATAAAGCATATCGATGGGTGTATCATTAACAAGTAATTAAAACGTTTTAAGTTGTAGGCATTTAACAAAAACTACAACAACATTAGTTTAATGAGCACCATAAATGCACACTGGATGGGCACTTAGCAGCACTTTCAATTAGTCAGACATATCAGTTGACCAGGTTTTGTTGATAACAAAGATGCGTTTATATGAACTTTGTTGTCATCCAAACACCACACCAACTTTGATCTTATAGTATTTTGATGGCATGTATTATCAACTGTTTGCAGATTATTATTAAGAGCTGTTGCCACTTGTTGCACGCTACAATTTGATCTATAAACAAGCAGACTGTTGCCAGCCAAGTTGGCTTATTTTGAAAGCTTGCAATTTATTATTGACTTGATTGTTTACTACACGCACACTTGCGTGTGGTTGGTGATACTTAACGTGTTTTCATAGAATGCTCTGATTTTCAGTGATTTATTTGATAAATAAGTAATGTTTATAAATACTTATAGTGCTCTTTTAACATTTGCAGTTTAATTTGCTATCAACCTTTTAACCTTTTGATATAAAATTTAAATTTAAATCTTTGATATAAAAGTTCATTTAATTTAAAACATTTTTAATAAAGCTTAACCTAAATATATCGTTGCTTCTATGTCAAAAAGGCACACTTTTCTGACATCAGTATTTTTTAAAATTTTAAGACTTTGTAGGGCGATAGTCTCTTAGTTACTTACTTTTTCAGAGTTAGAATAAGTAGGAGCTAGTTTTGGCTAGTGGTTGTGTTTATTTTTTTTTTTTTTTTAGTTGCTTTTGTAGGAATTTTCTAATATGGTTTCAGTTTCGATCTATTAGGCTCAAACCAAAAACTGTTGCGCAAACAAGAGTTGCTGTCATCGTTTTATTTTTACAGTTAATCGTTTGCTTTACCCTGTTTTTGTGTTGTTTATAATTGTTATTGTTTTTGGCAGCTTGTGTCAAATATTTAAGCAATATAACTAGGCTATTAAATTTGTTGCTGTTCATTACCTTCGTATATGAATTCGTTCATTACATTGTCTATTTGTTTCGCAGTTTTTTTTTTTCATTTATATGTAACTCTCAAGACTGTTTTAATGTTTGTTATTTTCTTGCTGTTTTTTGTTTGTTGGCTTCGACATGTCATGTCATCTAATTGATAACACATTCGTTCTGCAGCAGTTTTTCTATGATCAATTTTAGGCACTTCTTTTGGGATAATTTTTCGGTCTAGTGATTGTAAATATTTTTCAACACGTGATGTGTATCGGCTTATGTTAAGTAAGCCGTTTTATTATCACCAAATATGTCAAAAACAATTCTAACAAATTTTCACTCAACACTTTAACCTAAACTCACACAAAACTATGCGTCAAGATTTCGTTTTACTATAAATATTTTTATATTTTTATAAATATTTACAACACCTTTTTTTAATTTTTTTAAATGCCATTATTAAATTAAAATTTATATACATTATGTACAGTTAAAGTTGATGATAGAAAAAAAATGTTTTTTTTTTTTTGGTTTAATATATGTTTATTTTCTAGAGGTCGTTGAAGTTGGCGTGTTTAAAAAAAAGTTGTAAGTTGGTTTCTCGACTTCAACATTTTCAAGGCGTCTGAAAGTAAAAAATTAAAGTGAATTCTTCACAAAAAGGTTATAGTTGAGCACTCTACGCACACAAATAAAAAAACAAAACAAAACATGGGCATGCATTGAAAAACAAATTTACAAAAACCCCCTCTTTTTGGCAGAAATTCTTAGACATAAAAAACAAAATATAAAAGTTTTTCGGCTTTTTATAGATAGAGTGCTTAACAGAGTCTATGAAGACCACAATGAATTAAGATTCATCGAAATCGATCTAGCAGAAATTGAGATATCTTAGAAACCAATTCGAAAAACTTGTTTCGAGAAAAACGCGATTAGATTTTCTTCTATGAACAATAATATATGATTAAATGCGGGACATACGAATATAATGTATGTTATATCTTTTTTTCAAAAATTTCGTATACGCATTCTTATGACCGTGGTGACCGTGGCATGCAGGTTAAGTGTGTGGCTTAGCATGCTTGGAGCCCGGGTTCGAACCCCAGCCGCGGCGAAAAGTTTTTTTCAATAAAAAAATTTTTCTGATCGGTCACCACCTCTCTGCAGACAATGGCAAACCTCAGAGAGTAAATAATGCCATGTAAAGCTTCTTGAGAACATGAACTTTAGCCGTTCGGAGTCGGCATAAAACATGTAGGTCCAGTGCTCGGTTAATTGTGTGCAAACATAACAAACACAACACAATTGATCATAAGAAGCTCGGTCAAAGTCCTTTCAAGGGCTACAATGGCCAATTTGTTTTTTTTTTTTTTTATTCTTATGACCTAAAAGAACCAGATTCTAAAAAAAAAAATTATTTTTCAATTCTTACACACTGTAATAGTACCATAAGAGCAGGTGACACCTTCAAAAAGATCCGATTTTAATGTTTTAAAATGCGTTTAAGAAAATATATATATAATTTTTTTTTTGCCACAAAAATTTTTTGTGTAATTTTTTACCTAAAAGTATACGTATATGTTATATTTTGAAATTATATCTTATTCGACTTATAAGCATTCTAAACATTAAAATAAAATTTTTTGAAAGTGTCAAGCCCTTGTAAGCTTATATTTTAATAACAAAAATTATTAAAAAGACACAAAAGCATTGGTTTTTTGGATCAACATTTTTTTAAGCATTAATTTCGGCTTATTGAATAATGGTCCACTATATTTTTCTGGTATAACGAGCTCGGTACACTAGGATCATATGCCCTGCAGTGACACAAACCGTTAAAAAATTATTAAATTATTATGTATTTGTAGCTTATTTAAAAGTTGATTACTTTTTCTTTCGTACGCAGTCTTAAAAAAATATCGATTGGAAAACAAATGCACTGAAAAAAGCCAAAATCTTTGGAATAAATAAAAATTAAAAATAAATAAAAAATTTCTTAAAAATTTTAAAAATTTAAATTTTTAAATTTTGTTTTTTAATTCATACGCCCGTATTCACTAACCTCGAAGTACTCGCTTTATTTCAGCAGGAGTTCTAGTTTACTATTTTTTTCGTATTCACCAAGCAATCTACATTTTTTATTTCGAACTTATGTTCGAACTTTTCGAATAGTAGTTTGCTATACAATATTGGACAAAGCAAAGCCTACTATTAGGTATTGTTTTGTTTTTAGGTTGGAATCGATTGCTATTTTATAGAGAAGTCAGCGGTTGCTTAAAACTAAAATATTGGTAAATATCAAAAAGGCAAAAATAGCACGCTAAAAAAATAGTAAGGTTGGTGAATACGGGCCATAATTTAAGAATGCAACGAAAAAAATCTATAAATTATTTTAAATTTTGTGTACATTTTAATGAGACTTAGAAAATAGAACTTTGCAAATGTTGTAAAGTTGCTGTGAAGGTTTTGATAAGATTTTCAAAGGGTTTGTGTAGTGGATTCAGATTATTGGAGGCTTGTCACAGTCGAGTTACAAATCCAAGCCATGATCTATAAGTGGACGGATTCATATAAGTTCTGTTAATTTTAAGTTGTGCTCATTTTTGTGACAGGCTCTGCGCTTAATCTATGATATTTTGTCATTTTTTTTCACTTTGACTTTTAAATTGATGAAAATCTTTACAAAAACTTGAAATATTTATACATGGTGTAGGTGGGAACACAAATTTTTAGTTCTAGAATTTAATTTTACTGCAAAAAATTAAGTGCGACGCAAGTTGGGAAAAAAAATCTCGTTTCTAAATTAACTAAAATGTAAAGCCTAAATTAACTAAAATGCTTGTAAGAATGAAAGAAGAACTTAAAACCTTTCCAAAAATAACAGTTCCACGTAAATCTAAGAAACAATGTGTCTTTTACAGCGGTTCTAAAAAATGAATTTTTTAAAATAGCAAAAAATTCAATTTTTGGTGGTAAATAAGAGTTATGAAACAAAATTTTAACAATTTCTTTATGTCAAAATGTTAGTATGAGTAAGAATTTTAACATTTATGAATATGTGGGTATGCATTCTGTGAAAAATAAAAAGTTACAAGCAAAATACATGTTTTTTGTTACCAAAACGGACCTTCAGGAGAATCAAAATTGCTTCGGTGGTTTTTCTCCGATTGGATACAAATATGCAGAAATCATTTTAATGAGTTCCTCTAGCTTTTGAGACCTCGACCGGTTGGCATTTTTTTTATCCATATAAGAATGATCCGGCCTAGTGTATAGTACTGTTTTTATGAAAAAATATTGAATAATTTTTTTTAAACGAAAACTACCTTTAAAAATGAGTGTTCAAAATGAATTTTGAAACGATTCGACTGTAGCAACAACGTTGGATACTCATTGAAATTTTGGAAATTTTTTTAAAATAACCTCTCATCTAAATGAATTCGTATTCATTTCGTAATGACTTTCTTTGGTTTGTTGGCTTCTTTTTTGTTTGAGAGAATTCAGCGAATATTAATAAATTTGTCGAAAAATCGTTGTAGAATGGCTGACAAGCAAATTGGCTTTTGACTGAAAGAATTTTATATATAACTCTATATAAATCTGTCGTATTTGGTTTCGTTTTGCCCTTGAAAATTGCCTTCAATGCTGATATATTTTATTGTTGTGCAATACAACACATAATAACTAAGCAACGTTTGCCTTCGAAATATGATAATATAAATATTATGTTTTTTATAAGCAAAACAATTGCTTATGACAATTCTTATCTAACGAAGAAAAGGTTCTAAATATAAATCGAGTGTGCATAATCCGTATGTTAGAAATTGAATAACACAAAAAAAGTATGTAATAATGTAAGCACGTAACGATAAGCAAGACAATTTTTTTTTTATAAAATTCTAATTTAAAGTGATGGAAAGAAACATCTTCACATACGATTTAAGCAGAAAATATATTATTTTTAATTAAAATTTTACTTGAATTTTCGCAATATTTGTTGGCTTAAAATGGCATGCTTTTGAAAGAAGTATTTATTTTCCTACAAAATGGACGGACAAGTCTTTCATTTAATATTGCTATTCATAATATATGCTCTAGAGATGATGATGGTAATGATAATGCCATACTGAGTTTAAAAATTCTGATCTATGCTATACTATACGTATGAATATATTACATAAAATATCAACAAGTTAGGAAAAATTGTAGTTCATGCAAATAAATAAACTATGTTAATACCATTCACAAACATTATAAACTTTATAAACAAATTATAAACTTGAATGAAATATTAGTTATTCAACTGCATACTTCAGAATATTTTCACTGCTTTTAAATGTAAATCAATTCATCAAGAAATTGCTGTACTTCCTTCTGGAGGGAAGCACACAAAAATAAAAATTCATCTATGTAAATTGGTTTAGACTGTGGCTAAAAGGATTTTCCAACGAAACCAAGCAAACCACAAAAACACGACATTAAAACAAGTACTGTTTGAATAAAAAAATTTGTCCTTGACAGACTTTGCAGTTTGTTTTTACAACAACAAAAGGCAAAGAATGATGTTCCAGTATAGGATGTGTGTAGCATAGCAGCAAGTAGTAAAGGATAATGGACACGAGTTAGACAAGCGCTAAAATATTTTTCTTGTTTTTTATTAAAGATACAACAACAAATTGCAGAAGCGCCGAAGTAAACAAAAATAAAAAAAAAATTGCTTCTCAGAATTGTTGTGTTATGCATAGAAAATGGCTGTTGTTGTTAAATCGTTAAGTGGTGTCTTTTTTTTTATTTTGTATTTCTAGGAGAAATAGATTACCAAGATGTTATGACTAAATTATGTTTACATTAAATTGAAGTGTTATGCATTATTAAGTCATTATATTTTTCATGTCAAAAGCTTTTAAAAGTTTGTTTATATAGTAACTAGCTATATTGTTATATTTTCATAGTTACTATAGTTAACACATAGTTAATCAGTATTATTTTGAAAATTGTAATTTTAGGATTCACGCTACGCCCATTTAAGCTGCATGAGGACTCCATTATGTTGATTTCTTATCCTGGTGAGCTATTTATGCGCGTGCTAAAGTTGATGATTCTGCCGTTAGTCATATCAAGTTTGATAGCCGGCTCGGCTAGCTTGAACGCCCGCATGAATGGCAAGATAGCTCTACGTACTTTGGTCTATTTTGCCTCAACTTCGCTGTTTAATGCCATACTCGGCATTGCATTGGTGCTGTTGATACATCCTGGGGACCCGGGTTTGCATAATGCTGCAGATCGTTCGACCGACAAGCGTGCTGTGAATTTATTAGACAGTCTTTTGGATTTGGGCAGGTGAGTACAAGTTTATTTATGTTTTCATTGTTATATATCGTCGACACAATTTTAAAATGACGCAAGTCAAAATTATCAACTGTTTCAGAAGTTCGTGATATTGTTTCCTCCATATTTTTTATACAGGCATTCAAAACTAAACAAGATTATACAACTATAGATGTTCTTTTGGTTAACCCACCTAAATTGCTTATAACAGTTATTTTGAAATCATAACAAGATTATAACAAGAGTTATAACAAGATTATAGCAAGAGTTATAACAAGAAATTTGTAAAAAAGTTATTTATTTAAATTTTTTTAGAAACTTGAACCCATATTTTGACAATTTCTGTTCAAGCGGTAGGTCTTTTTTATTAATTTTTGATAAGTTATGGTATTTTCTATTAAATGTAGACCGCATTCTCAATTTTTGAATCACTTTGCAACTTAACGTTCTAACTGTTATTCACAGTTGCTCACTTCCATGTTTTTATATATACATGTATGTGTTCTAAAAGTTTTGCTCTTGAATTATTCATTTTGAATGACATTCAGGCAGTATTCAAGAGTTTTCTTGTTTTTAATATCCGGCATAATCCGCTTGACATGCTTAAATTTGTTGTGGTGTTTGTAAATTTAACAAGTTTTAGCTGCACTACTTGTGTGAATAAACAGGTGTAGCATTTAAGTTGTGCCAGAGATGTCATAAAAAATTAAACAAAAAGGTTTCTCTTAGTTTGTTAGCGTTTTCAATTATTCTCTTATAAATAGAGTGGAAAAATATTCACATGTTTGATAATATCACGAGACTTACATATTTGAATAGATTCTGTGACATATTTCACATTAGAAAAGAAAAAAAATAAAAAAATACAACTAAATTAATATAATATATTGTTCAGAAAACGGTTTCTTTTTGCGTGTTATTAACATGAAATTTGTTTTGAAATTTTTTTTATGAGAAAATTTCATAACTTTTCAAATTTTGTCGAATAAGTAAAAAAAAATGTAAGACTTAAAAATTAGAAAATATTTAAATAATTATTACAAAGAAGGTATTTCTTGAGGTCTTGTCTTACATTGTCTTACTTGTTTTAGCCACGAACAGGGGCGCAACCAGGAATTTTTTTTTGGGGGGGGGGGGGGGGTTTATCAAATGTAGCACTTATATATAAAAACAATTTAACGTAATTACAGCGGCTGAGTTGTAGCGGTTAGTGCGTTCAATTTTTGCACTAATGGTTCCTTGTTCAAACTTCAGTCATGACCAGCACCATATTTTTTTTTTTTTAACTAAAACGGTCACTGACAGGACATTCTATCCGTACAGAAGGTGAACAGCAGTGGTAGCGGTCGTTTTAAAATAAACTGGCTTCAACGTTGTTTAGGATCTGTTCGGCCAAAATAATTTGCAAGCATCAGTTGTAGGCCGTTTAATGGATATTTTTCTTGTTTGGCAGTTGTACGAAGGTTATAAGGCTTGAGCTAAAATATTTTCATTTTTACTCGGGTCCCAATAAGGTCAGCAAAAATTCAATATTTTTCTCCCCACTCATTCAGAAAAAAATATCTACCTTTCTCCGATAAAAAATTTCTCTATTTTCGATAGTTCAATTAGAATAAATTTTCACATTTTCAAAAAAATATTTCTTCACTTGTGGGAAATGGAAATATTTCAATGTCTCTAATAATAATAAGTATTTTTCTCGCACAAAAAATTCTCATTTATAGAGAAAAATTTAAGAAAAATTAAAAATTTTTACTAAATTTTGATTAAAAATTCATTGTGCAAAGTATTTTCTTCAATAAAATGAAATTTCTTTTCGAAAATAAAAAAGTCTTATTCTCTAAAAACGATATATATTTATATATTTCATGGAAGCTTTTTATCATTTTTAGGGATTTTGTAGTACCACATTTAGAGAAAAGCATTCTCTGGAGCAAATTCTATAACATATTTTTCTAAATATTATGTTGTTTTTACTTACTGCGAGAAACTTTTTACTGAGTGCAGTGAAAATTTTTCATCCATACATCACTTCGTTGTAAAAATACCCAATTGGCTGGCACTAGCTTTAAAATTCGTCCTTTAGTGAGCACTAATAATGCTCAATTCCGAAAGTAAAAACCATTAAATTTCTGACACCTTGGGATGAAAAACAAAGAGTCCGAATTTGGAAAAATCGTTTGTATTACTTGTCCAATGCGCAAATGCTGACGAAATCGAAATAATATATTTTTAACGATAGGTCTTTCCTACACTTTTCCAAAATCGGTGAATATTAGCGCAATTTTAAGGGATTTTCATGAAACTGATTTTGAAAATCCAATGGAAGATTATGAATAAGGCGTATAACTATATTATGTCACTGGATAGGCGAACAGAAGAAAAATTAAACCAACATATTTTTAGCTAATAAGCCATAATTCCTTAATATCGGATAATATTTAAAAATTTAGAGCAATTTTCTGAAACGGATTTTGGAAACAACGACGGAAAATTAGAAATTGTAAATTTTTTTCTCCACGTTCGGAGGTCAATCGGAATTATTTTTATAATGAAGCACATGACTTCACTATTAATTCAATTCTGTTGAGTTTGTGTTATCGACTTTAAAAAAGGACGAAAAATAACAATTTAACGGGAAATTTCTTTGATTTTTTTCAGTGGCGAGTGACTCAACCGATTTTCCTCAAATGTAGGCTTTTTTACTATGTCTTACTTTTGAATTAATTTGTTTCCAAATATTTCAAGTTTCCTCTATGCTAGAAGTTGAAAAGATAACTCAAATCGAAGTATTGCCAACAACCTTTCAAGTGGTCAGAATCAGAATATACCAAAAATTAAACATGTGTTGACCGTGGCGTGCAGGTTAAGTGTGTGGCTTAGCACGCTTGGAGCCCGAGTTTGATCCCCAGTCGCGGCGAAAAGTTTTTTTGATAAAAAAAATTTTTCTGATCGGTTACCACCTCTCTGCAGACAATGGCAAACCTCAGAGAGTAAATAATGCCATGTAAAGCTTCTTGAGAACATGAACTTTAGCCGTTCGGAGTCAGCATAAAACATGTAGGTCCAGTTCTCGGTTAATTGTTTGCAAACATACATATAATGACACTCACAACACAATTGATCATAAGAAGCTCGGTCAAAGTCCTTTCAAGGGCTGAAATGGCCAATTTGTTTTTTTTTTTTTTTAATTTAGACTAGACACTGACTTAAAATTTAGAGGGACTCTTAAAAACAATTTCTGTATAATTCTGTTTGGATCGGAGAAATCCCCATGGAGCGGTTTTGATTCTTCTGAACGTCTTTTCTGCAGAAAACGAATTTTTTTGCATAAACTTTTTTCTTCAGAATGCATAGGGGGAGAGTAGCATGAAAGAGCCAAGTTTTGAAAGAGCCATCTTGATTTACGCGGTAGTTTTCATACGAATGCTTCTTAAATTATAATTTTTAAGAAGCAATACTCGCCATATGGCACCCTCGAACATTTGACAGTCCACTGATAATAAACGACGATGGTGTATCGTATTTTGGATTTCTTCATCATTAAGTAAGTTTTTCAGAACATTTTCTTTGTTTTGTGACGTCTTCACCTTTAAAACTAACAGTAATATTATTATACTATAATTTTATGGATATATTAGGCCTACCAATAACATATTTATTTTGCCGGAAAAATCTTGATTTCATACTAATTTTTGAGGTTATGTTTCTTTGGACAATATGTTTTGAAAGAGCTGGGTTGCGGTGGTATGAAGAAGCGTAAAGGAAGTTTAAATTATTTTTGTCAGAAATGTTTTTAAGTGTTTTAAACCTCTTATTTTGTTTTTGGAATAGGTCTTATTATTATAGATTTTCTTCAAAGCGATTTAATTTTTTTGCTAAAAATATTTTTAAGTTTTTTAACTATTTTTTGTTTTTAGTTTTGAATTTTTTTATTTATTTAATTTATTTTTGTAAAAACAATACTTTTTATAATAACAATAAATATTTTTAATAAAATATTCGTTATTTTTCGTGTTAAGTCTTGTAAAAAGAAGATGGCTCTTTCAAAACTTTGGTTGGCTCTTTCAATGCCCATGTGTTATGAAAGAGCCGAATTTCATGTTTTTTATAAATGGCTACAGGTCCAAGAATATTGTTGATTTTGGAAAATATTTCATGATATTACGTTCATAAATGAATGAGAAAATACTTTTGATACAAGAATTATAATTTTATTAATTATTATTATATATTTTGTAACTTTTTTAAAACTGGCTCTTTCATGCCACTCTTCCCCTACCCAAGATAAGCAAATAACTAAAAATTTTCATGGTACACTAAAAAAATTTTGGAAATGGGTACATATGAGTTTTTAGGCACGCAAATCGATTTATTTTAACCAGTTTTTAGTTAAATGTGCGCCAGATAGCGCTCCAGTAAAAAATTCATGATTTTCGAATATATATATTTTTTAAAAACCGCATTTTTCATAGTACTCAGTTTTGATTAAACATCACCATACGATACACCCAAAGAAAGAAGAGCTCAGTACTTTTCCAATAATCTTAAATGCATTCGAATATCAAGAAAAATAAATTTTTTTGAAGGTGTTTAAAAAAAATATTTTCTAGTTTTTGAGAGTACTTCTTACTTTTCAGTCGGTATCCGGCTCACTGTTTTTTCTCCATACAAAATCGATCTGGCTGAATGTGTAGTCTGAAGGAATAAAATATGACTAACTTAGCAGATTATGCATCAACCAGAATTGATTTGAAATATACATTTGGGGTTTTCACTTATTTCATAAAACGTGTGATTGCTTTTCATGTGACTCACTTTGATTGAATACTATTTTGCGTGGTACTACAATAATTTTTGGGGGGAGGGGCTTAAACCCCGAAAGCCCCCCTTTGGTTGCGCTTATGGCCACGAAAATATATTGATGGGTCCTTTCATAAAAATACAATTTATATATTCAAATTTTCATAAATTTTTTAAATTATTATTTAAAATTTTGGACCATTCAAGTGAAACGACATCAGTTAGAAAAAAAAGTAATACTTTTAATATGGCCTGTTACCATGTGAGGACAAACCCAATTGGCCTACATGACTTCCATCTGCTAACGCGGTATAACACATAAAAAGAAAAATATGAAAACAAATCTTAATATTTTTCGCTCCATTTCTGTACGTGTAATTTAATATGAAAAAAATCAAAGAAAAACTGAGGTGTTTAAGTGTAAGAATACTGTAGAAGCTTAAGAAGCACTGAAGTAGTCAAAAGTAAAACCAGCACAAACCTTTTAGCAACTGGTTTGTGGCAATGAAATAAACGAAGGTTGTTGCCTTGGCTGTTAAATTAATTCAAACTAAAGCAGTGACTCTCAATTCTACAGTAGTGGCACAGATATTAGAATTATTTTTCAACTTCAGTTATATGGTAAGCGAATAGTAGCCGCATAAAAAGATTTAAGTAAATAGCATATTAAAAATTCACAAGATTCGTTTAGTTATTTTACAGCTCAACATTTTGATAACGAGATTTTTTTTTGCGCAATCTTAACTAAAAATAATTATATTTTAGTAGAAATAATGTTGCAATCAATGATTTGTTTCGATTAAAACAAAATTTCAGTACAAATACTGGTTACATATTTTTTGCAGTTATTGGTCGAAGCAGCCAAGTAAACAGAATGCATGGAGGGAAGCATTAGAATGACCAAAGACGCGTTTAAAAACTATCTTGCAGAAATCTATTAAAACATTTGCCTTGGTTATTATGAAATAAAAAAATTAAACTTGAAATTATAAAGATAGAAAAGGGTGCATTCAGTTAGGCCTTCACAAGGTTGGTAGATATATTTTGAGAGAAGGTATATAAGACAAATGAAAATGTACTTAAATACTTCTTCGTCAAAGAAATCATAGAATGCCAGCGGCTTAATCAAGTATCCTTGTAAGATGCGAATTTTGTATCCTTTCAATAGTCTCTAAAGTTTTTTGTTTTAATTATCAACTTTAGTCAAATTTTTTAACCTTATTTTACTTTTTGACAAAAAAATTCAAATGAAATAGTTTCAGTTGCGATATAGCTGATGATTGATCATTGATGATTGATTTTTAATCTTATTTTACTTCTTGACAAAAAAAAATTCAAATGAAATAGTTTCAGTTGCGATATAGCTGATGATTGATCAGATAAATCATTTTTGTAATAATGATCGCCACGGACTAAAACTTTTAAGCATTATGTATGTGAAGATGATTTGAAAGCCAAAGAGGGTAGAGAAGGTGTGCTCGTGACATGGATAGAAAGATACTTAGCATTGAAAAGCTGTGCTTTTTCTTCACATGAAATTTACTATTTCTTATTTTTCTCGATACATGATTTTCTAAGAAATCTGTTTAATAAAACATTAGTTCCAAAAAACGGTATTACTTAATTTTTGGAAGTTTTGCTTTTAAGTGCTAACAATTTTTCAGAACTATTGAAATTAAGTTCTGTCATTAAATGTAAATTATATAGTTTGTTCAAACTACAATAAAACAACTCACTTGACTTTTTATATAATTGCTTAATTACTTAGTAAAGTACATGAAAGTCTTATTATTTTTGTGTGCTTGAGTATAAATTTACTCAAATTTTCTTTTAATTTTTAAAATTTACTAATAAAAAACGCGAATTTGAAGTTAAATTTGAATTATTATACTACGTTTTAATATTTTTGAACATCCTTCTATTAACACATTGCTTATTCGCACTATTTATTACGAAATAACCATGAAAACCATGAAGAATAAATTCTTTTTTTTTAAATCCTTCCAGAGAATAGAACCAACTGATTCGCTGAAGAGAACTAAGGCATTTTTGATTTGTACGCTAAAATTACTTAGTTAATTTTGAAAAAAGTTTGGATCGATAGACTTAGTTGACTTTGTTTTGACTCAAAAGTATCGACCTCATTGATTCTACCCTTTCATACTCCCAAATCTTAATGAATTATATTTTTGATTCCAAATGAATAATAAAATACGTCAAGTGAATATAAAAAGAAAATTAAATTCCAACCGAAATTGGAATTATTTTTCGCAAGCTAAATTGCAAAAAGTAGTTGAAACAATAAAACTAATTTCCAGCAAGATGAATCATTTAGCAATAGGAGTTTTATGATAAAACACAAAATGTTATTATTGCTATTTAAAGAATAATTACTTATAAAAGTTTGATTTTCACATATCTATAATGATTTTGATCAATTTTTGACAGCAGATGATAAAAAAATATATATATCCATATTTTGGAGTTGTGGAGCTGGCTGGCTTAATATATCAGAAAAAGTTATTTATCATTATGAAGAATAAAAATATATTTATATAATATTAAAAACATTTTGAGTTTCATTACTTGTTGAAATTATCTTAAAAAATCTCACCACGGTATTTCAATCTGGACATACATTATTTTATTAAAAAAATCAATTAGGAAATAGGAAAAGGAAAAGAAATCATGCGAACCCATCATATTTGTATGTACATGATCTAATACAAAAAATTATCGAAAAATTTAAAGTGATTAAACTTATCTTAAGAATACATGTTATTAAGAGTTTAAATATTGGTTTAACTTATACTTAAATAGTTTATTTTGAGCGTTAATGCCTTAGTTGATGAAAATATGTGAATTTCTATGAAGAATGTCTCATTATGTGATAACGTATTTTGTCTACTTTTCATATTATATCCGATTTTATGTGCCTTTGGGTTAAAACATTATTTTTATAAATTTATAAAAAAATAAAATAAAAGAAGTAACATCTTTTGCTTGATAAAATAATTTTAACGAAATTTTAAGGGAAAGGGATTTTTTTTACGAAATTTTCGGAACATTTTGAAAATTATACCGGGGATACCGGGGATACCGGGCTCTACCCTAACGAACAGAAAATATTGAAAAATAGCTTCTGTCAGATTTCATAAACACTGAAGAGCTCTTGCTCAACAACAGAATAAGCTTTATCTTAATAGCACCATGTCTCAAATAAATTGAAATCAAGCTAAAATATATCTACATTTCTAAATGTTTGTTTGACGTTTAAATGCTTCTATTTTTATACATGCTATTTTGCACTTAAATGCATACAAATAATTAAATTTTAACCCAACATTATTAAATATTTATCTTAATATTCTCTTTTTTTTGTTTTTATCAGAAACGTATTTCCGGATAACCTATTTCAAGCCTCATTTCAACAAGCTCACACTGTCTATCTACCTCGACCAACCATACACCATACCTTCAATGAGACGCTGAACGAAACAGCGTTGGAGTTCAACGATGGTGAATCTACAGACGCCTCAGCAGCTGAAGATCAAGCAGATTTACTGCAACCGGCACTCATACGTGTGGTTCAATACCGCAGTGGGACCAATACATTGGGCATCGTTTTCTTCTGTCTGGTTTTTGGTACTTTTCTTGGGACAATCGGCAACAAAGGTCAGGTGGTGGTCGACTTCTTTTCCGCCGTCTTCGAGGTTGTCATGAAGATGGTCACTTGTGTTATGTGGCTGACGCCAGTCGGCATTAGCTCGGTGATTGCGGGCAAAATACTGGGTGTTGCTGACTTGCATTTGGTCATGGAGCAGCTGATGTGGTTCATACTGACCGTAGCTATTGGTGTATTACTCTATCAACTCATTGTGATGCAGGCCATTTACTTTGTCTTCGTGCGACGCAATCCATTCAAATTCTATGCCGGACTCATACAGGCTATGCTGACCGCATTTGCGACAGCCTCAACGTAAGCCAAAAACATAATTTAAAATATTTACATATATAATATTTATATATGTAACTATACACAAACTCTCTATATTTATATATATTTCTATAAAATTAAATGAACATGTTTGTGTTAGGATTTGCATATTTATATGCAAAAATATGTAATACTTTTATATGCTACAAATATTTTCTTTTCCTTTTTTTGGTTTTATAAACAAAAAACAAACAAAAACAATTTTTATTTTTGCTAAAAATTCGTAATTTTATAAAAAAAAACAAACAAACAAACTCAACCCAAAATATGTGATATTAAAAAAAAACCACAAAAACGGTGATCAACATATAACGAACGTTCAAACAAATGGCCATAATTTTATCAACTTCTGCACTTTGCTCATGCTCGTGAACCATAGAGCTGCTGCCTTGCCCATCACATTTCGCTGCATGAACGACAAACTGCGTGTTGATCAGCGCATCACGCGTTTTGTACTGCCGATCGGCTGCAACATCAACATGGATGGCACAGCACTGTTTATATCGATTGCCTCGATTTTCATCGCACAGATGAGTGGCATGACTTTGGGTTTTGGTGAACTGGTGACCGTATTGTTAACATCAACTGCAGCCTCAATGAGCTCGGCCAGTGTGCCAAGTGCTGCTTTAGTGTTGCTGCTAGTCGTCCTGTCAGCCATAGATGCACCAGTGCAGGATGTCACGCTGCTCTTTGCAGTCGATTGGTTTGTGTGAGTAGTCAACAAAAGTTACCGAGCTTTGATGAAAATTAATTTTAATGATTTCTTCTTGCTATTTTTTTCTAGTGACCGCATGCGTACCACCAACAATATGCTGGGTGATTGCTATGCTGCTGCAGTAGTTGAGGAGCTTTCACGTAAGGAGCTCATGGCTTTGGATGCTGCGGTGCTCTATCAGGTAATATTTTAGTGCTTCGTTCTAGTTTGATTTTGTTCTTTGAAATTGCCTTTATAAGTCATCCGTTGAATACACTAAAAATCCGCTTACAGATGCGTTACACCCAACAACGATGCGTGTTTTTGTAGAGAAAAGAAAGCGTATTATTTTCCACGAAAGACTTTGTTTTTTAAATATATTCAAACTTGTTATACTAACGTCACTTCTCTCCGTCCTTATATAGGAAGCTCCTGTCAGTACTCCAAATGGTCATATTATAATGGAGAACCAAACTGAGCTGGACAATAAAATGAATTCTATGTCCGATTCGGTGGTTGTCGATATCAATGCCGTCATGAATAACATCAATTTACAGCAGAATGGAAAGAATAATCGTCGAGTTTAAGTAGGTCGTATTCCGAAAGTGGATGCGCGTAGCACTCATCTATTTTAAATGCATACCTATATAGTTTAACACTAATAAATGTTTTACACTCTTCAACTATACTATTCATTTATCATATAAATATGTAACCTCTAATTCATAAGATCCTTAAAACTATAGAACAAGTAGATTGCGGACATTTTGGTACGGTTGAGCATGTTGATGTTTTTTTTTAAATTCCGATTTTATTCAATTAGAATAATATTTTAGATAATGTTGATAGCTGATTAATTTTAAGAAATTTAAATTAATAACGTAAATAGTAACGAACTCATACAATGCTTACGCCTATTTCATATGGCGGTGTAAGATCGAAAAATACTATTAAAATAAAATTCAATGATTCTGTGCGAAACTTGTTTTTTGGGTTCACTGGTCATGAATTTGAAGTCTGAGTTTATATTTTCTTCTGAAGAAGTGACCTAGTGTCTGTTATTCTCGACTCGATGATTCGAGCCTCAGATTCAGAATATGAAAAATTCTATTCTCTGAAGAATCTCTTTCGAAGTATGTAGTACGAACGTAACTCTTTCTTATGACTTCTCAGAATCGACCATGCGTACGTGGAGATGCAATTAAAGGTTCAACTGTCAAGTACTAAAATTCCTTCCTCTTTTCGGATCTCGCATGTTAGTTGGGATAGTATATATTATCGGGTGTAGTCTACTTTAAAAATTCAAATTGATTTTGATTATTTTTTCGAAATTTATGAGACATCAGGTATTCATATGGGCATCTCCCAGTGGCACGGACGCGACATTCTCACGGTTTTAATCATTCGAAAAACAAGAAAGAAACAAAATGAGCCGTTATGTATTTTGAGGGTTCTAACGAGTGCTACAAGAGTGCTACATTTTATAAAAATATTGGCGAAATTTAGTACAAATTAGTACAAAGTAATAAGCAATGATTCAATTGAACGGACGCGACAAAAAATATAAGTTTTTTTAAGCTCGTATAGAATTAGGCAAAATTTATCATATTTTGAGAACTTATATATTTATACATAATATACATGTTAATGGAGGTCAAAAGATAACTATTCTTCGTAGACTTATTAAATATTAGAATTATCTCTTCCCTTTTTTTAAATAGACATATCACGAATACGGACGCGACATCATGGACGCGACAAATTTTTTCAACAGTAGTAAAATACAGTACAGATGTTCATTAAATAATTTTTATAAAAATACATCATATTAAGTTAAATTCAAGTTACATAGTAATACTAATCAAAATAAAAAAAAATAAAGTAAAAAATTGTAAAAGTGCTTTATTTAAATGTTTTTCTTCACTTTTGGTGGACCTTTTTTGGGAGATGCCCATATGTAATAAAATTAAATTTCGAAAAAATAATCGTATAAAAAATGATCCAGTTCTAGTCAAACTTAAAAATATTTTTTTCAATAGAAGCAGACGCTTATCAGAGTTCCGATTCTTATCAGATAGATTTTTATTATTCAGGGTGTCGAATTGAGATGAAAATAATTTCGGAACAGAACTTTTTATGTTAACACTTAAACTAGGGTGTTCCAAAAGAAAATATTTTTTTCGAGTTGCTCAATTATCGTTTGAAAGCTTATGGATTAAAGTATTTTTGAGATTCGCGCTAATTGGATTGTCCCTAAAAATGAGGTTTTTGGAAGATTTTTTGAATTTTATACATACATTTTTCAATAACATACATTTTCTATGTATTTAATGGCGTTTTCGTTTCTACCAAAAAATGTTGCCCTGTCGCAGTGCAAAATGTTTTCGATGTTGCCCGCAACCCTGTAAAAGTGCATGTTTTTGCCTACTCGAAAAATGTCAACTTAAATAAACGTATATAACCATCCTTGTCTAACGCACGCATGTGATAATATTATCGTTTTAAAAACAGCTGATATGCAGGGCAATCATCTACCCTGAGAAAGTTTGCAGGGCAGAAAATGCGCCTTTTTTGCCCTCTGTGAGTGTGACATTTTAAGAAACGAACACAGAATTAACTCACCCGTTTGCACTTATTTTAGAATCGAACACGAAAAAAGGTAAGGGCAATGAAAAGGCAACATTTTTTGGCAGAAACGAAAACGCCATTAGTATCATTTCAAAAAATTGGTCCAAACTAAATTTTCATCAATAGTCATTTCGGTGACACATATAACATTTTTTCAAAAATTGATCAATATTACAAGAGTTACATATTCAACTATCATAGAAGGAAACTAAACATTGCAATAAAATAAAATATAAATAAATTTGACGCCACTGTATTCGACTAAGTACGCCCAAGCAATTTCAGTAGCTCTTAAATTGCAACATATTTCTTTATTTTTAAGCATTAGTTTCGATAATAATAAATTTTCATTTGGTCAATGGTGTCAAAAAAATTATATTAAAAATTCCTTGCAATTAAATTTGATCACACGCTAAATTTTAAAAATAGGAACGAACATTTATACAGAAAATATTATTCATACACAACATGCTTAGTCGACCAAGAAAAAAAAAAAAATTGATATATAAAAAAAATACAACCAAAAAACTATCATCAACATAACTAATAAATGCACCATTTAGATCACCAAAAATAATTATTTTATTGAAAAAAAAACATACTAAAACAATTATTAGAATTAGTCAAAATAACAAGAGACAAAATTTGTGATTTTAAAGGTTCTTCATGAAGAACAAAATCTTATGATAAGAAATAAGTTAATTATTTTATTTTAACTTTTAAGTTTTAATTAAATTTTTGTTTGCTTAAATAATAGTAATTTTGTGAAATTTTATTCAGTGACAAAATTAAACGTAAACATATATAATATGCTTATAAAAATTTTCTTATATCAAAGTAAAAAATTATTTTTATACCAATTGTCAGAAGTTATCATGAAATACAATTCAAAGTATGTATATGTGTTAAGCAATTATTTGAATATGTGATGTATAAACAAAGTAGGAAAAAGAAAAAGAGGAAGAAGAAAAAGATGAAGAAAAAGAAGAAATAAAAAATAAAACAATGTTAAGTCAAAGAGATAAGAACGGAGAACAGGCGCAAAAAGGCGACATATAAAGTATTAAAAACATTATTCTTAAGTTGTTGTGAATGGGTGGAATGTTATATAAAATATATAACTAATTAAATTATCCTCAAAAAGAAATAAATAATTGTTTAAACAATTTTATAAAAACATTATATATAAAAATATTTTCGGTTCTTTAAATTCTAACTTTATAAAATCCTTATTTATATAACAACAGATTTTTCTAAAGGTTGTAAATTTCATTTTTCACAAAATAGAAAAAATTATTTTAGTTTCATGCTAATTTAAGTGAGTTAAACACATAAAAACCATAAAAATTCCTTAACTTAAGTTCACTCAGCAACATACACTGTACGAATGTCCTTTCAATTAATTTTATATTAAATTTTTTTCATATTCATATGATATGAGGCCCATTTAAATGTATCAACTAGATCACAAACTTGTCGTTGAAGAGAACAAAAATTCAGTATTTGCATCAATTATTCATTAAAAAAAAACCAATACCAAAAATTCAATACGTATGAATGTATGTTAACAATATATTATCAAATATGTAGACTGATAGAATGATAGTTATTAATTTGTATATGCAAAAATAAAGGCAAATTAAAAAAAAAAATATAAACTAATTTTTTTTTTGTGTATCAAGGTTTGTTAAACAACTTAAAAGAACAATAACTACTATTGTAATTTTACCACATTTAAGCTTGTTCTTTGTTATCTTTTTGCATCGCATCTAAAACATGCGCGTAACACACACACACACTAATTTGAACAATACTTCATTGTATCTGCCAACTTCCTTGAGATGTGGTAAAACAAAAAAAAAAAAAAAACAACGCATTACTTGTAATTAATTGCTTCCATTGTACTACAATTGAAAGTAGTTGCAAACACTTTCGCAAATTTTTTGTTTTGCAAATTTATCTATGAAATAGATCTTCAAAACTAGCAACCAACTTACTAACGTCCAACGTATGGTACCTTCACGTCTAACCGAATAACAGTTTCGTGCCTTCCTACGTGTCTGGTGTAGAAAAATTTCACTTGACTAAAATAATGATCTTTTTAGTTTTCAACGTTTTCAAGGCACGCAGTAGGATGGAAATTTTCAACCAACAACTAAGAGGTGTGGCAGTTATGCAAAATACGCCGCTGAGTTGAAAGGGATTTGGCGATAATTTATTGGCACGCACAAATGGGGGGAGGGGGCTAGCTACAGTGTTGCCAAGTCGCCAAAAGTAGAGAAATGTTTACTTTACATTTAAGCAACTTTAACTGATCACCGACACTGACGAGTCGACTTCGATCAACTCTGGCTGTCGCAAGAATCTTATATTTAAAAGAAAAAAAATGACTTTCGAGGGTCATGAGTGCGCTCTTTTCATTTCTGACATTATTGATTTGTTAGTAATTATACTTAAAGATATAAAAATGGTGATGAATGAGAACTAGTTTTATTTGATAGGGTTAGTCTGGTCTTTTGACAATAGCAAATTTAAGAATACGAAAATAAGAAAATTAATCAAAGGTAAAAATAGATGAAAATGTAAAATATTGCAAATTCTTTAATAATATAATATATTTAAATTATTACATATTTTATTTAGCATTTCAATTTTAAAAAATCCAAGCTAAGCATATAAAAATAAAAAAATCTTATTCACTGGCCACTCGAAAGAACGGATTATATATTAGTAGAACCAAATTATGACAAATTTATGACAAATTTATGGCCCCGGGTACCACCATATGAGGGGTGACACCATTTCGATTTTTTTTTATTTCTCAAACAAACAGAAAAAGTGATAGAATACTTCACGGTAAAAAATGTAATTGCTGTTGCAAAACATAAAATTCTGCTTGCAAGTCTAAGCAATGACGAGAAAACATTGCGAAAACGTTTCGAGCTGTAAAATTCGAAAACAGCAGCTGTTGTTGAAATTGCTTGCGATGCTACGTAGGCACATAAATGCAGCACACATCGATTTCGAAAGCGCCAACAATTAGACAGCATTAAAAATGCTCACTTTCATTGTCGAGTGGTCCTTTTTGGAAACTTCGCCAAATATTTCATTAGCATTGAAATTATTTCCTACAATTTGTTTATCAGTAGTTTCATGCGAAAAGAGTTTTTCAAAGCTTAAATTAATACAGACTTACTTGGACTTCCATTGGACTTCCAAGGTATTCCATGGAACAGGCAAGATTTAATAGTAACAAGAAAATAGTAACAAAATTTGTTTTTTTGTTTTTCGTTATTTTAGAATATTGAACCAAATTATTAAGTTATATAAAATTTAAGAGATTTTTTTAACATATCTTTAAAATCTTTAACAAAAAAAAAAAAAAGCGGATTCTTGAATTTAAGCGAAATTTTTTTGAAATTTTATTTGAAGTATTAACTTTTGACTTTCAAAATATTATCTGCACCTTTTCACAAACAAGAAAATTATGCAGGATAAAAAATAAAGTGTTACTAATTTTTGTAATTTTCAATAAACATTTATAATCTTTATGTCTAGCATTCTCACTGAGTTTCGTTAGGATCGGGTTACTTTTGTACGTACCTTCCATACAAAATTATGTAAAATTTTAATATACATCCTAGGGAGGTACCCCTAAGGTCTTATCAATTTCTACCATTTTCAGTGTACATCAATTTCTCTAATTGCCTGCAGTTTGAACAAATTTTGTTAAGATCGGCCAACTTTGGCATGCATCTCCCATAAAAAATAATATAAAAAACAAGTAAAGAAAGTCTAAAGTCGGTCTAGGCCGACTATGAAATACCATAAACCCACTTTTCAAAAACAAAAAATTTTTATTGTAAATGGGCGTCTCCAAGGGCGGATGACACACAGTTAATGCCTTTATTGTGCTTTCGCTATGGAAGATGGGCGGATTCATGGACGGATTACTTCCAATTTTTGAACACACCTTAGTTTTGGTATAAAATACATACATACCAAATTCAATTTCTCTATGACAAACATAACCTTATTTATTGAGTTTAAAACTTTTTGGGTTGTATGGGAGGTGGGCGTGTCCGTGAGCGGATGACGTCCATTTTTCGAAGACATCTTTGTGTTTGTATAAAACACATACAAATCAAATTTTATTGTAGTTGGCTAATTATGAGCTGAGTTATGCAGTTTTCAATTTTTGCGTTGTATGGTAGGTAGGCGTGTCCGTGGTCGGATGATGTCCACTTTTCAAAACTATCTTTGTTTTGTTACAAAAAACATATGTGCCAAATTTTAGCTCTGTAGGTTAAACAGAGGCTTATTTATTGCGTTTTCAATTTTTGGGTTGTATGGGAGGTGGGCGTGTCCGTGAGCGGATGGCACCCATTTTTCGAAAACATCTTTGTGTTGATATAAAACACATACATACCAAATTTTATTGTTGTAGGCTAATTATGAGCTGAGTTATGCAGTTTTAAATTTTTGCGTTGTACGGGAGGTAGGCGTGTCCGTGAGCAGATTCCAAAAATATTCAATAGTGCAGATCCTTGGGTCCATGTGACCATGTGTACCAAGTTTCATCCAATTATCTCAACTCATTCTTCTTATCCTGTGTATACGGACAACACACAGACGGACAGACGGACAGACGGACGGACGGACGGACGGACATGGATAGCTCGACTCACGTGGTGACGCTGATCAAGAATATATATACTTTTCTATACTGGACACGCTTCGTTCTATGCGTTACAAACGTTTGCACAAAGTTAATATACCCTGACCTTTCAGGTTTAGGGTATAATTAATATAGGAAAAGTACCCAAGGAAAGTACCCTTAGGAACTGACCAATTTCAACAATTTTTGCGATTTTTGTTAAATTTAACAATCACGACATTATTAATAAAAATGTTTCACCTGCAATTATAACTTTTAATCCTTTTTTTAATAATTTAATTTATAAAAAATAAAATATTTTTATTACAAATTGAATTATAAAATTTTTCTGTGCAAGCGATTTTTTATAAATTAAATGATTTCAAATCGCGCTTAATATATTTTGCAACCAAAAAAGTTCAAATAACAGTTTTTAAATTCTTTAAAAACATAAACAAATCGTATTTTACTACCATAAAAACAAAAATTTTTCAAAATGTTATATTTTTTTTCTGTTTTTTTAACAATTTGTTATTGTTTGCCATCTATTGCTTGTTTCGGAAAACATAAAGGAAATAATAAAATCACAAAATCTCATAGAATTGGTTTCTTATTGCATTTAGAAATTTCTCATAGGAGTGACACCATGGGTATCCGCCCCGGGTGACACCAAGCCTAGGAACGCCTCTGGGTAGTTGTCGAAGGAGAGGCGGTTGCTGTGAACGATTTAAAATTGCTCGTTTGCGAATTTTACCCATTTATTGCTCGTGTTGTTTGAATCCAAAACCTATATCGGTCACGTACCGCTGGCATGCATAGCATGTTCCAGTTGTTTATGGAAGTGACCCTACCACAGTTATAAGCATTTTTGTAGTGTGAAAAATGCAAAAAATTCCTACCTTGAAAACGGTTCTATAAAGAAAAATTATCAATGCTATGGCTGTGTTATTCAACAGTCATAAATTATGAACAAAACCATTAACAAAACCAAAATATAGCAAAAAAACATATTTTTGCCTTAGTATTAATTTCCGTTAAGGTGGGACATAATATTCACTGCAGAGAAAACAGACCTTTTTTTTAAAAAAAAAAACTCAGTCAAAAACAAACATTTTTCCAAAATTTTCCAAAAGCTCCAAACTGGCGGCACAGAAAAAAACGGGGCCTGTTGGTTGCAGCGCTGGGAGTCGCAAAAATTGTCCAATCTGGAAAAAAATTACTTTTATCAATGGTATGACAGGAGTTTTTTTATTTATTTTTTTTTAAAATTTTTGGTGATGTTCCGAATTGGAAAGTACGTTTTTTCGAAAAAATATTGACTTTAAGAATTCATAAAAAATCGAAAAAAATTTTAATCTCATGTCATAAGATAGCAAATCAAGTTTAAAAAAATAAAAATAAAAATTTGTCAAAAAATGAACCCGCTAGTGCCGCAACCAGTTCGAAAAACATGGTTTCGAGATAAACGCGTTCAAAGTTTGTGAACAAAGAAAAATGCAAGGAAAAATAAAAATGCGCTCTCACTAATCCGGGTGTAACTTTTAAACCCGTAGGAATTTTTCCATGAAATTAAGAATATTTACTAAAATACAAAATTATAAAAAAATTTTCGATTTAAAAAACGGCCAATGATATGTCCCTCCTTAATTTATATTTTTGAAGTGAAACTTCTTTAGCGGCGAGTGAAATTTCAAGGTCTCTTATTCGTGACGCTAGGCTAACGTTTTCAATTCATATGAAAATTTAAAAAAATTATTGCCGCTGCCGAGAATTGAACCCCGAACATTGTTGCTTAAGAGTCAGAATATATTCCTTAACGCCACGTAGGCACATGATAATCAGCCAAACAAAATGTAATTAAAACTGAACCCGTAACATACTGAAAATAACATAATTAACATTACATTAACATTTACATTACATTATTAACATAACCGTAACACTAATTTTCATCCTACAAGTATGCACGGAAAAAAAAATAGAAAAATAGCTAAAACAGGAGCAGAACGCGTTCGTGAATATAGAGAGCTCTTAGGAATACAGCCGCATCGTGTATTCCTTAGAGCTCTTAGGAGTACAGCTGCAGCTGGGTGTGCAACTAATGATAAAGGTAAGGTGATTGCAACAACGGCTGAGTTTCAAAATGCATTTTTACGAAACATCAGTGTATTTTGGTGAATCTACAAAGAACCAATCCCTAAAAAAACACACTGATGCTTTGTAAAAATGTATTTTGGAACTCAGCCATCATCTCAACAACATTTTAAAGCCAACCAAATTGATACACTCAACAATCAACGTTCGCTGCTTTATGAGGCCCTCTATCAACATAGCAATTATTATGATCAGGAAGCAGGAGGTAATAACGAACAAGATTTGCCTCTGCTTTCGGAGGCTCCTTCAAAGAGTACTATGCAAATGCAATCCAGCATTCAAAAAGTAACAATATTGAGAAGACATTCGAAAGCAACTAAAACACCAACTGAACTAAAACAAGTACCGAAAATAACTGTTATTTTACAATTTTCAAATGAAAAAAATGTCGAAAGACTTTTCCAAATATACCATTATGTTACGTTATATTGTTATATACCATTATATAAACGGTTACTTTTGACTTTTATTTTATCGGTCAAAAATAGCAGTTATTTTGTGACTTTAATTTTTTTCAGTCAAAAATATCAAGCAATTTGTGTTTTCTTAAAGGCCGCTTGACAGATTGAACTGTTGACACCATGTGTAAAATGTCTCACCGATGAGATGAAAATAATGATATCAAAATTTTTTTATCGGTAAAATGACTTGAACATATTTGTCATATAAATTACCTGATATTTTTGACCGAAAAAATAAACGGCAGAAAATAACTGTTATTTTTGCACAAAAAAAACTATTAGGCACAAAAAACTGTTATTTTTGTCGGAAAAAATAAAAATTAAGAGATAAAAGTTAATATGTGACACATTTGTGATTATTTTCATCTCCGTCTTGTACTGAAGTTCTCATAAAATAACAAAAACAAAACATCAAAAAAATTAACTTCAACTTGGGATGATCCGACAGAAATAGCTATATTTGTTTAACCCTTTTATCACAGCTGTTAACCGCTGGGAATTTTTTTTTTCAACATACTACTTTGGTGATATTTTTATCTAAGAGTCTTTTTGATTCACAAACATATACAAGTTTTTTGCAAAAATGGCTAACTTAAAAACATTAGGAAACAAAGAAAACAAATTGTCCCAGGATTTTTTATTTGAAAAGTGTTAAAAGAAAAAAATTACACTTAAAATTATACCAAAATATAGAATTTTTGCGAAAAAAATCTTTTTCAATCGTTTTCACAGGTCACTGCACTGTATTACGTAATGCCTATATTACGTAGATTTTTAGAATTTTTGTCCTACCCATAAAGCTTTTATGATATGATGGCAATCAAAAAAGTTTAGTTAAAGTCAATCCGGTAGTTCTGGCTTCAAAGACATTCGAAAGATGAAAATGTGAAAAAAAAATAATTGAAAATGACTATTTGTAAGATGTAATGGAACTTCAAACTAACCATAACTTTTTTGGTTTGAAAAACATTTGACTTCAAATACTATCGGTACCCGTGTCAGCAGGGTTAGGGTAAATGTTAGAAGTAAAATTTGTTGCAGGTTATATTGAAAAATACGATAGTAATGACCACTGGAATAGCTTAAAAGAGTGTAGTTTTTTACATTTCAAATAAAAATATAACGCCTACTTTACGGAATTTTAAGTACTTTTTTAGAAATTTTAAGCTCTAATGAAAAATTTAAAATTTTATGCATTGATTGACATTAACTTAAACGCTGTAGAAATGAATTACACCGTAACAGTCACATAATGTTAAGATATTATTTTTAAAAATGGGCTGAACCAAGCGGACTACATGTTGGTCTCCATCACAAATTGTTTGAAATTACGTTTCTTTGGTACTTGTAAAGACTTGCCTCCATTATTTTTATATTAGTAATTTTTTTTTATAAAGTACTTTTTATTATTTTTATTTTAATGTTATTTTTTAAATTTTTGATAAGTATTTCATGAAATTTTTATTGAAACGTCTTATGCTTGGTTTTCACTTAGTCATTTTTTGTTTGACATGAAATTTAAAAGTTTAAAAAATCACATAAATAACATTTTTTTTGAAATTTTTGCTATAAACATGTGAAGAGATCAGTTTTTCCTATTTTTCGCCATTGTCAAACAGAAAAAAAATGACAACGAGTTGGCATTTTTCATGTGACTGACAACAACTGACCATTGAAATTGACATAGTGAAAACCAGTCTTTACGCAAATGAAATAAAAATTTAATTTTGTTTTCTTTACTCCATTACAATGATAAACGTTTACGTTAAAATTAACGGTAATCGAAAATGTTCTCAGTTTACAACATAGGTCCCACAGGTTGTACAATTTTTTTTTTCCAACAGTAGTCTTTGATGATTTATATTAATGTGGGTCCTACTGAATCTCCTTTTCTTTCTTCTAGAGCCCAAAAGTCAGATGTTTTTGATTGATTTACGAAAGTTAAAGCTTTTGCAGTTTTACACGCAAAAAATAAAAACAGACATAATATTTCACCAATTTATAGTTTGTTTCTTAAATTAAATAAACTTTTTATGTATCCATAAAATTTATAAGTTGGTAATAAATGCTTAAAGTATATCAATTAAGCTTTGAGTACCATAAACTTCCTACTAAAATTATTTTATATCTTTCTTTAAATAAAATCTACAGCAAAAAACTGTTAAAACGCAACAATTTTAACTACTTTTAGTTAAAAAATAAAACATAAAATCAAAAACACTGGCAGCTTAATCAGACAAGTCGACAGTGTTGCCACCAAAAACAAATGCTAAATAGTGAATTTTTGTTGCAACAAAATGACATTTTCACACGAAACCAATAATTCATCGAACACTTTGGAGAGCGCGTCCGCCTGTCCCTCTAACCGTTCAAGTGTGTGTTCAACTGTTTAGCCAGCAGTTTTGACTGTCCATTCGAATTTCACTCTACGGCCCACCAAGCTCCAAGTATTATAAATAAGAATTATGATCGAGTGCATATGCAAGACAAAAAAAAACAGCAAAAACATGTATGTAATGCAGTTAAAATTTGTGCATTTACAATCGATATATATGCGAGCATCTAACGGCGTTGAAGGTGAAAACAAGAGTCGTTGCAATGAAATCGAATGTTGCGCAGGCGCGTTGTTGCAGCGCAGCGCAGCAGCTAGTTGCAGGATTATGACATGAACAGCGCGCGCAGACCTTGTGTGCAATTTTTCTTTATTACTACTTTTTTATTTTTTGGCTATTTTATTGATAGTATATTTTGGTCATGTGTGTGTGTAGATATTGTTGCTGTAAATAAATTGTCGTCTATTGCTTTGTTGCTGCTCAACTCAAGTAGTTTTGTTTTTTGGCAGTTTTATTTTTTTTTTTTGCGATTTTGGTTATTTTATCACCTGCATTAATAAATAAATAGAAGCAATTGCAGTTTTTATACTATGTTGTATATATTTGTGTGTGTGTATTAATATACATATGTGTTTGTGTTGGCACGTCCATTTGTATTTTTCATGTAGCTACGTAACTTTTATTCAGTTACTTTGTGCTATTATTTGCCTCGTTTTGGTGCAATTTTAATGCGACATTAATCAGCTTTAACGAGCTAAACACTAAAAATAATAACAACAACATCATATCAAACAAACATATTTTATTTACCATTGAATTATTGCCCATAACGCGCGTGTACATAATTTGAATTTTAACATTTGTTGTTAAAAAATATTTTAATTGGGATTCGATCGACTCATGACTTTGTTCAACGCGACGACCAGCAGGCAGGTGTGAGCCACTAGCTTAGCCACTAAATTTATAGTTTTTTTTTTTTTTTTTTTAAATTCATTGATTGCAAGAATTGACAAATTTTACAACGGTTAATGCTATAAAATTTACAATTAAGGCAACAGTCAATGGTTGCAATAGCGCCAGATTATAGCGGTATAAAAAAATTTGATATGACACAAAAAGATACAGTTGTGACAGTTTTATTCTTTTCGCAGTTATTTTTAATAACATAATTAAGTGTTTTGCAATAGCGTCAGCTTGATATATTGCACAAGTCAAACTATTTAAAAACAATAAAAATTTGTAAAATTGTTCAAAGAAAGCAAAAATTTAAATATTTTTTATGTAAAACGAGTTTACATTTCAAATTAATCTTAGGATGGACAACAAATGAAAAAACGATATGTTCGACTCTTGTTAGGCTTCAAAATATGGCCAAACCCTGTTATTCATTCTAGTGTTAAGCAAGTTTTTCTAAAAAACAAAATTTTTTTTTTTAAATAAAAAACTTGTATTTATAAAAGTCTTTTACACGGAATAAATACCTTTTTAACCATTTTACCATTTTTTTTTTGTACGAATTTATTATATAAGAGAATAACATAGTTAGAGAGGCTTTTTATTACGTATAAAATACTTTCTTGAGAATAAAACACTATTATTAAAGGACTATTTTTATATCTTTTATTTTTAAATTTTAGTTTCAGTGTAAAACTCTGGTTTTATACTATGAAAATCATGAGTAGGAATTATATTAACATACGTATCAAATGTGTCAAAGTTTCCAAACTAGCGTTAAGTACATTTTGTACGAAAAAATTAAAATAAAAGAATGAAGAAGTCTATGTTTTAAAATTTATTTTTTATATTTGCGTAGTAATTAAGTAGCACTATATTAAGTTAAAAAAATTATAACAATCGATTCTAAGAATTAAAAGATATAAGAAAAAATATGCACTAGCGTGACGTTACAAAAAACAGAAGTGGTTTTCGACTTAGATTAGAAAATTTGCAAAACTCTGCGCATTGGGCAAAACTTTTTATACAAAATTTTAATTTGGAAGAATTTAAAATAATATAAGTTTATTTAACTAGTTATCAAATTAAAATATACTAGTTCTTTCCCGTCAAAAATGACGGGCCCGGTTTTCCGTAAGAAAAAAACATGAAATATTGACTTTCTTAGAGCTGAATTAGAAATCATCGTTGGTCACATATTCGATTAAAATTGTGCAAATACCAATTTTTAGTTCTAAATATTTATAAAATACCGGAAAGTTATAACGGAAACCTTAGTAGGTGCGAAAAAATATATATAAAAAATTTTTATAAAACTGAAAATTTCAAAATGAAAAAAACAAATATAAAAAGTTTTTGAAGTTTCAATTATTCACAAAATAAAAATGCCTAAAAATATGCTATGAAATTTTTCAAAAAAATCAAGCGTTCCGCACTCACATTTTACGGAATTATGTTATAGTATTTTTTCAGTTTTTTTTTTATTAGGCTAAGTCATCTGGCGTGACGTTACTGGCGTTACGTTACTTATATTTCCATCGGAACATTTTAAGTTAAAATTTGTTTAAAAAAAATATTTGACGTAAATAAAACATAAAGTTTAGCTATTATATATTCTGTTTTGTTTTACTCCCACCCATCGACCTTGAGAAGTTGGAAAAAAATTCCACTAAAATACTTGCAACCAAATTCAGTAACGAAATCAGGCAAACTTAGAGCAATGTGGCGTGACGTTACTCACTTTTCAAATTTAATATGAAATTAATGGTTTTTCTTCTTAACGATTTTTTTTTATAAAATTTACTAACTTTATTAAAATTTATTAAAATGCAAAATTTCACGCCCCTTTGAACGTCAGCGTAGAAAAAATTGAACTAAATGCGTTTTTGTCTGGCGTGACGTTACCTTAGAATATCATTAAAAGCAAATCAAAATTGTACCGTTAATTGATATTTGGTTGCTCTTTTGCATTTATTTTGCGGTTAGTTGTTGTTGTAGAAAAAGTTTTGCCCAAGAGTGCAATTGAACAAATACTCTTAGGCCGCGTGCATAGTAAGCGCCGATTCAGACAGAAGTCTAAACGTCTGAATCGGCGTTTACTATGCATGCGGCCTTAGAAATGGAAATTGTAAAGAGAAAATGCTCATAGAAATAAACAAAACTGCCTAAAACTTCAACTTTAACTTGGTAGCCCGGTATCTTGCCATCGCAACATGGGAAAAATTTTAACTCTTTCATTAAATTAATTTTGAATATTTCTCTTTAATAATACAAGTTAAAAAAAAATGTTTGTTAACTTTTAATTTTTTGGTCACGGTAGACTTTTCTGCGGAAATGCTCATATGTCAAAATTGATGGTCAAGTAGTATCAGCCCCCAATATACGCTAAGCTATCGTATTTTATTACTATCATTAAGTTTTTGAATGGTTGCTTTACTCCATTTATACAAATTGCGTTGGTTTTTACTAATGATGATAATTTTTCTGACTATAAAAGAAAATTAGTTTTCATGACTATAGTCCTCTAAAGAATCAAGTTTTATAATTACATGTGTCTGTGTATGCAAGGCACTATTGAAAGTTTCTCTCAATTGATACAAGAAAAATTATACAAGTTACTTGTATGAATTTCTTTATACATGACCAATTAATCAGTCATTTTTTTTAATATCCAAGATTTTGAAAGGGTTTAAAAAATCGAAGCATATGAATATCTTAAAAGTAGATTACTGGAAATATACTGTTCTTGTATTTTGCACAAGTATTTTTCTAGGACACAAATCTACCAGATTGGTTAGATTTTGGTAGACTGATAGATTTGTATGGACTTTTTGTAGAAATTGTGAAATTTTTGGGTTCAAATTCCACGACCGACACTAATTTGTACAGCAATTTTTTCATTATTTTTTATTAATTTTCGTATTAATTTTAATTATTGTTAATATTTTTAAAAAATTTTTTTATTGGTTTCAACTTATTCGGCAAAAATTAATGTTTTTGCCAATGAACAAATTTTTCCAGTAAGATAGTGGCGGCCTGCGTTCGATTCCCAAGGTCGACACTTTCCTTTTTAGCAATTTTGTATTATTTTTATCCTAGTTGATATTTTTCAAATTATTTTCTAATTGATTTTATTTATTTTTATGAATGAAAAGCTTCATTGGATCAACCACAACCCAAAAAAAAAGTTATGTATCTTCTTCAAAATATAACAAAAGTATTGAAATATTTAAAAATATGTAATATAATTTTTTCTGTTGATCTAATGAAGGCTTTTTTTCATAAAAATAAACAGAAAACATGATAAAATAAATTGAAACACATAAACAATGATTCAAATTGATAAAAATAATAAAAAATTGCTAAATCAAATAATTGTTGATCCTAGGATTCGAACCCATGCTACCTCGATCGCTTGCCGATCTGGCCTTATTCAGTTCATTGAATGCGAGTGTATTGAGTGGGAAAATTAACTTAGCACATTCGGCAGGAAAATTAAGTTATTTGTAAAATGCGTGAAAACTCGGAAAAACTACCTTCCCAAAGATGAGACCTAACTGGATCGATTTTTCAGCCCCCTATTCAACAATATTGCAAATTTTATCGAAATCGTTAGAGTCGTTTTCGAGAACGCAGTTGCAAATATATATATATATAAATATTGCTCGTTTAATAGAATAGGATAATTTTAATAGTACTTTAAAAGTAATAAAGATACTTTCTAAAAGGTGACTATTTTGTAAATCATGCCTTTAAGTAAATTTCAATTTGCTTCAGACAAACAATTTCAATCCTACGAACGCAGTCGAAAAGTCTTATAAGTTAAAACAAACAGCGTTATGCGTCTTCATTGATATTCAAAGGACCCTTGACAATACGTCATATAATGCAATCAAAGAGGCGATGCTAAGAAAAACATCCTTACTATGTTAAAATAAGGATGTTTTAAAAGAAAAATAAAGAACCATAATTTTCGAGCTAAGTGCAACAATTAACTCCATCACTACCACCAGAGCTTGCCCTCGAGAAGCGGTTCTATAAACTTTTTAGAGGACATTGGTTGTTAATGAACTACTTGAAAAGCTGAAAATTCAGGGTTACTAGAGGATGGTACTAGAGGATATACGGCTGATTTGCTTATCGTAAGTCTGGGTTGTCATGGGTCCACAATTCGCACATTCTGTCCAATGAATGCACAGTGCTTGACAAACACTGTCGGCACTTCTTAAACTACAAAGAATGGCATGTATTGGAATTATAGTTTCATACCTGATAGTTTCATAGTTTCATACCTGTAGGCTCGTAGTTATGGTATATTATTGGGTCCAAACTAGAAAATGAAATAAAACGATCTTCCAATGGGGCATACTCCAAACATATTCCAGGTGGAAATGTATGCCTTTGAAGTATGTGTTTGAAAACAACGAAAAGGCAGACTGTCTTGCCAAAAGAGGGGCATCTCGCAAAAACAAAACGTATTATATATTTAATTTTGAGTAACTTGAAGTTTTTATTGAAGTTTAGTTGTATAACTATTTCAAAATCTGGTACAATTTTTATCTTTTCAAGATAAAAGCAAACCTTAAGATAAGTCTCATCTCATCATCTCCTCCTCATTTTTCTTATTGAGTTGCTTATGTAGCATTTACGACATTCCGTTGTATAAAAAATAAAAGTTTTCTATCGGCTGTCCACCAGTCAGTAGGTCAGCTTGGTCATTTAAAAAAAAATAAAATAAAACAAAACCCAAAATTATCGAGAGCCATTAAAAACCATGATTCCTTTAAGTTTTTCGCTTTTTTGTGTCCTATTCTTGTGATGTAGCAAACAAGAAATTATAGAACTTAACTAAAGTCAATAGCTATAAATTCAGTAAAATCATTGTATGCAGCTCAATGATCAATTAATATTGAAAAAAAGGACGCAATTAACCCTGCAACAGCTGAAAAATTTTTGACTGAAATTAATTTCATGCAATTTAAATTGTTACTTCTTCACTAAGTAAAAGCTATAGACAGCTGCCTAAGCAAACAAATTTTAAATAACACCGATAACTGACAAATAACAGCTAACACAGGTCAAAAAGGGTCAAGAATCAGACACTAGTATGCATATCCTAGAATTGCTCTATAACGTAAGGTTTTAGAGATATCACATGTTAAAGTTTTAAAGTTTTTTATTTCTCAATATGCAAACATCAACTAAGGATCACTTAGATATCAAGCACTCAAAGGAGGAGTTATTTCAACATGTAATATGTTAACGACAAACAAGATGTGTTGTACTTATAGATTCATTGTATTAGTTTTTTGAAAAATAATAGATTATAACCGTGGCTTGATTCATATCTAAGAAACTTGAGAAATCAGAAAAATAAACTTTACCGAGTAATTAAAAAGGCCGCGAATGTAAGTGATGAGGTAAAGACAAGATATGGTGAACTGTCTAAAGAATTCTCAGTCAGGTCTGAAGAAGCTTATAAACTTTATATCAATTTAATTGGGGAAAGGATTATTGAAGACCCAAAAAAATTCTTTGACTTTGTAAATGTTAAGAGGAAATCAACGGGATACCCGAATTCCATGTTCAAAGGAATTGTTACTTCTTCTGACCCACAGGTGATTTGTAATCTCTTTGCATATCATTTTAAAGAAGTTTTTTGTTCTCCTTCATCACAAAGTCAAATTCCATTGACCAGCACACTTAATCTACCACCATTGGTTTGTTCCCTTAATATAACAAAGAGAGAGATTACCAATTCCATTAAAGAATTAGATTCCAATAAGTCTCCTGGTCCAGACCTTTTGCCACCAATTTCACTTGTTCAATACTTAGAGCAGTTAATTACGCCATTATTTATTTTTTTAATAAATCCTTGCAATCAGGTGTATTTCCGTCTTTTTGGAAGTCTTCTCACCTTATGCCAATTTATAAGAATGGTGATAAGAGATCAGTTGAAAATTATAGGGGCATTGCAATATTATCAGCGATTCCGAAGCTTCTTAAAAAAATTATATGTTTCAAACTTACGGACGTTATTAACCCACGTTTAAATGATCAGCAACATGGGTTTCGTAAATGACATTCAACCGCCACAAATCTGACAATCATGTCGTCGGATGATCTTATTAAAATGGAAAAAGGACATCAGATAGATGCAGTCTATACAGATTTTAGTAAAGCGTTTGATCGTGTTGATCACGAAATCTTAACGAAGAAACTTGAGAATTTTGGTATTGCAGGCTCTTTGCTGAATTGGCTCAAGTCCTACCTTTGTGAAAGATCCCAATTTGTAAAATTTCAAGGAACTCTTTCTAAGAAAATTGTTGTCTCGTCAGGTGTACCTCAGGGTAGCCACCTGGGCCCACTTCTCTTCAACATATTTATTGCAGACATATCTGAAGTTTTGCACGATGTCCCCCATCTCTTATATGCAGATGACTTAAAACTGTAACATGTGGTTAGATCAGAAGTGGATTCAGTATTCTTACAGAACAAGCTTTTATCTCTTGAACATTGGTGTATTCAAAATAAGCTTTCTTTAAATGTGAATAAGTCCTTCGTTATAAGTTTCTCCCGTAAAACCCAAAAAACTTGTAGCAGTTATATGCTTAATGTGGTGGAACTTAACAGGGTCAATCACATTTCAGATCTTGGAGTAATCCTAGATAACAAGTTGCGATTTAGCCTTCACTATGATCATATCATATCCAGGGCAAACAAACTACTTGGATTCATTAAAAGACGTGCAAAAGAGTTCAAGAATTTATGGGTGACTAAAACCTTATACTGCACATTAGTGCGTCCTATTCTTGAATATTGCAGTGTTATTTGGAATACAGCTTTTGAAGTGCATAGTGATAGACTTGAATCAATTCAGAGACAATTTTTGCTTTTTGCCTTGAGAGATTCGTACGATCCCCGGGACTATAGAAACTTACCACCATATGAAATTAGACTGAAAATGTTGAATATAATGACGCTTTCGTCAAGAAGAATATTACTTTGTTCATGCTTTATATTTGATGTTATTAATGGTAACATCGACAGTGAATGCATTTCCAATAAAGTTATATTTAATGAACCAATAAGGAGAACTAGATTTACAAAATTGTTAAAAGAATCTCATCACAACACCATTTACGCACTTAACGAACCCATAAATAGATGTTGTAGAATATTTAATAATGTCAGCGAGCACTATATACTCCCCATGTCCAAATCCATGTACAAGCGTTCCCTTTCCAAATCGTTTTTCTCACCCTAAATATTCATTTACCATCTCTGAATGTCACATCTAAGTTAACCCTCTCTAGTCCCTATTCTATCTCCTTTTTTCAGCAGGTGTAAAATAACTGTATAAATTATATTATAATGTTTAAAACATAGACCTAAGCATTGTAATATTACCCCCTAATTGTTCTTTTCTTCTTGCCTTTTCTTTTTGTCATGTTCTTGTAATCATGTCGTGCAGGTGGGCGGATTACGCCCACATCGAATTGCATATCGTTGAACCAATAAATAAATAAATAAATAAATATCAAATAAGAAAAAAACGGTGTTTTTTGCACTCTTAAGTTAAGATATCTCAAAAAGATGACGTGTTAGAGCAGTTCTACTGTCTGATTCAGATTCAACGCAACTAAGTTTTGGATATAAATATTTAAGTTTCTCCTTCCAAAAAAAAAAGAAATAATGTTTGTGGAATCTTTACAAAGATCGTAAAATATATTGAAAAATGGTCAGAAATGTTCAATTTTTATACTTTGAGATACTGTCGTTCAATCTTAGAATTTGTATAAGAATTTTTTGAAAATATGTAGAGTCTTCAGATATTTTGAAGAACATTAACGTTGAAAGTTGAAGGTGGCCAAACAATTTTTGGTCATATAAAAGCTTGAAAAATGAATATTTTACTCTAGTCATTTTGAAAAAAGGTGACAAAAAAACCATGCAAGGCTTTGCAGAAAATTAAAACAACAATTAACTGAACTGAATCAACAAAAATAGTGCCAAGGTTTTAATTAGTATTCCTTCGAATTGCATCATAGCCAAACCTCGGTATCTAGAGTATATCGAAGATAATAGGAGACTGTCTCTGCACCCGCAGTTTGGGTTCAAGTTGAAAACGAGCTACTTCTACTTGCTGGATTATCGTCGTTGATTATGATCGAGTTATTTGCTTGATTATCGTCACTTCGAGCATCAGACATCGTTATGCTACCGGCGCTCATTGGTTTCAAACATGAAAAAGGCGGCCAAAACGTATTTTTTAAAGATGTTTGAACAAATTTTTTTACATCAAATACCTATATAAGATAGATTAATAAAAAAACTGCGTCATCAATTTTTAAAAAAACTTTTTTTGACAACTTAAAAGTTTGACAAAAAAGAAATAGTCCCATTTTAAGCAAAGTTCGAACATTAAGTAATCAGCAAAAAAGTAAAGCTTTAATAAATATTCATACCAATTTTTTTTTTTTATATATAGCGAAAATGTACATTTTTTTAAAAATCTAACATAGTTAAAATGAAAAAAACCAAAGTATTTCCCTTTTTCCCCCTTTAGAAAGGTTTTAGTTACTTTCTGGGAAATATTGTTAAACCAATAAAATAAAAATTAGCTGCCATAAGGTGCCTTAGGAAAATTTTAAGAAAAACTAAAATGATGTCGGTTTGTTTTTTTTTTTTTTACAACCATTTACATTTTATCTTTACTAATTTGTATTGTTATTGAACATACTTTATGAGTACTACAGCCGATTTTGTGCGTGGATTTATATGAATGGTACTACGTTTTACTCAGTATCCACAAAGTACTTATAACCGGTCCTGTTGTGGCAAAAATTAATATGCTTCCATTGGGTTAGCTATCCGAAGAGGTCCTTGAAGCATCCCATACATTTGCAAAAAAAAAAAAAAAATACAGAAATTATAATTCTAGAAGGATTTCATGGCTTGCTTAAGCTATGGACTATGGATATTTTCAATTCCTTTTATATGCAATTCCTTTTATATAAAGATGTTTGGCTTTAAGATCAAATAATGATGAATTAAGATGAAATTTAATCAGAAGTTGATTTTTAAATTATCAATATTTTGTTTATGAATAACTTGGTTTAAATTAAAATCTATTTAAATAATGAAATAAAAGCCCGATAGATTCTTAAAAAAAAAATATATTTCTTTTATTTGAATGATGAAAGTTATCTTTAGGGTTCAAAAAATGAAGTTTTTCATATATTGAGTAAAAGAAAGTTCTCATCTTTTTTTATATACGCTTAAGCAAACCCACAGAATACAACAGAATTCGACATCAGTTGTTCTAATTTGCAAAAAATTCTTAAGAAAGTTTCATGAAACGCTATTGTAGCATCAGTTACCGGGTGCAATCGTGAATATAAACCATTCAGGGATCCACTAAAGCACACAAAAAAAATTTCTCAAAATTCTTTGAAAAAGATTCATAACTGGGCTGCTGGTAGCAGATTTTCGAGGACGTCTTCGAAGAAAGATGATCAGCGGTGGTTTTGAGCAAAACGCTTTTTTAGTTTTAAGTTTCGGAGCGAACGTCTTATAGGGGTAAGTATTAAAACAAAATAACCTTGCGAGTTTTGCCCCGATTGGCATGTAATTTTAAGAGTTTATTTTTGAAATGCTATAGGTACTTGCATAAATGTTTTGAAAGGTGAATCTAAAAAAAAGGTTCACTTAATTAAAAATAAAATTGAAAATCTTGCAAAACTTTAAGATTTATTGTATTTGAAAGACTTCACTCTGTCAGGGTTAAATAAATTAAAAAACCTATAAAACTGTTACTCTTGGCAAAGAATACAAATTCTGTCCGCCACAACAAAAAAAAAATTTTAATCGTACAGAGTCAACAGCACAATATGTTACAAACATGTTTGTTTGTAAATGGGATACATCGCTATGCATGTTTGTAAACATGTTGTTGTATGAGCTAGTCTGAAGCTAGCCTAGTACACGATTAACCCACATCTTGGACGCGATCATAAATTATTTTGCAACACAAAATAAAAAAAATAAATCGACAACAACAGCACCAAAAAAAATATAAAAAAAAAAAAAAACAACAACAAACGTACGCTTATAATGCTAGGTAGTAAAAACAACAACCGCAACAAAGAACGCAAAAATAGCTTAGTATAAAGTAACAAAGTAGAAAACATTAAAATGATGCTCCATTCTTGAAAAGAATAGAGGATTAAAATTTTTCGTACAAACATTTTTTTTTAACAAACTCACTCGTAGATCCTCGCATGCCATGGCACAGCAAACTGCAAAATAAATAAAAAAAAAAAAATACAGCATAGCAACAACAACATGTTGCCAACAAGCAGCCACCTGAGTTGCATTCATAACAACGTGGCGGAATGTTTTTTTATTTTTTGTTTTTCGAAATCCAAAGTTTTCCTCTATGGCAATTGTATGACTGCGGGGGGAACAATTTTGAGAAAAATTTGTGTACCCACTTATATGGAAAATAAAACTAAAATCATTTATAATAGCTGTTATGTTGTTGTTGTTGTTTTGTTTTTGCTGTAGAACATTTAATTATTTTGTTAAAAAATATATTCAAACGTACAGAAAATACGAACTCGCGTACTTGTCAGATGCAAAACTAAGCACAGCTCAGCTCAGCTTTCAGTTCAACGCGCATGCGCATTGCGCATTGCGAATGCAGATAAGCATAAGTTTCATGGCTCAGTCGCGAGTTCGTTGAATTTGGGACTCGCACGGTTCAAAAGTGAGCATAACTCAGGTTATGGTTAGACATCAGGCGTGATTTGGTTGCTATATGACAAGCATGTGTTGTTGGAGTGAGTGCTGGTTGTTGTTGTTGTTGTTGTTGTTGTTTTTGCAATTTTTGTTGTTGTAGTGACACTCATTGTACAACCAAACGTTAAAATTGCTGCACAGTCAAAGTGTATCTAGATTAATGTTAACCCACTGACGCCTTATGATGATGATGATGATGATGATGATGTAGTTGTTGTTGTTGATGAAGTGTTGCTGCAGGGGGGTGGGCCAGAGGCTTGGCAAGGATTGCAATGCAATACTGCAACTGGCATGGAACTAAACTTTTAATATTCAAACTGTTGCCACATTAAAAGGCATTCTTAAAGTTCATTTTTGAAAGAAAAATCTTTTTGTATATAAATTTATTTATTATAACTTCAAGTTTTGAGTTGATTTTATATGTTAAGATACAAATAATAATGTTAGCTGGAATAAGACTCAACCTGTTGTTAGGCTTTGGTGCACCAACGTGTTACAATCAACAATGCACAGCAATGCTAATCATATGTTTAGAGCCATTATCTAAAAAAATAGTGCCCGTAATAAAATCCCAGTTTTCAATATTGGGAGAAAATATCGTTCTTTATAAAAACAGGAGTTTTAATCCGATCCATATTATCAAAAAAAAATTTTTTTGACTTAACACCTTATTCGGTGCTATTCTCTGGTATAACGTCTTCGGGCATGCATTCTGAAAAAAAGTCATATGCAAAAAACTTGATTTTTTGGTCAAAAAACAGGGGTTTAGGAGAACCAAAACCACTCCATGAGAATTTCTCCGATGCAAAAAAAGTCCCTCTAACTTTTGAGTTGGTGGATCCTGCTTAATGTACAAGTACGTAGCATTAAAATATGAATTTAAAAAATTGAGATCAGCGCCACTTTTGGATTGCCTCAAATATATGAGTTCAAAAAAGTTAACTCTAAATATTCAAACATTTTATTGACTATCATTTCTTTAACTACACTCAGAAAAAACGCATCTCTTACGGCGATAAAAAATTTCTTTTTTTTCGGTAATAGCAATCTTCTTCAATTTGAGTAAATTTTCACATTTTCACATTTTCGAAGAAATATTTCTTCACTGTTGGGAAATGGAAATATTTCAATGTCTCTAATAATGCTAAGTATTTTTCTCGATGTACTTTTCTCGCTAAAAATTCACTGTGAGATATATTTTTTACAATAAAAACAAATCTTTTCTCAAAAATAAAAAATTATTTTTCTCTAAAAACGATATATTTTTTTCAGGCAAGCACGTTAACGTTAAATCATTTTTTTGAAATCAAAAAAATAACGTTAATTCAAAAAACGAAAAAAATTTATTTCGTTTCGGAGAAAACGATATAAAATTTTTTCGTTTTTTTCCCAATCAACCGTTGAAAATAACGTTAATTTCAACAAAAAAATTTCGTTTTTTTTTGTATCAGAAGAAATTTTTTTTAGCATAGGAGAAAATTATAGAAAATTTTTCGTTTTTCAACGAAACGAAATTTGCTTTGATAAATTTTTAACGTTATGTAAAAAACAAAATAATTTTGATGATTTATTTTTCGGTTTCAACGAAACGAAAAAATTTTGTTGATTTCGTTGTGCATGTCTGATTTTTATATATTTCTCTTTATATCATATCTAGAGTCATATTTAGAGAAAATCATTTTATGGAGCAAAGTCTATACCATTTTTCTCCAAATATGATTGTTTTTTTTTATCATATTTCGAGAAACTTTTTTTTGAGGGTACATCATCTTATTCCAAAAAGTTTTTGTATGAGGTTGACGTCTTGTACTACTTAATAAACAATTAGATGAAACAAGTAAACGACGAAAAAGTCATTATTTGTTGTTCTAAAAAACATACAAAAAAAAAACGAATTATTCTTTACATGAACCTGTATTTCAGCAGTTTGAACAAAGTTCAGATCAAGTTGATAATTGCAAGACTTTCTACTTTTAAAAAAAGTTTTTTCCTCATCATTTTTATATAAAAGTTAGTAAGTACGGGTCGAAGAGTTCATGAAACTGCTACTCAAAGGAAAATCATCAAAAACCTGAGAAGAAAGTAAAAAAAGTTAAAGCAAGAAATATTGGAACTGATGAAATTTTCAAAAATAATGACGAAGAAGGTATTAAGTGCAATAATTTAAGTTTTATATTCAGAAAACGCAAAACTACAACTTTTTTTGAAAACAGAACATATTTTGCATCTCAGAGCAACTCCAAAATGATTTAAAAACACCAGTGATGAATCGTTAAATTTGATACCGATTGAATTAAGTAATTTTAATAGGTAGAATTTCGAGAGCAGTTCTCTATTTCAGCCCCCTAGACATCAAACTGAGATTTGTTTAAGCGACCAAACATGTCTTTTTAGAACATTTTTTTTGAAAAAATGTTCTTTGGTCACATGAAACAAAGAGGACATGTCTGACAGGGACATGTTTATGAGACGATAAAAAAAAATATAATATATGACCCTTAAACACACCGCAAAAACCGATAAGATGTGGGCCGAAAATGCCATGATGGAGTTGGTTCTCTTCAATTGTTGAAAGTCCTATTTTCTTGGATTAAGATTTTATGTGTGCGGCGGACTGTGTCAAAATGTTGACACAGTTATGCTGTCATAGGCCAAGCAGGAAATGTCTACCAGATGGAATGTATGGAATGTAGAATTATGATCCAAAACTTTCCTCAAAACTTTAAAAAAATCGGTTTCGAAGAGGTAAAATGAGTGTTACAAAATGACATTCGCAGTCTCTGGATCTTAATTAAAGAAAAGACATGTTTAGAGAACACAAGTCTTCTTCTCTTTTTTAAGAGAGGCCACGAGTTCTATTGAATTAAGACGGGTTGTATAAAAAAGAAAACCAAAGAAGAGCTTTAGCGTTAAATCAGGGAATCTTGGTATTCTTTTATACCAGCGGTTACTTGTGCCAATTTGGTTAATTCTATGGAGTGGAGATGGAGGCGTTAAGTAATGAAATCTTAAGGAGAAACAACAAAATACTTAATCCATAAATTTTATTTAAATTACCAACTTTAAGGAAAAAGTTCTTCTTAAAAAAATATACAGCAATATTACCAAAGAAGAGCTTTGTTTCTCTTATTTTTTCTATGTTGACTTTACAAAATTTTATAAATAGAATTTTTATAAAAAAAGTGAAATGAAAAATGGAATAATGCAATGCAATATGTAACATTTTTGCTTGTAACACTACTAAGTTGAAAATTTAAATCAGTTTTCCGCTTTATTTTATTTATTTTTTTTTTTAAATATTCAATTTTAAGAAAGCATAAATGGATTCTTCTTCGTGAAACATTAAATTTTAAAACCAAATCAGATTTCGTGTGTTCTCAAAATTGTTTTTAAATGCCAAAATCCTACTTTGCAGTGTAGTGGTCAAAGATGTGTATTTAAATTATCTGGCATGCGAGCCAACGTAACGCAATAGCCCGAGTTGAATCCTCAGTAAGGCAAGTAAGTTTTTTTCAATAGAAAAAAGAGTTGGGAAAAGTGGAAGTGATTGAGTCGAAGAGCAAAATTCGAAAAGAAAAGTTATGAAAAATTTTCATACCATAAAGAATTTGTTCATATATAAACAATGAAATTTGAACCGTGCAGTTTCAAACAAGAAGAGAAAAATCTAACATCATACCTTCAGTCTGATGACATACAAGCGAATAAAAAGCATACTAAATACTAGCAAGGTGACAAGCGTCCTGTTTTGCACCCAGTACAGCTCAAACTGAAATTATTTCTTGCTTAAAACCCTTTTCTAAGACATTTTCAGCCTGAAAATATGCACAAGAAAATTATTTGATTCTTAAACATAACAAATGAGCGTTCTGCTGTGTATTTATATAGCTCAAACTGTAATTGAAGCGAGCAGGGAAAATGATCGAAGCTCCCATGGAACAAGTTGTTTAAAAAATGTTGGGATTTCCACAATTATAAAGTGGGTTGAACAATTTTAAAAGTTGTTTTCTTAACTTTTTTACGTTTCTTATATAATGAAATAATGAAAACGTTCAAAACTTATAGAAATTATTTTGATCTCAAAAATAATCTCAGTAAACGTTTCTAACATTATCCCTAAAAAAATTTATTCGAAGGCTAGAAGTCGTTTTATTCAATTGTATAACACAAGAGTTATTAATAACTTTAGAATTTTTTTATAGAAAACTTGAAAGTAAGTACACTCAGAAAAATATGAACTGTAATATTAACAGACAGCCGCTGTTATTTACAAACACTATTACGTTGAATGATTTGCGTTTAATTTGACAGTTTTCTTTGTTAAATGAATGTATTTTCATTTTCAAAGTATTTTTGTGCTGTTGAAATCATCTGTAGAAAATTTTTGTGTTTTTGTTGAAATACCTGCCTTCTCTAAGCAATAGTTTTAAAATGGGTTTTGCTATATTTATCAATACCTCAGTGGAAGTGTGCTAAAATGTCATGCGGGGAAAGTGGGTTCGAACCCTAGCTGTATAATTATCAAAAATTGTAATTTAATAATTGAAATAATAATGCTGTTTCATAAATTGTTTGGTCAAAAAAAACCTTCGAAATAAGTTTGCTTAGAATCTAGAAAAAAATTTAATTTTTATTTAAAAAAAATATTTTTGAATAGAAAAATTTTTTGTTGATCTTGACAGTATTTGAACCTAAGACAGTTTAGTACTAGACGCACACGTCAGCACACTCGGCTAAACATAAACTTCCAAAACAGTGACAAAATTTCAATAAGTGTGTTTTTATATGGGTTTCGCGCTCTATAAACCAACAGGCAACCGAATGTTGATTTGAAAGTCTCATATGTTGGATGGTATTTAACAATGAAATCTGTTATTTCAAACCATGATTTTTTGATTTCACAGCAATTTTCCCCTGAGTGAACGGCCCTTAAAGTAATATAATAAATTTATTCAAGAAAACACTCGTTAACCCTATATTTTTGAAGTGAAACGTCCTTAGCCGCTTATACAACATACGGCGAACTAAACGGGGAGTAAAACCGATGAAACACCAATGAAACGCAGCGAATTCATGCAATTAAATAACTCGCTATAAACCATGGTGAAATTGTTAGTTCAAACTAACGAAACTAAACAAATTAAATAACTCACCATAAGCCATGGTGAAATGGTTTGAGTCCAAACTAACGAAACTAACCAAACAGATCTAACGAAGAAAACCACCTTATCATCAAAGTTTGAGTCCGTAATTTTTATACCCTAAACCTGAAAGGTCAGGGTATATTAACTTTGTGCAAACGTTTGTAACGCATAGAACGAAGCGAGTCCGGTATAGAAAAGTATATATATTCTTGATCAGCGTCACCACGTGAGTCGAGCTATCCATGTCCGTCCGTCCGTCCGTCCGTCCGTCCGTCCGTCCGTCCGTCCGTCCGTCCGTCTGTCCGTCTGTGTGTTGTCCGTATACACAGGATAAGAAGAAGCTCATAATAAGCCTACAACAATAAAATTTGATATGTATGTGTTTTATACAAACACAAAGATGTCTTTGAAAAATGGACGTCATCCGCCTACGGACACGCCTTTTTCCCATACAACCCAAAAACTTTTAAACTCAATAAATAAGGTTATGTTTGTCATAGAGAAATTCAATTTGGTATGCATGTATTTTATACCAAAACTAAGGTGTGTTCAAAAATTGGAAGTAATGCGTCCATGAACACGCCCACTTCCCATAGCGAAAGCACAATAAAGGCATTAACTGTGAGCTACAGAAATAAAACTTGGTATGTGTAAATTTTGCATCAATATTTAAATGCATATAAAATATAGGCTTCATCCGCCCTTGGAGACGCCCATTTACAATAAAAATTTTTTGTTTTTGAAAAGTGGGTTTAGGGTATTTCATAGTCGGCCTAGACCGACTTTAGACTTTCTTTACTTGTTTAAATTGAAACTACATTAGCAGCTTACTGAGCAATATGGCGAATTAAAACTGGTAGTAACACCGATCTAAAAGGTTTAGAACCTCAGCGTTTGTGCTTCGATTGCCAAGTATAAAGCACTTTAGAGTGGTGATTGCATTGAATCTGTTTTAAATGAGGCCCTAAATTGTCTCGTCTTAATAAAATCAATTTTACATCGTTTCATAACAAGGAAGCTAAACTTGCCGAACACCACTTAAACAGGTAGCTGCCATTTGTCTTCTTTTTTTTAAATGTTCAGTAGCAAAATGAGTGTGTCTTCAATTTTTATTCCTTTTATCAGCACCAATTGCCCTTTTTCTACATAAAATTTTTGGATGAAGGTTTTTACAATAAATAAAAAGTAGTTGTATGATATGATGGATATAGTATGGTTAATTGATGGTAGATTTAATTTAAACTACATTAAAGAGTTAACTACAATTAACCACTTTAAACTCTACTTTTTGGGTTAAAGTTTCACGTATACCGTGCGTGGCTTCCACACACATATTTTTTTCTAACAATACTAAGCCCAAGTTTATGTTTCTTTAAGTCATGAAACGTTCTCCAAAAGTTTGACAAATTAACAAAAAGTCAAATAAGTCGACCCCCCCCCCCCTCCTTACTCCTTAAAGGTGTAATTAAGTGGAACAAATAAAGGCATGCTCTGACAAATCCAAACATTTTCAAAAACAATGATTGAAATTGCTTTTTCATGTTATTTGCACAAGAGTTATTCGCGAATATGTTTAAAATTTTCATTAAAAGACAATTAATTAGCCGGAAGTTTTTCTGCGCACTCAAAGCGTAATTTCAATTGAAAGCCACTTAAGTCACTGATTGCGCCTAAAATACCGTCAGTTTTTAAGTAATGCAAACTTTCAATAAAATTGCCAACAACCACTCAACATTACAACAATTTAAAACCACTCTTCATGGTGCGTTTCCGGTAGCAAAACTTTATATAACGTAGGGTATTCATGCTGATAACATGGTAGCAACATTTCATTAATTGGCCGCAAATGTACTCGGCTGAAAGAGGTCAAAATATTAACAACGGCAACTATAATGCTGACAACAACAACAACAATAACAATAATAAAACAACAAAAATTTGTGGCTTCAGCAGTTTTAATACAACACAAAACAGCACAACCACGTCAAGCCACAAACAAAATTATCTGCAAATCTAAAGATTTCTATGAATTAACAAGTAATACGCAAATGCAAAAAGAATAAAAAAGAAAAAAAAAAAAAATTGAAAATAAAACATGTTAAATAAGAAAGAAAGCAAGAAACTAACTAATAATAATAAATAGAGAAGCATGGAAAACGCGTTTGTTTTCATTACAAAAATCCCAACTAAGTGGCGACTAATAAGCGCCTTGCGTGCGCATGCGCAGCCAACAGCCGCCAGTGAACACCAGCTAGCGGCATCGTGTCACACCGCACCACACTGCACCACACCATACCACACCACAACGTTGAAAAGTTGCACAATATTTAAAACTTGTGCAAATTCAATTTCTTGCGATTCCCACACGCGCTGCACATGCGCTGCACAGCAACGTTTTGGGCTACGTTTTGCTGCAGCTCAACATTTCATAAGATCAATTAAGAGATTTCCTCGATTTTCCGGGTGATGCTTTTGGCTGTTGTTGTTATTGTTGTGCAATCTGAGAGAACGCACAAAGCTCTGGATGAAACCAAACGCTGCTGGGCGCCACTTGTTGCTGCAACGCTTGCACGCTTGTGTGTATGCGACAATTTCTTTTGCGTTCAGCTGCACATTCATTTGTTGGATAATCATCTACAGTTATTGCTAGAAAAGTGACAAATGAGCAGATTGGCAAGGCTGCGCATGCGCAAACCAACCGTTGATTATCATAGTAACAGTGAAGATTTTTACTTTACTTTGCTTGAGTTTATTTCAGTGCGCATGTTCTAAGCATGCGGTGTGGAAAACTGCGCAAATTTTTAAACTTACAATTATGAAGTCATTAAAGCATATAATTTTTTTTTTTGGGACACCTCCGCACCATTCCATGGCAAGTAAAGAGCAGTTTATGTGCTTTTTATTATATTTTTAATGTCTTTGAGCTTCAGTGCTTTTTAACAGTATTTGCTGAATAGTTGGCAGTTTTTTTTTTTAGTTAAACATAAATGACGTTAAATTTTTATGAATACTAAAGAAGTATTAATAAAAAATTGTCCATTAAAAATCACACCAACCGACAGACAGTTTTTAAACACATTTGAATACTGTGACAAGCCCTGTGGTCTTGACGGCAGTCCCACCAAAACATTACTTTTTGTGTCTACCAGGAAATACGAAATTCCGTCTTTAACACCTATCATATTAAACGAGTCTGTACGCTCCGCTATGTAGAATGCAATATTTCTAGAACTCATTTTTGATACAAGGCTTAGCTGAAAGCTTAATTTATCAGAGAGAATTACTGAACATAGAAGGTATACTAGGATCATTTGACCTATTTATGCTTCTATTTGGGTTTGGATTTTTCAAATTCCAAAGATATTTGAAAAAATTTAATATCAGAACTTAGATCTTTTATAGTAAAGGAAATTTTTTTAAACTTTTACAGTTTCTATATTTTTTCAAACCTTTAGGTGGGACATAACATTCGCGGCAGAGAAAACAGACCTTTTTTTAAAAATTCATAACTCAGTCAAAAACAAACATTTTTCCAAAATTTTTTATTATTGTAGAGAATTGAACAAATTAAAAGAAAAAAAAATTCAACAAAATATATTTTTAACTCCAACATGGTCTTATAGAACTCCAAACTGGCGGCAGATAAAAAACTGGCCACTTGGTTGCAGCACTGGGAGCCGCAAAAATTGTCCAATCTGGAAAAAATTACTTTTATAAATCTTAACAAAATTGGTTATCGTATGACAGGATTTTTTTTCTAATTTTTTTTTTTCAATTTGTGGTGATGTTCCAAATTTGAAAGGTGTTTTTTCGAAAAAAATATTGACTTTAAAAATTCATAAAAAATCGAAAAAAATTTAAAAAAAGCTCGTGTCTAATAATAAAAAAAAAATTTCGTCAAAAAATGAACGGCTTGTGCCGCAACCAGTACGAAAAACATGGTTTCGAGATAAACGCGTTCAAAGTTTGTGAACAAAGAAAAATGCAAGGAAAAATAAAAATGCGCTCTCACTAATCCGGTTGTAACTTTTGAACCCGTAAGAATTTTTCCATGAAATTTTTTTTTTTTAGAATCTAAATTTTTACTTAGTTTTACTAAAATACAAAATTATAAAAAAAAAATTTTAAAAAAACGGCCAATGTTATGTCCCCTGAACCAAGCCACGGAATACATTTTTTTGCACGTGCTTTTCGTGTTTTTCAATGTTAACGAAATGAACAACTTAACCGATAATAGGTTAAATTTTAAACCCATGCGAGACTAAAAATGAGTTTTTGTATATGACGTGGTTTAAATTTGAAACCCATGCGGGACTAAATCTGAGTTGCAGTATTTGACGTGGTTTAAATTTTAATAAAATTTCGGTGTCGTCAAATATACAGAACAGGCAGGATTGACTAAAATGTAGTCTAAGATTTCTAACCGTGCAATTTGGTACAAGTGTCGATAAATTTGATACTAGTGTTGTATAGCGTGGAACTAGTATTGACTAGTTTCGAACAAGTGTTGACTAGTATGGAACTAGTATTGACCAAAATGGAACTAGTGTTGACTACTCTGGAACTCGTGCTGATTATTCTGGGAATCACTAGTCCCTGGGAATCACTAGTCCCTGGGAATCACTAGTCTGTAACTATTGCTTACTAGTCCGGAACTAGTGTTGACTTGTATGGAACTAGTCTGTAACTAGTCTGGAACAAGTATTGATTAGTTTTAAACTAGTTTGGAACTAGTTTGAACTTATTTGGCACTAGTCTGAAACAAAGTTATTGTCACGGCTTTTGTAATGGCTACTTGGAGACGTGGCAGAAATAGAAAAGTATATTAATTATTATTATTAAGAGTCGACTTAGTTTTAAATTTGGCCAAATCAAATGTAAAGTGACGTCAGCAATTATAAAGCTTTATGATCTGAAATATTTCACATAAAAATAAAAGTCTTGTTATTAAAATTGTACTCTGAGTTTAATAATTTGAAATACTGGATAAAATTCCGTTTCGAAGTGACGTCATAAAAATTATAAAAACTGAATAACTTCGAATTTACAACAACACGGGTGTTTAAGCTTTGGCCAAGACAAAGGTATTTCTTACTAGTTCTTGCACAGTGTTATCCTTTTTATATTTTTTTAAATAATATTGGTGTGTGCTCACTTGTTTTATTTGAATTAAAGTGACCGTAATAAAATTTGTAAAGCAACGAACTGGTATGAAATACCTATCGAAAATAGGCTAAATTGGATGAAAACCACGCCAACCACCCAAGGTTACCCTACAATACAAGGTTACTTCTTCAAATCGTTAAAAGCTATTTGAATTTCTGCAAAAATTAGTTTTATGCCTTGAAACTTTACTCGTAAACTTTAATAACAAATACGCACTCTTATTTTGAAAATTGGAATAATTGATCGAAAACCAAGAACATCTCCCATACATAATGACGTTATAAAAATCATAAATTCTTAAAAATCAATAAAAAAGCAATCTAATAACTTGAACCTTATCACATAAGCTTTAATTTGTGATATAAGCCCTTAAGTAAAAATTCGACTAAATCGAACAAAAACTTCTCCTACCTCTGATACAAAGTGAAGCCATCAAAATAGCTAACCTTTATAAATTCCTCAAAAATTAATGTATTTCTTTGATTTCTTACACACAAGTCTTGCTATACAAACGTACTCCGAGTTTGATATTAAGAATAATTAGATGAAAATTTCGCCTAACCCTATAGCTATGATACCTAATTAACGGGAATTTGTTAATTCGAAATTACCTTAGTTTACTTTAAAACACTTTGTTAAGTTAAAACATGGGTGTTTCAAATATAAGTTTTTTTTTAAATGCAATGAAATGAACAATATTTAATTTTTTTTAAAAATAAGAGCAAACATTCCCATTATATATGGAACACACCGTCAAGTGGCTGCTTCGGTTGGCTTTGCAGTTGTGCGTTCTGTGACTCCAATTTTTCATGATCTTGTTCAAGATTTTAGGCTGTAGTTTATGGATTGCTTGAATGGTATTGGCCTTAAGTGCTTGCATCGTTTCCAGATTGTTGGCATAACACCGGTCCTTAATGGTTTCCCTACAAAAAAAAAAATTCAAAGGGTTCAAATCGCAGCTTCGAGACGGCCAAATGACATCGTAGAGACGGCTGCTAACTCGAAATGAGAATTTGGTGCGCAAAAGATCAACTGTGGCATGAGCTATGAATCATGGCGTGGCATCCTGCAAGAACTAGAGTTAATCCAAATTCATGTCTCCATTTCAGCAAAAAAATTCGGTTAACATGAAAACTAAAACTTCTTTTCACATAACGCACTATTTGGGCTACACAGCACTGACTTTGGAAATAAAACCTGGCCTATACTCTGTCGTTTTCCATGGTCAGTTGTTGTCAGTCTTATAAAAAATACCAACATCTGGTCAATTTGATCCACTGACAGATTTTAAGCAAAAATTTTCCTAAATATATTAGGTTTTAAACTTTCATGTCAAATCGAAAATGACATAGTGAAAACCAAGCATACACTCAGAAAAAAAAACCACATATCTTTCTCCGATACAAAATTTCTCTATTTTCGATAATAGCAATTTTCTCTTTTCAAATAATATTTTCTTCTATTAGAATAAATTTTCACATTTTTTAAGAAATATCTCTTGATTTGTGGGAAATGGAAATATTTTAATGTCTCTAATAATGATAAATATTTTTCTCGCACAAAAAAATTCTCATTTATGGAGAAACATTTATTGAAAATGAAAAAATTTTTGCCATATTTTGATAAAAAATTCACTATGAAAAGTATTTTCTTCAATAAAAACAAATCTTTTCTCAAAAATAGAAAAGTCTTTTTCTCAAAAAACCATATATTTTTATATAATTCTCTTTTTCATAGAAGCTTTTTATAATTTCTAGAGAATTTTTAGGATCACAGTTAGAGAAAAGCATTCTCTGGAGCAAAGTCTTTAACATTTTTCTCTATATATGATGTCTTTTTTAGCATATTCCGAGCAACTTTTTTCTGAGTGTAAGTATCCAATACTTCCCAACTTTTTTCAAGCGTTAAGCGACTCATTTCTTTCCGCAGAGCTATGATACGGACATTATGTCAAGTTTTCGAGCGGGAAACAGCTGTCAGTGTCAAAATAAGCTACGATTTTAAAAGAAACCACTAGAAGTTCTAACCTTATATACTCTTATATAGTTATATCTCTCAAACTATTTGCCGTTCTTATTTGTTATGACAACTCTGGACTGACTGTTCGAACAACCTTAATCGTTTTAAGCAAGTACGCAACAATGTTGCCACATTGGCTGTGTCGCAACATATCAAAAGATTTAAGAAGCAACCAAATAAAAATAAAACAGCTTAAATATAATGCATGCAGAAATAAGCACAACCTTTAAAAACACAAAGAAATACAAAACGTTGCAAGAAAAAACAAAAACAACCAATAAACAAAAAACGTACAAAACAAGCGAAAAGCCAGAAAATTACGATGTAATTTTTGTAATTTCTGTAATTGCCTAATTCTGATTAATTTGAATTGGCAACGCGAAATGAAAGACGTAAATTTAACCACAAGCAGAGTACGCGTGCGCGCACACACTGCTTACAACGCAGACACAAACAAACACAAACATTCGCACACAACGACGAGATTGCCATTGAATTGTGGCCGGGGCTGTAGGTACTACAATCAGCCAGTTGGACTTGAACGACGCACCAAGTCCAACTTCAAGATTGTCTTGAAGCTTCGTTTTCAGGCGCTGCGATTGAGAGGTCAAAATCGAAATTGTTGGCTTTTGTTAGCTTGGTGTAGTTGTTGTTCTTGTTATTGTTGCTTTCTTTTTTGTTGCAATATTATTTTCCACCCCGTCACTCTTTCATTATCATGATTTCTGCTGCTTTTGTATTTTTTAATTTGATTGAAATTTATGAAGAATTGCGTGCTGCTGCATGGCTTGAAGGTTTTTTTTTGTTTTGTTCGCCTTAGTCGCACTTTGGCCCAAAATCAAAAATTCTGCATTTTTGTGCGGATTCATGAACTGGTCGCATGGTCGAAACGTAAATTTGTGGTCAACAAGTTCGACTTTCGTTTGAACAACATGCGGTGGCCAGAGTCGCGCTTTACTTCAACAAATTAACACGCTGTCAGTCAGTTTGGCGCAGTTCCGTTGCGTTTTCAGAATTGTACAGATTGTGTGGAGCGCAGCGCACGAAAATGCAATGAGAGAGCTTTAAGCTGCTGGCATAACTTAGCTTTATGCTAATGCGGAACAATGAAGTTGGCTGCATAAAGCAGTGCGTTGCAACAGTTGTCATTGTTGTTGTTGTTGTTGCTTTAAAGGGCTGCCTCAAGCACTTAGCTTAAGGTGTTGTTGAAAAGAAAAAAAAAATTACGCACAAATCATGCTAGTTTATGTTGAGTTCAGCTCGAATGTGGCCTTTATTTCCGCATCGCTATGTAGCGAAATGTATGCCCTGTGAATGCGAAGTGCATTTTTTATTTTATTTTTTAAGCACTGAAGTTTGAATGTGTTTAAAACTGAATTATTGCCAATACAAAGAAATAGTTTTTAAAACAGTAGAAATTTTTAACTCCTTCTCTCTGGCTTTTCTCTCTGAAACAGCACAATAATCTTATTTTTTTTAAAACTAATTTAATGTGTGAAACTTTGTTGCTTATATTGTAATATTATGGCACAAATTGAGCAGATTCCAGCACAATTCTTTAAGTCCTCAATTAAATTTTTTATTTAAAATTCGCAAATAAAAATAAGTATATTTTTTTATTCCCTACTTCTAAGTACAGTACAAAATAAGCTTTCTTATTAGAGAAACAATTTTATTCTTAGAAACTAATTTAGAATTATGAAACAACCATTCCATAAAAAATTAAACTTTAAGAATATATTTTTTTTTTTCAATAGAGCACAAATATTAGTTTTAATTAATCAGAAAGGCTGCTTACTTTATACATTTAAAAGTTTCGGTTTCTTCTCTAGAATTAACTCCTAAGGAAACAATTAATCTGCTACGTGAACAAATAAATTTCTCATCTAACACAATCTGCCATAAAACTTGACTTGAAAATTATTGCTCATATTGACTTGCCAAAAACTGCGCGTTCAGCTGTATCTTCTGTTTCAACTAATAATTTGCTTACTTCTGCTGTTTGCTGTTTCACTGCGTAACTTTTTATTCTTATTGCGTTTTTTTCTCACATTTTAATTTGCATTTTTATTTAATATGCCCGCACATCCTTACGACCACACCATTTTTGCTTACATTGTTGCATATAATTCCAAGTTTTACGATCAATTCTCAACAAAGAATGTTTTTAAATACGATTTGAAGTTTCGCTTCTCTTCGTCTGACAGACTGAGTAGTCTGTAATTTGTTTTTGATATTTTCATGAGATTTTTCTTCGACTTCTCTTCTTTTTTTTTAACCATTTATATAATTTTTAACTGCAATGGTGAGTGCTTATATTCTGTATTTTTATCGTTTGCCATATTTATGAGAATAGTTTGAAAAGTGAAATTTTACGTCTATGGTTCTTGATTTTAATGGTTCATTCGTTTTACTGGCAAATGTACTAATCAGGACTATAAAATCACATCACAGTTCTTTCTATAGAAAGTAAAACGTGTAGTCATAATCCAATTTCGCTCACAAGATTGCCGGTTTTTTTTATTCCTATTCTTAGTCTTCTCTTCTTTAGACTTTGAAGTTCTTTTTTGAAATTTTTTGATATAATAAAATTACAGGAAATGTTATTGTTGATAGTTTTTCAATTTGTTGTTACTTTGGGGATAACCTCACTTCGTTCAGATCCTTAATTTCAATTACAGTATCTTTAGTGTGTGTTTTCATCTTGATTTGATCGACGAATTTCGAATCAAACTTCTATTTTAACTGCTGAGTTTTCCAAGTAATAGATCACTTCAACTGAATCGGCACCTCTACCTAACTGCGCCTTTCTTTATCGAAGAGATGCTCTCTCGGAACGTTTCAAGAGACTTTCTAGTTTCATCATCCTTCGGATGATGTCACTGCATGAAAGATCACCTACTTTTGCAATCAGGAGAACTTCACGGATTATAACACTTGGAGCTACTGAGCTTCTGTGTGTAAACGATAACGGCTCAGGCCGCGGTTATAGTGAACGCGATTCAGACAGGCAGGCAGGCAGGCAAGCTGAAATCTGTGTGAAAAAACGAGATGCAGATAGCTATCTAACTCACTTGTTCACATTGCCTGTCTGCTTGCTTGTCTGAATCGGCGTTCACTATAATCGCCGCCTTAGAGTGGCGAAATCAGAGCGAGCTTGAAGGAGCAGATGATTTTACAAAAAATCATTGGTTCCCGTAGTGACTCTTGAGAACGCACATGAGTCCCCATGGACTGAATTAGACTGAAGAATCTTTCACCAATTTTAGAAGTTCTCATTTTAGTATTTTATTGTTCGGTTTTTTTCATTGTAATTTTAGACTACTACGATCTCAGTAGTCTTAAATATTAGTCCCAACTAGTCCTCAATAAAAACAATTAAATAAATTAAAATTTTTTTTAATAAATCTTATGCCATGAAGCATAGACTAACATATTAACACTGAAAACACACATTTTGAACAATTTCACTTGTGATTTAAGGAGGGGGGGTCGAGCCAAATCGCACTATATTTCACAAGAGGTTAGGAAGGATCAAAAATTTCCCTCTCATAAGCCTCTTTATTTCGTAGTATACATTTGTCCTGCTCTTTACGTACTCTGCAAGTCCATCAATGTTTCAACTTGCCCATTTTTGTACTATTTGCCTCTACTTCTGGGGTTGTCTGGGAATTATCTTTATTTATATAAAATTTTATTATATTTATATAAAACAACAACATATCTAAGCTGCGTCATAAAGCTTCGTGGAGTGCTTTTTGTGGGCAACCGTTGCTCCTTTGAGCTCATTTTGAATGGATTTTCAGTGCGGTTATTATTGCTCGTAGCTCTAACTGATGCATAGGCCGAGTGTTAGTTGGAGAAATGTAGGTTGGGGCCTTCAGAATATGTGTCTTGATCGTAGAAGTGTCCACGGGTGAATTTCCACTATTGTGGCTGCCACCTAGAGTAGTTATATTATTTACCGAAATTTCTCTTGTTTCCCCCCCCCACCACGTTTCTTGAATTTTTTTCTTGTTTCCCCCGTTTTATATTTTCTTTTTTTTTGTATTTGTTTTTGCTTGCTTAAATCTTTTCCATTAATATTTGATTGTTTTTTATTTTGGGATTTTTTATTATTATAATTTAGATTAAAAAAAAAAAAAACAAAACAAATTGGCCATTTCAGACCTTGAAAGGATTTTGACAAAGCTTCTTATGATCAATTGTGTTGTGTGTGTTATTAAATGTTTGCACACAATTGACCGAGAACTGGAGCTACATGTTTTATGCCGACTCCGAACGGCTAAAGTTCATGTTCTCAAGAAGCTTTACATGGCATTATTTACTCTCTGAGGTTTGCCATTGTCTGCAGAGAGGTGGTGACCGATCAGAAAAATTTTTTATTGAAAAAAACTTTTCGCCGCGGCTGGGGATCGAACCCGGGCTCTAAGCATGCTAAGCCACATACTTAACCTGCATGCCACGGTCACCACAATAATTTAGATTACTTCTTTCTATTTTACTATTTTATTATAATTTTGGGTTTTACACCCCCCACCCCCCTATATACAAACAGACTGGTTTTAATAGACTGCCGACCATTACGGTACAGTAGCACACCAGGGAGCCGCTCACTCTGGGACAGACGCGTCTGAGTTTGTTCAAATGTGGAGCGCGGGGCTGTTAGGCGCGAAGGACCTCAAACTTGTTGATGCTCCCCTGCTGGATCAGGAGCGTTATGTTATTTTATGTTATATTATGTTATGTTATGTTATGCTATGTTATGTTATGTTATGTTATGTTATGTTATGTTATGTTATGTTATGTTATGTTATGTTATGTTATGTTATGTTATGTTATGTTATGTTATGTTATGTTATGTTATGTTATGTTATGTTATGCTATGTTATGTTATGTTATGTTATGTTATGTTATGTTATGTTATGTTATGTTATGTTATGTTATGTTATGTTATGTTATGTTATGTTATGTTATGTTATGTTATGTTATGTTATGTTATGTTATGTTATGTTATGTTATGTTATGTTATGTTATGTTATGTTATGTTATGTTATGTTATGTTATGTTATGTTATGTTATGTTATGTTATGTTATGTTATGTTATGTTATGTTATGTTATGTTATGTTATGTTATGTTATGTTATGTTATGTTATGTTATGTTATGTTATGTTATGTTATGTTATGTTATGTTATGTTATGTTATGTTATGTTATGTTATGTTATGTTATGTTATGTTATGTTATGTTATGTTATGTTATGTTATGTTATGTTATGTTATGTTATGTTATGTTATGTTATGTTATGTTATGTTATGTTATGTTATGTTATGTTATGTTATGTTATGTTATGTTATGTTATGTTATGTTATGTTATGTTATGTTATGTTATGTTATGTTATGTTATGTTATGTTATGTTATGTTATGTTATGTTATGTTATGTTATGTTATGTTATGTTATGTTATGTTATGTTATGTTATGTTATGTTATGTTATGTTATGTTATGTTATGTTATGTTATGTTATGTTATGTTATGTTATGTTATGTTATGTTATGTTATGTTATGTTATGTTATGTTATGTTATGTTATGTTATGTTATGTTATGTTATGTTATGTTATGTTGTGTTATGTTATGTTATGTTATGTTATGTTATGTTATGTTATGTTATGTTATGTTATGTTATGTTATGTTATGTTATGTTATGTTATGTTATGTTGTGTTATGTTATGTTATGTTATGTTATGTTATGTTATGTTATGTTATGTTATGTTATGTTATGTTATGTTATGTTATGTTATGTTATGTTATGTTATGTTATGTTATGTTATGTTATGTTATGTTATGTTATGTTATGTTATGTTATGTTATGTTATGTTATGTTATGTTATGTTATGTTATGTTATGTTATGTTATGTTATGTTATGTTATGTTATGTTATGTTATGTTATGTTATGTTATGTTATGTTATGTTATGTTATGTTATGTTATGTTATGTTATGTTATGTTATGTTATGTTATGTTATGTTATGTTATGTTATGTTATGTTATGTTATGTTATGTTATGTTATGTTATGTTATGTTATTCAAACATAACATAACATAATGTTTGCTCAAACAAACAATTCTTAACGTAACCCTCGCCACCTACGATAAACTAGTTTCACGCACAACTGAAATCCAAACAAATATTCTTAATAAATGATTAGTGATTAAATCTTTTTTTTATAAATATTGTGCACCAACTGTGGCAGCAATCCAATCAGCAATAAAAATAACAACAATTATATGCGAACAACATGTGAACAGCTGTTAATTAACATTATGCAGTTAATAATTTTATTTTTATGTTATTAATAATTAAGTTTCATTTTGCAATTTAAATAATAATAAAAAAAAACTATTGAAAACATAATTAAAAAATAATAAATACTACAACTACACTGAGAAAAAAAACATACTTTAATATTAAACAAAAAATTTTGAAATGGAAATTTAACGCCATTGCGTTTCTACAAAACAAAAATTAAAACAAGTATGTTTAATTTTCAGGTATCTATAAACTACTTTCTTGTTTTTTATTTTCTCTCATTATTTCTTTGAAAAAACAAACAAAAATTTGGATACAATGAAAATTTTGGAATTTTTTGAATTGGTTTGAAATATATCGAACACACGATAAAATAAGAACTTATTAATTAAATATTAAAATATATCAAATGTAAAATTCATCGAATGGAGTTAACATTCGGAGGTACCGAGGGTAGCTGTCAGTGCATCTGATGTTATAAACTCGGTAAAGCTAAAAAAATGGCATCGAAATTATGCTTTAATATATTTGTTTTAAATTTTTGTTTTAAATTTGTTTTTCATAACAAAAACATTGTTTTAAAAACAAAAACTTTTGTTTTGAATTTAAATTTAAATACAGTTGTGTTTAATTTTAATGAATTTGTTTCAAGCTCTATTTCAAAAACAAATTCGTTAGATATGAACACAATTTCATTTAATTTTAACACATTTTTCTCTCAGTGTACTGCTACACACTGCCTTGAATGTGCTGCGCTACGTTTTGAGAATGATATTAATTTTGCAGCCTGGCCAGTTTGGGTTGGTCGCTAAGATGCTGTTGACTTGCCTACAGAGCGGCGTAAAGCTCATTGCTACTTCTTTGGTAGTAAAACAAAAACAAGAACTATTTAACTTAATGTACCGGTTATAAAAACTATTAGAATAATACGCCTTATTAGCTCATAAATGCATATTCTGTGTATATTAAAATGTATATTAAAGACGAACAAAAAAAAAAAAAAATGTCATCTTAAGAGGTAACATCAAATGTTTAATTCGATTATGTTTATAACATATTTCATAACAGTTTATGCTAAATGGTTCCACTACATATTTAATGTGCGCTATAATTTTAAGCTCAATGAATAGGATTTTAATTTTAAGTGTGAAGTGTGCAAAGCGTAAAAATATAAATCTTAACTTAATATTTTTGAAAACTTAACAAAAATATGAATTAGTATCTTATACTTTAGTGTTCTTGTGTTTCTCATTTAAGGTAACAGTTACCAATTTAAAGAATAGCAAAGTTAGATTTAGAAAAATCTGCTCTTATTTATTTTTCAACTTAAAAAAGTTCAAATTTGTTCTCTTTTGTATCGGCAAAACTACAAAGGAACAATAAAAACAAAGAGTATGAAAACAAAAAGAACAAACTGATAGCTAACTGCTGCCGCGTCTATCAGACAACAGACGCACACACACACACAGACATAATGAGATGGCCAAACCTGGCCTAAATAAATAAGCAACGGAAATCAGCGTAATTTTCTCAGGTAGAACATTTGTTTGGTCCAGCAAACAACCAATAACAACAACAACAATGCGCAGTGCAGCAATATTTGAATATTTATTCAAGGTAATGTTCAGAAAACCTAATGTTATCAAATAGCTGCTAATACACACGAGCATGTGAAAAACTCGCCACTATTTGTTTTGTTTCTTGTTTATAGAAAATATTTTCATGTCTGCGGCATTAAAAATGCTGACGAGTGTTCTTTAAAGAATCACGCTGTTCTTTGGTTAAGTGGCGCTTCCTGCAGAACTCTCACTTGATTTCAAGGACCACCTGGCAAATAACAAAGGCTAAAGTTGTTTTTGTTTTGGTATAAAATCAATTTTCGGGTAGTTTAGTATTTAAAAGCTTTTTTATGGCTTGATTGATTTTCTAGTTATGCATTTCGTTTCAATTATCGTATCAGATCTTGATTTAGGATTCCAGTTTTACAAATAGTTTGTGTTTGTTATTGTTTGGTTTAAATGTTGTGAGGATTATCTGCTCAGGGCAAATTATTTTCTTTAAATAGAATTTATGAAGTGAGTGTAATAAGCCTAAATCGGTTTTAAGTAGTACTTCACCTTCACTAGAAGAAAGTAAAATATTGGCATGTTGGCTGATAGACATATTTCTTAATAATTTTATTTTTTAGCTATATGCCAAATAATTCATTAAGTAACAGGTTGCTACAATAATAAACTTTTTAAAGCTAATAAGCACAACTGCCGCAAAACTAAAAAGAAATTTCATGTGCTCCGAACTTTTCCAGAGCAATGTTTGCTTAGGTTTCTTTTGAGGAAATGTGGTTTGTATAGCACATTGTTATTTCGTAAATTATTTGCCGTAAAGCCTAGTATTCTGTTCGTTTGCGTGAAATTTCACTGGCAACATTAATTTTATTTTTGCGCAAAAATTTTTTACAACTATTTTGTTGCGTAGAAATCGAAAAATTTTAGAAAGTCATGCTTTACTTCTCAAAATAGAGAAAAATAAATACATAAAAGCGAAAAATTTATGAGAACTGTAATTTTTCACTTCAAAATAAATGTTGCTTAAGAAATGTTGCAAGTATTTTTCACAGTGTAACAGAGTACAACTTTGACGAACATGTTGTGAAAAATTTCACAGATATTTCTGAGCTAAAGTTTTGTTGTATGTAAATTTGAGCGAAATTTCACATGAAACTGAACAGAGTACTAGGCTTTAAGCTCAAAATGTAACTCTAGAAACTATGTTTTAAAAGAATTTTAGGAATATGAAATACATTTTTATGTCTCCAGGCGTCGAGTTGCGTGCAATTCTACTTATTTTATGAATATTTTGTTTACAAAGAAATTTTTTTGTGGATTTCTTAATTTATTTTTACCACAACAAACACATATCATGAAACAATTTTCAACATAAACTTCAGAAGTCGCTTGAATTTTATTCAAGACAACGTAATCTGCCCTAGTTTAGCATTCACATCCAACAAAATTTTTAACTCATTTTCGCTGTATTCGAAGTCACTCAACCTTATCATTTATCATATAATATCTAATAAATACTTGATAAAGCTAAGTGATCTAATATCAATAAATTAAAATGGAAATACACGGAGAGAATTGTGTGCAGAAATTATGCGCTATGGGCACAACTTATGCAAAAATTGTTCACGAAAAATGACCAAGAACAGTTGTTCATAATCTATGCACACTTGTTCATAACTTAAGTTCAGCACTATGAGCATGTTTTATGAACAACTGGGCATAGATTATGAACAAAATTTAATAGATTCTGAACAACTGAGAAAAGGCTATGAACAACTGTGAATAGGTTGTGAACAACTGGGCAAAGATTGTGAACAACATTTTCATAGATTCTGAACAACTTGGAAAAGACTATGAACAACTGTGCATAGGTTATGAACAACTGGGCATAGCTTATGAACAACATTTTCATAGATTCTGAACAACTGGGAAAAGACTATGAACAACTGGGCATATTATATGAACCACTGGACATAGTTTATGAACAACTATGCATAGGTTATGAACAACTATGCATACGTTATGAACAACTGGGCATAGGTTATGAACAACTGTGCATAGGTTATGAACAACATTTTCATAGATTGTGAACAAATATTTACATCTCCTGCTAATATTAAAGAAAGAAAATTTCATTTTATTTTCAAATGTCAAAATGAATTTCAAAATTCCAAGCGTCGACTGTGCTAACCTTCCACGTCTGTTTCTCAATTGTTTTTCTTGCCACAGGCTTAAAAATTGCTGCCACCACCTTCAAGACTTTAATTAATTCTAAATCTGGAAGAAAATTCAAAAATAATAATTAAATTAGTTCTTTATTTCATAAGTTTAAATTGTTTTTACCTTTGTTTGTTGGAAGATGATTTATAATTTTTTAGCAGCTGGAAATTTAACAATATTTTTGCATACTGCTATAATGTTATCCTTCAGTGAATTCCAGTTGTTAAGAAATAAGTTGGACTTTTCCGGGTACAAATTATGGAAGTCAATATCGATCTAAATATAAAAATATAAAGTTTTTATTTATATATTATATAAATTTAAATTTTCTACCAAACGATATCCGTTACTATGCGCATATAATGGGCAGTCGGAAAGTATAAATTGTAGCGGATGGATATTAATGTCCTGGCGCCGAAGAGCAAAGCTGGAGTTCCAGTTCAATTCCACCGTCTCCCAAGGCGAATTTCTTGTTTTTAGCCAAATTTTATCTTCTGAATCGATTCCTGATACCGAAATAGCACTTTCTTCTCGACTTTCCAATTCGGATTTGTTATTTGTTCTAACGCGGAGATATTTTTTAAAAAAACCGGATTTTCTGAGTGTTAAATATATGATAATAACTCAATACTTACCTCTGGTTTTCTTAATTTACACAATTATATATTTCTAAATAATATTAAATGATATATAACACACTACTGTCGCTTCTAAACACAACCAGTACTCTTTACACAAAGAACACAAGTGAAACTAACTTGCAATTACTGCATACTCATTATCCATATGTGTACGCATTGTTCATAATCTATGCAAAAATGGTCACAACTTATGCCCATCTACAACAAGATACACACATATCAAAATGTTGGGCAAAATCTATGCACAAGTAGGCATAACTCATGAACAATAAGTGTTAATAGTCGTTCATGCACAATGTTCATATATTATGATCAATTGAGTTTAATTTTCAAATAATTAAGCTATGAACAATGTTCACAAACTGTGCCCATTTTTTGTGTATAACTTATGCACAATTTTAATAGATTGTGCAGAATTTATGGTTATTAGGCATAATTTATGCGCAAAGCTGCATATTCAAAAATGTACCTTAACATTTTATAGTTATGAACAGCTTGTGCATTAATAATGCACAACAGTTTTCTCCGTGTAATTGTTTCAAAGAAGATATGTTAATTACGGTGTGCTTTTTAAATATCTAGCTTTCTTATAGTTTTGAAAATACGCTGGAAAATGCAACTCAAGTACTGCTTTAATATTTTCTACAAAATGCTTTGATAAAAAGTAAAAACTTAGAAGCGTTTATACGTGATTTAGATAGCCCGATAACGCTAACTGCAGCTTCTTCAAAAAATAATACTAACGGAGAAATATTTGCATTTCATTAAGTGATCTACCTTATACTTTAGGAGTGTGTTTTGATAAGGGTGATATGATGGTATGATGGTATGGTATGCATGATCGGTATTATGTGATATATGATATAATAGCAAAAAGAATAAATAATCATCCATTCTTCTTGATAATATATATGGTATGATGGGTTTGAAACAGGGACCGAAAATAACTGTTATTTTACAATTTTTAAATGAAAAAGACCCAATGAAAACATTGTGGAAGGACTTTTTCAAATATACCATAATGTTACAAATGGCCTCAGCTTCACGAATATTAAGTGTCTTTTCAATTTTCGACTGATTCTATAAAAGTTAAAAATTAACTGTAATTTTTTGCCTTTTATTTTTTCGGACAAAAATAACGGTTACTTTTGACTTTTATTTTATAGGTCAAAAATAACAGTTATTTTGTGACTTTTATTTTTTCCGTAAAAAATATCAGGCACTTTGTATTTTTTTAAAAGCCACTTGACCAATTATAAAACTATTTTATAACTATATACCACATGTAAATTGTGCGCACCGACGAGACGAAAATAATGGTATCAATAGTTCTTTAGTCGGTAAAACAGCCTTTAAAAAACACAAATTGCCTGATATTTTTGACCGAAAAAAAAATAACTGTTATTTTGACCGATTATTTTTACTGTTATTTTTGGCAGAAAATAACTGTTATTTTTGACCGCTAAAATAAAAGTCAAAAGTAACTGTTATAATTGCCCGAAAAAAGATAACGCACACAATAACTTTTATTTTTGTCGGAAAAAATAAAAGTTAAAAAAAACCAGTTAATATGTGACTTTTTCGATAAAATCCATAACCGGTACGGTCCTTGGTTTGAAATGATTGGTATGACGATGTGGTTTAGTTTTAGGAATATAATTTGATGTATAACATAATCAGTATTAGGTGTAATGGTTATTATAAAATGACCATAGTACAGGACCTAAGCCAAGGGAGAATTTTCTACATTTCTTCATTAGGGGCCTCGGTAGTTGAGGGTTAGTGTGCTTGACTGCCAACCCAGAGGTTCCTTTTTCGAATCCCGGTCTAGACATGGTCCTTCGCTTATCACTTTCTTAAATTCTTTTTTCATTTCTGATCGACTGAAATTAAAAATTTATCAATAAATAAAACTTTGGAAGTTGTAGTTGGCGGTTGAGATGTTTGTGAAATGAAATTGCTTAATGACGCGAATTGACTGAGGTAAAGGCATAACACTTGCCTCAGATTTAAATTCGCATGCTGATATAGCACTACGCCACACATAGAACATTCTACTCTTGTTTCACTTGATTTCACTTTCTATCCTACTTACCTATCTCCCCATTTCTGAACCAAGGCAGACTTGACTGAATAGGTTTGATACCTAGAAATCCTTGCTTCAAATTAAAAAAAAAAGTATTTTCCAAAATATTCAAAATATTTTTTAAAGCCTTGATAAACAAAAATAAAACTAAGTTATAATAAACACACATTTGTTTCAAAATGATTTTAAAATTTTATGTATAAATGTGTCTGATGTATATTTTTGGGCTCACACCGTATAAAAAGAACAACAATTTTTGCCTCTTGTGTGTTGTTATCTTATGTCAATATTTCAGCTCACATTGTAGGTCTTCATCAGGGTAAAACAAGCTCGATGGACAATAAGAAGAGTCACACGTTTGTCGACGCCGCTCAACGGCGGTTTTAAAAAAAATTTTAAATTCATTGTATTGTATTATATATTTATTACGTTATGGTAAAAAGTATGTTACGTTACGTTTAAAAGTTCAATTCAATCAGAAAATAAACAACAGAAGGCAGAAAAACATTAACGTTTAAGCGTTTATAAATTTCTATGCTGTCTTGATTTTATTATTTTTACCAATTCTTAGGTTAAGCTTTTTGCGATGGTACGTATATTATGATGGTACCACCTAAAGTATTACTGCATTTTCATAAAAAAAAAATTAAATAAAAAATTACTATTGTGACTTATATTACTATTATGGAACCCACATTTATGTAAAATACGCGCAACAAAGGATTAAAATTTCACTAATTCAAATATGAAGTCAGATTACAAAAATACAAAAAGTAATGAAATGAATAATTTGAAAATTATAAAAAAATTTCATGATCAGGAAAAAAATTTCTATATAAATATTTTTACTTTAACACATTTTTAGTAATAAACGCTTACAGCAAGGTGCAGAGAACAATCAAATACGATTGTTCTTTACAACTGATCATCATGTATAATTTCCTGCTTTCAATTTCTTATGAGCGAAAAAAAAAATACGCCGCAAAAATAAGCATTTAAGATCTCTCACAAACAAAAGTTATCTTCGCAAATATTACGAATGTAATAACTTTACTGCAATCGTCGTCGGTTAGCTAACTTATGATCGTTCGTTGGTTGTGATCGTTCGTTTTAAAATTCAATGAATAACTCATCGTGTGTAGATTGAATCTTTAATCAATTGTGAGCTTATTTGAAAATGATAAATTCCAACTCACCTGCTAAAACTATACAGAAAGAATATATTTGAAAAATCACATTTCAAGCAGTAAAAATTTAAGAAATAAATATTCACCCTTATCATTGAACCCGCGCTCACTCTCAAAACAGCGTCGAAACAAATATTTTCTATTATTGATAATTTTAATTTCGACGTTGAATGAACTATTTTATCGATAATGATTCCTCACTCAATTATTGAACAAACACCGTAGAACAACAATACAAACTTTTTGATCGACAAAAATTTGAGAGCGGATTCATTTCACTTCTCGAGCAAATATTGAGGAAGTAGAACTTTGTTATAAATTTCTCTTCAATTATCATTGGTATGGGTATTATGATTTACCAATTTAGGTGGATCATAGATTTAAGAAGCAGACATTTGATGGTTCAAATGAGGGTAATAGTCAACGCTTTTGAAAGAATCACGTTCATGACTTAAACGAATGCACGACATTCTAGCCTTTTTTTTGTAAAACGTGTGGACCGAATATATTTATATATATATGCAAATAAACTTAACAATACTAGGAACGGAAACAGTAACGGTGGTGGATTGCCACGCGGGCACACAAACTTTGAAACCTTTGAGAAGGTGCAGATTTATTTCTGTGCTGAGTATTTTCTTTTTTTTCAGCATCTTACGAAGGGAGGTACCCTAACTGATTGTGAAACAGTCAAAATTTCAACTGGAATTTCAATAGACCCACTGTTAAGACTGCTGTGAAATACCCACACCATGTGTAGAGCACGAAAACTCGATGTTCCAACTCCTCACCAGCTCAGTTTGGTAAACATGTTAAAATAATCTCAATCTCCTCCACATGAACAAAGATCATTAAAAAAAATTTTGTGCTATTTTTGAAGCCACAAACAGGCCTTTTCCTTTCTTTTTCCGTTTCCTGAGGCAGCACATTTCATGCAAAATGTTTTTATTTACAATTCTTTTGAAAATTAAAATAAAATTTGTTTATTTTTTTGACAAGTCTCAAAATATTGAGAGTACCGATTAAGCAGTTTGGTAGCGCGTTTTCGAAATTCTGTTCGACGACGAGCTGTTGGTGAAAGTAAGTTCTCGTCGACAATATTTACTCGACGCTGGTTCAAGGATAGGGGTGGTTATTTTAGTAGTTATTTGTCAGACAAGGCACTTCGAAAAATTTAATTTTTTTAGGCAAAAATTTATTTTCCTATTAATATTTAACACGCTCCCCATTTACCGAATTAACCAAGGGAATGCAGAAGAAAACAACGATTTTTTCTGCCTTTGAAGAATACGCTCACGAACAATTAAAAATTCAATCTTCTCATGGTGACTTATTTTTCGACTATATTTTAGCATAATAAATACTTAACAGAGGCAGGGAGTTAACATACAGTGATTTTTATGAATACACATTTCTCATGAGCGAACTTGTCAAAGCTATTGTTGGTTAGAAGCAGGGTACACTGAATAAGGTAGCCGCAACACGGAGAGCGCGACTGCCGCAAATGTCAAATCGAACTGCTTGAGCTGTTGTTGTTGTTGTTCTTTTTTTCGACAGCCAGTTGATTTTGACACTTTCGGATATGCGAAAGAGAGCACAGTCAGTTTTGCAGCAACCTTGTTATTCAACCATGGTTAGAAGTGCGTGGGAGCAAACAAACATTGCATTTAGTCTCTCGTGAGAGAACAGAAAGGCATTATATTTATGGCAGTTCGGTTTCTGATGTATTTGTCTTCATAAAATGCAATCGCAGAATGAGTTATCATGTAAAGATGGCATTTTTAATCGTTCATGAGCGAGTTTTTTTGCACTCTGGTTTATAGTTCTTTTCCTGGCTAACCCTAAATTTTTGAGATTTGTTTTTAAATGAACTCATAATCACCGCATATGGCGATTATCTTCAAAATTGCTCAAATCCAATGGACAGGAAAAGAAATATTTATCTTTACGAGTCAAAATTTGAAAATATAGATGTAATTAGGAGATATTTCTGGAACCTTTATACTTTATGAAAAAATCCTTAAACATTTTTTTGTTTTATATTTCATATTTTTAAATCTGATGTCGATTCATAAGCAATAACCACACATGTACCAAAATTGGTGATAAAAGATGTAACTGTGATAGTTTTTTTTTTAAATTTGATGTCGTTCCCAAGGAAAATGGTTTTACCTTATTTCGGGTATGAGGAATCGAACTGTGTCATTAGTTTTTTAAGTTTTTGGCACTTATTTTTTGTTGAAAAGTTTGCCGCAAAAGAAAGATTTTTTGGCTATAGCCCCTATTTTTTGGCTTGTTTTTTATATCTGGTTGGTTTTTTTGGCTACATTTCTTCGGAAAACTTGTTCATAATATCTCAGGATTTATCTTTTGTAAATATACCAAACACCAAAACAACAACATCACCACTCTGTCATTATAGAGCTATTGTGGGGGCCGTGATTTTGCCTGCTAAGTGTGAAATGTGCGGCCCAATAAATCTTGGCAGATCAGGGTTCGAATCACCATCTGGCAAGAAAGTATTTTTCAATACAAATAAATTTATCTGATCGGACGTCACCTCTAGGCCGAAAATAGCAAGCTTCAGATAGTAAACAATGCCATATAAAGCTTCTTGATAACATGAACTGGAGCCTTTTGGAATAGGCATAAAACATGCAGGTCCCGTTCTACGTATTTAATTGTACTGCTCGCTATTTGCTCTATTTGTATCTAAATTTTTGAAATATTTGAAAAAATCTTTCGATATAATTTTATTTTTGAACAGGTATTATTTATATTTTGTATTTTGGATTGCATGAAAATTTTTAATTTCTTTTGCAAAACTTTAAACTATATATATATAATTTTTTCTATGGATGTTTGCAGGGCCAAAGGTGCCTGACCAAATAAAATCGCAGGAAGCATAACTAGCAAGTATTAAACGAATAACAAAACAAAAAAAAAAAAAAAAATTAACTCGTATCCTTAAATTGCTTGCTCCAAAACCATAACAACAGAGTCTATTAACGACTACTTGGATAGCATAAATGGAGTAACTTCCAACAGAATTTACTCCAAGGTAGCTTCAATGGCAATAAAATTATTTTATGACTTTTGTGTTCGACAGACAAAAGCACACAACGCGCTAGTTTTTATTGCTGCCACTGATGGTCAGTCAGACAGACATACAAACAGTCAGTCAATCAATACAACGACGCGTTTCTGTGGGTAACGCGCTTAATAGGCGTACGGCGCAAAGTAGCAGTGCGACTCCTTTATGGCTCTTTGATCCTTATAATTTTTGCACATATTCACTATTGTTAAAGAGTTGTTGTGTGGTGGTTCTTTTTTATGTGCTCTTTGTGGTTGTTGTATTCTCGGAATAGCAGTGGGGCATCATTTTGACTAATGTGTGAAATTGAACGAAAATTGCATGGAATGGAACGATTGAAAAACAAAAAAATGTTTTAAGAAATGTGAATAACAACAACTGAGTTTTAACAATAAACGAAGCAAATAATCAGCAATTAGCTGGTTATTTGCAAACGTATGACGTGCCATAGGCAAACGACGACTGCGCCCTACAGAAAATCAACCACTTAACATTCAGTGATTGGTCCTTAATACCAGCAGGTACTCGCCGGAAAGCTCCAATTAAGTTTAAGTTCATTATTTTCGTTGGTTCTTAGATTGATTTCGGTTAGTACGAACAATAACTTAAGGTGCAAAATAATTTCTTGCTTCCTTTTCATGCTGATTAGCTTGAAAATCTATTTAATCATAGCAACAACATATACAAGACCGACGAAATTATTTGCATGCTCCCGCCGTGCTGGCAGCTACATTGCCACCATTCGACATCATTGTAAAAATTATGCATGAAGGCATAAAAATTCGATTGTCTGTTGATATGAAGCGATGCCATCCTAAACATGGTTTTGACTGTGTCCTGTGACCAGGTATAACTGCAAGTTGGCAAAAATGTGGGATGAAAGGATGCAAGAGAAGGTTTGCTGATGCCTGCTGCTGCTGTTGCTGCTTTGCATGAGAATTTATGAGTGTGAGTCGTAGTTGTCATTGTTGTTGTTGTTGTTGTTGTTGTTGTTGTTGTTGTTGTTACCACAAGTGAAATTACGACACAGCCGTTTGCAACTACAACAAAACAACAAAACAACAACACAACAACAACAGCAGCAACAGCAACAGCAACATCAACAGCTACGACAACAACCGGAATATTTGTAACCATACTAGATGGACAACGACGACGACGATGAATGTCTGTTGAATGCTACAATTTATGCCCCCAGCTTGAATGGCCTCAAGCTGTTCATTTGATGTTGACGTTATTGAATGCAAATTTTGAGCGAACAGTGCGGTTAGCATTACGCAATGCTTAAGTTTAAGCTATAGCTGTTGTTGATACTCCTAATCCACCACCAGCACCACACCCCTAATCTCCAATAACAGAAATTACTTCTTATTTTATCAAACATATATAGACTTAGTTCCCTAGTCCTACCTGGTGCATAAAAATACAGTGCGGCGCTCAGCTTCCAGCCTCTTTAATTAAGATCCTTTGTGAATAACAACAAGAGCAAAAACAAAACCATAATAAAACGCACGTTAAAGTTTTGTTTTGCCATATAAAATTGTTGTTTTTTTTTTTTTTTGTTTATCTCTCCAGCATTTAACCTTGCTCAGATCATAAAAGGGAGCCATTTATTGCTTACTGCGAATTGCAGTGAAACTGAATGGAACCTTAACGCCATAAACGCGCTTTAGTGTTTTATGAAAAATTTGCACAAGTTCTGAACTTTGTGCAGCAGCAAACAAAAAAAAAAAAAAAATATATATTGCCTATCCCAAGTTACATAAAACTAATCCATGAAATATACGATTTTCTAATTATATGAAAACAAATCTATTAAGTTTCTTTTAGCTTGTAATTAAAACTAATTAACTTCTCAGACATCCATCAGTTTTAAGAATCTGAGCAAATTAGTTGCACAGTGACGACTGTAAGAATTGTTTTTAAGAATATTATTGTAATGCAGATAATCAGGGTACTTAACATATGGTTCTTTGGAGTAAAGAGTGAAATTTACTCATTTAGCAAATAGGCTGGTTACAGGCGTGCCAAGTACAAGAACGCAAACTAGATAGAATTTCACAGTCGCTTATTAAAGTTCTGATATTGCGCTGAAAATTATTTCGTTTTTTTGGCACAGAAATCATTTTTTAATTTTTGCTAGCGTCAAGTTAATGTCGTCATTGAGAGCTTGCCTTTCGATAAGCATTCAAAAGTGGCAGGTAGATAAATTTTCAATGTCACGTAATGTTTCAAGGAACATGGATGGCATAACAGTTCCAAGAAATAAACTGAAAAATTGGTTCGGTGGGCGTTTGATTGAATGTTCAAAGATATCAAAATTGATCTTGAAGCGAAAATGAGTTCATATCGTATGAAATCAGGTCAAAACCCTTGGTCGTCTGGAAGCGGGAGAAATGGATGCTTATCTAACACCCCAACATCTAGCGTCAGACTTTTTTTGTCAATGAAAATTTTGTCAAAGATTTAATACAACTTTTTAATTAATTATACGTCTAAAAAACCTGTACTACTTTTCTTTCTATTTACAAAATACAAAAAAGAGTAATATAAAGAACGGAAATTTGCCTCTATTGATAGAACTGTTCTGTAGAAACTAGTGTCCGACCAATTATTCGGCTTCAGCTTCGGTAATCGGCATAATCGTCCAATATTTGAACCTTCGGCATCGGCTTCGGCTTCGGCCGAATTAGCCGATTATTTTTACCGAATGTTTTTGCTTTACTAAACAGTTTTTTTTATAAGTTTTTTGAATTTTTTTTTAATGATTCAGTGAACTCCGTTCATAATTCCACATTTAGAACATTTTCCATCGTTTGTTCAGTTTTTCTCTCCTTTTCTGTTCTTTCATGAGTTGGTGTTCACTCGTTGAAAATTTTATTCAAATGATAAATCATTTCTTATGAATTGGTTCGTTTTTCATACCAAATTTCTTTATATTCGGTCCAGTCGTTCAGGCGTTATTGAGCCAAATATATTTTATTACTTTAAGCACCCCCTATCAAAAGCTTATAATATGAAAGTTTTCTATGCTTGACGACACTTTCGATAACTTCATGCTGAAGAAACAGAAGATACTCAATAACATCGCGATTAGACGGTAGCTTTGTTAAGTTTGTGTTAATTTTCACGAAGCGCATTTTTTATGAATAGCAGATAGTTTGTTTTTATTATTGAAAATATTGTGTTCGCTTGTGTGTGGTGTTGTGTGCCTTTTTCTTTAGTTGCTGCTTTGCTTGTTAGATTATTTTTTTATGTAATAATTTGGCTAAACGGTCGACGGGCTAAACGACTGGAGCACTTTTGATAAAACTGTACGAAGATTCTTCTTACCTAGTAATACAAGATAGACTTTAAGAAGTTATAAAAACTTTCGATAAAGGGCGCTTGAAGTAATAAAATATATATGGCTTAATAACGCCTAAACGATTGGCCCGAATGTAAAGAAATTTGGTATGAAAAACGAACCCAAACGAAGGCTAAAGTCCAACAGGGAAAACGAACTTTACTAAAATTTTGATTCGCTGTAACTTTTTTTCGTACGAAATGTTTAATGATTTTTTTATGAACTTTTGTTATATTACAAAAAATTTAAAGTTTTGGGGGTGCTTGTGTTCTAATTGAGACCTATCCAAAGATATACTTATTTTCACGATCGGGTTAAAACTGGTGAAGTTATACAAAAAACACCATTTGGGGCAGATTTCGGGTTCACAAAAAAAAATTTGTATTGTTCTGAAATCTTCTCAACATAAGCTTTCATATTAGTGGCGGTAAATGCAAACTTTTTTCTCCATATGGGGAGATCCACCTTAATAATCATGCATCATGTAATAAAATGGACGAGTTTTAAATGCTATATCTTTTTAATGAACCATAAAAATCACTTTAATTTTTATATCATCAGAATCCTCTTATTACGTTGTCTAAAAAAACAAAAAAAAAACAAAACAAAGTGGCCATTTCAGCCCTTGAAAGAACTTTGACCGAGCTTCTTATGATCAATTGTGTTGTGTGTGTTATTAAATGTTTGCACACAATTAACCGAGAACTAGACCTACATATTTTATGCCGACTCCGAACGGCTAAAATTCATGTCCTCAAGAAGCTTTACATGGCATTATTTACTCTCTGAGGTTTGCCATTGTCTGCAGAGAGGTGGTGACCGATCAGAAAAATTTTTTATTGAAAAAAACTTTTCGCCACGGCTGGGGATCGAACCCGGGCTCCGAGCATACTAAGCCACACACTTAACCTGCATGCCACGGTCACCACCATTATTATGTTGTTTATTTTACATTAATTTCAAATTTTTTCACCCGTGCCCATTGGAGATATTTGACCCCAAAATTGGGGGAAAATTGAGATTTCTTATTTTTCAAAGCGATGTAACCCAAAAAGTTTATGATCTAGTCACTTTTAAAAATGTATATTTTAAGTTCTTACTAAGACGTACCTAATACTAAAAAAATAGGTCTGTCACTAACTTCTTTATATTACAATTTTTTTCAAAGTTATCAAAAATTACGATTATTTTCGGAAACTTTAACGTTTTTTTTTAAATTATGTAACATCCCAATTAATTTTTCTGATATGCAAGATAATAGCCAAGGTATAATTAATATTATGTTTATTCATTTATTTCTGTATGTTTAATAGGAGCTGAGATATGATCATTACCGCAAACTCTATAAACTACGAAAATCGCTCGTGGTTGCATAATAACCATGGTCGCCATTTTGTAAATTCAACAAAAAAAAATTTTTAATGCAGTTTTAAGGTGCCGAAACATTACAAAATTAATGTATAAAAATAAAAATTTTTTACAATGATTGACCGACCGAATTTGCTATTTTGTGATCAATCTCGGCGGAATGACCCAGTTAGTATCAGTTAGTAGCTTTTCTCGACTGGGTTGAAAATTGATAACATTTTTTTTCTACGTTATCCTGACGTCAATAAATCAATTACGGAAACATCCGAATTTTGTAGAAAAACTCTTACATTTAATTCGAATTAATGATTTCATTACGTTTTTTTGTACTGAAATTGTAAATGAATATATAACAAAAGCAAAGAATACATTTTTATAATTTTTTTGACTTTAAAACATTTGTTTGTTATTCGGCTTCGGCCTTCGGCTTCGGCCTTCGGCCGATTATATACATTTGGTCGAAGAATCGGCTTCGCCTTCGGCAAAAATTCACATTCGGTTGGACACTAGTAGTAACTTAGCATTTAACTCACGTGAATAAGTCTATTTTCGTACTATGAACTTTTAGTCCAATTTACCAGTTTTGTAAGTTTTAGGCCGAGAAGCATTCCGATACTCAAAACATGGTGAAAGAAAGGGCAATCGAGAGGGTTAAAACTCTCCTCTCTATGCCAAAAGTAGCAAGTTTTAATCAGAGAAATTTCTTCTGGCAAAAATACTAAAAGTGTTGACAAACGGCTTAAAATCAGCTCTATTTCCAAAAGATTTTTTCTTACTCTCACACTTTTGACTTTTAATTTTTACTTCCAAAAGTATGGAAACAGACCTAATGTGTTAATAAACTTCATAAAATTTAATTACATTTTTATTCAAATTTATTTTAAAAAAGTTTTTTCAAAATTAAATTTTATTTTACCTTTAACTGTATTACTTTCTTCAAACTGTATTACTTTTGAATGCAAAAATGGCCTCATATATATAACCTTATTTGATATAACCTTTTTTGAATGATAAGAATATTGACGAACTCCTTTCGGCACCAGAGCAGAGTTGCAACTCATACACTCACTCACTCACATAAACCAAGGTCTGGTGACTTCCCGTAGTACCAGTTTTAAAGTCTTTGGTCAGACCACGTAGCAAATTTCTACCAGTTGAGCACATCACCGCTTCGGACTGGAAGTCAAAATTTTGACAGAGACAGTAAAAATGGCAAACAAAAATCACTTTTTGTTTTAAAAATTGTTATCATTATCTTCCTCAAAGAGATAATGTACTAGTACAGTGTCATATCTATGATTTACTTTAAGGGACTTTTAATAACCAAAATATATAAGTACTTAAAAAAAAAGTTTAAATTGTTATATAATTTTTTTTTTATTTTTTTTTTCTTTTTGAGATCATCACTGCTTTAAAGAGTAACGACTAGCAATTTTTTCAATAATCTTTTTCGGTTTGTGCTATCGGTAATGGATAAATATGAACCTTTGAACACAGATCAGATCAGCAATTGTTGAATTTGTGCAATAGTGCAATAACGTGTCGAGCAATAACGAGTTTGCAAATTACCATTTTCAATATTATGTAACCTTGATACCGTTTTAGTAATTATTATGCATTTTTATTCTTCGTGTGACATAAGGTTTTTAGTTAGAAGGCGTAACACATGTGGTCTTACGTGTCCAACTCTGTTCTTAAGGGTCAATCAAATCTTAAAAAAATTTAGTTACATACATACTTTTGACATTGTTATTGATGTTCAAGGAGTTATGAACATATAACTATAAAAAAACTATAGAAAATATAAAATTTAAAGCAATTAAACAACTTGATTTCATTAATATTTAGAAAAATGTTTTTATACAGATATTAAAGGAAACAAATCCTGTATATGTCGACGTAATAAAAAGGCGACTATCTTGCCTCTAATGTAAAAAAACCACAGTTTTTGAGTTTTCTTTAATTCAAAACAAGGGGATGCACATTAGGGCGTATAGAATTAAATTTTTTTTCGAATTTCACATTCTAAGAGGTCGCAAAAGTTGCATGTGGTTTTCAAGATCTGTCAAAAAAATTTTATGCAAATAAAAGGACATCTTCTTCTCCCGCAAGGACAAAGTTGTTTTTTGGGAAAAACAGCAATAATACCGAACTTAAAATGCTCACAGTTTTTACCCACAGTATCCTGTATGAAGGATATATTGGAAGAGAAAGTTATACTCGAGATAGCACAAAACTTTTGATTGCAACCATTTAGTCTAAATTTTGATGGCATTGATTTAAGTGTTGGCGTATTCCTTAAAAATTATGAATTAAAAATTTGCATAGTTTTTGCATGTGGGCATCTCCCAGTGGCATGGACGCGACATACGCACGGTTTTAATAACTCGAAAAACAAGAAAGAAATAAAATGAGCCAATATGTATTTTAAGTGCTCTAACGCGATAAAAGAGTGCTACATTTAATAAAAAAAATTGGCGAGATTCAGTACAAATTAGTACAAAGTAATAAGCAATCATTCAATGGAACGGACGCGACAAAAAACAGAAGTTTTTTTAAGCTCATATAGAAATATGCAAAATTTTGCTAATTTTGATAATTTTTTTTTATAAATAATATAGATGTTAATGTAGGTCAAAGGATAATTCTTCGTAGACTTATGAAATATGAGAATTATCTCTTTCCTTTTTTTAAATAGATATAGCACGAATACGGACGCGACATCATGGACGCGACAAATTTTTCCAACAGCAGTAAAATACAGTAAAGATGTTCATGATCAATTTTAATAAAAATGCATCAATATAAGTTAAATTCAAGTTACATAGCAGCAGGGGCGCAACCAGAAATTTTTTTTGGGGGGGTCTTATCATATGTAGAACTTATATATAAAAACAATTTTACGTAAGTACAGCAGCTGAGTTGTAGCGATAAGTGTATATTTTGTGTTTTTTTTTTTTTTAATTAAAACGATCTGTTCGGCTAAAATATTTTGCAAGCACCACTTGTAGGCCGTTTAATGAATTTTTTTCTTATTTGGCAGTTGTACGAAGGTTATAAGGCTTGAGCTAAAATATTTTCATTTTTACTCGGGTCCCAATAAGGTCAGCAAATATTCAATATTTTTCTCCCCACACATTCAGAAAAAAATACCTACTTTTCTCCGATAAAAAATTTCTCTATTTTCTATAATTCAATTAGAATAAATTTTCAAATAAATATTTCTTCACTTGTGGGAAATGGAAATATTTCAATGTCTCTAATAATGATAAGTATTTTTCTCGCACAAAAAAATTCTCTTTTTTGATAAAAAATTCATTGTGCGAAGTATTTTCTTCAATAAAATGAAATCTTTTTTCAAAAATAAAAATGTCTTATTCTCTAAAAACGATATATTTTTATATATTTCCCTTTTTCATGGAAGCTTTTTATCATTTTTAGGGATTTTTTAGTACCACATTTAGAGAAAAGCATTCTCTGGAGCAAACTCTATAACATATTTGAGTGCAATGAAAATTTTTCATCCATACATCAATTCTTTGTAAAAATACCCAATTGGCTGGCACTAGCTTTAAAATTTGTCCTTTAGTGAACACTAATTATGCTCAGTTCTCAAAGTAAAAACCGCTCAATTTCTGACACCTTGGGATGAAAAACAAAGAGTCTGAATTTGAAAAAATCTATTGGTATTACTTGTCTAATGCGCAAATGCTGACGAAATCGAAATAATATATTTTTAACGATAGTTCTTTCCTACACTTTTCCAAAATCTCTTAATATTTGCGCAATTTTGAGGGATTTTCATGAAACTGATTTTGAAAATCCAATGGAAGATTATGAATAAGGCATATAACTATATTATGTCACTGGATGGGCGAACAGAAGAAAAATAAAACCAACATATTTTTACCTAATTAGCCATAATTCCTTAATATCGGATAATATTTTAAAATTTAGAGAAATTTTCTGAAACGGATTTTGGAAACAAAAAACAAATTTTCCGCTTGGACTTGAAAGGCCTTGGATTTTGGAAACAACGATGGAAAATTAGAAATTGTAAATTTTTTTCTCCACTTCCGGAAGTCAATTGGAATTATTTTTATAATGAATAACATGACTTCACTATAAACTTAATTCTGTAGAGTTTGTGTTATCGATGCTTAAAAAATGACTTTAAAAAAGGACGAAATATAACAATTTAACGGGAAATTTCTTTGATTTTTTCAGTGGCGAGTGATTCAACCGATTTTCCTCAAATTTAGGCTTTTTTACTATGTCTTACTTTTTAATTAATTTGTTTCCAAATATTTCAAGTTTCCTCCATGCTAGAAGTTGACAAGATAACTCAAATCGAAGTATTGCCAACAACCCTTCAAGTGGTCAGAATCTTTTTAATAATAAACTGTTTTCTTCAGAATGCATACCCAAGATAAGCAAAAAACTAAAGATTTTCTTGGTACACTAAAAAAATTTTGGAAATTTTTTGTGTTTACAAACTCTATTGAAACTCCAAAAAGTCCATATTTTGTCATTTTCGAAAAGAGGTTGTTTTAAATACGTGTACAATATGTATTTTTCATGATATTCACATGAATTTAAATTTATTGGAAAATTATTGAGCTCTTCTTTCCATTGATATATCGTATGTTGCGGTTTAACCAAAACTAAGTGCCACACAATTATAAAAATTGTGAGAAATCGATATTCGAACGCTTCCTTCAGCTCAATTATTATTTAATTGCCATAATTACTGTTTAATTTTGGCAAATTTTGGTGGATATATAAAATCCGCTGTTCTGCCGATATATCCCAAAAACTGTAATTTTTAGCCTTTTTTTTAAAAATAAAGCATTTTGCAAGTTACACAACTTTTTTTTTTTGTTCAGTATAAAGATCGTTTTCAGAATGCTATCATAATAATTTTGATATACCAATACTGTCATTTTTTACATAGTTACTTTTTATTTAGCTGTAGAAATAAGGAAAACTGTTTTTACTTCTGAACTTTTTTTCAGGACCAGAATTCTCTAAAAACCATTTGGAAAGATGGATTTGTTACGGCTTTTTTAAAGCACGTATTGAATTTCAATATGTTCTTCATCTTAATATCAATGTTTTATTAAATAAAGTATATCGTTAATGCTTTTACTTCTTCAGTTTAATTGAATTTTTTCTATGTTTTTTACCTATAGTGCCTTACCCTGAAAAATCCTTTAGCTGCGAACTTGTACTTTGTTGCATGTTTTCAAAAAATTATGCTTAACTTTCTTGGGCTACTTAATGAGTTCTGAGATCGAGTAGTTCTATAGCAGTTAGCGACAAATCCACTGCTAGGAAGATATTGATACTTCATCGTTTCATTTGATTTTTTTTTTTATTTTGTTGCCCGTTTTGTGTACAGGTTTATCGGAAATATTTTAAACTTTTTAAATAGCTACATAAATTATTCTATGCAGCAACTCAGAATAATTCTAAAAAAAGCTGAATTAAGTGCCTTGCATTAATCAACCTGCTCTAGTTCATGCATCAAAAGCAACAATGTTGCCAATGTTGTTTCCAGCCCATCGAACAACACAACATGTTGATGATAATTATGCCAATGTTGATGCATTTAACAAATCTGTGAAAATTAAGAATACCTGCAGAGTTTATAAATAAAGCAAAATCGAGTGTGTGTCTTAAATTAAATGCAAGATGTGGATTAATATTAAAACAGGATTAAAACAAAATATAGCATAAAGTGCAGGAAAATTTAAGAAAATTGTTTTCAGTTCTTATGATAGTGATTAGAAAGAATATCATAGTTATCAATAGTAAATAATGAAAAGGTTTAAGAAAATAATGATCTTCTAAAAAATAGTCTCTTGTGTGAGTAATTTATAAATTTTGTTATACAATTACATAAATGTCTAACCAAAACTAAATACAGCTTTTTGACAGTTTTTAAAATGACTCAAAATGCATTTTTTTAATATAATTTTTTGCTGCTTTAATAGAGGTTCATGATGAATGATCTCCGAATGCTTACTTAAAAGCATACTTATTTTTTTCCACCCAAAAGTGAAACCATAATAATCAGAGTTTCTACGATGCAGCAAACATTACCGAATTGCAGCCTTAACCAACGCTGAATGACCGCACCACCCGCTGCTTGCGTTCATAACAACTTTCTACATTCATTATTTTTTTTTACATAATACTAATTTTGATTTCACTATTGCTGATCATATTTATTACCTGCACACTGACCAATGCAGCGCCAACCCCCACCCCTCTACATGCCATCACATGTATCCTTCTATCATTTTGTAGCATATTCAATTCACATGCCAGTCAATTTTAATTTAACTCATAAACCACATGCAAACGTGTGAAAATGTAATTTTTTTTTTTTTTTTTGGTTTTTTCTTAATTTACTTGGTTTGGTCTGTTTGTTTGTTTGGGCTGAATTTACATTCAACCCTCGGGTGCCAACCAAGGTGAATGTGGTGTGCATTTCTATAGTCTGTGTGAGTTCATAAGTCCTGGCGCTGATATGCAATCTATTTGCGCTGCGTAGACGTGGTTCAGTCACAGAAAAAAAAAAAATATAAAAAAAAACAAGAAAACATAAACAATTTTCTGCAGTTTCGATTTCATTTATGCGAGTAATTTTTGCATGGCCTGCAAACCGCCTTAGTTTGTGCACAAAAAACTTCAAGCATAAAAGGAAGCTCATTAGTATTATTTAACTGTGAAGTATAGTTTTATGTTGCGCTACCAAATTTTTATTGCTTGTTGTTTTTTTGCTGGTCTAAACATCATGCATCTGTCACTTTTGCTTACATGGCTTATGGCACGCATAACTTTTGTTTTGATTGCAATTTCAAAAGAAATTTCACTTTAACCAGCTTTTAGCTTGCACCCAGACCTTTTGTCCTTGTCCTAAAATATATACTTGTAGACATATTGAAATTATTATTTAGTTTTTTGGTGCCTTACTTTGCACAAAAATAAAAGCAGCAAATATTGGCTACATATATTTTATTGCGTCGTTAAATTGGCATGTAATTTCAACTGCTTTACCACAATTTCCAATGTGTGGCCAAGACTGTCGAAATGAAAAAAAAGAAAAAAAAAACAAAACCAACAATATTTTCTAAATGTCTGGCAGCACAGCAACAACCTTGCAAAAAACGTATGCAGTTTTACGATTATATGGCAGACAATAAATTCGAAACTAAGCAAGTGAAAATACAGCATAAATGTTGGCCTTTAAACTTAGTGCCTGGGTTGAATCGGTGCTAAATTTCATTCAGAAAAAGAAATGCAGAAAACTTGGTGGGTAGTAAGAATCGAAGGAAAGTTATTAAATGGAGTGTCTCAAGCAGTGCATTAGTCATTGAGGTATGCAAAAATAGCAAAGGTGAGTTTTGTAAATTCTTTGAGTAGAACTGGTTGTTGGTACTAATGATAATTTTACAATTTCTACAACTGTTGTTTAAATACCTAGAAAATGTTTTCGAAAAGAACATTTGTGGCGTTTCTACTTCTAAATTATGAAATAAAATTAAAAGAAATATTTATGAAAAAACAATGAATTGGCCATATCAGCCCTTGAAAGTACTTGATCAAGCTTCTTATGAGTAATTTTGTTGTATGAATAGAGAAATAGACCTTTACGTTTCATGCCGACTCAGAACAGCTAATGTTCATGTTCTCATGAAGCCTTACAAGACAATCTTTATTGTCTGAGGCTTGCCAATATCTGTCTCTTGAAAAAAAACTTTATGCATGATGTGAGGATTGAAATCGGGGTACCGTAGCTTACTGGTTCGAACACCACATACATAGCACGCTCTATCACAATTGCCACAAAAAATTTATCTACACAATCAAAAATGTAACTTCCAAAAGATTTAATTTTCGATTTTTATAAAGGTTTCAACATCGATATAACTGATAGGAAATTTATGAATACCGGTTCGAAATTTTCTCAACCTGATGTACTGACACTGTGCAGGTAAGTTTCAAAATTTTGTTATAAAGTTTGTCTGGAAGCTAGCATGCTTCGATTTAAGCTTTCGCAAAGTAATTTATCAAAGTCTAGAGACTTGTGAGTTGAATCTGAGACAAATAGCTTCTCTGAACTTATGAGCAAAACAACTAATTCTCTCTGGATTTAACGTCGAAATAACTTGTGAAGGCGGGTTTCAAGTTACGAGAAGTGAGAAAATTAGAACGCAATCAATGAGTAAAAAGAGTTAAACAAGAAAGCCCGTGTTCATATCGCAGATAGCTTAATACAATTTAACATATAAATTTAATATAAATTTTATAAATATTCCTTCCCTGCAAACATTTGGAAGACGATTGGAAGAGAAGTTGATTTTGCGATGCACTTGATGGGTTCTGTTTGCGATGCAGTCGATGGGTTCTTGATCGCTTTAAGGTTGTCCAAGGTATGAATTCGCGATTCACAAACAATTTTCAATATCTTCCTTCACTCATTCCAACAATTGTTGGATGAACTCGTTTTAATTATTCAAGCAATATTTTCAAAGTTTTCCACTCGCTCATTCCGGCGTTCGTTCCAAGATGGATTGCGTTTTGATTGCCCAAGGTATGAATGCCAGATTCAAAAAAATTATTTAAAGCTTCCTTTGCCAATTAATTGTCCAAGCAATATTTTCAAAGTTTTCCACTCGCTCATTCCGGTGTTCGTTCGAAGATGGATCGCATTTTGATTGCCCAAGGTATGTCTGTTTCGAAAAAATTATTGAAATCTTCCTTCGCTTATTCCGGTATTATTTAAAATATGTCTTTCCAAAAATGTTCAAAATCTCTCATTGGAATATGAAGTATGCTTTAAAAAGTCATTAAAATTAATCGAAGAGTTGAATTAGCAAAATTCACCGAATTGGAACAGGACAATTAAGAGTCAATGTTTGCCGAGCCCGCTAGCTTAAACTTTAAAGCAGCTTGTAACGTTCAACAACGATGCTACGCAATAATCGCTGAGGACTCCCAAAACAAATTCTCTCCCATTGTTTCTCAACGAATCGCTTAAGACCCCTCTCGACGATTCCCTCTCGTGACTTCTCTCAGTAAATCGCTTCTATGGCCTCAGCTGCATGTATTTGGCGATACCCGCATGTCGCTCAAAATAGCTCGGCGGTGATTATCTTATCTTATAAACGATTCGCTGAAGATTCTGATGCGATTGAAAGTGTCTGAAGGGTTGTTTCCTTTCGGTATTGTTTATATTTGAAATTAAAAAAACCACTATTTTCTTTCAATTTTATTTTGTTTCTGAATTTGTATGATCGTTAGCGTGCTTCGTAGAGGTTTTGACGAAACACCAGTACGCTTCCAAGGCAGCTACTATTTTACTTGTGAGCGCAAGGCTGTACATTTGTGGGCGAATCCTCGATAGCTTGCTCTGTAAAATTTTTGGCGAAGCACCAGCCAGCTTCCAAACAGTTTCTAGATTGCTTGTGAGAGCGAGGTAGTTAATTTGATAGCGAATTCTCGTTAAGGTGCTTCGTAGTGGCATATGTGAAGCAGTGATGATATTTGATAACTTTGGAGGGGACTTTTTATTCTTCTGAAAGTTATTTTTCGGACGCGAAAGTACTTTTTCTTAATCTATACATAAATAGGTGTAGAGAAAATAGATAAGAACAATTTTCTCCCGTATTTCTCAACCGATTTTGATAATTGTATTTATAAATGAATCGTAGTGCGGAGAAGAAGTGCACCAAATATATTATATCTTTAATTATAAAAAGGCAAAGAAAAAATTCGTCGAATTTCGACCCCACGCGATACTAGAATGATTAAATAAGCTTTTGTTTTGTTGCTGAGGCACAAGGAGTGGGACAGTGATACATTGAGTTCTTTATTAACGGCATTTTGATACTCAGGAATCCTAAATTTTGTGAGGTTCGACAATAAATTGCTTTTGAAAAAAACAAATTCGGGGTGGCGTCGGGTTAAGTTGTGCCGCATCGGTGTTAAAGGTTAGTGAAAAATGGAAAAATTAGAAATTAGAAATAAGTAAACAACCTCCATAACCGCACAAGTGTTGCCTCTAAAGGGGTGAAATGTTCGCCGACGCCCATTAAAATTTTTAGGGAACATACCTGCCCCAATCTCCAGTTCCCAAACAAAATTGATATTTTTAAGAAATTTGACCCCACCACTTCTAGGGTGCGCCTAGTAGGGTAAAATGTGTATGACCACCATTGGTTTTTTTCTTTCTAACATTTAATCGCACATACCTACACTCTATTTCCATCCCTTAAAGGGGCTCCTATGTACATATTTTTTTAATTTTTAAAACATTTTTTTTTCTAAAATCGGCTTCCATCGCTCAGGGTGCCTTCTAAAAGCTTGAAATGAGAGACTGACCCACAATAACTTGTTTTCTTCAAATTTGTATCGAGCATAACTGTTGTAAATAAGAAATTTTATAATTGTAAGAAAATTTGAATCAAATTAATTTTTTTTTTTTTTTCATAGGGTGGATTTTGAATTCTTTCGATTTTCGGTGACGACTTGAAGCAAAAATATTCTTTTCTAATATTACGCCTCTTTTGGTGGCGTCGTTGTCAACGTGTAGATTACGCAATATTTTTGGCGCTTCGTGGTAATCTTCGCGCTCAGCCCAGGTTTCTGTATTTGTAGCAATCAAATCAGTTGAAAATCCGAAGCGTGCGAAAAATGTTGCTTTCTCAGGAATGACACAATGGCTCAAATCTTTTTATAATTCCTGTTTCACTTTCTCCGATGCCAATTGAATCATTTTTACACCTCTTTTTAGCCAATAATGTTTATTGGACAAGCACGTACTTGATTTCCGTTGCTGCCGATATCCTCGCTATCATCTTCCTCGTCTTCTTCGTTGACATCAACGACATTATCTGCCTCTATAACTATCTAGCTGTGTTCATCGTCAGACGATGCGTCCATCTGAAAATCTATCTAAACATTTTTCTGAACGGATAACACGAATACATACTGTTAAACTTCTCTTTGTGAATGTATTTTAAGAAAACAATTTTTTCAGTCTAAATATTGAGAACATAATCTTAATCATGCATGACGTTTACTTTTTGATGGTTAGTGTATCTGTTAGTAAGTTTTTGGGCTAAAAGGAGTTGGGGACTTTCGAAAGTCGAAAGGAGGTAAAAAAGTGGATACCCACTACAAATATCTAACTAAGTAATACTAAGCTTACAAGCAGCTATTTTTAAGAGAAGCAATATCGTGGCTGTTTCATTCGAGAGCGAACCTCTAAACTAATCCAAAGATTTCACACACCTTCTTACGGGGGAGAGAATATGCTCCTCACAAGAGCTTGTTGAAAGCTCAGTTATTGGTTGGTCACTAAGACCCAAGAAAAAACCACTGATCGTGTTATTTTATGTGGAAAAGTCGAAAAGATAAACTAAAAACAAAACATTAACCTTTTTTAATATTTTCTGAATAATTTCGACGTTTTGTTCTGATTTCTGTTGGTTTTTTTTATGGATCTTTAATAATCTTGTTAATGCTTTGTGGAAGGTTTGTTACATATATCTTTTTGATACGTCTATATTTAAAAGAAAAAAAATAACATAAAAGCAAAAAGTCGTAAGTCTGCTTGATGCGTTTCAGCTGATTGATATTAAAAAAACTTTGATTGTTCGACTTTGGGCTCAAACCGATAAGGCTTAACTATATTTAAATAATACAGCCACACAAAAAAAAAACAACGTTTTGGTCTGGGTATGGAACCTTGTTTTCTATAAAAGCCAATAACGAGGCTTTTATCGGTTTTATCACAAATCAACATTTATTTTTTAAAAATACCTAATTCTTTCTGGCTAACCAGGGGTTTTGTGGACGCTGATTATGATACTGAGGTCAGTAAGGCTCTATTGTGTCAGTTTCAAGGTCATTTGAAGGTCAAACCAAAAAAGGTTTGGGAAAAAATCTGAATAATACGTACAAAAGCACAAAAAATGCTTCACCCCGACGTGATAGGGTTAAGTAGACCTTGAATTTGAATTCAACGACCCCAAAAACATATAGAATAACATATAGTCTGCTTCCTAGGCAAGAATGATTTTTTTTTCTTTGTGTAAGAAAATGAAGAAAATTTTAATTATACACACTAAAAAATTTCCAAAAAAAATTTACACCGGTGAGCGGATATTAAAATTTTTAACACCGAACGGTGTTAATTTACACCGCTTACCCGGTGTGAAATGAAAAACTTATCCGATCGATGTGAAATCAGAAAGGCAAAGAAAAAGATAAAAATTGAAATCACAAAATCATTGACAGACAAATTGAAAACTTAAATTTCTCAAGACTGAAAGCGAAAATTTATAATTCATAGTCATGTTCGGCAAAACGGTTCCGTGGAAAAGAGGCTTTTTTAGTCGACTTTTTAAAATTTGAATGAACTCAATCTTTTTGATTTGATTTTCGAGCATGTCTGCCATTTTATTTGGTACAACATGTTTTGACCCTTTTGAATAAATAAAAATTCTACAAATATCCCATTGAAAAACAAAAAATTACACCGTTCGGTGTTAAAAATCATCATTTTGCGTGTTAAAAATAAACACCTAACAGGGTTTAACATAGACATCCTATCGGATATTTATTTATTTACCGATCGGTGTGAACAAAATATCCCCTCTCAGACATAAAGTTGTAGCACTTTGACACGGTGTTTTTTAACACCGAACGGTGTAGGACGCCCTGGAACACCGATCGGTGTAAAATTTCAATACAAATTTTTTAGTGTGTATTATTTTTTTATTAATTTCTCTCTATTAATTTCTCCTATTTCTCTCCATAAGGCGCTCTGTCATGTACGGCACCTAAGATATATTATAGTGCACTTTATTTAAAAGCAATTTTTTGTTTAAAGTCGTGTCCAACTTTTAACGTATTATCTTTTAAATTAAAAAAATAAAATTAAACAATAATTTTGATCCTGTGAGCAGCCAAATATTTTTCTTGATATTTTTTTCGAATTTTAAAAATATTTCTCGGTACATTTTTATTAAAAACGATACTGCTCAGGAAAATACAGAAGAAATAATCTCGGTCATCACATGTAACACACTCTTGCCAGAGTAACCTTGACCTTGACCTCCAAGTATCAACTTCCAATGACTATTTCTTGTAAACAGTTCGATGCAACTTCTGCCGAAAACAAAGCTTTATTTCGTAACAGCTTTACATCATTCACTGCTTATGTATTAAAGCACAACCACACATAAAAACTAAAAGTAAAAAAAAAAATTTACTCTTATAACTGACATTATTGAAAGCATTACAGCATCCATTCATTGGTTTAAACAGCTCCATTAGCTGCTAGTAAATTACTTGTTAACAATATCATGTGAACCGGACAGGCACGGAATTCATTGTAAAACAGTTTTAAAAAAATCAACGCATGCATCACTGGACAATATTTTATCACTAGCTTAAAAGATCAGAACGAATATTACGACAACAACAGGAACTTTATGCTAATGCTTAAAGAAACTAGAAGATATAGAAGAAAAATAATAGTAAGAAAAAGAAAAACAGAAGAAATGCTAATGTCAGCGACTACGTCTTAAATGCTCATTCGTGTCAATTTAGTAGAAAAATCTTAATAAACTTGTTACTTTATGGTTTCATTTTGTGAAACCGGCGAATGACCAACCAGCAAGCAAGCAAGCAAGCAACTTCATCCAAGAAGAACAAAAAAAAGAAAAATTATATATAAAAAAAAACAGGCAAACCATTTGCGACATAGCGCGCTCGAAGCCAATGCGAAGCTGAATGAATTCAATTATTTTCAAAATTATTGGAATTTTTATGGAACGCTCTTAATTGAATACCATGGCATTAGAAACACTGACTGGTCTAAGCTGAACAGTACGAGAAAGAGGGCTGGGGCAAGGTGTAAGCGATATTTTCTAAACAGTAGTTGATTACGCATGCGCATTAGTCTTCGGTGGTTGAATATTTTTGTGTCTTTTTCTTATTTAATGAAGTCTGTTTCTTGATAAGACTCTCGACTAGCTTAGCTTATTTTTATTTTGTTTCTAGTTTTTTTTTTTTTTGTTTATTATTAAAATATAGCTAAGCCAGCTTTTAGCGGAATCGATAAAATACAAATTTGTTCTTACCGTTCAGATGGAAATCAAGAGTTTTAAAAGGTCTTCTTGGGTGGCGTGTTCATACATTTGTTTCTTTAAAGCTTAAACATTTTGCATAATTAATATACTAACTTAAAACAAAACGAAAACAGAAAAAAAAAAGAAAAAATAATAATAACACTGAAAACAGGGTACAACCCGTAAAGACTTTAAGAAAATTAATTGAGAAGAAGGCTGTTTGTTGGAAAACAAACGAAGGCTCTAAGTAGTAGTTTCCTTTAGAGCTTTGTAGTAACCGTTATCTTTTATATGAGTATAATAAATGTAGATACCGTTAAGTCAATTGCAATCTGAGTCTATTTGAAAATTATGCAAAATATTGTATATTTGGTGGATACTTTGGTGTAATTTGTTTTTGCAAAGGTCAAATACCAGCTGACAAAAATATTTCTTCGAAATGAGGTGTGTGAAACAGAAATAAAATTAAACCGATATAAAGGCAATATTTTATATCTTTTCAGAATGTAGGAAAATATGTTCCTGGCGATCTTTTATATTAACGTGTGCTTTATTTGTGTTAAAAAATATATAGAGTACTAATTGCACAATTAACTAAATAATCGAAAATAGATGCCTACAATACCAAATTGGGCGTTATGGTATAAATAACCAATTTGTTTTTTGTTCTGACATTTACAAAGGTTTTTACCAGAAATAAACTTATGCACCTATTTATTATTTGATGACCTTGATATGACGGGTATGATATGACGGATACGGTTTAAAAGGTTTCATTCAATTCGTGCAAGACTGTCTAGCTCAAAATTCATGAATTTAGAGATGATTATAAAGAAATAGATTTCTGTATACAACTGCTATAAAATCAAAAACCAAAGTTTTAAATTATATTATCTCATAATTGAGCATCCCATTATTAATTTAAAAATAAATAATTTTTCTTCAATTATTTGAAATATGAACTATATAAAATGGTCTTTTACGAAAATTCAAATATTGAGTTAAAACAGTCTCGAACGAAATGAGCGATATGGTATGGTATGATCAAATGGGTCTTGTATGATTGATATGGTTTCATAGTTTTAGTATTTTGGGCTCAGTGTGATGGTATGATATAGTGTGATGATATGTTATGATAAGTTGGCAATGTTATGATACCAATGCTACTATGGAAACGGTATTATAGTTAATCTGCGATAGTACTGTCAATAGGGTTTGGTAGAGGTTTTATTGGCCTAGTAAATTAGGTATGTTATGATGATTATGGTCTCATGGATATGGTATAAATGGTGTGGCATAGTTGTTTTATAAATATCTTATGAGTACTGGTATTGAGTATGGTTGTGATTTTATGGTAATGATTTAGATATTGAAATGTTTTAATTGGTTAGTTTTTATAATATAATATTGGATTTAAAAGTTTGGCCACTAATAATTCTTCACTGTCTCTGGAATTCTCTGTGTCTTCCTTTATCGAGTACTTTTGGGGACCAAAATGGTAATGTTACTTTTGCCTGCAAAAAATGAACCACAAATATATGCTTTCTGCAGTCTAAAATTTGAACAACAAAAAAAAAATTGTTGAACAAAAACGAACAAACAATTTTTATTTTGGCAAAGCAATACAAAAATTACACTCAGAAAAATATCAACTGTAATATTAACAGTCGGCCACTGTTATTTAAAAACACTGTTCGATTAAATGATTTGCGTTTAAGTAAACAATTTTCTTTGTTAAATGAACGTTTCAAAGTATTTTTGTGCTGTTAAAATCATCTGTTGAAATATTTTTGTGTTGTTGTTGAATTGTCTATTTTTCCTAAGCAATAGTTTTTAGATATGTTTTGCTATATTTATATTATCGTTGCCAATAGCTCAGTGGAAGTGCACTAGACTGTCATGCGGGGGACGTGGGTTCGAACCCTAGCTATGTAAGTATCAAAAATTGTAATTTAATAATTGAAACAATAATAATTCTGTTTCCTTAATAGTTTGATCAAAAATAACTTTCAAAATAAAATGCTTACAATCTTGCAAAAAAAAAATTGCCAAATTCATTTGTTATTTAAAAAAAATATTTTAAATAAAAAAAAAAAAAAATTTTTTGTTGGCCTTGCCGGATTTGAACCGTGGTCACTCGAGTACTAGACGCACACGTTAGCACACTCAGCCATACATTAACTTTCAAACCAGTGATCAAATTTCAATAAATAAGTTTTTATACGGGTTGCGTGTTCTATAGACCAACAGTCAACCGACTGTTGATTTGATTGTTTCATTTGTTGGATGGTATTCAACAGTGAAATCTGTTATTTCAACCCATGATTTGTTTGATCAAACAGCATTTTTTTCCCTGAGTGTACATTAGACCGTATCACCTTGTATGGCAGAAAAATATGCCTATTTTGACCCCGCCTCAATCGTTAGATATTGGAAAGATATTTTCGAAAAAATATTTTTTTTTTTTTTTAAAGTGGTCCCTATGGTGCTATTTTGGTTTTTTCGTTATATCTTCGTTGTTTCTTGTTCGATCCGGAAGATTTTATATCTGTGTGTTTATTGGTGTTATCCAAATATTTTCTTGTGTTTTTTTTACCTCAAATGTTTTTTTTTTCTACTGATTACACAATCGATCTTCGTTCCTACCATATTATCCTGCTCCAAAAAGTCCAACAAATTAAAGCTTTGAAAAAATCATTTTAACCATGGGATGAAGGGAAATCGAAAAAATGGATTTTAGGAGCACTTCCGACCTATTTTGCAAAGAATGATTAATTTTGGATCTTGAAACGCCTTCCAGCATAAAATAAATCTAGCATCGTCTGCTCAAAGTGATATTGAAGCTATCCTTAAAAATAACCTCCACGCTTTGTGTGTCGTCATCTTTATGATAATATTCGAAACTTCGATTTTATGGGGTAGTAACGAAAACTGGCGATTTCAACACGGTTATGCTCTCTCTGAAAATGTTTAATCAGACTTAGTCAGAATGCGTGTGTTGACGATTGCTCGGAGTCGAGCAAAAGGCATTGCTTTCATATATTTTTATTTAAGATCAAATTCAATAAATGGTATGAAAACAAGATCCTTAGCCACATCCTCTTATGAAATGCAGACCTGTCTAGAAGCTCACAAAAAGTGTAACGTTAAAGACCACATAAAATTGTTTATATCTCCAAAACGACAAAAGTTAGAAGAAAAGTTTGTTAACTTAAAATGGATGTCTTGAGGCCTACTGTCATATACTTATACAAAATTTTATTGGTTACATGGAATATTTTCAATATATTTGCAGAAATATGCGTGCGAGTGAAACGTTACAGAGAAAAAAAATTGACAATATATTAAAGTGCATAAAACTAATGTTTTTAAGTTTAAAAAACAAAAACAACACAAAACTTTTTGTCAATAGAACATTTTATTTTGAAAATACTGTGAAAATTTGCATTAAAACAGATGAAAATTGTAAAAGCATGTGGTTTGTCTGTATTATGAGAAATCTGACATTACCCTTTAAAAGTCATCTTAACAATAAACAGACTAGTTCTCACAAGAAAATTCAACGATTTTGCTTTCTTATCTTAATAAAGTAAATAATAGTTTTTGTAATTTTGTTAATTTTGTTTTGTTCTGATAAAATGTTAAACAGTGTTCAGTACTGGTATGACAAAGAGTCGTTTCGCCAAATTTTGATATATTGTTAAGTATTTTTGAAGTGACATTTCTTGAGCCGCGCACAAAACAAAACGGCGAAGGTATTCAGAAAATTTAGCTTTCTTTAGTCGCATTCACAACAATACGAACTCAGCAGTAGACTTGAATAGTTCACAAGCGAACTAGTTCATTTGAAGGATTTGTTCATTGGTTTTGGTTCATTTAGTTTAATTGCAAAATTAGAGCCAGATCAAAATGAACGAGAAAAAAAACTTATCTAACAATGGTTTGAGTCCAAACTTACAGTCCTTACGAAGCAAAAGACCAAACGAACTAGCCCACAATGTTTTAAGTTTGTAATTTTTTTGAAGTTAAACTGCTCTAGCTGCGCATAGAGCAATCCGGCAAATTGAAACGGGGAGTAAGACCGAATTGAAAGGTTTAAGACTTCGGCAGGCTTAGCTTGTTTGCCACGAGTTCGAAAAAATTGCCAGTACACTTGACGTCAACCTTTTCTTCTTTCGTCGCTTCCGATTTGCGGCGAATCGGCCTACAAGCTCAGAAAATTGACTTCAATTCTTGACTAATGTAAAAGGGGTGAATCTACTCTTAGTCATGGTCAAATTTTTCTCGTTTAAATGAAATTAATTTTACATCGTTTCAGAACAATGAAGCTTAACCTTCTAAAACAGCAAACTGCCAATTCTCTTTTCTTTACAAAAAATTGGCGGTATCTTCTATTTTCTTTCCCTTTTGTCACAACCAAATTATTCGCAAATTTACTTGTTTGAACTATGAATATTAATTTTTTATCAATATATCATAAAATCTTTTGTCAGTTTGAATAATTTCTGTTCTACAAATTTTCTCTAACTACAAATTCTTTCACTTTATTTCTTTCTATTACTATATTTTTGGATATTTTTTTATATAGCCTGTTTCAAAAGAGAAGAACATTTTCGCGCATGTTTGAGAATAAGAAAATAATTTTGAGAGCGTTCTTCATTCTGATTGGTCGACATACAAAAAAAAAATTGAAAAAAAATACTGAATTGTATTTTTTGTATTTAGCGCTGCGGAAATACTGAATTTTATTTTTCAAAATCAACCAATCAAAATTGAAAAAAAAGAGGGCGTCAAAAAATAATTTGTTAGCCTAAATTTCACTCCACAATTTTTTCTTGAGAAAATAATTTATTTTTTATGTAATTTGTATATGATTTCTCTCTCAAGATGCAGGTTGCTGCAGGCCGTCGGTGCAACACCGTAAACACCGTACTTGTGCGATCATTTGTTCTGAATGTTTGCTCATTTAAATATATAGAAAAATAGTAAAAAACACTCAAAAAAAGCACAAAGTTCAGCGAACAGTACAAAAAGAGCAAGAAATTACGCTCTAAAAAATGTTCTAGCTTTAAAAATAATTTACCACTGCGCATCGAAAAATGAAACTAAAAAATGTTCTTCTCTTTTTAAACAGGCTATACTATTTTTTGTTCAACTATAATTTCTTTCTCTTTATTCACATTTATTATTCTTTATTTTTTTGTTTTTTTTTTATTTACAGTTAAGCCTTTTAACAATTCAATTTTTACTAATGTGCTGTCTTAAATATATTTTTGCATTGTGAGTTATTACTATTGATTATTTATTGAAAACATTTATGCTTGTATGTCCTTATAGTAATTCAGGACTTCATTTTATTGGCTTGTGTTAATTTTTATATTTAAGTTTCAAATTGTCATCTGTTGTCTAGACATATTAAATTATTGTACTATAAAAGATCCTTTTGTACTTTTGTTAAATTATTTTAAATAAAAATATAATATGAAATACATAAGAATCATCTAGAGAGACTTTGACTTACGCACACAAGATCAGTAACACAGCTCGTCTCAGTTTAACATAAGAAGGGTTTACTAGATACTTTTGAAATACTTTTGAAGTTTTATCGAGGGAGACAATTTTGTTTCTTAAAATGATATCAACATGGAAACCTCTAAGAATGTCGAAAATGCAATCTATTTGCAGTTCAATGGTTGGTTGAGCTGTCAACATACAAGGACAAGAAATTTGTTTGTTTTTTTTTTATTACACGCCACCAATAAAATCTAATAAAATATTTGTTACGTACTTTAATATTGATGAACAAATTTTTTATATCAGGGATCGAAAAAATTCGTTCGCAATTGATAAAATTCAATCGTTATTTGCTGAGTGAGTAAATTTATAAAATGATATAATTTAAAAGGTGTGCTGGCTTTGTTTTTTCACTGATGAATTTGTCAGCATCGTATTTTTTCGGACAAATTTTTCACACAACTGAAACGAGCAACAAACGTTCGTTTGAAATCGTGCACTAATAATGAGCGTTTGAAGAAAAAAATCAGGAACGTTCGTTAGGTAAAAATGAATCGCTGAATTGTAAGAATTCTAAGTTTATTTTTTCGACGCAATTTCATTTTTTAAAAGTGATATCGACTTGGAAACCTCTAAGAATGTCGAAAATGCAATATTTTTGAAGCTCAATGGTTAGTTGAGCTGCCAAGACACAAGGATTAGGCAATTTTGTCAAGTCAAAAAATGTTCAATATCTTTCAGAAAAAAAATCAAAATCAGCAAAAAATCGTTGCAATCTCTAATAATATATTAACAAAAGTCAATGTGGTAAGTTGTTTTTTTTTTTTAAGTTAATTTGGTTTTAGTTTTTTTTTTATCTGCACAACCAATTAATGAAGCCCAATAATAATGTTGTTGCTGTTCTGAAAAAATGGCAATTTCGAAAAAAGTGTCGCGGTTTTTTTTTCAATCCCCGCAGATTTTAAATGCATATAAAAATGAAAATTTTGAAATATTTTTTAAGAAAATATCAAATTTAAGAAAATATCGATGTTGCCTTAGAAGATGTAAAAAAAGTGGGGTGTTCTTATTATGAATTACTGAAACTGAAATAGTTTTTGCAATAGTTTAGTTGCCAAAGCAAAGTCACATAATATAGCAAACATAAGTTTCAGCTCTACACCCTGTATTATATTCTAAGCACTAATTACTAGATTAAGAACTATTTGAATTTATTATAATTTACAATCGAGTTTTGTCAGCCGAATTAAGAATTATAAAAATTTAAGTTTTGTTTTTGTATTTGTTGTTGTTGTTGCTTAAGTTTGTTTGTCTTTGCTGTTGGAGCGCAATAAAAAATCCATAAAAGTTCAATTAACTTTTTATAGCACATAAATTTATGATTGTGGTGAAATATTAATTTTGTTTATTGAAACTTTATTAGTTTCTTTATGGATATAATATGAAAAAAAAAAAAACGTTGAGCTTAGAAACTGAAACAAGATAAGCGAATTAAGAAATGTTGTCGAGTTAAAAATGAAAAAAAAAGAACGAAAAACTGACAATAGGCATATCTTTTTTACTCATTTACTCAGGTGTGGATGGGTAAAGAATGACATGTGAAGAGACTATTATGTAATGAAACTACAGATTGATTGGCTTAAATGTTAGATATTTATGACTAATAAAATGTTAAGAATAGAATTAAGATAATTGGGAAGTTAATTGAAGCTACAAAATACTGGTAGAGAAAACAAAAAACGAATGTAGGTAACGTAGAAGAAGAGGAAATAGCTGTGACGAATCTATGAGAAGTTTCTAAGTACGTGAAAAGTTAATAAGTTTTGGTGTTTTTGTTAAAAAGAAAAATGCCTACAAATTGAATATGTGTCGAAATCTGAATAAAAATTGGTTTTTTTCAAAATTTCTGTGTTAACTGTTTCAAAAATAGTTACGTTCTTTTGGAGTCGATGTTTTCGCTAGTTCATTCTAATTCCACAAATTCTCAACATTTATGCGAAAAACATAGTGCGACAATCTTGCGTTGGAATTATTATTTCCTTTAACTGTTAAGACATTGTTAACAAGTAATTTGCATTAAATGCAAACATAAGACAACACTTAAACGCATTGCCACACGCAGTTCACCTATACTAGCTGGATGGATATATGTGAGTGGAAGAGGACCTTGTCTTGTTCATAGACGAAGATGTACAAAGAGTTGAGTGCTATTCAGTTGAGCAATATTCAAATCTTTTCTTAGTATTCAACAACTACAACAACATGCATTCCCGACAATATTAGAAAAGTTACAAACATTTCAGCTGATATACAAATGCTTGATATTCCGTGAATATCTGCGAATATGTTTTGTAATTTTTTGAGAACATGTCGTCTCAGTTGTGCTGAAAAATAGCAAAACAATTTCCGTTGTTCATTAGCAAGAGCTACAACAACAACAGCAACAAAAGCACAAGTTGCAAACAACTAAAAACTTTCAACAAAAAAAATTACAGAAAAAATAACAACAGGACACAAAACAGAACAACAGCAGCGCAAACAAATAAACAAATATTTTCAATGTCAGCCGTCATCATCCATCGACAACAACAGCGCCAAGTTGCCGCACAAACGCAACAACACATCAGCAACATCATTACAACATTTCAAATTATGCATCCATCTAGTTGCACACAAACACAATCAAACAAACACACACACACATATAGCTATGCTTATTCGCATGCATATATGTCGAAAATCATACCACAGCATGTCCAACCCATTGATACACTCACTCATTCAGTCATCCATCCATCCATCCAACCAACCATCCATCCATCTATCTATCCGTTCATGCTAACCACAGTGCGTTGTTGCTTCCTTCGCTCATCGCAACTAGCTGTTGCTATCTGACCAACTCAATCTTTGCTCCTGCTGCGCTCAGTTCTACGAAGTTTTAAATTCTGCTTTTCTTACCTCTCCTGGCCTGGCCAAAAACCATAGCTAGAATCTATTGTCAGTCGATGGAGCAATTTTCCATATTTACTGTCAACTAGACAAATGCCAAGCATAATTCATTTGACGATTTATACGAAACTCATTGGTTCGGGTTTGGTGCATCCAGCGTTGTTGTTTCTTCGAGCTCATTGGATGTCTGCTGCATCCTGCATCTGGTCGCTGCTGCTGGTAAAACAAATGCTTGGGCTGTGTTGATATTTTTGAATGCTAAAAACTCCCACACACATCTTTCTGGATTTTGCATTTTTATGTTGTTGCTTTTACAACAAATTATCGAAAATAATTACAAGCATCAAAATATGGCATTACAGATTCTAAGAAAGCGATGGTTGTTTGATTGTTTCGGTTTTGTATTTTTAATAAATAGAACATTTGAAATTCGTAGAGAATAAAATGAATAAAATAAGTAGTTGTATGAAATGTGAAGTTTTTCCAATAACGGTTATAAAAAAAAGCAGAGAGCTGTTTTTTAGAAATTGCTTGATGGTTGTTTAGAAGAACTAAGCAAGTACTGCGAATTTTGTTCACAGTACAATTCCCAAAAAAAAAAAAAAATAGCAAAAAGGGGCAGAATGAATAAATAGCTTTTAAATGAAAAAAAAAGAAAGATGCTTTGAGGTTTGAACAGTGGCATAGAAGGTTCAAAGACGATTCAATAAGAAGACCTCCAAAATATTAATTGTTCCGCACTAAGGAACGAAGCAACAGTTATGAACTCAGAATAGAAAGGATACGTGGTGAGAAACTATGCTTATAGAAACATTACTTTGCTCCTTTATACAAACCCATAATGACGAAAACCTTGAAAAAAATCGATCAAGCAAACATTTTTGAGTCATGCCGACAATGTATTTTTTGAAAAAAAATATCTTTTCATGAAAAGTTGATAACTCTGTCAATTACTTATCGATTTTTAAAAACTCAATTGCGTTTAAATTTTTAATAAATGTGTTTTAGGAATCCATACAGGACTGTTTAGGCCCTTTATAATTTAGTGTATAGAAAAATTGCCAAAGTTGGAAAAACACAAAAAAAATTTAAAAAAAAAGTTGTATGTGCAGAATACACAGTTTTTCAAGTTGTCCCAACCAATACATGTATAAATCGTTGGAAAATTTAAAGTTTCTTCTTTCAGGATCCGATAAAATTTTTAAATTCGGTTGACAATCAGGTAAGTTATATGCCAAAAAGTGGCCAAAAGTAGGTATAATCGGTGTTTTGACCTCAAATCCAGATTTTTGGACTGTCCCGGCAGATTTCAAGCTTTAGAACATTCTTTAACTCAACTAGAACTAGCAGAAAAATAAAATTTTCTCCCAGTTATTTTGGGCTGTCGCTACTCTCAGAAAAATATCAACTGTTATATTAACAGTCGGCCACTGTAATTTCGAAACACTGTTTGATTGAATAATTTGCGTTTAAGTAAACAATTTTCTTTGTTGAACGAACGTTTCAAAGTATTTTTGTGCTGTTAAAATCATCTGTTGAAATATTATTGTGCTATTGTTGAATCGTCTACTTTTTTATAAGCAATAGTTTTTAAGTGTTTTGCTACGTTTATATTATCGTTGCCAAAAGCTCAGTGGAAGTGCACTAGACTGGCATGCGGGGGAAGTGGGTTCGAACCCTAGCTGTGTAAGTATCAAAAATTTTAATTTAATAATTGAAGTAATAATAATTCTGTTTCATTAATAGTTTGATCAAAAATAACCTTCAAAATAAGTTGCTTACAATCTTGCAAAAAAATAAAATTGCAAATTTAATTTTTTATTTAAAAAAAAAATATTTTAAACAAAAAAAACTTTTGTTGGCTTTGCCGGAATTGAACCGTGGACGCTCGAGTACTAGACGCACACGTTAGCACACTCAGCCATACATGAACTTTCAAATCAGTGATCAAATTTCAATAAATAAGTTTTTATACGGGTTGCGTGTTCTATAGACCAGCAGTCAACCGACTGTTGATTTGAATGTTTCATTTGTTGGATGGTATTTAACAGTCTGTTATTTCAACCCATGATTTGTTTGATATAACAGCATTTTTTCCCTGAGTGTATAAAAACTATAATATATTTTATATATATTTTAAATAAAAATATAATCTTTCTGACCATTTTGAAGTACTGTTGACATGTGCAGATTACATAAGTATGTTCACAAAATTTGTTCTTCGGCTATAATTGAATATAGTATAGGGAAAATTTGGATTCCCTTCAAGTTATGTCAAAAAAAGAAGAAAAAAATAGAATTTTTTTTTTTTATTTTTCAAAATTAGTGTTCAAAAATTGATTATGAGAACTTTTTGTTTTTATATTTGATCGTTAGATTGTTAGGTACATCTTTTTCAAACACAGTAAACCGATATCTCCAAGTATGATGGAGCTGGTGATCAAAAAGTGATGTTACCATTTTTTGGCGAAATCACTTACGAGCACAATATGTTGAGGGCCATAAAAAAAACGGTCGCCAAGTTCACGAAACCCAGCTAGGGTTTTACTTACCTCTAAGCATTGTATCGACTCATACAGCAGAATTCTGTTATTTTATTGACTGCTGCACTAGTGTTATCATATTCAAATATTTTTTAAAATAATATTTGTAAAAACCTTGCGATGATCATTAGATTTTAAGTCATGTTTTTAGAAAGTTTTTGGTTTTTTTCTAATGCCACGCCACCATTTTGTTTTAAAAAAAATCTAAGAAAAAATTTGCTATGTTCTTTTAAATACAAGAAAAAATTTTTCATTTTTATATCAGAGTGTGAAAATTTCGTTTGCAATGGATTAAATTACGATCGTTTTTTACTGAGTGAGAGAATTTATCAAATGAAATATTGAAAAGCTTTACTGACTTCGTTTTTTTTATTACTGATCAATTTGTCAGCTTCGTATTATCTCGTACGAATTTTTCACAGAACCAAAACGAGCATCAAACGTTCATTTGAAAAATTCATTAAAAATGAGCGTTTGAAGGAAAAATTAGTAATGTTCGTTAGGTAAAAATGGATTGCTGAATCGTTAGAATTAAAAATCGACACTAGGGTGGACCCCAAAAATGTTTTTTGTTTGCTTACCTATGTACGACTCGTTAATATTGTTCACTTAATGCAACTCCGTCTAGTGGTGATGATGGTAAGCCACTAGCCTGTCCCAAGCCAGTGAAGAGGAGGAGAGTTGTGTCATGCGTATTTGGACTGGTTATTGGGACATAAAATCTGGTTATTGTACCTGCGTATCTGTAGCAAATGATATAAAACATACTGTTAGCACGGAGATAGTCAATAAACCTGGCTTAGCAACTGATAATTACCGACATGAATTAAAAATCTGATATTTTCTATGGGTTTATCAGAATAAGTGATGATAAATAAATTTCCAAGATAGGGTCTTTATGCCGGAAAAAGTGGTTTTAAAAAAATGGTCATCGAGGTAGAGGAGTATTATAATGGCAGTTAAAAAAGGAGTATTGACAAGTAGTATGATCAAGGAGCATAATAGATCCTGTGTTCGAGCATGCTTTATTGTGGTAATGTTGTATGCTGGCTGATCAAGTTTTCTAATTTAATTTAGATAAGGTGGTCAGTTTTGGAATAAACAAGTGTAACAGTCTTTACTGGTAGTGCCCGAGGCATTCAATAGGATTGGCTGTACTGAAAGCACTTTATAACTGCTATTTGTGTAGTCATTTAGTTAGTATACCGGGATACTTAGATAACCTTGCTTATCAAGTCATGTGTGCTCAAAACTATCAAATCATGTCTGGGTTTTTGTAGGAAGCTCATTCCAAGGTGGAAACCCCTTTTGCCCGGGGGATTATCATGGGCTGGCCCTTCGGGGAGTTTCGTGCTGGATGTGGTAAGCTTAACGTCGCTACCTAGACAACGAGTCGGCGTGGAGGTGCGTCTCAGTACAACCAGGCGGGCATATTCTATATGCAAGAGATTTTAGATAGGTCTCGCTCCTCACCAATGGAGGTGAATTGAATTTAACCTGAAATTAAATGTTCACAAATTGGTACTGGGGAATCGGTAGATTAGTAAGGTGCTTATAGCAGAATAAGCAAAGGGCGCCTTGTCATAGTAAGCTGTTAATACTTGAAAACGTGAATCTCTAGTCACTTGTTATGTCCGGAAAATAATTAATTTTTATATGGCGATAATGGCGATCAAATTCTGCATGATATGGTTGAAAAGAAGGGGTGCTCAGAAGAAGTCTTGGGTGCTGAGTGTCTAAAAACTGGTCGATAAATTTAATTATATTTCAAAAACCATCGGACTTGAGAAAGCAACTTCTAATAGACATGTCGGCCCTATGATCCTGCACACCGGTAATTCGATGAATGTGAGTCCTGGGAACGCGTCTGTTGAGAGTTGATTTCCAAAGTCCTTGACTCCTCACCATGGGGCAAGTAGAACTAAAACCGAACAGGTAGGCGTCTACTATAAAGATGTTACAAATGAAATGTTCACTTAAGGCAGTATTCTAGTCTAGGGGTTTACATTTTTTGACGTTTTTAAAATTCGATAAAAAAAAACTGAAGATATATTTATCAACCATTTTTTTTTATTAGATATTCATTGATACATTGACAATATAATTGACATTTAACAATAAAAAAAAAAAAAAATATTTAAAAAGGTTGAAAATTTTCATCTTCGTTTTTTCGAAACTACACTCAGAAAAAAGCTTATCGGAATATGATAAAAAGGCATCATATTTAGAGGAAAATGGTATAGACTTTGCTCCAGAGAATGCTATTCTCTAATTTCGATACTAAAAATTCTCTAAAAATGATAAAAGCTCTCATGAAAAAGAAAAATATATCGTTTTTTGAGAAAAAACTTTTTATTTTTGAGAAAAGATTTGTTTTTATTGAAGAAAATACTTCTCATAGTGAATTTTTTATCAAAATATAAGAAAAGTTTTTCATTTTCAATAAATTTGTCTCTATAAATGAGAAATTTTTTGTGCGAGAAAAATACTTATCATTATTAGAGACATTGAAATATTTCCATTTCCTAGAAGTAAAGAAATATTTCTTCGAAAATGTGAAAATTTATTCTAATTGAAGAAAATTTTATTTGAAAAAGAGAAAATTGCTATTATCGAAAATAGAGAAATTTTTTACCGGAGTAAGGTATGTGTTTTTTTCTCAGTGTACTTATTCTAATACGTCTGACGTGATTTCTTAAGTTCTAATAAACCGACTAACTTTGGTGTGAACCTTCTAAATATATACCTCTGTGGTTGGTACTATAATTATGGATATATTTTGTTTTACTACTTTTAAAAACTTCAAAACTTTGAAAAAAGTGAAAAATCATTTTTATTTCCAAACAGCCACCATTTTCAAACAGACCATAGCGACATTCTTACTAATTAAGAATCTTTTTACGTTTCTTTTTCAGATCACCAGCATGATTGGAATCATGTCAACAAGGACACAGCCTTATTTTTCACCTCCTCTTTTTCTATTTCTCATCAGTCTGCAATTGTTGCAATTTTATAAACAATAATACGTTTTAATATGTTATAAAATAAATATTTTATAAACAAATGACAATGTTTTTAAATTTTTTTTATAAACTTTTAAAAAAACACCCCAAATTTGTATCTCTAGACTAGAATACTGCCTTAAGAGCATATTTTTTTAAAACAATTTATTAAAAGATGGCAACCGTACGTTGAGAAAATGACATAATTTTGAAGTTCTGACAACGAATTCAGCTTAAGCAATCCATTTTAAGTCAGTGTTCTTCCCAGCACCGAATTCGTAAAAAATTTTATATTGCAACCTCATCCCTTCAATTTCAAAATTCTGATATCATATTTGAAATCAGCGATCTTATAGCACTATTAGATACCACATATTATAAGGTGGCAACCTTATGGCACCAGATTCAAAATCAGTGATCCCTTAAAAATGTTAGATAATATTAAAAACTTTTAAAAAACATGTATTAGGTGGCAATCCTATGGTATAAATATTACATCATTTTGAAATTCTGACGACGGATTAGGATTAAGCAGCCCATTCTTACCAAGTGTTCGCTTCAACAGCGGATTCTTACAAATAAAAACTTAGGTGGAGTCCCTATTCAACAACTTGAATTGTGAAATTCTGAAGTCTGATACGAAATCCATCCAGTAATCATATAAAACAGTTGTGCAACCACATAAACAGCTTAATGTTGAAAAGTCTTAAAAAATATATTATTAGGTGGCAACCCTATTGTAAGGAAATAACATTATTTTGAATTTCCGACAACAGATTTAGATTCAGTGACCCATTTTTCAGTGACAACAGATGCAGATTCAGTGACCCATTTTTATTTAGTATTAGCTCCAGCACCTAATTCGAAAGTAATAATAAAATTAGGTGGCAATCTTAATACGTCTTGCAACAATAAAAAAAAAGTTTAGAGTTTAAGTTTAAGAGAAATTGAAAAACAGGCGAACGGTTGCAATAGAACGTTTGGTATTTTTTGTTGATGTGTGATAAATTCATTCGAAAAATACAAGGCTGACAAAGGAGGTCAATAAGGTTTACCGGTTTTCCGTCTTCCTCAAATTTGACGAAAAAAAACACTGTTTTTTACCAGTTTGGGGTAAATTAAGAGTCGACTTGACTACAAACGGAATCAACTTCACCCCCCCCCCTCCCCCTTAGCGTAGTTTCAAGTTCAAATTATAAAAAAATGGTGAAATAAAATTCGACTTTTCGGAATGAATGGGCTCGTTTTGGGACTTTGATTTAATATATACATTAAGGTCTTTTCCTCGCTGATTCTAAAACTGAGATTAGTTTTGTTTTATTAAAGAAATTTCAATATCATTCCAAGACAAAAATTAAAAAAAAAATGAGATACGATGTCCAACATCTTGATTTAAATAGATTTTTTGGTTCAGAGCCCGAGGTCGATCTGTGATAAATAAAACAAACAAAAATCCAAGTTCAATTGTCATGTGTAAAATAATTTCAAGGTCACTCCAAAGTCATTCCAAAATAAAAAAAACATATATACGATGCCCAGATTCATAATATATACATTTTTGGGTTGCTGATACCGAATGCGATTGAATTTGTGAGAAAAAAGCAACGCCAACGAGCGTTGCTAAGTCGTTTGTTAGAATTCGAAAGCATTATTTTATGTTAAGAAGACGTTTGTTTCAAACGTTCTCCACACTCTAACAAACTTAATAAATTCAGAAACTTGTAACGACTGAAGTCGTTACAAATAAATATTAAAATAAAAATATATAGATTCCTATAATGTAAGAAAAAAAAAATAATAATTTTAAAAGCCGACGGCAACATGTAATTTAAATTAAAAAGATACCAATGAATAAATAAAAGAAAAAAAAAAGATAAAGAAAAAGACGAATTAATAAATAAAGTAGAGTAGAATATAAAAAAGAAAAAAAATAAAAAAAAAATAATGCGGATGGAGGATCCAATGTGGTTCCCCATCAAAGTACTAACCGCAGTTAAGGCTGCTTAATATATCAATCACAGTGCAGCACACATACACACAGAACTCGTTTAACAGCAATGTAAGCAGCCAGGCTATTTATAGCAACGTTGCATTGTAGCACTTGTTGACATGATAACAATGATATGATTCACATGCAGTTAGCAGTGAACATTGAATAAGTAGTGCGCAAAATGTTCGTTAAGGCATGTTGAGTTCGCTTGACATCTCAATTGATGCGATTAATGTTTTTAATTGTAAATCAATTTTCGGGTGGTGATATAGCCAGGGAATTAAAATTGATTACAGATTTCTGTAATCAAGCCACTTACCCTCAGTAACTCAGTTACTTGGTGACTCCGGTCACACTCAAGCTCCGGCTTTTCGACTCCGGTCAAATTCAAGCTCCGGCTTTTCGACTCCGGTCAAACTCAAGCTGCGGCTTTTCGACTCCGGTCAAAACTTAAGCTTCGGCTTGCCGGGTTCAGCAACCCACCGTATTTTAAGTAGGTCTGCGTTGTGAGGGCTTGTTTGCAGTCGGCCTCAGTTTGGCCCTCTGCCACCGTGAGCACTTTGCCACTAATGTTTATACCGTATATGAACTAATTTTAGGTATTCACTAAGTTTGTAATAAATATTTTGTATAAAAAAAAAATAATTTAATAAAATAAAAAAAGAAAACAATATATTATTAATCGTGCCGAGCTAAAACCTTTGAGGTTTAGTGATTGTGTTGACCTTAACTTCAACCGCGACTAATTCTGCGATTAATTAATCTATTTAATTTCTGATTCAGAAAAAAATTACTTTTGCCCAAGGGTTGCGAGATCCCTTAGACAGACCCTGGAGGGGTCTAGGAAACCAACCTGAACTGCACACTCGGTAAAATATATTGTCGTTTAAGTTGTTATACAATTTTCAATAAAATATAGAAAGTTTTTTAAATACAACTGAGATTTGAAGTCAAAGTGCTATCAAATATCTGAAAACCCTGTATTTGAGAAAAAATTTTCTACAAACAACATGTTTTATTTATGCAAGGGAATCTTTTTGACAAATTCTTTCATGCACATGCAACGTCTTTGTTCACTATTAAGGATATGCCTACAGCCATTACTATTCATCAAAAAAGTATAGAATATAAACCAAAATATAAAATATATAACAAATAAAATGAAGAGTTATGTTTGAATATTGTCCTTTCTCGAGTAAATTCACAAAATAGCGATATATAAGAAAAAATATTCACATTTTCTTATGAGTAAAAGAATGCTTAAAAAACATTAGTTTCCTTCGCTTTTGTCGTTTGTTAGTGTTAAGATTAATACGGAATAACTGCAAAATGCCTAAAATAATAAGTAAAAATATTTATAACAAAACTTTGTTTTTAATGTATATTTTTGAAATTTTTTTAAAATTAATTAAAGATAGAATTGGTTAAGAATATAAGTTTACATAAATAAACTTCAAAAAGGAAGGAATGATACGACTTTTATGTTTCTACCCAAAAATGTAACCTCAATTAAACCCTAGCCAAAGAGTTTAAGCTGTTTGTTTTTATTTTGATATATTCCTAATGAAATTTTCTACTGTCCTCATCTCTCTTGGTTGATTTTATTTAACAACTAAAGACAACTAAAGACTCCATCTATCACTCGTACATACTGTGTTCGGATCTGTAGCGCCTAATTAGCCCATCATGCAATATATTTGTCGTCGCTGCTTGTTTACACTAAAAGTCGCTGTTGGAGTTGGCCAGCCGAAGCACGCACAACAGTCAAGAGCTTGGCTGATGCTGCCAGAGGTCAGTATAAATTCTAATTAAAAATGCACAAACAGTCGAAACTAGTTTTTTTTTTTTTGTTTTTTTGTTATTTTTTATTGTTTGTTCTTTAATTTTAGTTTAAGTTGCAATTGTGGAAAAGAGAAAAACACTAACAATAATTTAAATTCCATACAAATTAAATCGTGCTGCAGCACTTGCAGAATGACAAACGCCATGCAGTAAAAACATAAAAAGTGCGTGCAGACTATTTTTATGTTCGATATTTGTATGAGAAATTTGTTAAACTGCAGCTGAAAACAAATAAAATAAATTAAATTCAATAAAAAAATAGAGAATATGTTAGTCATTTAATTGAGATATAAATAAGATTGTTTCGAGCATAAGCAGAGTTAAGTTAAGAATTTATAGTTTTGAGTTTGAGTACAGGTTAGTCTAATAAGGTTTAGTTTATAAATGTTTTATGGAAAAAAAAGGAGTTTAAAAAATGATACAACAACTAGTTTGGAATTTTGAATTTGCTACAAAACACGATAAATTAATGAATTGATCAATATTCAGTCATATTATTGAGCTACATGCTCTAAATGTTATACTTTTGTATATTGAAGTGCCCAGCTGAATTTGTTTTCTAAATTGTTTTACTGCATAATTTACTGTTTATTTACAATAAACAGAATATTCGCAGTTAATATATTGACAGTCTAGCAAAAAAAAACACAAAAAAGAGTCATACATAACCATCAGCACACAGCTAGTGCTGCCAAACTAACACCCACACACAATGTTCTGGCTGACATAAACTTTTTTGCTGGCTGATGGATTAACATGGTCGCACATGAGTTGCACCGAAATAGCTGTCGTTGCTAGAATAATTGCCACCAACAAAGCGCTGGGTTGGCCATGACTGACCGCGCAGTAAGAAAAAAATATAACAAATACTATTGTTGTTGTTGCTGAAAATGTAGATCACTCTCTACTTTGATTTGTATTTGCATAAAATGCTGCGCATGTGAGCATTTTAATTGAGCGGCAGCAACAAACAGCTTTTTTATAAAATTGTTTGAGGCTGGCACTTATATCAAGTATTTTGTTGCAAGTGTGGTTGTGATTTTTATTACTCTAGCCCAAAGCTTAAGGCAGTATTAAAGCTGCAGGCATGCTTTCAACAAGAACTTAGTTCATGCTAGCTATCAAAACAAAAGACTTAAGACACAAACTAGGCATAATTTTCTTGCGTTTTTGCTACTGTTGTTGAACTGCAGTTGCTTGTCGTCATGATGTTTATCAACGTTATGATTTCTTTAAACGCCACAATGTATGCAATACACCAGTTAAGCCTCTACATAAAATAACTCAATTTAACAAAAAAAATGTTAACACTTTTTGTTTTGTTTGCTTTAAATATGATAACAAAAAAAAAATACAACATAAACATAATAAACAAGTTGCCTGGTAAAGAGCAAAATAATAAAGACGAGCAAGGCGCATAAAAAGGCCGATATCTGGTGACTTTAAATGCAGTCTACCGTTTGACTTCATTAATCAGCAGGAGGTCGACGAATAATTAATTGAGTGCAGATAAATGCGATGAACATTTTATGTTTGTGTACAAACAGACAGTTCGAGTGACAGCAAACTGCAGAAGCAACTAAACTAAAAGAAAAGGCAGAAAAAAACAAAATCCTTATGAGCAACGCTGTGAAGCTGTTGAGGGCGTGCTGGATTAAATAAAATTTTGAACTTTTGTGAAACTAAAATAAAAACAAAGCACTAAATAAACAAAAGCTTTGAGCAACTTATAAAATAACTGTTTAAAAATGATTTCTGCAAAATCTTGAAATTTTTTAAAACTGCAAAAAGCCTTCGCTCAAGTCGCCATGAGTTTTTTTAGCCTCTAGTTATAGTCTGCGAGCTTCAGTTGGCAGTTTTTGTTTAGCACTGAGTGTCTCATCCTTGGCATTGCAACAACAGTTGCCGCTCTACTTGTTGTTGGTATTGTTGTTGTTGTTGTTTTTCTTGGCACTGCCACTGGTAATATTTGTTAGTTTTCTTGCCAAGCTGCATGCTACCAATTTTCTTGCTCTTTCCTTGTAGGCTGCTGCCAGCGCTCATTGGCATGCTGCCTGGACTCACTTCACTTCACTAACTGGTCAAGTTCAGCTCACTTGAATGCTGCAGTCGCTTGCATGTGTGCGCTGGAATTTGAATTTCACACACACGTCATTTTTTGGTAAAGCTTAACAGCAGCAGCAGCAGCAGCGGCAGCAAAGACGACGGCCACAACAATTTTCGTAGCAGTCAAAAAAAGGGAGTAAAAAGGATCAACATAAGAAAAAAATTGGAATAATATTGAAAAAAGAAGAGAAAACACAAAAACAAAACAACGCATCAATTGATGAGGCAATCGTTTGCGTTCGCTGAATCGCATCGTTTCGCAATCCAAAGTGGATGAGGATGTGTTTGTTGTTCTTGTTGTCGGCTGGTGTTGTTGTTGCCGTTGTGTAGTTTAAGGAACTGGTTATTGTGCAAATGGGAATGTCATCACGGCAGCATGCGCCCCAAGTGCAACAACAACAACAGCAACAAAAACATTGGCAGCAAGAAACAAGAGCCAAGCAAAAGACAATAAGAAAAAAATCAAAAAAAAAAAAAAATACACACACCAACAACAGCATAAAACTACGCCAAACGAATGCCGGAGCCATTTAACAGAAACCCAAAAAGCTAAAAAAACAAAAATCAAAACAACAACAAAAAAGCCCAACGTCGAATTTCGATTGGAAACTACTTGCGGGGCATGCAAGCGGCGGCAGAACAAAACTCTTTTTCTGCCAGAAATTTTGTGTGGCAAACAGGGTGAGACTGACTTAATAACTAAAAGTGTTTTTTTTTTCACATACAGTATGTAACATAATTGAGCAAATAAACGTAGTTTCCTAAAATTTTTTTTCATTTAGTCAAATGTAGACTTTCTTCGCCGGTCAAAAGTATGACTATCGAAGTATGATTATCGAGCTATAAACCGTTCAATTATAACATGAACAGCAAAATCAGACACTGACGTTCAAAAATACCTAAAAAAATAATTTGGGAAAACAAGTTTTAAGTCCAAACAAGCAAAATCCGTAGTTTGGAGTGACAAATGCAAAATATACATGCACAGATGAAAAGAAATTTTGTTTTGTATGGAAAAAGCCATCCTATAGGATAACTGATCCAGGTGTTATTCTTACAGTTATATTTTGAGTAGTAAAATTTGTATTCTGGAGTTGTTTGACCATAAATGGTGTTGAAAAATTAATTTTTATTAAGAAAAAGTTGGTGAAAACAACAATAAAAAAAAATACGTCTAAAGATATGCAGTAGAGTGGCTCGAAAAAAAAGTTTGAAAAAACCACCCCCTATTTTAAAGTTGACCTCGAAAGGATTCCGAAAACAAAAAAAAATTTTTTTTTTGGGCCACCGGAAAAACAGCCAAAATGGTCTTTTTTGCATAACTTAAGCATTACATGTCAGATCTTACAAAATTATATGTCATTGAAAAGGGCTTTACGAGCACTACAATGTATTTTTAGAACATTTTTACTTCTGAGGTCATATTCAACTAGTAAGCCCCATTAGCCCGATTTATCGCCCTTAATTTTTTTTTCTCATAAGATTAAATTCCTTCAAATTTGTTTAATTTGTGTTCAAAAAATTATTTATTAAGTTTCTTTTACAATTTTGTTTATGTTATTTAATTGTTCGTTGACTAAACTTAAAGTAAATTTTTTATAAAAAAAAGGATTATATCCAATATTTGAAGTATTATAACTTTTTTGTTTTTAAACTGAATAAATAATTTTTTGAACACAAATGAAACAAATTTGACGGAGTTTAATTATATGAAAAAAAAAAAAAAAAATTAAGGGTGATAAATCGAAATAATGGGGCTTACTAATTGAATATGACCTCAAAAGTAAAAATGTTCTAAAAAGACATTGTAGTGCTCGTAAAGCCCTTCTCAACGACATATAATTTTTTAAGATCTGACATGTAATGCTTAAGTTATGCAAAAAAGACCATTTTGGCTGTTTTTCCGGACAACTTTTAAATAGGGGGAGGTTTTTGCAAACTTTTTTTTTTGTATGGAGGCCGACCCACTCTAATATGCAGGCATTCTCAAAAACCAATAATATCAGTACCATGGAGTGGCCACTGCAAAACTTTAATCTTAATTTGATTGAGAACCTTTCCTGAAGAAGAGAGTCTTTGACTAACCGAATTCACCAGCAAAGAAAGAGAACATTTTTTCACGATATTATAAAGTTGAATGATGAAAAGCTGATCGGTCTGAAGTCCTTAGCTACTTCATGACCTCGCCTAACTGTTTTGGTTATAAATACAACTTTAACTCTTCTCCAAGTCCTTGGAGTATAGTGAAGAAGGAGACAACTAGAAATATTGACATTATTGGCACTATGCCGTCTGGTTCTGTTAATAGTCCAAGCTACTTTATCTTTTGTCATAATTGAGCTGATAAGTCTCATGGTAATAGCCAAGGGCTCATTGTGCTTTTTTCCAAGATTGCTTTTTCGAGTCTCGAATAGTTTTCTTGTAAGTGTAAAATATTTCTTTGTATACGTTGTTTGCACTTGTTCTATAGAACAACAAGGTATACCTATGGCACTTGTTGAATGTTTTCCTTACGATTATTTTAAGATCAGAGAGATACTTACTCTACCATGGGGAAAAGATTTCTTACTACCCCATTACAAGGGCATGAGACCCTAAACGCGACCTGAATGATTTTTTTAAGAGACTCAACAGAAGAATTCTCCACTGTCGAAATATGGGTGTTCGTTATAAAAAGGAGTTAGGGTCAAACTACTCTGGCAAATTTGAACCAGTAAGTGCGTTTGGAATTAGGAAAGGGTATAGGAGCTTCTATTTGTCTGATCAAGTGGAAGAGAATCCAGCTATGATCAGACCTGATTTGATGATATGATCTTTATATCTTGGAGGCCTCAAAGTGGTTCCAGTGTTATACTAAGCATTCTGATGAGCCAGGTACTCATCAATCACAGCCTGGTATCTAATTTTATCTTCCTCATCGAGGTTCTGTACCAGCCCTGTATAGTCGCTCTGTACCAGCCTCAACATTCTTAGCAATCTTTCAGTGTCAATGCGAGGTTGTTGGACGTTTTCTTCGTATCACTATGTCTGGTGACCTCCGAAGCAGTGGATGTTAGTGGTTGCATGCAAGGTCCAAAGGTCTCCACGATTGTCTTCTGATTGTAGGCAAGCATTTATTCTTCTGTGCTTTCTCCTAGTACTACTGGTATTTTTCTTTGTGGGGGGTTTTTTGGTTTTTTTGTTGTTTTTGAAATAATGCTGCTCTTTTCCGCCGAGCAGCAAGGGGCAATGGGGTTAAAGGGAAGGGAAAAGTGCACTATGGCAAGCCCAATTCCGTGGTAAGGCCAGTGTTTCTTCTCGCCAGATCAGAAAGGGGAACCACTACAGTGAAGCACAGTTATTGGCTGTAAACTGAAATTCTGTGAGAATGAATCCCAAGACCCCGAAATTAAGGATATGGCGCATGATATTCTTGATAAAGCTTACCAATTGATATCATATTTTGTGATATACTGTGAAAGTACCAGCGCGGACGTTAAAGTCGACTTGTCTGCATGCTTGAGTTAAGGAGAGCCGTCTTGTGGATCAGTTGTTTCCCCTCTCGCATAAGGTTGCCGTAATAGTGAACGCCGATTCAGACAGGCAGGCAGGCAGGCAATGTGAACAAGCGAGATAGATAGCTATCTGCATCTCGTTTTTTCACACAGATTTCAGCCTGCCTGTTTGTCTGCCTGTCTGAATCGCACTCACTATAAACGCGGCCAAACAGACCACTTCTTTCCTTGGAACGCTATAACACTCAAAGAATATGAAAAGTTAGTCAATAGCATGTCAGCCAGGATACAACAAATAATTCATGTCAAAGGTTGTTTTGCCAAATACAACAAGATCTCTAAGTAGCTGGTGAGCTCATTGTATCATAATTGATGAGCAAGTGCCTTTTACTAAAATATATAAATGCTTGAAATTTATTTTTTTATATTTATTCGTGTGCATGCATTAGTCTACTTCGTTAACAGCTATTTTAAAAATTCTTGATTGTTCCAATCCATTAAAAAGTCTGCAGAAAGATGTCACCCTGTGATTCTGCCCATTTTTACCAGAGACAGTCCTTTTTTCTTCACTGATTTTCTTTAGCTTGTTCTTAATTTCTTTTTTTTTTTGCGCATATTATTCAAGACCAAAAAAAAAGTAAAAAAAATTATCAGAAGAACAAAAAAAAATTAAGGTAATTTTTGGTCAGGCATTCTTATACGCTTGATAACACACCTCAACCACACAGCGAAATACCAAACGAAGAGGAAGAAATGCCTATTCAATTCTTTTGGCTATGTGTCTCTATGTATGTGTGTAAGTCTGATTTTTTCTTAGCTGCTGTTAGCGTTTTTGTTTTTTTTTATTACTTTAGTGGCTAACAAAGATACTCACCACGGTTAGTCAGTTTGTCAGTTCGCCATAGCGGCACAGCGCAACCTGACGCCAACTGTAAAGAATGGGTGATATTTTTCTGCTTTCAAACGTTAACTCTTCGACGTGCTCACCATGCTTTAGCTGTGCTACAGCATCCCAACAACCATGCCTACAGAAACAGTTCAGTTCGTGGCTCTTTCGCCTAACATGCCTCAACATACCACAAATGCTGTTTGGGCACAAAATATAGAAAACTAAAAAAAAAAACAGAAAAAAAACAAAGCAAGAACGAAAAAGTAGAAGAAAAAAACTGACAGCAGCAAAGCAATAGAACAACAACAACAACAACAACAAATGAACAAATGGTATAGTAGTAGTAGAGCGAAGGGTATAGCGGGCTAGCATAATGGATAACCTGTTTTGTTGTGAGTTCTTTATACGGAATCTCTTGCTGGTCACATGTTGTTGTTTGGAAATTGTTGCTTTGCTTTGTCTATCTGGCTATATGTTGTATTTCTTTCACCTATGTTGTTGTTGTTGCTGTTCTGTTTTGTTGTTGCTCAGCATCTTTGGCCCCTGATGTTTGGTGATGCTGGTGGTGGTGGTGGTGGTGCCGCTGTTGCAGAGCCAACACAATTTGGCCAGTTTTATTATATTTCCTGAGGTTGTCTGCTTATATGATTTCTTTACCTGCTTCGTTTGTATTCTTCTGCTACGTTAGTTTTGTGCGCTCTGCTGTAAGTTGGTTAAACAACTCGCAGCATCAGTGTTTGGTGTGTTGGTGGTGAATTGAATCTCTCTCGCTTTCTGCTCTTGGCCATAACTTTAATATTATTGTTGTATTATTTGTTGTACTATACACTTGAGATTGAGGCGGAATTTATATTTGTTTGCAGCGAACATCGTGAAAGACTGACTGAACATGTGCAATATGCCTAAAAACAAAAGATTTAAGAAACGAACTTGTTTTGAAAGGTTTTAATACTTCATATATGAGTTAGTTAAAATGTTATTTTTCTTGAAATATTTTTATATTTAAAAATAAAATTATGTTTTGTTTTCTTTGCACTATTTCTCCATACTGCTGCAGAGTTTTATTTAAATAACAAATAACCAACAACAACAAAGTGCTTAGCTCTAAAATTCCAATATAAGCCTTAACACCATAGGCAGGTCAGGCCGCAGGCATGCTTTCGCTCTTACTTGATCGCTAACTTAACTTATTTCTTCCTCTCTCAATGTCTCTCATTTTATTGTTTGCTATATTAAGTTCTATTCTCTGCCACACAAAAATTATAATGGTACTGTGTGAAAATCCATTAAAATACCTCAACACCATGAATGTGTGGGTGCCAGATATGCGCACGCATGCACGCTGGTATCTGGCTGGTATCACTTGCATTACCAACTCCAGAGAGCTTCATTATCATGCTCTTGTGGTGAGTTTGTGTGGTGATTAGAGCTAGTGTAGTTGAAGAGCGTTTATTTGAGGTTTACTTTTGTTGTTATGTTGCGTTTGGTTTTGGTTTTTTCTTTTCGATTAATTTTCCAATAATTTTTTTTCTTTTTTTTTGGGTGTTTTGTTTTATTTATTGTGTGTGGCTAATTGTGGACCTGTCGTCAGTTCTTTTTGTATTTGTGCTTTGGTTTCTTGCTTCTTCTTTGATTTCTTTTTTCATATTGCTGTCTACTGGTAGGAATTCTTCTTATTGCGTATTCGTTACCCATTTTGCTTGAATGCAACTCAACACGTTGTACTGCGCTGACTCTCGTTCGACTCATGCTGTGCTCTGCACACTGTTAGAAATCCCAGAGAAAGAAAAAAATTGAAAATTTAGCTACTATTGGTCAAATTATAAGGGAAATGTTATAAAAGGTAAATATATGGAAACATTTTTTGATTTCCATGTTTCGTTATAGTCGCCCTATTTGACCATAAGGTCATAAGGAGTGCTTTGAAGACACTATTAAAGGTCTGACATATTAACAGAAATTCTCGAAAGATTTGAAAAATTGTTCACTCAACTTGATGCATTTGAACTGAAGTTGAATACGGTGGTTATGGTTATGGTTATGGTTATGGTTATGGCTATGGTTATATAGTTATGGTTATGGTTATGGTTATGGTTATGGTTATGGTTATGGTTATGGTTATGGTTATGGTTATGGTTATGGTTATGGTTATGGTTATGGTTATGGTTATGGTTATGGTTATGGTTATGGTTATGGTTATGATTATGGTTATGGTTATGGTTATGGTTATGGTTATGGTTATGGTTATGGTTATGGTTATGGTTATGGTTATGGTTATGGTTATGGTTATGGTTATGGTTATGGTTATGGTTATGGTTATGGTTATGGTTATGGTTATGGTTATGGTTATGGTTATGGTTATGGTTATGGTTATGGTTATGGTTATGGTTATGGTTATGGTTATGGTTATGGTTATGGTTATGGTTATGGTTATGGTTATGGTTATGGTTATGGTTATGGTTATGGTTATGGTTATGGTTATGGTTATGGTTATGGTTATGGCTATGGTTATATGGTTATGGTTATGGTTATGGTTATGGTTATGGTTATGGTTATGGTTATGGTTATGGTTATAGTTATGGTTATGGTTATGGTTATGGTTATGGTTATGGTTATGGTTATGGTTATGGTTATGGTTATGGTTATGGTTATGGTTATGATAATGTTTTTCGGTGTAATTCTATATTTATGGTTATGGTTATGTTTATGTTTTTCAGTATAATTCCTTATTTTTGGTTATGTTTATCTTTTTCGGTATAACTCTTTAGACATGATTTACTGTCGATATGAAACTGAAGTCCAGTTCTTAACTAATTCATTTTAATTTCAATAATTTTTAAAGCTCAGTGTAACTCCTTGTATGTCCATCTACATTGGAGGCTTCTTTCGTCTTAAGTTATTTTATGTTGGTTGTTTTTCCTATTTTGTCTTATAAATTGTTTCGTTTTTTACTTTTGCTCTCCTTGCTCTTCGTTTTCTTCTTGCTTAAGTGTTGTGTTGCTACTCTCATCCAGTACAAGCATGGCTCCACATGCGCTGCTTCTCGTTTTCCCTTTATGGTCTTTAGCAGCTATGGTAACCATGGTGAATATCTTCTGCGGTTCTGTCTAGTTCACCACACTTGTTCGTGCCGACTGCTGGCCAGGTTAGTAAGGCTCAGGTAGAAATTGTTAACTTCAGTTATTCGTGTGTTTTCGTGGCTTATAAGAGAGCAATTCGTATGCGGACGGTTGCGCGTGCGCGTTTTTATGCATGCAATTTTTTTAAATAATTTTTATATGTTTTCAAAGTGAGTGAAAATTTGTGGAAACTGACACAAGTTAATAAGTCAAGTGCTTTATTTTGCATGCTTAGCAAAAGCAACAGTTCTATTGAAAGTGTTTATGATCAAGAGCTTAAAAATTTTTTAATAATTGAATATACCTCAAGCAAAGCTGACACAGCTAGCCGCTTTAAATAAATTTTTCAAAAGTGTTTGCAAAGTTTTTTCAATTCGAAAAATATATATAAAATTCGATCGCAACTTGTACAAGAAAATTTAGGTAAAATTTTCCTGCGCTATTTAGCTTTGAATTGCATTTTTCCATATTGAATCTTGTGTACCCTATACTCATACGTTCGTATAACAACAACAACAACAACAACAAGAAAATATTGTTCAACAAGTAAAACGAGTTCTACGCGCAACGACCGCTGTGCGCGCCTCTGACAGCGAGTTTGGTGCTGTAGTAAATTCAACAAATATTAAAGAAAAAAAAAACTAAGCAACAAATATCAAAAAAATAGTTCGATAAAGAAAAATATTTTTCAAGAAATGTGTACTAAAAAGCCTTAAAAGTTGTTTAAATATAAGTTCTTACGTCGAATAAAACAAAAGACTTAAGCAACGAACGCGTTTAAGTTGTAGAAAGAAATAAAAAGTAAACTAAAGTAATGAAAAATTTCTTTGGAGATAAAAAATAATATAAAAATTGGCTCAAGTAAGATTTAAAATACATAAAAAAAATCGTTATAAGCAAATGCTTACAAGTAAAAGCTACTTCAGTTTAGTTAAAACAACAAGCAATATAAAACACAACATGAAGTGGTGTTGAATTTGAAAATAAGGAGCCACCAACAACAACAACAACGGTTGAAGAAAAGCCGACGCTCACATTTACATTGGATTACATAGTTTTTTTTTTTTTTGTCTTGTCTCTAATAAAGTTTTGTTTGTTTTTTATTCTTGTTGTGTTGCTTGGTAGCTGAAGTGATTGTAAACGGTTTCTATGTTGTTTTAGAGTTTATGCAGCAGCAACCACAATAACAATAACAACAGCAACAACAACAACAAAAAAGCAGCAGCCGGCACTGGCTACAAAACTTACAACAACTATTGGAAAATTTGTTGATTCAAAAAGGTAATCAAATCAAGTGCTTTTCTACTACCTGCTCAAAACTAAAAAAATGTCAGCTAAATATTAATTGTTTGTGAGTATGTGTCTGTCTATTAGTGTGTGATGATTAAAAGAAAGAATACAAACCTAGCTATATCATGACATAAATTTTCTCTGAATTTCTCAATTCAGTGTGTGTAAAGGAAGTTTATGTGTCGCATTTTAATGCTTTTCTGAGAATGTTTTATATTTTTTAATTTTTTTGTTTTTGTCATATTAATGCATATCATGTGTTTATGTATGACAACAAATGTTGAAGTTTATGTTAAGGATTTATTGCGTAACTTGAAGATGAATGCGTTTTATTAAGAATAATAAAAGTAGAAAAAAAACCCACACTCGTTAACGAACAACAACAGTCTTAATTGTTTGACAACAAAAATGCTCATAAAACTGCAACAATTCTGAAAAAAATTTCAAAATAATTATGAAAGATATTTCAAAAAGAAAAAAAAAATACTTGAGGCTGCATTCACGATTTGACATAAATTAAATGTTATGTCAACATTAAATACAGCATTAATAAATGTATCATTTTTCAGCGCGTTAGCAACAGCCTCAAGTGACAAAATTGTTGGTAAACCGTCTTGTTTTTGTAGTCTAAAACTTACTATTTTTAAGTTTTATCGAATATTTTATATTGTTTCATATATTTTAAGCTTTCCATTTTGAAGATTCTCAATGCCATTCCGTAGTACTTTGATTTTGATTTTAGTAGTAGTTCTTTTTTTTTTTTATTTGATATGATTATCGTGATCATTTATTGTGAGTTATGAATTCTTTACACAGTTGAAATGTTGATAAAAGCATATAACTCAAAACTTTTGGAAGTTAGTAAAAATGTGACATTATCATGCTGTTCAGATATAAACATGTGTTATGCGATCAAAAAAGAATAGTTTGGAATTTTGAATTTTGTTTGATTTGTAATGTTTGAAATTTAATATATCTATTTATAACTACAAACAAAACAATAAAAACGAAGCATTTAACTTTTCCATTTTAATGACTTGCAGTAGTTTAATGGTTTGTTAAGCTCAGCTATGTTAACAAAAGAAAGAATTTGGGAAAATGAATTTAGCAATAAATGACACAATTTTGTGAAAAATTGTGAAGTTCGAACAAAAGATGGTTTAAATTTTTTGAATGCCAACATAAATCTTATTAGTGTCTTATCAAATTAATTTGTAATTCTCTATTCAACAAGATAGCGACGGCTGACAAGACTTACTTTAAGGTCGTCTTTTTAGATACGTGCAGTTTGGAAAAATATTTCAATATCTTCGATATGCATGTCGCACAGATTTAAAATCACTTTTAATTTTTTTTTAAAAATACAGAATTTAATATATGGAGTAATTTTTTGTCTCTCCAACGTTGCACTCGAATGCATATTTCTGCAAATATAGAGAAACTATTCCATCAAACTAACAAATTTTGTATTTTATCTGAAAGTAGGTCTAAATATGTGCATTTTATGTGAACAAACTTTTCTTCTAACTTTTATTTTGCTTTGTAGTTATTACCAGTCTTAAATGATCTTAAACATTACATTTTATGGAAATAAGTTTAAATGTAGATCAACACATTACAAAAATTTACCGAAATTGTCAATAAAAATACCTTTATTAAGGAACAATATGGGAGAAGAGGGTTCAAATAAACGATTACAATCGAAGTTATGAAAATAATATGTTGTCTTGTCCTTCTAGGAGCCACAATTCGTTGTCTTTAACGTTACACTGTTATACTTTTTGTTTCTTTTTGAAGCATTTCCGTGTGCTACACAGGCAGTGAAGCACGAAATTGAATTTTTTTTTTTTAATTTTGCTTGATTGATATCGAAAGAAGTATATAAAAGATTATATTTTTTAATGTGATCCCTCAGATCCATTCTTCAGGAGCACGTTGTTCACAAAGGTGACCTCTCCGGAAATTATGGCACTGTACGCTATTTTGCTAATAAAACAAATTTTCTACAGTTATGTTAGAAAATAAATTTCAAATCTTGAAAACTGTAGCTATATTCTTTTTTTTTCTTTTTTAAAACAAAGTTTTTCTGCCTTGTTAATGACTCGCCGCACTTAAAGCCTAACTGAGTAGACGCAGTTAAAAGATTGGAGGAAGGAAAACGGGAATAATTAACAAAAACATTAAACAAATTGGCCATTGCAGTCCTTGAAAGGATTTTGACCGAACTCCTTATGTTCAACTGTGCTGTGTATGTTATTAAATATTTGCACAATTAACCGAGAACTGTACCTACATGTTTTATGCCGACTCCGAACGGCTAAAGTTCATGTTCTCAAGAAGCTTACATGGCATAATTTACTCTCAGAGATTAGCCATTGTCTGCAAAGACTTGACGGCCGAATAGCAGAATTTATTTATATTGAATAAAACTTTTGCCCGAAGTAAGGTTTGAACTCTGGATCCGTTGGTTCACACGCCACTCACTTAGTAGGCACGACCACGGCCGGTATGGAAATTATAACCTCCTCAAAAACTTTTCAAATTTACAAAAAATGTATCATAAGACAAAACTTTAGTCTGTCGATTAATGCAATTCCCACATGATTATGGTATTTTATTACCTTTACTTTAAAAATTGTTCGAAAAATAATTTTCAATATCTTTTCCTATGAATTTTTTTGCCAAATTAAGCTTAAAGAAATGAATATTATTATGATAAAAAAATTAAATTTAGAAAAAAATGTAAATAATTATATTAGAAAATAATTAAAAATACATCAGTATCAGTATCATTGATGAACACGTGTGAAGTTTTTCAGAACTTTTGAAGTCATTTTTTGATTGAGAGTTTTTGAAAATTGTTCAATAGGCCTCAGGAAAATTATTCAAAAGGTCTCTCTCTATTTTACTTGTTAAAACTTTCAGGAAGCGAAAAATGGAAAAAAAAAATATTAAATGCCACAAAGAGAAAGAGAAAACTTGTTGAAACTCTCAAGTAAGCAGTTGATCGAACGACTCAACAGCTTATTTGAAAGCAAAAAAAAAATTTGTAAATATTTTTGTTTATTTTTTTTTTAAATATTTTTTTTCGGTAGCTGAAAATTCTTGCAAGTAAAAATTTTTACTACTTTTTCTCTATCACTTTTCTTATGCCCTCTTTGTCCTCTCTCGTTGCAAGTTTTTCGAGTTCGTGAACGCTCTTCAAGTAAAAATTTGTAACGCTTTATTTGAGTTAAGGAATTTCAAACATAATTATAAGAATTTAACAAAATTCCTGCGTTAAAATTAAATTCGAGTTCAGTTGATCATAAGACATACGGATGTCTGATTTTTGGATAGGGACTTTTTTAAGTGACCTTAAATGTTTTATCTAGTAAAGGTTTTTTATATTTTAAACATATTTATAATTTTTTTGTTACAAAAAATATGTCTTTGTGTGAACTTGTCCATATTGACAGAAGATTATTTCAAATTATAGTTATGAGTAATTTGGGTCGACTGATGTAAAATGATTATAAATTTTGAAAGTATCTTCTTCTAGAACTGGGGAGTGTCTTATCTTATAGATACTCGCTAATGTTATACGACGATAATATTCGAGCTTTATAGTGCAAGTGACCTTGCCTACCAACCAGCAAACCCTGGGTTCGAATCCCGACCAGGTGGCAGTTTTTCTATACCATCTTTCTTCAATTCTTTTTCCTATTTCCAACTGCAACTGCAATTAATAATTCATCAATATTTATGACTCAATACCTGTAAATATTAAAAAACAACATTAAAAACTCATTCAAAGTGCTTTAGTACTGATTTGGACAAAAGTTTTAAAATACGACCTTAGTCGATAACTGCCATTGCTGGCACTTTAATTATACATAATTTCCAATATTATTTTATTTTCATTTTACATTCGAGTAAAAATGTTTCATACATTTTTATAGCTTCTCATTAAGAGCTTTCATCCTTGCGCATCCTTCATGTTGTTAATGTCGTTTAAATTGCTTTATATGTATACCTCTTGCGGTAACATAGAGTAAAAATAATGATTTTCTCAGTCAGCTAGAGATGCAATGATACAACAGAAAATGTGCTGGCTGCTGAGCTGCTGCTTTCAAGGTTGTTTATTAGAAGTGCTTAGCTGAGCACGCATACTTTTCATGACGACCACACACAGGATTTGCGTTTAATTGAGTAAAAAAAAAAACAAAAAATAAAAAAACAAATTTCAAAAAATATGCGCTATAAAAATTGATGCTATTAAAATATTTATGTTTTAATATATGTGAGAATATGATGGCACACTATCAAAAAGAAAGAGACAAGACAACATTTTATAATTATAAATTTTTTGCTATAAAATAATTCGTTGCGAACATCTCCATTGAGTTATGTAAGAGGATTTTTTTATGTACTTAAGTATTCAGTATCTTAACTAATTACTATACTGTACTTTTGCAAATACTTGTGAAAAATAAAGTAGAAAATAATATAAAGGGTGATTTTTTAAGAGCTTGATAACTTTTTTTTAAAAAAAAACGCATAAAATCTCATCGGTTCTTTATTTGAAACGTTAGATTGGTCCATGACATTTACTTTTTGAAGATAATTTCATTTAAATGTTGACCGCGGCTGCGTCTTAGGTGGTCCATTAGGAAAGTCCAATTTTGGGCAACTTTTTCGAGCATTTCGGCCGGAATAGCCCGAATTTCTTCGGAAATGTTATCTTCCAAAGCTGGAATAGTTGCTGGCTTATTTCTGTAGACTTTAGACTTGACGTAGCCCCACAAAAAATAGTCTAAAGGCGTCAAATCGCATGATCTTGGTGGCCAACTTACCGGTCCATTTCTTGAGATTAATTGTTCTCCGAAGTTTTCCCTCAAAATGGCCATAGAATCGCGAGCTGTGTGGCATGTAGCGCCATCTTGTTGAAACCACATGTCAACCAAGTTCAGTTCTTCCATTTTTGGCAACAAAAAGTTTGTTAGCATCGAACGATAGCGATCGCCATTCACCGTAACGTTGCGTCCAACAGCATCTTTGAAAAAATACGGTCCAATGATTCCACCAGCGTACAAACCACACCAAACAGTGCATTTTTCGGGATGCATGGCCAGTTCTTGAACGGCTTCTGGTTGCTCTTCACTCCAAATGCGGCAATTTTGCTTATTTACGTAGCCATTCAACCAGAAATGAGCCTCATCGATGAACAAAATTTGTCGGTGAAAAAGTTGCCCAAAATTGAACTTTCCGAATGGACCACCTAAGACGCAGCCGCGGTCAACATTTAAATGAAATTATCTTCAAAAAGTAAATGTCATGGACCAATCTAACGTTTCAAATAAAGAACCGATGAGATTTTGCAAATTTTATGCGTTTTTTTAAAAAAAAAAGTTATCAAGCTCTTAAAAAATCACCCTTTATGTTATAGATACCAAAAATATAAAAAATAATTTGGCATATTTTAAATTCAAAATAAAAAATAATTGGCGAAATTTTTTACATTTTTAAAATTATTAAAAAAACATAAAAATAGAAGATTGATAAAAAGCTAAAACATAAATTTCCTCAAAGGCTCTGTATAAGTTTTAATATTTACAACATTTTAGTTAAATATATTAGCAAGATAATTAAAGCGGTTGATCCCTCTATAACTTTAGCCAAATTGTAATATTTCTGTTTGGCTAATATTGCACCCTATTGGAAAAGTTTCATACACGGGAAAGACCTATTAGAGCTCGATTTTTTAAACACAGCGTCCTTTTCACTGTTGTCTGCATGCTAATTGTATTCCTAAACCTATGGACTTGAGAAAGCAACTCCTAACAGACAAAGTCGGCCCTATGATACTGCACACCGATAAGTTCCATGGACGTGAGCGTCCTTGAGAATGCTTCTGTTTGGAGTTGATTTCGAAAGTCCATGACTCCTCGCCATGGGGCAAGTAGAATGAAGCCTTCAAGGCAGGTGTCTACTATAAACACATATGGATTTAATCTGTTCCTTGCATGCATACTTAAAATTTTAACAGCATTTTTGGCGCAAGCGATTGAATGATTTTTCGAATTTTTATTTAACCCTCATTTGCTCATTTGCAGCCCAGTGAAAAGAAAAAACTATTATGAAAATTTTAATTTGTTTTTTTGGCCTCTAGAGGTTTAGGTTTACCCATCCACTTATAAAACCTGGTTTCTAAGGCTCAAATTGCTCCAAAGTCATACGAATCGACATTTGATTGTCCCAACATGTACCAATACTGGGTCAGACCCATAGAAACAATCGTTAGAAATCTTATATACAGTACAAGTATACATCAATAAAATGTACTTTGTTCTATAAAGAATAACGTAATCCGACGGCTGATGTTGGATGCATACTTTTCTGTTATTTTATATCATAACTATCTTCAATACATCTTGATAAAGTACTATGAACTGCTTAAAAGATGCTTTTTTTATTTTTTTTTTATTTTACATATAAAAATATACTTTGTAAAAAATAAATTAATTGTTTTAAATTAAAAATTTCTATAAAATGAACTATTTTAAATCTAATACAGGAACGCACGGAACTTTTATGAGGATTTTTTTTTATAAAGTTAATGATTTATATAAACATGGTGGGGAGGGGGGTGGAATAGCTTTATGGATTTAAAATTTTTATATTAAAATTTCTGTTAAATGGGTTTCTTTGAATACAATAATTCTCACAGGACAGAATTTCGGCATTTACAGGTTGCCTAGAGTTCCATTCAATTCTTGTGTCTCTAAAACTATTTATTGTGGAGTTTTAAAACACCGTCGAACGTCAAGTTGCGAAAAAGGTACGCGATGTCATGATCGCACAGCGCTTTCATGACATCCGAAATTAATGGCGTTTTCGTTTCTACCAAAAAATGTTGCCCTGTCGCAGTGCAAAATGTTTTCAATGTTGCCCGCAACCCTGTAAAAGTGCATGTTTTTGCCTACTCGAAAAATGTCAACTTAAATAAACCAATATAACCATCCTTGTCTAACGCACGCATGTCATAATATTATCGTTTTAAAAACAGCTGATATGCAGGGCAATCATCTACCCTGAGAAAGTTTGCAAGGCAGAAAATGCGCATTTTTTGCCCTCAGTGAGTGTGACATTTTAAGAAACGAACACAGAATTTACTCACCCGTTTGCACTTATTTTAGAATCGAACACGAAAAAAGGCAAGGGCAATGAAAAGGCAACATTTTTTGGTAGAAACGAAAACGCCATAAAATAAACCAAAAGAATTTTTTAAATTATATGATATTATTAGAGCTTGAACCGATAATAACTTGCATCCTTAAAAGCAGCATTTTTTTTATTTTTCGCTCTTTAAAGTTCTGTTAGCAAAAAACAAAAAAAAAAAAAGAATGAATTTAAAAAGAATTTTAAATTAGATTCAGAATGAATTTTTTTTTTTTTTTGTTTTTTTGTCTTCTAAGTACTTTAAGATGAAAAATCCTAGTCAACTCAACATTTTTTTTTAAATTCAATTTTTCAATTTTCAATGAAATAATCTTCTTTTGCAAACCGTTTTTGAAACATATGAAACAGATAATAATCTATAGAAAAATGAAAAAAAAAAATAAAATTGAGTTGTTTGTTCGAGTTTTATGAGAACTTGCTCTTAATTTGAAATTGTCATCATGTAATGAATTCGACGAAAAAATGTTGAAGTTGATGATATTTTTCAAAATTTCAATTTTATTACTTTTCGAAAATAAAAATTAATTTAAAAAGTCTGTTTCCGTACTCACTTCAAGTAACTTGAAGTTACTCGAAAGCAAAAGCGAGAAGAAGAACAAGCAAAATGTCACGTTTTGTAGCTCTCTATTACTCGAGCTTTACTTGAAAAATTTCTTCGAGCACGAATCCCGAGCTTCAAACAGCTCATTGGCAAGGTGTTAAAATTAAACTGTTGCATTGTGTTTTGAAAAAAATGTATGCAAATGGTTAGCAAATTAATAAAAATAGTTAAAATAGCCAAAACAAACTCTTAAGACAGAGTTTTAAATAATACAAAAATAAAGCAATTAAATTTTATTAATTTCAAAAACAGCTGTTGTGCTTGAAACTTACTTGAAACCGTTTCCGTACTTTTTGACAAATTTTCTCATTTTGACAGATAATCAAATTTCTCAGATAATCTCTCTATTACTCGAACTTAACTTGAAATGTTTACGGAAACAGACCTAAAATCAATAAATTTTGAATTCATGACTTTTTAAATCAAGAACCTTATGAAAAATTCTAAAAATGTAAGACTATTCTTTGACCAATTCTTATACATTTTTTTTTTTTTAAATATTTTTCTACAGCCCATAGTTTTGTGGTGACCGTGGCATGCAGGTTAAGTGTGTGGCCTAGCATGCTTGGAGCCCGGGTTCGATCCCCAGCTGTGGCGAAAAGTTTTTTTCAATAAAAAATTTTTCTGATCGGTCACCACCTCTCTGCAGACAATGGCAAACCTCAGAGAGTAAATAATGCCATGTAAAGCTTCTTGAGAACATGAACTTTAGCCGTTCGGAGTCGGCATAAAACATGTAGGTCCAGTTCTCGGTCAATTGTGTGCAAACATTTAATAACACACACAACACAATTGATCATAAGAAGCTCGGTCAAAGTTCTTTCAAGGGCTGAAATGGCCAATTTGTTTTTTGTTTTTTTTTTTTTTTATAGTTTTGAGAAAAAAATTTTAGTTTTAAAGGAATAATTTTCATTTCGGCCGCCTTTTGCTGTACAAAAAAACTTTTTCGGTGCTATCTGCCATTATTATTTCAAATTCAAACATCAAAGATACGATTTAGATAATTTTTAGAAATACAGCAAATGTAAGGGGAAAAGTACTGGTTTAAAAAAAGCTCTATTGGAAATTCACTTTTTTTTATTTTTGGATTTTACTTAGAAATATTTTATAACTTCCTATTTACAGACAACCACTGAAAACAGCACGCTCAATATTATAAGAAACAATGACTTCCTTATTTTGTTTTTATCAAAAACTCACTAAAAAATCAAATAAAATGCTATCCTTTGAACGTAAATGGATTAAAAATATTTAATGAAACAATCTTAACACATCAAACTCGCTCCTAAGCCAGCGGTGCGAATTTTTTTCATAACTCCTGTGGTTATTAAATCTGAATTAAGGATAATTAAAGATTCTAGGCTTTAGCCAGTCATGCATGTAAGTCTGTTACATTGCGATTATTTTGATATATTTTATTTTGTACTATTTTATTTTATACGAAAAACCGTATTTTTGTTCATGGGGTCAATTTGGATCATAAGGGTTGGGTTTCGAAGATTGAACTGTTCTAAGAAATTATTCTCCAGAAGTCGATAAAGTTAATGACAAAAAAAGGTTTTTCTAACAAAAACTGCATCAACATGTACTTAACTTAGAACCTTGAATTTCTCATAAACGGGCCGAAAGGTTTGAAAAACGTTAAACACCATTAAGGTGGGACATAACATTCGCGGCAGTGAAAACAGACCTTTTTTTAAAAATTCATAACTCAGTCAAAAAAAAAAACATTTTTCCAAAATTTATTTTTATTATTGTAGAGAATTAAACAAATTGCAAGAAAAACTACAATTCCAACAAACATATTTTTCACTCCAACATGGTTTTATAGAGCTCCAAACTGGCGGCAGAGAAAAAAACGAGGCCGCGTGGTTGCAACGCAACCCTCGTGGGAGTCGCAAAAACTATCTGATCTGGAAAAAAATGACTTTTTTAAATCTTAACAAAATTGGTTATCGTATGACAGGAGCTTTATTAAAAATTTTTTAAAATTTTTGGTGATGTTCCAAACTTGACAGTGTATTTTTTTTTCGAAAAAAATATTGACTTTAAAAATTATTAAATAAATCGAAAATAAGATAGTGAATCAAGTTTAAAAAAAAATAAAAAAACATTTAAAAAAAATTAACCCGCTAGTGCCGCAACCAGTACAAAAAACATGGTGTCGAGATAAGCGCGTTCAAAGTTTGTGAACAAAGAACAAAATAGGTGAAAATTAAAAATACGCTCTCACTAATCCGACTGTAACTTTTGAACCCGTAAAAATTTGTTCATAAAATTTTCTTTTGGTGGAATTTTAACAATATTGACTAAAATAAAAAAAATATAAAAAAATCGATTTAAAAAAACGGCCAATGTATTGTTCCCTCTTAAATTAAGCGCCTCAAATTATGCTGAAATGATATGTTCCTAGCTCGATTTTAAAAAAATGATCGATTCATGTACAGAGAAATTAATAAAAAAGGCCACTAGCATCAATTATAAACAATTAATTTTTTTGTAATGAATTTTAAGTCAAACTTTTGGAAATTCAAAACCAAAACTGAAACTCAAGAAAAGAATATTTTTGTTGTTAAAAAATGTTAAAAAAAAAGTTGTCAATTAACAATATTCTTAAGGTAGTTCTTTCATGTTAAAAATATTTACAAATTTTAGGTTATATATTTCTTTATTTATATAAAGGCACCCTTATTTATGTAAATTTCTGTTGACCTTCTAAAATTAAATTTGAAGCCAAGTGAATTCATTCATGTCTTGTGTTTTTTTACCGCAAGAAACTTTTTTAGATTCTTATAAGCTACTTTGAAAGGCTAAAAATATTTTGAAAAACAACGGTTTTTAAAAGTTGGACTTTCAAAATATTACAGACATTAAGTAGTAGTAATGTTTCGGTCTTAAAAGAAAGTGTTCAAATTTTTTGTTGTCATTTTTTTATGTTTTCGAAATAAAATTCAATATTCAAGCGTTCAAAACAAGTGACTTTAAAAACCAAATGTTCATTCAAAACAACAATAAGATTAATGTTAGAACATTTAAGGCAATTTTTTTTTTAACTTTATATATATAAATAGTTTTTTCGAAAAAATTCAAAAAAGTTATTATTGCAAAATATGCAAAAATTTGTTGAGAGAATGCGTGTCAATAATTTTCTTTAGCTTTTAATTTTCCGGCTTAGCATAAATTTTTGCCAAAAATGAAAAGCTTTTTATGGGCAAAACTTGTGTGTGTGTCTAAAATATTTTTCAGTTAAACACAAAAAATTTTTGTGTAATTTTGAAATTGCATTTCCATGCTGCAAAGCTAAACGCGGCTGATACAGTGCTAAACCTGTCATAATGCATGAGTGCAACCAGTGCTGCCACAGCTACAGCATGCACACGCTTGTTCATACAAATAAACACACACACATGTACAAATGTATGCAGCATTGAGCCTGTGGCAATGGCATTGCTTGGAACCTTCTTCCGGTTTGTTGCTGGTATTTTCCCTAGCCGAAGTGTGTGTTGTTTTGTTTTGTTTTTTTGTTGTTTTCTTACAGTTTTAAGAGTTGTTGCAAAAAAATCGAAATGATACGATATGAAATGCAGTGCAATGCCAGACATTGACTTGTTCTACGCATGAATGCGAATGATGAAAATTTATTAATAAAATAATTATGAACAGTGAAAAAAATGTTGCTGCTCTAGCTATCTTTCTGTCTGTCTGTCTGTCTGACTGTCTGTGTGTCTGTTTTTCTGTTTGACCGCCTGTCGGTCTGTGAGTCGTTCTGTTTGGCTATCCTGTCCATCCAGCTATCTCTAGCCTGAGCGCATTGAGTGTGTGTGTCTGCTTGGATGAGTTGCCTGCATGCATTTCAGTTTTAATTTTTATCAACAACAACAACAACAACAACAACAACCACAGCGTCATATCTTTGCCTTTGCAATATTTTTGTATTTAGCTAGTTTTTTGCTTTTGTGTTTTTTGTTGTTATTTTGTTTTGTTTTTGTGCACACTTCGTCTTTGATTTAACACCTCTTTACTTGATCGAAAGGAACTTGTGCGAGTCCGAATCCGAGTGCGAGTGTGTATGTTTGTGTGTGCGTTTCTGCTGCTTGTTCCTCATGTCTACAAGTGCACAAAAATCTATGCTGGCTACAAATGTTGCTATTTCGTTGTTGTTGTTGTTGTTGCTGTTAAGTTGATTTTTGCAATTTTGCTTGTTCGACTTACAAGTTTTGATTTTTTTTATGCATTTATTTATTTTTGTACTTGTTACTGTTGTTTCCACACTGATAAGATATGAAAATTCTTGCATGCAGCCGCATCACATCACATCGCTTTGACTTTAATTTATTTGTTTTGTTTTTTATATATTTTTATTCTAATATTTTTCCGTCAGTTGTGACTTTGATTATGACGAATCCAAGTTGAAATAATTACAAATAATTGCATAGCGTTTTTTCTCATTTTTTTAAACTGGTTCTTTTCTAAGAATGTATTAAAAAAACTACTATATAAGGTACTCTGTTTGGGCTTTCTTAAATATCAATGCTCTCACTTGGTTTGTAGGATGTGCCAAGTTTTTATTCGTTTAACCAAAATTTAATTTTAAAAAAAATATTACAGAGCAAAGCTGAAGCCTTTTCAGGTGTCTTAAATTTTTTTGAATTATGTTTGATAATCATCTATTTGCAGCTGTTTTGCAGAAACCGTTAGTTAACAGACAAAAACTAAAATATAAAATTTTGGCTTTCACATCATTTACAGCAATTAAAATTTTCATCACGTTCACATCAATTTTAATTTAAAAAAATGTTCATGTTTACATACATTATTTTCCGTTAAATTTTTTTATATTTTTTTTCGTTTTTAGAAAATTCACAAACATTTATGATTTCCCTTTAATAACATTTTTTTTCCCCCTAAACTTTGCTATTACATTTTTTCCGTTCATTCCGATTCGTTCAGCTGCATCGGCATCATCATCTTTCTGCCCTATATATCCGGTCATGTTTGTTGATGATAATTTTTTTTTTTTTTGTTTCTACACTCCTTTCGATAAGTTATCAAATTGTCGTTAAATGTTGTTATAGCGGATGTGTTAATGTTATCAATGTCATAAATAAAAATGTGGGAAAATTTTTTATGAAATGAAAACTGCGTATCATATCAAAATGTGTGAGAGTAGAAACAAAAGACTTAAGCAACAAACTTACAGCCTTAATTAATGCGTTATTCTAAGCGTTAGCATGCATTTTCAAGTCAATTTTAACAAAACATGACTAAATTAATAAATTTCATATAAAACATCAAAAATAATTATTTCAAAATTTATTGATTTATAAAGTTAAAATTATCAAAAAGTAGTGTTGTTTATTATAACTGTTTTAAAAGTAAGTTTCTTTATATTTTTGTTTTCGGTTTGTTGCTTGATTTGTTTTAGACAAATTTTGGTTTTTTAGTTATTCTTGTTCTGCTGCTTTTTGTCATTTTCACATTTTTCTTTATTTTTTGTTTCTACTTCTTTTTCCTCTGCTGCATACCGTTTTCGTCTTCATATTCAAACATGTTGTCTGTCAAGCGTTGAGTTGTTGGGTAGGTTGTTGACTTGATTTGCTGCTTTATATTGACAGTTTTAATATCTTCTGTTCTTTTCTCTTCTGTTCTGTTCTTTTCTGCACAGTTTTTTTTTTGTGTTGGCTGTGTGTCTCTTTATCATCGTTTGGAAATTAAAGAAAAAATGCATGCAACTAATTAATTTGCAGCTCGTATCTTTTAGCTGTCAATGCCAAAGCTGTCTAGAATATTATGTTGTTTATGATTGAGTCTTGCATAATGTTTTTTTTTTCTCTGATTTTTTTTTTTTTTTCAACTCTGCCTGTGTTATTCAACTAGTTATCTTTATCGTTTTGTTAATAGTATTTAATTGGCTGCTTTTGTAGTTTATGTGCAATTTTATTGCATATATTTATAATGGCCACAAATGACGTCAGTCGCCTCGTTAAGTTAATTGGAATTTAAAATAATATTTTCAGTGATAAGAAGTGATAGTTGGAAATAGGTTTTGTATAATTTTTTTATATATAAATATTATATATAAATACCTACATAAATTTTGAAAATTGTCATACGCTTCTTTGGTTTTCATTTGAACTAAAGGAAAATAAAACTAATCTTATTTACAAGACCATGTTATCAGCCGTGCTAAATATATATATTAGAAAGTCGATGGTGGGTCGTGTTGGGTTGGTGTTAGTCAAAAAAGTCGATATTGGGCCATTTAAATTTCGAATTTCAATATGGTAGAGTCAAGTATTCTTCAATTTTTGCAACAAATTTGGAAATTTTTTCTAAAAGAAGCGCTAAAGTGCAAAAAATAACGTTTTGCTGCTACTCTGGAGGCATAATTAAGAATAGACATAAAAAATGAATTCCTTAACCCCAAAAAAACCCAATATATACACATAAATTCTTCTTTTCTGTCTTCTCAATGCAGTTGCTAAGACAAATATTTATGTATTTTGAAAAAAATTTTTTTTTTAAAAACCGTAAGGCTTCGATTTCAAGGTCAAACTATAGTTTCTTGGCAAAACTTTCTTAAAATGACCCATAGAACACCGCTAGGGGGTGGGGGGGAGGGTAAATATCGCAAACAAATTCGACTCGCTCTTATATACACACAATATATCTACTGGAGTTGATTGCCGAACTTCTAAAATAAAAAACAAATTTTCGTAAAAAATGTTGCTTTCAAACCGATATGAAGTTTGGCTAGGAGACAGCTTTTGAGTTACTGCAATTTGAATTTTTCTGAATATCAAAAACTTCCTTAAAAATTTTGTTTAAAACATTATTTTTTTTTTTTTGTCATAAATGTGGAAAAGCTTTTTCGAATTTCAAATTTTGTCTTTATAGGACTAACAGTCAAATTTTGAACGGTTTTCAAAATTTTATAATATTTTGTAAAATTTCTTTCAAATGTTATAAAAACTTCCATTAAACTCTAAGTTTAAGGAGTTTAAGTTATTTAGTGGGTGTTTCAACCAGTCGCCTAAAGATAGAGACAAAGACTGTATTAAAATAAATGTTCTGAATTTGAATATCCGACATTTTGAAAAAGATTTCGTTTATTTCTTTTTTATATTAAAATCTTATAAATTAAGGTCGGCCTATATATATATATTATATATTATATATATATATATTTATATATTATATGAAATAACTTTGGACAAGGTTTTATGACATAAAAATTAATAAAAAAATTAAAAATTTCTGAAACTAAAAGAAAATTTATTGATATATAAAATTTTTGTTTTTTATAATTATGGTGCCGACATGACTATTTTGTAGCTTGCGTGTAGGATATCTCAAAATCTACTCCACCGATCAAAAAAAAATTTTAAATATATATTTAAAATAATATTTACAACATTTTTATGGAAAGAGTTTTTAAAATATGCCGTCAAATTTTTTTATATTTCAAAATAAAAAAAAAAATCACAAAATTCGTTGTTTTTTCGAATCGAATAATTCATTAAGGAGGGACATGACTTTGGCTGGTTTTTTAAATCGATTTTAAAATTTTGTATTTTAGTAAATATTCTTAAGATTCTAAGATAAAATTCTTACGGGATTAGTGAGAGCGCATTTTTATTTTCTCTGCATTTTTCTTTGTTCACAAACTTTGAACGCGTTTATCTCAGAGACATGTTTTTCGTACTGGTTGCGGCACTAGCGGGTTCATTTCTTGACGAAATTTTTTTTTTGTATAATTTTAAACTTGATTCGCTATCGAATGACATGAGCTTTTTTTAAATTTTTTTTCGATTTTTTGTGAATTTTGAAAGTCAATATTTTTTCGAAAAAACACACTTTCAAATTTGGAACATCACCAAAACTTGAAAAAAAAAAAATTAAAAAAACGCTTCTGTCATATGATAACCAATTTTGTTAAGATCTAAAAATGTCATTTTTTTTTTAGAGCGGACAATTTTTGCGACTCCCAGCGCTGCAACCACGAGGCCCCATTTTTTTCTCTGCCGCCAGTTTGAAGCTCTATAAAACCATGTTGGAGTGAAAAATATATATTATTTTGGAAAATTTTTTTTTTTTGACTGAGTTATGAATTTTTAAAAAAAGGTCTGTTTTCTCTGCCGCCAATGTTATGTCCCACCTTAAATATCGCTTAGTTAAAAATTTGGCATGAAATCCATGAAAATTACTTAAAAAATAAAAAAATTGTAAAAAGTATGTTTTAGATAATCCTGGTAGAAGCTACATTGCACGCAGTGAAAAAAGGTCTTTCGAGGGAATCAAGATTATCGGCATCTTTATTAAATTATTAAAAAAAAAAAATTGTGTTTTTGAATAAATTTCTTATAGTTCCAGAAATTTTTAAATTCTCTCATCAAGTTTTTTATCCGAAAACCTTGTTCAAACTTTGCAATTTTTTTTTTTTTCTAAGGGCCTACCGGTCTAAACCATTTTAGTCAGCTGGTCGATTTTTCTAAAACTAACGTTAAAATTAATTTATGGAAAAAATATTAAAAAATATTACATGTTCATGTAAAATGAAAAATTTGGAAATTTATATTTATATTCTGAATTTCCATTTAACCAAATTAAGTATTTGCAGAAAGAATTTGAAAATATTTTTAATATTTTTTTCAAAAATTAGTTTTAAAGTCAGTGGTCGGGAAATCTACCAGCGGACTAAAATGGATTAACTAAAAAACTTTATAAAAATTGTACTTTTCTTTTTATACCCTAAACCTGTTAGATCAGGGTATATTAACTTTTTTGTCACGGTATATTAAAGTTTGTAACACTTAGAATAAACGTCACCTCTTGAGTCGATTTTGCCATGTCCGTCTGCCCGTCCGTTCATCCATCTATCCGTCTGTCAGTCCATCTGTGCATTGTTCGTAAGCACAGGATAAGAAGAGGAAGTTCACATGAACCCATGGATCTTGACCTTTAAATAATTTTGGAAGCCGCGCTCGGACACGTCTACCTCCCATACAATAAGGGTCATACCGTAAAAATTGGTATGACGTGAAGTCAAGCAATATGCTTTCCATACGACAAGTTGGCAAGACGCTGCTGAACCGCAATCAAGGTACTAAATATGCCTCTTAAGGTTTGAAGGGTCGCGTGATTGATGATCTCGTTAGTCGATTTAAAAAAGATAGTGACTGAGATAAACGATAGTCTGAGCGTTATTTCCGTAAGTTTCGCCTGACTTCGCCTGGCCGGCAATCGGTCAATTGTGTGCAAACATTTAATAACACACACAACACAATTGATAATAAGAAGCTCGGTCATAGTCCTTTCAAGGGCTGAAATGGCCAATTTGTTGTTTTTAGATTTGAATAATTATTATAAAATGAAGTTTTGAAAAATTTTTAGAATTTACTGTAATACAAGCATATAAAGTAAACTACCTTGTTACTTCATATCTGCTTAAATGATATATATTTTTGTTTTATATGTGGTTTTCAAATAAATTTTGTGTCTTAAATCTTTTGTATGACAATGTTTGCACTTCAACAATAAATAGCTTACCAGAAAAAAAGATGAAACTAACTATTATTTCATATAACCAAGGCAAACAGTTTTCTGTTCTCACATATAAAAATATACTACTGCTATCAAAAACGTTTTTAAAGCTCTACAAGCTTACAGCAATTTCGAAAAACAAAAAAACGCCAACATTTTTAAGCAGATTTTTTTTTATATTTTATGCATTTCTTTACCAAAGCTTTTATGATGAACAAACTTTTTGTGGCTTTAAATTGCAAAACTAAGAAAACAGTTAACTCTAAAATAGATACATACAAAAAAAAACCAGCCATTGCCAGTGAATGTAAGTAAAAGAACTTTTAGACTAAGTTAAGAATAGAAATAAGCAGCAGCAGCAGAGGGAGAAGTCAAAAGACTTCCTTATGAGTGAAGAACATAAATCTTTGACTAAACCAAAAACTTGAAAAAAATATTATCAACCAAATGAACATAAATAAGAACAGCATTATCAGCAACATCATTATTACGCTCAACAACAACAATAGCAACAACAACAGCATTATTAACTGCACTGCATGTAGCCTAAAGACATTTTAACTGTTAGCACTGACAGCAATGTTAGCAATGCTAGCCATAAAAATAGTTGTTCATATTGACAGACAAACAGACAAACAGACAGTAAGACAGACAGACACTCAAACAGATGGACTCACTGACCAAAACACAAGAATCAATTTTCAACAAATAAAATGAAAATTTCTAACATTTGCATAGAAGAACAAGCACGGATATGCACGCCATAGCACATTGCAAGGTTTTTGTAATAAATTTTGTAATTAGCAGTTAAATACAGTTAATATTGGATAGAAGTTGTAAATAAGTCTTAACATATGTAAATTATGTCAGCGGCTGCAGTGAGCATTAACAATAATTAAAGCTAACCACTGTGTGTGTGTTTAAGTGTATTTGTACGTGCGTGTGTGTGTGTGTATTTGTGTTTAATATGCAACGAGATGTTGTTTGATTCATGTGTGTTTTATGTTAAATTTGACTCAAAGTAGGTGGTAAACGATTTTAAATGCTTATTTTTTTTTTTATATAAATTAACATATAAATTCACCAGCATTGAAGCATTTCAACTTTATTCAAATAGTTTTTGAAAACTTGCTTGATTAGCTGTTTCTAGGCAACAATCAGCTAAAATGCTGTGCGCCTTTTGGTGTGATTTTAATAAATGCGTGTTTAATTGTATAAATATTATATTTAGTTATCTAAATTATTGCCATTTAAAATGAATTAAATTAAATTAACTGCGCTCATGACACAATACCAACGGCAAATTTAATAGCCTCAACAACAAGTTGCTCGCTTGAGTCTTTTGTTCATGCAAGCTTTTCAAGATAAGAGCAACAATAACGGTCTAATTAATATGGCAATATGCTTGTGTATTTTATTTCTATTTCAATTTCTTAAAAATCATTAAAATCAATCAAGAGATAAGATAATTTTTGATTTTTTATATCTGACTTTTATGTGTTCATGAGACAAAATTGTTCATGTAAAAAAAAAAGAAAGTTAGTTTGATTGTTTTCGAAATGTTTCAAAATAAAACAAAAAAAAAAAACATAATTTCTATGAAAATGTATTTTCTAACAGCTTTAAAAGTTGTTAAGGTAAGCGCAAATTAATTGCTAAAATAATGGTTGAAGAATTTTTCAACGAAGTAACAGTTTTAACTGGCTACGGTTTTATTTACGCAGCCGCTCATTTCGTGCAAGACTGTTGCATTTCAAAATTTGAAATTTTAAAGATGATCATGAAGAAATGTTGAAAATCAAAAATCAAAGTATTAACTTATATTATTAAATTATATAAGCAAACATGCCTTTATTCATTTTTGTAATATTATTTTGCTTTAATTTTACGAGATATGACTGTATAAAATAGTCTATTCCAAAATTTCCAATTTTGAGTTGAGACAATCTAAGCCAGGGATCTCCAAACTACGATGTTACAGCTAAAAATATAATAATCCAATTTAGTTACTTAAATTATGTTAAAGTTGATAAGATTTATGCAGCTGTGACTTTCCCAAGACAATCGCTTGAAGTTATTAAATTTACTTCTGCCAATTATCAGAACGACTTTAGATGCTCGGTTCTGGGAACTCGGTGCTGCGAACAGTTTTTGAAAAGGCGTATATTGTATTTTGGAAAACGGTTTTTTAAAAAGGCGTAATTATATCAAAAACTGAAAAATACCTACGAGCAGATTTATGCATCTGATCAAACTGTGTGCATTTAAGAATCTTATAAAAATCCACCTTGTTTAAAATTTAAGTTAATTCCCATTCGAAGTCCTGAGGCAAGAGTTTCTGAAAACAGGCGTAAATTTCATTAAATTCTTCTAAAATTCAAGCTACGTGCTTTTTAGATATTATAAGTAATGTGTGCAATAAGTTATGTTCAATAAAATCAAGGCAATACAAAATTTTTTTGTCAAATTTCTAAAATTTTTTTTTTTTTTTTATTTTAAATAAATTTTAAAAGTATCAAACTAAGCGTGGGCATAATTAAACAAAGTTACCCCAGGTTTTAACGATATGCATTGGACAAAGTTGTTGTGGTCCATGAAATAGATTAAATTTTAATTAAGAGTAGTTTGGAAGATGTTTCAAACTCGTAGCTCCAATATTTTTTTTTTATTTTGAAATTTTGAACCATTTTTTAAAAACGTACTCGGTGAGAGTTCATACCTATATTTGATGAAAATTATTTATATAAAATTTCACTTTTACTTTACTTTAAACGACACAATAAAAGGCACTCGTGAGACTCTTACTTTAATAGAGCAAAAAAGTAGGTACGTTGATAACAACAGTTCTAGGTATGCAATAAAAATTTTTCAGAAAAAAACTTTTACAGTGAGTTATTAAAAATATACTAAGGGTTTTCACCAGGCCCTGAGTAAAAGAGTAAAAAATTAAAGTGTAAAATACAAATACTCTCCAACAACAAAATGCTTTGAATGAAAACTTGCACTTTTACTCAACCTCAGGCATTGACTTAAATATATTTTTATTCTAGTGTAAGAAAATGACAGTTTGATTTTTTCAAACTCAATTACAGGTATGTTACAAAAAAACATAAGACGTCGTGTATTTTGTCGATGTATGTGCGTACAAATTTCAAAAAATTAGCTAGCGTGCATGGAAGCATAAATCAGCTGTGAAAATAAATTAAATTCAAAAATAAAAAAATTGAGAAGTAAGTCAAATTTTTTCAATTTCATAAGAATACCTTTTTTTTAAAGCATACATTTAGGGCCTGGATCTGAGAAAAAAAAACGCAAAAACCTATAAAAAGATGGTCAGACTCTGAAATTGTAAATAGTTTAACTAATTTCCGGAATTTCGAACAATGATTACTATGTTGCGTTCACGAGGCTTGAGAGTAAAATTTTACACATTACTTTTTTACTCTTTTACTCAAGGCCTCGTGAAAACCCCTACTATTTTCTCTTATAAAGTTAATTTTCTCTTATAAAATAAGATAAAATAAAACAAGCAACGTTTTAATAGAATAGTAGTTTTTAAGGATTGGTGTCGAAATTTATAAAAAAAAAATTTGTTTTAAAAAATTTCCCTTTTCAAAACCCCGCTTTCAAAACTTACTTTTTTGTAAAAAAGTCAGTTTCAAATTTCCCCCTTCACAAAGACCCTTTTCAATGTTCTCTTAACAAAATTTCTAACACCAAAAATTTCCTTTACAAAATTTCAATAAAAAGAAAAAAAGAATATGAAACAAGAATATGTTGATATTTACTAAAAATGTGCGATTTTTCATGAAATTTCAAAAATTTTGTAAAGAGGTATTTTTTTAAGATGAGTTTTGATACAGGTATTTTCAAGCCGCTCATCTCTGTAGCAACATTCTTGTTTTAAAAGAACCAAAAAAGTCTCATTAGCTTCTTTTACTGCTCATTACTGCTCTGAAATATATAGAATTAATCTATCTAAGTTCAAAATTCAACCTAATGTTACTTTTACATCCATTTTTGACGGCATGAAAAAAAATAGAGCAATTTTATATGTGATGCTTTACATGGAAAGTGACCTAACCTTCTATGACGTTGCAATAAGATAAGATGAAACATCAAGTTTATAAAGACGTCTTGTACAAGCTTTTAGGTGAAGTAATTATTTGCTGTTTATATTGTGGTGTAGTTCAAGGTCACCACCTCTCTGCAGACAATGGCAAACCTCAGAGAGTAAACAATGCCATGTGCTTCTTGAGAGCATGAACTTTAGCCGTTCGGAGTCGGCATAAAACATGTAGGTCCAGTTCTCGGTCAATTGTGTGCAAACATTTAATAACACACACAACACAATTGATCATAAGAAGCTCGGTCAAAGTCCTTTCAAGGGCTGAAATGGCCAATTTGTTTTTTTTTTGTAGTTCAAGGTCATGCTACATACGTCAACAAGATCTCATTCCTTACGAATTTTCGTACACCTTTTCAATTCCTGCTTAGATTAATTATCAACATTTTTTTCACAAAGTAAATTCTGACAAAAGGCAATTTTTCCGCAATATTACAACTATTACAATTCGATACAAACCCTTTTTTTGTTCTGCACTCAGATATATTCTAAAAACTGCACACAAATTTAAAAAAAACCGAAGTAGTTACATCAAATTAGTCTTTAAATTAAATACGTTCATTAATGTTTTCTTACTATATCAAAATTATAAGAATTGAACTTGAAAAATATTGACCTTAAATAAGAAGATATTTTTTCATTCGAAGTGTTGATCAACTGAAATCATTTTCGTATTTCTCAATACAAACATAAGTCCTTTTGAATAGTACAGCCCTAACGAGTAAGCTTAATTGTATGTTCCCTATGGCAGGGAGTTCAAAGTTTCATGAAATTAACTCTTAATAAAATCTTTTTGTCAAGACTAGAGATGGGCGCGTGACACGAATTTTGACGTATCACGACGAATCATGTCGTAGTCGTGAGCGAACCAATAAAAAATCACGAAAAAAATTGTGATATTGCGTGATTAAATTTTTCTCGTGCGTGAGCGTGAGTGACTTAAATTTAGTCGTATCATGACTTGTGTGCCAAAATTTTTTAAATCTGTGCCAAATTTCCTTATGATGTTTTCTTACGCTTTTGCTACCAATTGCATACAAAATGCAACACTGACCACTTTTAAAGAAGCGACAACAACTAACTTCGCTTTCTTTACTTACTTTGCAAAACGTCAGCGACAACTTCAGAGGCAATTTTGGTAACTTTAAATACAAATAATAAGCTGAGAAATTTTATCAATTTTCTTCATTTTCTTAATTTTCTAAATTTTCTTAATATACAAGATGTACACTAAGGGAAAAAGTTATGTAGTCAGTACAGAGACAGCTATGTAAAATCTATGCACTGCAACTTGTATGAGAACGCAACAAGAGCAGTATTTACTGAGTAAAGGGAGCGTGTACTGACTACATATCAATTTATTCACTTTTTAAAATGAATAAAAAATGTATTCAATACATCATGTTATGTGTTGAGTACATAGCAGACTTCAATAGATACAGCAACGTGTACTCAATCAACGTGTTATGTAATTTTTTACAAAAACTTTACTCAACACATAAAATATAGACTCAGTACACGTCCCCTTTATACGATTGAAGTGACACATTTATTCAGTACATAACATATGGACTCAGTACACGTATCTCTTGCACATCGGCACACGATTTTGCTGTTTTATGTCATTTGTTTCTTGATTTTCAAATAAGCAACACCTCTAAAGCCTCTAGAAAATCAGAGCGGGAATGAGTTTATCCTGTACTCTAGAACTCTAGAACAAAAGCGATGATTGGATAAGAAATAAATGGTTTGGTTTCTATAAGCAATTGCGAATTATTTTGTGAAATCTAGTCATTTATTTAAGTTATTTATTGCATGTGTTGAGAGGGTGATTTACGCACAGACATTATGCATGTACTCATTGCATAAAATTATGTTTTTAACATATGTAATGAGTAAATGATGTATGTACTCATTATATAAATGTATGCACTAAAAATATGTAATGAGTAAATTACGTATGTACTCATTACATAAAATTATGCATTTAAAATATGTAATGAGTAAATAATGTATGTACTCATTGCATAAAATTATGTACTCCAAATATGTAATGAGTAAATTATGTATGTACTGAGGCAATAATCTATGTAATACGTACATAAGATCTTTACTCATTACATAAAATTATTTGTAACAGTTTGTGATGAGTACAGTGTGCATGTACTCACCACATACATCCATGAATTCACGACAAATCTTTATGCGTTGAGTACATAAAATTCTTTATTGACTACATAATCGCTTAAAGCATTATGTAGTCAATAGAGATTTCAACATGTACTCAATACATGAAAAATGTAAAATTTTTGTGTGCAGAAAACTATGCGATGAGTACATAAATTTATGTATTGAGTCCATAGGTTTTTCCCTCTGTGTATCTATATCAGATATGAATTGAATTAACGTTTCTAGTTTTAAAAGCACTAAATACACTTTTATTAAAAACTTGTTTGTATTCTTCTTCCTATAAAACGTATTCGTGAGAACACGTGAATAAAATATGACATCGTGATCGTGAGCAAAAAATATTTTTAATCGTGAGCGTGCGTGATTAGAAGAAATCACATCCTGAGCGTGCGTGATCGTAAGTCAAAATCACTTAACATCTCTGATTTTAGGAGTTTTTAGATATGCAATTTAATTCATAGACCTTTTTCAGAGTATTCACCAGCCAAGTTCTAATGAATGCCCTTCTCTTCAATTGTTTCATGCTGAATTCAATTGCCATCGTTGCCAAATAAAATTTATTACATTTCTATTGAGACATAACCAGTGCCCTACTTTATGTAAATTAGAGATGAATAAAATTTAGATAAACTTTAGATAAACCATTTCAAGTACCCTTTATACTCATCTGAAATCTAAAGTGATTTTACTTCCATGATTTCTCAGCTTAAAACAGGAATCATGACAACCAATATCTCTGTAGTAGGCTCATACAATTCAACTGAAGTCTTAATACATATAGCTACAAACCTCTTCTTTTCAATGGCTTGACACAGGCTGTTGGCTACTAGTATAAACAGCAAGCAGAGTTCTTCAACGCAAACATTAATAAAAATTCTTGCGAACATATTAAATTAAAAAAAATTAATGTTTTTTCCTGTGTATGAATCAATTTTAGCTACTGTATAACAAGCCACACAGTGTGTCGACAGTTCACAAAAATACGAAAATTCACAAAAATAAAAAATTCCTTTAAATTCTAAAAAAAACCATCTAATTAGAAAATAAAAACTTTTTTCACAAAATTCACAAAAATAAAGTTCACAAAAATAAAAAATATATTCCTTTAAATTACAAAAAAAAACCATCTAATAAAAAAAAAAATAATATTTTTTTTTCGAATGGTTTATAGGTCTTCAAATCATAACATTTTTAAGTAAAATTATAAGGAAAAAATTATCAAAACAAATTTATATATTTTTAAAAGCTAAATTTTGACAAATTCGAAACTTTTTTGCTTTATTTAGGAATATCAAAAATAATAGTATTTTTTAATTAACAGCCAAAGAAAAAAATTTAAAATTTTTTTCATTTTCGGAGACAACTATAATAAAATGCCATAAAAGGTTTTGATATTGAATTTATAATTTTTCAGAAAAACAAAAAAATTTTATTTTTTTAAGTAAGACCAAAAAAATTATATAAGGGGTATTCACACTGCCTTGGGTAGTTGGGTAGATTGGCAAATGCCATACGTTTTGTTTTTGTAAAAGTACCATTCTACCCAAGTACCCATCTACCAATCTACTCTAGCTGACCCCCTGACTTGTTTGGGTAGATTGATTGAGTACTTTTCTATGGGTTACCACCTTTTCCAAAAGTAGGCAATAATTGAATTAACAAAAAATTAAAAAAAAGTAAACAAATTACAAGTGAATAAAATAGACAAATGTGTTAAAATGAATTATTTTAAAATTTTTGAGATAAAAATGATTGAATGCTGCAAAGTTCACGTTAAAAACTACTCCTATATAAAATAACATTTTTACGCCCGTACAATAATGGCCTTAATTTTGCGCTCATAAAATGGCATGAATAATATGGTGGTAACTCTTTTCTAGCTGTCACTCATCTCTCATCAGCTGTTATTCTACAAAGTACTCAATTGCAGTTAAGTATTGCAAAAGTACTCAATCTACCCGTACCCAATTACCCAAGTCAGTGTGAATACCCCTATAATGTTATATGTTTGATTCGTGCAGTTCTTGTTTTTGGGCCTGTTTTTAAATGCTACTGTAAAATATATGAACTAAAAGCATGTCAATATTTGTTATGCTTGCACAGCTCTTTGGTCTATTCTACATTATTATTTAATTGATTCAATAAAAAAATTTAAAAACAAATTTTATATTTACTATTTCTTACATTTCAAAACGTAATGAGCATCTGAGGTTAAGCTAACGGTACTAAGCTTTAATTATAAGAATTGTAAAACTGTTATATTTTTTCTCAAACCATTTGTATTACAATTTTTCTATGCATATTTTTCAATTAACCATCAGCAGTACTTATTTCATGGTCTGCATGCCATCATTTGATCTTTTGTAACATTATTCTTAAAATAATTTTTCTATTTATAAGTAATTAATATGAATTGCATCAGCATTACCAAAACTCTTTCACAAACAGCAAAAGACTGTAATTAAACGAGTTTGTTGCTTAAGTCTTTTGTTTGATTTCGCAATTCTTTTTGTTTTGCCTTTATCTCAACTCTGCTGTGCAGGTAATTGAATAATATTTTATTTTTAAAAGTCTAAGAATTGCTTTCAACATACATCTAATGCCGCCTGCCGCTTATTCAGTGGTTCGCACGCTGTGCTGTCAATACGATGCTAGCTGGCTTCAAGTCACAATACATTATTGGGTTCAATGGTCTCATAAACACGCCTTAATATAATTTATATTACTCAGAAGTGTTGGCAAAAAAAAAAAAAAAAGGAGAAGCAAAAATAATACCAAAATTTAACGCCAATTATAAGTTATAAATCATTTTGCGCTGGAAATAAAAATGATTTCATTGAAATTATGCGCACAAAAATTGTAGCAAAAATAAGTGAAGATCGCAAAAAAGTGAAAAACTAATACACTTTCTTTTATGTTAATACAATGTCAGTTTTTGCTTTTCAATTAAGTGACCAGAACAGTGCATGTTGCAGTGGCAACAAATTGTTGTTTCGTTCTAATTAATTGCGGCAGCAGCGGCTTGGAAACAAAAATGCAAGTGTTAAGATTTTTGCACAGTAACATGAGGAAAATAGAAAAAAAAAACAAATAGAAAAATTAAAGCAAACTTAAAATACATGCAACTTTGTTTATTAGATTATGCGCTATTGAGTGAGTTAGCTTGCTGTTTGTTTTTGTTAATTGTTGTAGATATATGCAACTTATTTTCTAGCTTATGTTGCGCTTTATGAGTTCAACTAAAAAAAGCACTAAAAAAACACATTTACAACTAAATTAGATTTGCATGTGTGACTAATTAATGCCATTAGCATATGTTTAGTTAAGCTTACAAGCTTATTAACACCCAGGCAGCTCATCTGCCAACACTGCTAATTCAAGCAAAGCGCAGGCGGCTTTTCAAATTGACGCAAATTGAGTGACATAAGGCTCAATTAAGCATTAGTTTGAAGTCAATGCCAGTCATTTCTTCAGAAATATTAGAAAACCTAGCTTAGATTAAACTTAATCTAAGTGATCAGAGCAAAATTTAAAAAATAAGAAAATTTAAGCCATTAACTTGTACGGTGCGCACAATACACGACATACGCAAATAGCAGCACATTTGTTGCTCTAACAGCATCATTTGTTTGGTTGTTGTTTTTATTACATTTGGCCAAGAAAAGTAATGTCAAGAGCACGACATGCGTGCGACCACATTTAACAGCAAAACTGCTGCAATCTATGTATATTAAAAAAAACAACTAAATACAGCAGATTCGCAGAGATAAGACATATGTTTTGCTGTTTAGAAGTTTAGTTCTTGTAGCTAATAATAGTCTAAAGTTTTTTGTTTTTAGACCCTTTCAATGTCAACTAATCATAAAGTGATTGCTGTCTGCCGCTTCATATCAAGACACATATAATATACAACGCAACAATTTCATGGCACAAGCTTTGCCAGCTTCGCTGTTAGACTGTATTTTCAGATTTTACATCTTTAATTTTATTGTTTTTTGCTTATTTTCTTATTTAACTAACTTCTTTTTGTTTGCATTTCCTTTTTTTTTAATCTCTTCTACTTTTCTATCTACTAAATATCATACTTTGTTGACTTAAGTTGCAATTCGTGCTATAGAAATTAAATTGAATTGCATAATTTTTGTTGCAAGGCTGGCTGCAACAACATCTACTCGTTTTTGCACTTTTAGCTCTGGTAAATCTTGTCTGTTACAGCACATTGGCAATGCAATTTGAATGTTTGTGTCTAAATGTGTTTATGTTTGCATGTATGCGTGTGTGTATTTAAGTTGGCTTATAATTGTATATGTAAAGCAAAATATGTTTAGAAAGTCGCAACAGTGACTGAAAAATTTTTGTCGCCAGAGAAACTTGTTATCAAATTTTTGCCGCCAGCAATCTAGTTGCCATTAGTTTTATTTCACAATATTCCGCATATTTATAATAAATTTATTAATTTTAATAATATTGGTATTTTAATTAGCCACAATAATCATAAAAGTTTAAGCTACAACAAAAAAAAAGAGCACAGTTTTTATTAAATAACTAAATTAATTGAAAAACTTGCTGCAACATGGTATAACAAACAAAAGACTTAAGCAACGAACCTTAAACAGAGAAATAAAATATTTGTACAAAAAATGTTGTGATTGGAAAAATTGCACTTTTGTTTTAATTTAAGTTTAATCCATTTATTTATTACAAAAAAAAAATTTTAATTTTTAAATATTTTACAAATTTTTAAAATTTTCATGTTAGTTTGTGAAGAAAGTGTTTTGATTGAAGACAAAAAATTAAAAATAAAGACAAAAGAAATTAACAAATTAAATTAAATCAAACTCAAATTAATATAAAAAAACTACAGCAGGTTAGTTTGTGCAATATATGTTTAATTTTGATGTTTTGTTTAGGCTTTTTTTAATTAAAAAAATATTTTGAAAAAAGCCAAATTAAACAATGTTCGAAAGAAATAAGAAAACCAATAACAAAGAGAACAAAAAGAAATGATATGCAAGGATTTTTTTACCCATTTAAAGCGCCTTCAGTTAAGTTATCAGTCATGACAACATTTAAAACAATGAAACTTACTATAAACTAAGTTACAGTCTTAACAAGCACTATTTAACCCTCACTTTGGCACTATTTACATATGTAAATATCCCAATTTTAAATTTGCCATAACTCCTTTCTTTTTTATTCGATTTGAATATGGCTTGGACTCTGTGGCTATTTTTTGGTTTTCTTTCTGAAAATTCAAAAGTTGTTTTTAATTTTAGAATTTTTTGATACTTTTTGAAAATTTTTCATTTCTATAACGTAGTTTGGTACATATTTACACATGTAAATATTTTGTATTTTAAAGGCTTTTCTGGTGTTTTACCGCATTTTTTGTATTATTTATAGAAAAAAATGATAAAGAAAAACTCTTCACATATTTTTTATATACACATATTTCGTATTTGATAGCTTTTATTGGGAAAATATTAATGAACAAAAATTTTTGGTTCGCTGGCACAACAATATGTCATGTTCTGATATTGTTGCTGGAAGTACTAATTTAATGAAAAAAGTATATTTTCTGTTGAAATGGGTTTTTGTTTATTCATTGGAACTATAAATTTTTTTTAATTTGATCTACATACTTACATTTTGATTATTCGTAAAGGGCTGGACCGTCAAGTGTGCATAATATGTAAAACGATATATCGTAAGAAGTAATGCATGGATTTGATTGGTTAATAATTTTTTGAATAGGTTACAGAAAAACCTTTCTTTTGATACCCATAAAGCTAGATATTGTTGAAAAAAAAACACGACTTTTCCAGGCCCATTTTCCCAACTTGCGAACCCTATAACTTCTAAACCATTTGACAACGGTGTGAAATTTTTCCGGAATTGGACTTAGAAGGTGTTAATACATATATTCCACCTAAAAAATCATGCAAATTGAGAGGTTCTGTTTATCTTTAATGATGACAAAAAAAAATATTTACAAATGTAAATATGTGCCAGATTACGAAGTAAAAGATTGGTGCCAAAGTGAGGGTTAATAACTATATGAAAATTGGCTATCATTTATAAACTAAGAAATACCAATCAAGGAAATACAGTAATACAAAATCCATTCAACCAAAACCTTGCACCATATTCATCTTCTGATATCCATCTTATAATACTCACAATACTAAATCTATCATACAATAATCATAATTTCATGGCAATTAAGGATAGTATTGACGCATCGTACATACCCATCACCCCATACTTATCATACCATATTCAACATACATAACCCTTCATAACACATCATCACACCGTTTTCATCATCACATACTCCTCATATTAGATAGATTGTACCAACCTCAATATACCATAACCAAAATACTCTTACCATACCTATTGTACCATACTCGCTATAAGATATATGTTATAAAAAAATCATCATACCGTATTGGTAATAACATATAAATCAGTCGGAATAACATATTTCAGTCGTATAATATCAAGACTCATCATGACGTAGTCGTCATACCACAACAATTCAATATTGTTCCTTTAATAAATTGTGAAAAAAACCTAAGTTTAACCTTTTAAATATACTAGTATCGCCTTGGGTCGAAATTCGACCAATTTATTGATTGCCTATTTATAATTATATACGAGATGATTAAAATAAGTTCGAGGCTATAAATCTTAATTGATTACAGATATAAAGCTATTTTCTTCAAAAACATTATTTTTTTATATTATTATTTTGTTCAAAACCAAAAAAACAACATTTTAAAAAAATTTAATTTTGTCAAAGAAATCATAGGGGGCAGCCTTGATTTTTTGATGGCACGGACAGTTTATTAATTTAGTGTCAAGACAAAATAAATTCACCTAAATTTTGAAAGAAAATCAAAAATACAATTTTGAGTTTTTGTTTTTTTACAACAAAAATCATTTTTACCCCATTTTTTAAGAATAAATCAAATTTTATGGTCTTTTTTTAAAAGGAACAATTTAAATATAAACAAACAAAAAACGGTATTAATTTTAAAAGTTTTTTTAAGTTAAATGATAAGACTTAAATACAAAAAAGAAATAAATAAAATCTATTCACAGATGGCGGAGATATTGGCTCCCCATTTTAGAACATTCAATTTGAGACAGTTTTTTTCTCGCTCTTGGCATTTGGTTGAAACACACGCTAAATAACTAACGATAATATTAAGAAAATTCATTAAAAATACTTTTGGTTAGAACTTTGCTATAATTTTTATCACATTTGAAAGAAAATTTAACAAACTTTTAGAAAAAATTGAAAAACCATTGAAATCCGAACAAAATTTACACATGGAAATTCAAATTTTTGAATTCAAAACACATTTTTTTACAAATTTTACAATTGACGAAGCGATAAAAATACATTTGTTTAAAAAATTGTTACTTTTAAAAAACAATTCAAATTCGACTCAACTCAAAAACTCTTTCCCAATCAAATTTCATATTAATCAAATAGCGGGTTTTTTCTAAAAATTTTAATTTCTCTCTTAGAAGTTTGGGAACCCCCTCTATCAGATATATCATTTATATATACATTCTGCACATCTGGGCAACATAACCTTTCGAACGATATAAGTTCCATTTATTTTGAGTTTTAATTAATACCAAAAAAGCGTACGACAAACTTTAATGTTCACGTATTAATATATAAGATTAAAAGTTACTTTTATAGAAGTCGGTGAGTCATACTAAGATTTAGCAAGTATTTTGCTTGACGTTTTGAAACGAAGAACCAAATTACGTTCAACTTTATTTTGCAGAGCCATAAAAAAAAAATAATGTTTATATTTCACGTTTGTTTTTGTTTGAAGAGACCTGTTCAGGGTATATTAGCTTTGTACAAACCGCTTGTAGTACCTATAACACAAGGTGAACTCAAGGATCTGCGCTATTGAATATTTTTGGAATCCACTCACTCAATTGAAAAATCGATATATAAGTTTGTATTAACCATCAGGGAAAAAATTTGGTACGCATCTATCTATACATACATAAAGATGTGTAAAAAAAATTAGTGTAATCAGCCTACGGACAAGTTTACCTCCCATACAACCACAAAAACGAAATCACTTTTAAGTGGATTGTATTCAAGATACAGAAATAGAATTTTATATGCATGGATTTAATATCAAAACAAGTAAAGAAAGTCTAAAGTCGGTCTAGGCCGACTATGAAATACCCTAAGCCCACTTTTCAAAAACAAAAAATTTTTATTGTAATTGGGCGTCTCCAAGGGCGGATGAAGCCTATATTTTATATGCATTTAAATATTGATGAAAAATTTACACATACCAAGTTTTATTCCTGTAGCTCACAGTTAATACCTTTATTGTGCTTTCGCTATGGGAAGTGGGCGTGTTCATGGACGGATTACTTCCAATTTTTGAACACACCTTAGTTTTGGTATAAAATACATGCATACCAAATTGAATTTCTCTATGACAAAAATAACCTTATTTATTGAGTTTAAAACTTTTTGGGTTGTATGGGAAAAAGGCGTGTCCGTAGGCGGATGATGTCCATTTTTCAAAACCATCTTTGTCTTGTCATAAAAAACATACGTGCCAAATTTTAGCTCTGAAGGTTAAACAGAGGCTTATTTATTGCGTTTTCAATTTTTGGGTTGTATGGGAGGTGGGCGTGTCCGTAAGCGGATGACGTCCATTTTTCGAAGACATCTTTGTGTTTGTATAAAACACATACATATCAAATTTTATTGTTGTAGGCTTATTATGAGCTGAGTTATGCAGTTTTCAATTTTCGCGTTGTATGGGAGGTAGGCGTGTCCGTGAGCGGATGATGTCCACTTTTCAAAACCATCTTTGTTTTGTTACAAAAAACATATGTGCCAAATTATAGCTCTGTAGGTTAAACAGAGGCTTATTTATTGCGTTTTCAATTTTTGGGTTGTATGGGAGGTGGGCGTGTCCGTAAGCGGATGACGTCCATTTTTCAAAGACATCTTTGTGTTGATATAAAACACATACATATCAAATTTTGTTGTTGTAGGCTAGTTATGAGCTGAGTTATGCAGTTTTCAATTTTCGCGTTGTATGGGAGGTAGGCGTGTCCGTGAGCGGATGATGTCCACTTTTCAAAACCATCTTTGTTTTGTTATAAAAAACGTATGTGCCAAATTTGAGCTCTGTAGGTTAAACAGAGGCTTATTTATTGCGTTTTCAATTTTTGGGTTGTATGGGAGGTGGGCGTGTCCGTAAGCGGATAACGTCCATTTTTCAAAGACATCTTTGTGTTAATATAAAACACATACATACCAAATTTTATTGGTGTAGGCTAAATATAAGCTGAGTTATGCAGTTTTAAATTTTCGCGTTGTACGGGAGGTAGGCGTGTCCGTGGGCGGATTCCAAAAATATTCAATAGTGCAGATCCTTGGGTTCATTTGACCATGTGTACCAAGTTTCATCCAATTATCTCAACTCCTTCTTCTTATCCTGTGTATACGGACAACACACAGACGGACAGACGGACGGACGGACGGACGGACGGACGGACGGACATGGATAGCTCGACTCACGTGGTGACGCTGATCAAGAATATATATACTTTTCTATCCAGTGAATATATATACTTTTTCGAGCTATCCATGACCGCCCGTCTGAGTGTTGTCCGTAAACACAGGATAAGAAGGAGGAGTTGATATAATTGGATGGAACTTGGAACACATAGTCACATGGGCTCAAGAATCTGCACTAATGAATATTTTTGGAATTCGCCCACGGACACGCCTACCTTCCATACAAGCCAAATATTGAAAACTCCATAATCAGCTTATGTTTAACCTACAGAGGTAACATTTGGAAAGTATGTGTTTTATATCAACAAAAAGATATTTTAAGAAACTGGGTGTCATACGCTCGCGGACACGCCCACCTCCCATACAACCCAAAAATTTAAAACTCAATAAATAAGCTTCTGTTAATCCTACAGAGATTAAATTGGTACGTTTGTTTAAAACAAGAGTACAAAGATGGTTTTTAAAAATGAACGTCATCCGCCCACGGGCATGCCTACCTCCCATACAAACAAAAAATTTAAAATTGCATTAATAAGCATATGTTTGTCTTACATAAGATAAGATGAAATAAGGTTATGTTTAACCTGCAGAGATAAAATTTGGTTTTTATACCACATCTTATACCAAAACTAAGATATGTTCAAAAATTTGACGTTATCCATCCACGAACACGTCCAACTTCCATACAACCCACATAGCGAAAACATTATAAAGCATTAACATGTGAGCTACAGGATTAAAAATTGGTATGTGTAAATTTTTAATCAAAATGGACATCCATATAAACTATGGCCTTCATCCGATCACGAACACGCACATTTTCAATACAATTGCATTTTGAAAAAGTAGGTTTATAGTATTTCATAGTCGGGCTAGACCGACTTAAGACTTTCTTTACTTGTTTTTTTTTAACATTCTTTTCCAACCCAACAGAAAAAAAATCATGTAAAGCATCTTGAGAACATGAGCTTTAGCCTCACGGAGTCGGCATATAACACGTAGGTCCAGTTTACGGTCAATTGAGTGCAAGCATATGCACACACACAACGCTATTTATAATAAGAAGCTCAGTGAAAGTCCTTTCAAGGACTGAAATGGTCAATTCGTTTGTTTATTTAACTTAGAAATATAGTTAAGGCTTTCATTAAACAAACTTGAACTGTAACCTTAAAAATTAACAAAAACTCAAGTCTTAGTTTTTATGATAGAATCAAAACCAAGTATTTAGATCAGAAATATAGACTGAAAAAAAATATATTTTGACCAAAAAACATTTCTGAACATTCAAAACAATGACTTTCCATTTTTATTACTGAAGAGATTGTAATTTATATGAAAAATTGGAAGTTGTTTTTAAAGAAGAGCCAGACCTCGGTCAAGGAAGTCAGGCCTGTTTCATTACCAGTTTCATTATCAGTTCTGATATATAATTCTCCTAGTAGCGTTCTAAAAATTATCGTCCAGTTGGTTTTGGTGGCTCATATTTTTACTGCATATGGTTTTTTATAATATCACGACCACTTCTGCGCCTGGGGTTTGCTCTTTTCCATAATTAGAAACAACCTTTATTTCAAAACGTTCAGTTGAGATATGAAATGTGTTGTTATTAAACAGTACAGAACATAAATTGTATTGTTTAATAAGTATAACGCCCTGCTTTGCTTGAATGGACATGTAACGAATTTTTATTTTAATAAATCTTTGAAAAGAATATGTATATTAAGTTCAGAATACTATTTTATATTGTTTCAAGGCTGCATTACCGATAATTGCTGAAGTATATAATGCTATATCAATTGACTTATATAACGCCATTGTTTGCATAATTGGGCGTGTCACTCTAGTTATGCTTTACAAGCTTAAACAGCTATATTTTGCTATACTTTCCATTCTCCTAAAATAAGTCATAAGTTTTAGTTTAATTTTCGGAATTTTGTAAATTTTCACTTTACAAAATTAACTTTTAATAAAATATTAAAAAACCATAAAAAACATGACTACTTCATCTTTTATATTCTTATCACAGTATCAAATTGTAAAAATGGCATCTTATTTAAAATATTATAACCCAAAGAAATCAACACTCCAAAACTAACAAATATAAGAAATTGGTGTCATATGTAATCTCAATTGTTTTAGCTTTGCTGCTCAAGTCTTTTGTACTAGTCTGAAATCAAAGACAAATATTCTTTTATAGCACTATCTAGCACCGCGCATAAGCTATACTTACCACAACGTGAACAAAAGACTTAAGCAACAAACTTGCTGCTTTATCTTAATGCTTGAGATTAAAAAATTTGACTGCAAGAGTTGTTGAAAAAAAAAAAACATTTCAACAAAGTCAAGTTTGGTTGCATTAGCTAATTCACAGCTAATAAGTAAGACATTTGGTGCTCTTATAACTATATATCACTCAACACTGCTTATAAGAAAAAAAAAAAAGAAAAGAAGCAGCATATCTATAGCAGAAAACTATTTATTGATAAATTTGATACTAATAACATGAAATGCTGCTTCAAAATCAGCTTCAAAAGCTAACCAGTGAGTTCGTTTCACTTAAAAGCAGACAAACACACACACACGCACACAAAACTGTGGCTAGCATTTAAAGTTAAACATTTTAGTTTTTGATTTTATAACCTAGCACATGCTAGAAAAAATCAAATATCAAGAGGAAAATTGATTTCAAACTGGAATATAAATTAGTTTTACAGTGGAAAAGCGTACAATTTACGATATGCCATAAAAACTATGATGGCGGCTGTTCAATGCCACACATGAATAGTGCATGTCTTGGTATTAGTGTTTAATTTATAATAGAGCTATGGAGCAAAGGTTGGCAAGAGTTATGCACACACAGCTATAAGCCAAGAAGATAGGATATATAAAGAATAAATATGTGAGAGTTTTGTTGAAAGCAGCAACAGCAGCAGCAGCAGCAGCAGCAGAAAGTGGCACAAGCAAGTTTTTAGGGCTGCCAAAGAATGCTCGGGCTAAGAGTAAAGAAAGATTTATCAGAATAAAAAATTCACTACCTGCGGTTCAGACATTAGTTAAAGGAAAAAATTAAAAAAAAAAAATAATAAAAGAAATCGAATAAAGCGCTCTAATGAAAACATCAACATAGACCAGAGATCAACAGCGATAGAATTTGTCTCAGCTATAGAAGCATGAAAGCAGTGAGAGGGACGGACGACAAAATAAAGGAATATTAAAAACGTACTCAAAGCATTCTAATGGCGCGCATTGTTTTTGTCATAAGTTACACGTTTTTCAAATTTTTATATTCAATGCTTGATGGTTGATGGCTTTGCTCTAAGTTGTTTGGTCAACGCCGTGTTAACAAGTTGATGACTAAGTAATTTATTTTTTTACTTATTTTTTATTACATTTTTTGTCTTACATCAATGCTGGGAATAAAAAAGTTGTTAGCAGTAATGATTTTTAGTGTAATTTTCTGATTGGCAGATAAGCAAACTTTAAGGGTTCTTCTGTTCTTCTGGGTTGTTTTATCTAAGAATATTATAGTTACAAAGCATTCTTTAAAACTAGAAAACTTCTTTAAATTTCTCATGCATGTTTTGTTGTTTATTTGAGATGCGTACCAAATGATAAAACAACAAATTTTAAACAATTGAATGGAGAAAAAAAAATATATATATAGTCATGGTTCAAAGTTTACGGCACGAAATACCACAACCAATTATAAATAAATTAAAAAAAAAAACACACACACAATTGTACAGCATGAACTGAACATTGAACATGTTGCTTGATTGTTCGTTTTAAAAAAAAATGTATTTATTTATTTGAATAAAGTTAACTATAATTGATGAGTTTCTGGCTTGAATTGAAGCTGTTGCGTTGATGCTTAGAATGCTGCAGCAACGTACCGTTGATATGACTGAGTGCGTGACGCAAAGCGATAGACTTGAGCAATGAACTGCTTGTTAAAAGCACTCGTTGAGCTGAAATAAAAAAAAATATTTAAACAAAAAACAGTGTAAGTTAGAAATAATGTTGGTAAATCAAGGCAGCAAAATAAAAAAAAAAAAAGAAATACAAAAATTCAAAGCAATTCCAAAATTTGATTAATTATAAAGCAACTGTACATAATTAAAATTTTCAAAATTACTAAGCAGCAAAAAACTTCTTTAACAGTTTTAATAAAACTTATTTTCACAGCTGATGAAATATATAAAAAGCTATAATCAACTGCTATTTCACACAGACTATTTAAAGAACTTTTACAAAAAAGAAACAAAAGTCAAAAGAAAAGCAAATTTGCCAATAAATAAGTAGCATGTTTAAAGTGAACAGTCCAATTCGGCCACGACATATTTCCGTAGAAGCACAACTATTTAAAAAACACTTGAATTTAACTCTTTAGAAATGCCCTAGAAATCCCATTTAATGCATATTACGTTACATACTTTATCCCAAACTTTCCAAAATATGACAACAGATCCGAACAGCACAAACTATAAAACGCCTTGTCTTCTGTGAAAAATCCATATTTCAGCCGCAAAATAATTTTCTTTAAAAAAAAAAACAATTTCTTTAAGCTTTTCATTAGCTCATCTTAGCTACAAGAACTTGCTTTCTATACCCATTGATATGATCTGGGAAATTAATTTCTGTGTTATACAATTTCGATAACATAACACAAAAATGCAACAACAATTTCTTTTAGAAAAAAACAAAAATAATGAGTTAACTCTATATTATAAATTAACCTAATTAATAAGAAAGCATATAAAACAAATTCGATTTTTATAAAACCAAATATTTTTACCAACAACTCACTTCAGCCATACGAACTTGTTTACAATGTAAAAAATAAAACCCAAAAAATAAGAAAAAAATTATAATAAAAGCCAAATTTGTGGCTGCCTCACGTTTCAAATGTTGATAATGTGAACAAACATTTCAACTTATGATTAATTAAAGCCATTCTGAAAGCTTTTATTTGGTCTACGTTTAGCAGCAGTACCAGCTACCTGTATAAAACAAAAGACTTAAGCAACGAACTCGATATTATTTTACATACTGATTAAGCGTGAATAAATTAAAGCATTTCATCTAACATTTTTTTCCCATATTTAATTTCTTCTTTTCTGCTTTCTTCTTTTCTTCTTGCAGACTGAAATGCCGCTTAAAAACTTTGACGACGTCATACGAGCCGCTTATCGCGCCAACTGATGCTGCAAAAATGCTAGAAATTCCAGCAAAGTTTAGAAAAAACTAGATTTAAGCAGCTTATCAGGCTCCTTTGCACTCGTACGCAAAAGAAAGGAGTTAAAGCCAGAGCATTAACAGCAAAATGACGCCACAACAAAAACTATGCCGCCCTACAGCGTCGCCGCAAACAATCTACACGCACTATCATCGCTGTCGTCGACGATGGTGCGGCAAAATTATGCGTCTTATATCTCCGCCTTACATGCCACACTTGCTGGCCTTAGTCTGTACACTTCAGCTGCTGCTCGGTGCAGCGCCGTCTGCCAGCGCCGAACATGTGCGCAAGCTGGAGGTGTCGGAGGGCGTGCCGATCGGCCATCAGATCGGTTTTATTGGTGAATTCATACACGGTGTCGATAGCGGGCCACCCTATCTGATCGTTCCAGTAGCCGGCAGCAGCGTTGACAGCGATCTTGCCATCGATCAGACGACGGGCGAAATCAGGACTAAAGTGCGACTCGATCGCGAAACTCGCGCCTCTTACAGCCTTGTCGCCATACCGCTGAGTGGTGAAAATGTGCGTGTTTTAGTGCGCGTGTTGGACGAAAACGACAATGCGCCAACGTTTCCGCATCCGGTTATGCATATCGAGTTTCCCGAGAATACGCCGCGTGACGTCAAGCGTACGCTGCATCCGGCGCGCGATCTCGATCTAGGTCGTTATAATACGCAGCGCTACAACATTGTCTCGGGCAACGTGGACAACGCGTTTCGGTTATCATCACATCGTGAGCTCGATGGCGTCCTGTATCTTGATTTGCAGATCAACGGTTTCCTCGATCGCGAAACAACGCCGGCTTATAGTTTGCTGCTCGAGGCGCTGGACGGTGGCAGTCCACCTTTGCGTGGTCAAATGTTGGTCAACATTACCATTCAAGACGTCAACGACAATCAGCCCATCTTCAATCAGAGTCGCTACTTTGCCACTGTGCCAGAGAATGCCACGCTGGGCACAAGCGTGCTGCAGGTATACGCCTCGGACACGGATGCCGAGGAGAATGGTCTGGTTGAGTACGCCATCAATCGGCGGCAAAGTGATAAGGAGCAAATGTTTCGCATTGATGCGCAGTCAGGTCTAATATCGGTCAATAAACCGCTGGACTTTGAGACCAAAGAGCTACATGAGCTGGTAGTCATGGCTAAAGATCACGGAGAACAACCACTGGAAACCACAGCCTTTGTCTCTATACGTGTCACAGATGTCAATGACAATCAGCCCACCATCAATGTCATCTTTCTCAGTGACGATGCCACGCCCAAGATATCCGAGTCTGCCAAGGCGGGCGAGTTTGTGGCACGCATCTCTGTCAATGATCCCGACTCCAAGACCGAGTACTCCAATGTCAATGTTACGCTCAATGGCGGTGATGGACACTTTGGCCTTACCACACGCGACAACATCATCTACTTGGTCATCGTCTCGCTGCCGCTTGATCGTGAGTCACAGCCCAACTATACGCTGAGCGTGGTAGCCACAGACAACGGCAACCCACCGCTGCATGCCTCCAAAACCATCTATCTGCGTGTCACGGACATAAATGACAATGCGCCAGAATTCGAGCGTGACGTTTATCATGCAAATGTTATGGAAGTAGCTGATCCTGGCACTTCTGTGCTTCAGGTTGTGGCTGTCGATCGCGATGAGGGCAATAATTCGGCTGTCATCTATTCGCTAGCCGAAACACCCGAAACACACTCGCAGTGGTTTCAGGTGGACGCACATACGGGCTTGATAACGACGCGCGCGCACATCGATTGTGAAACGGAACCGGTTCCCCAACTGACGGTCATCGCTAAGGACAACGGACATCCGCCGCTCTCATCAACTGCCACAGTGCTCGTCACCATACACGATGTCAACGACAACGAACCGATATTCGATCAGAGTTTCTACAACGTTTCGGTGGCAGAGAATGAACCAGTCGGAAGATGTATATTAAAGGTAAGTGAAGTTTTGAAGTTTTCAAGCTGCTGCTGGTGCTGCTTATCAGCTGCCTAATTCTTGGTTTCTTGCATAATCGTAATAATAGGGCCAATTCAGCGTGGTTAGGCTGTGGAACGTAATTACGTTTTGGTTTTGAGTTAAATTTGTTTTCTTAGCTACAGAAGATGAAGTTCTTCCTTCTTGCCGCACATTAAAATTTGTTGATTTTTTGTTGTTTATCTTTTATTCTTTGCTGATGGCATCATTTAAGAATAATGTGTTCATCGTTGGCTTTAGATTAGCGAGTGCTACTTGCATGGCATGGCCGCAGGTGTAGCAGTTTAAAGGATGCATACAAAAATAATGCACTGTGATGTATTTTGTTGTGGCATTTTTCAGGAGTTTCTGAATGTAAGCTTAAAAATTAAATGATAGTTGCAGATTGAAGACTGTTGAGATTGAGATTGAGTTGAAGATTAGTAGAGAATAACTTAATTATTTTACGAAAAAAATTTTAGTCTACGAGCAGCTTAAATCCAAAAACTAAGATTTTTTAAAAAAAATTCAACTTTCAATGAAAAAAGAAACAGAGAAAAGAATAAATTTACTGAACACAATTGGGTACCGATTGGTCACTGTAACAACAAGCATTAAATGCTGAATTTTTAAAGCAATTTTTCTTCAGTGATAAGGACCATTTAACGCTAGATGAATGCGTGAATAAGCAAAATTGACATATATGGGGCTCTGAGAATTCCAGCGATTGTAGAAAAGTTATTGCGCGCGTAAAAGTTTACTGTCTGATGTGCATTCTGGTCTGGTGGGGAGATTGCTCCGTATTTTTATGAAAATTATAAAGAAGCAACCGTTACAGTCAATTCTGAGCGTTATGTCCGTATGTTAACCGATCTTTTTTGTCTAAGATGGAAGATATAGATCTAAATGATATGTGATTTCAACTAAATTGGGTCACAAGCCACACCAATTAGCGCTTTGTTGCAACATAGATTTTCAGAGCAACTTATTTCAAGATATGGCCATGTCAATTGGCCTCCGAAAACAAATGAGTTGGACTTTTTCTAATGAGGCTAATCAAAAGATTGTGATTAGGTGGATAAAAATCTTGAGCAACTAAAAAGTATTCTTCATGGCCTAACTAGTGCCCAAGTTGAGAACAAAAATCATCGAAAATTACCTCAAAATTAGTGTCCGACTGAATATTCGGTTTCGGTTTCGGTCAGTATCGGCCTTTTTTATCAGTTTCGGCTATTCGGCATCAATATGGCCGAAACCAAAACCGAAACCGAATATTGGGTCGGAAACTACTAATTCGGGACTTTCTTTTTTAGACTATAATATTAAGTTATTTAACTTTTGATACTAAAAAGTTTCTTTAAGTGGTTTTAAAAGTGTTCTCTATATTTATTATTTTAAAGTTGAACTTTAATATTCAAAGAATATTTATCTTATATATAAGCTATTATAATCTGTTTGAATTGTTATGTTTTTGAAAGATTTTAACAAAAAATTAAAAAAAAAATAAAATGTTTTTTAAAAAATTTTTCATGTAGACATTCAGTTTCGATTTCGTCGGATATGACTCAAAATATTGAGCTCTACAAAAACTTCCATGAAGGACATTTGAATGATATTGTATTCCACGTAGAATGGAAAAGTTCAAAAATTATAACGGAATAAATTCAAAATCCGTATATTGTGTTTTATTAAAACTGAGTGTTTTAAAGGAAAAATGGCCGCCCAATGAGTGCCCGCAGCTTAAAAATAAGTTCAGTGGAGTTGAATACATACAAAACAAAATTATTTCGCATTATTTAGTACTGTATACATAGATATTGAGTCAGTTGGCTCGACTGGCTAAATTTACAATAAAACACGGAACCCTTCTTCACAAAACCTTCAAAGAGAGCAGGTTCTTCTTTACCCAAAAGGAGTCAAAACTTTTACTCATTTGTTGAAAGAGTTGAAAAATCAGACAAATTTATGGAGTTGAACTCTTTAAAAGACGACAAAGTTTTCACTGGCTCGTCTGATAAGGTGAACTTGCTCCATGGATCGTTTGCTCAGAGCTCCACTGCTTCGACTAGTAATCAGTCACTGCATTTTACCGAAAGCTTATTTAGGAAACATTGCAAATCAATACACAAAGCCTCTGGTTCTGACGGCATGTCACCAATCTTGCTTATATTGTATGCTCCTACTCTGACTTAGTCTTTGCTCAACCTTTTCAACATCTCCTACAGAACAGGAATATTTGAGTTTTGTTGAAAGTTCGCAAATGTCCAGCATGAACCAAAAAAGAGCCAGTACCACAAACTCATAGCGAGTTTGTCACGCTCTCTAAAGAGAGTAGCACAACAAATTGCTATGTAACCGATAATATGGTTTCCGGAAGGCACGCTATACTGGAGGCCTGATGACAGTCTTCATCGAAAAACGGAACAAGTTTATTGCTCTAGATCATGGTTGAATAAAAGATGGTGATGAATACTATGCGCAAAAAAAACAGTTCAAGGTCTGGCTAATAAAGTAAAGTGAAATGAAAGCAAGCCGTAGTGTTTTTTGTTAAGTCACAAGCGAATGGATTGCCCCTTAGCTGCCCTTAATATGAATAGCGTAGGTTTTGTAGAGTCAGCAGCTCTTGATGTTCTGAGCATAAAGATCCAATCTAATCTCCATTGAAATGATCATATTTTCGATGTGTCAAAAGAATCAGCCAAGTGCCAAGGTTTCTAAAACGGTGCTAGAAATACTTCACTCGAGCTGATCTTGCACGGTTTATGCATATCTCATATATATCGCCAAAAATGGAATATATCTCTTACATTTGGGCAAGGACTTCAAGATTATATTTAGAAGTTCTGGACCAAATTCAACTTTGAGCGATGTATTTTATAAGGAATTTTGTTCTCACTCAACTTTCTTGGGCATCGAAGCGATGTTACGTGCCTAAATCTTCTGAATATGTAGGTACTACCAGGGAAGTGTACAAGGGAAACTCATGGCCTGATGCCACCAGCTTTTGTGTTTTCTAGGTTCACTCGGGCAGCACTCTAAGCCCATCCATATAAAATTGCTTTGATCCCCAATAGAACATCGCATAACCGAGGCAATCCAATCTAAAGTCTCAGTAAAATTGCGTTAATTTAAAACACAACTTCACAATGATTCTATTTTGCACCCTCCCACTCCTATGAGCGTTGGTTCAGTAAAAAAAAAAACCGAAAAAAAAATTAGAAGAGAAGCTTGGAAATATTTCTGATAACTTCTAACTCTTGTTTTTCAAAAATATCAATTCATATTTTGAAATTTTGAACTTGAAATGTTATTTTGAAAATACACACAAATACACATTTTGTAATATAATTAAATACAAAAACTATGAATGTAAGTATTAAATTTACTTTAATTACAGCTTGCAATGTCCATGGCATGTATTCTACTAGATTTTCCGTAATTTTGAACGAATTTCTTCTCCTATCCTCTATTGAATCTTCTTTAGATCAGAACCTGATCCTTTGTAGGGGAAGAGTGGCATGAAAGAGCCAAGTTTTGAAAGAGCCATCTTGATTTACGTGGTAGTTTTCATACGAATGCTTCTTAAATTATAATTTTTAAGAAGCAATACTCGCCATATGGCACCCTGGAACATTTGACAGTTCACTGATAATAAACGACGATGGTGTATCGTATTTTGGATTTCTTCATCATTAAGTAAGTTTTTCAGAACATTTTATTTGTTTTGTGACGCCTTCACATTTAAAACTAACAGTAATATTATTATACTATAATTTTATGGATATATAAGGCCTACCAATAACATATTTATTTTGCCGGAAAAATCTTGATTTCATACTAATTTTTGAGGTTATGTTTCTTTGGACAATATGTTTTGAAAGAGCTGGGTTGCGGTGGTATGAAGAAGCGTAAAGGAAGTTTAAATTATTTTTGTCAAAAATGTTTTTAAGTGTTTTAAACCTCTTATTTTGTTTTTGGAATAGGTCTTATAATTATAGATTTTCTTCAAAGCGATAGATTTTCTTTTTTAACTATTTTTTGTTTTTAGTTTTGAATTTTTTTATTTATTTAATTTGTTTTTGTAAAAACAATACTTTTTATAATAACAATTAATATTTTTAATAATATATTCGTTATTTTTCGTGTTAAGTCTTGTAATAAGAAGATGGCTCTTTCAAAACTTTGGTTGGCTCTTTCAATGCCCATGTGTTATGAAAGAGCCGAATTTCATGTTTTTTATAAATGGCTACAGGTCCAAGAATATTGTTGATTTTGGAAAATATTTCATGGTATTACGTTCATAAATGAATGAGAAAATACTTTTGATACAAGAATTATAATTTTATTAATTATTTTTATATATTTTGTAACTTTTTTAAAACTGGCTCTTTCATGCCACTCTTCCCCTACTGATGGCCTAATGTTTTATGGAATTAAGGTTCAGTTATTGGTGAGAATGATGCAGTTGTATGGATGTGCAGAAAACAGTCATGCCTTTAAAATCTTTGCTGTGTGCTTGAAATCGATATCTTATTAAAAGACTTGAGTTCGTTTCAAACCAAACTTTTCAAAGTTTTACATTTTCTACTCCATTAGCTGCCATACATTTTCACACCATCACCGAACGCATTCCATACTTTATGGTGAATATTAAAGATGTAAGGTTTCTACCATAATAGGTATGGTAGAAACCTTATGCTGACCATCTTGAAAGTATGTTATTATATCTAATGATATTTGCTGGCAGCCGTGTTCTTGCGAGTTCAATTCTCAAATTTGTCAAAAAAGTTTTGCAATAGAAAAATTTTTCTTATCGGCCGTCAGCTCTCTGTAGACAACGTCAAATCTCAGAGAATACGAAATGCCTCGTAAAACTTCTTGAGAACCTGAAAATAAGCTTAGAAATACTTAGATTCAATTCTCGATAAAATTGTTCTTAAGAAGCCCGGTCAAAGTCCTTTCATGAGCTGAAAATACCAGATAGTTTATTTTGTTTTGTTTATGGTATTTTTTGGCTCAATAGCTTTCAGTTATTTAATAATATGTTATTTTATGTTCTTTCTCTGGTCTCCTCAAAGAGTAAAAAACCATACAACTTTACAAATTGAAAAATTCTCTGTGTAAAGGGTAAAATGTCGATCCTTTAATGACTCTCAACTCTTCTTTAGTTAATTAGAAAATAGTCTGGTACACTAAACTAACAGCATTAAACAGTTTTTATGCACTCTGCTGCTGTTGTTGCTCCATCTGCAAACGTTTGAGAGAAATGCTTTTGCATGTGTGCATACAAATCTTTACGATCTGTTAGCGAATGACCTACATATCAGCGCCCAAAACAGTTAATAATGTGCAGCTATTACATTAATTTTAGGTTATTAGCAGCTAAAACGTTGTTCACATAATCAAGCAACGAAGATTTTTCCCAACAACTGAGCATAAAAATCATGCTTTAATGTGAATTCGAACAAAATTGTATTAAAATAGGTTTTTGTTTTTTCTGGTGTTTTTTTTTTTCTGTTTATCCAAACGGGTTTGAAGTTCTAGTTGAAACATTTTAAAGGGCTTGCAGGTAACGGCACACTAGCGTTTTCTTGACTTTTCAACCTAGAGACAGCATCACAACAAAACTATGTTATGTTACCTACAGACTGACTAACTGAATCGGCTGCAGCAACGTTAGAAGTTTTATTTTAATGGCGTCTCAAGCGCGTTTTACACTTAAAAAAAAAAAAAAACTAGACAAAACTTTGACTGCGTCTGACACAGTCGCAGCTCATTAGGAATTGTGTTTTTATTTTATTTTTTACTTTTAATGGTTATGCCATGTCTGTCCGTGGTATTTGTTGTGTTTTTTTTTTTTTTTTTTTGGTAAGGGAAAAAATGTAATCAAAATTTTTATGATTTTTTGTATTTTTTTTCCTGCACAACTAAGTAAAAATTCATGTTTGGTAGTTGTAGTTGTTGCTGTTGTTGTTGCTGTTAATTTGACAGCTCAGCTTTTTTTCGCCTTTTTTTTTCTTTTATATTTTGATGGTTGTGTTTGGGAGGACCCTTAACCTTAGATGGGTCATGGAAAAAATTTGATACGCCTAAAGTTTTGTTCAACTAGATAATCACATGATGAATCACTGCCTTGAATTCCAAACGAATAAACTAACGAACGAACGAACGAACGCCCAGCAGAAATCAGCATGTTGGGCAAATTTTCCATAGTTGCCCATAGCTGTTGTTGTTTTTGTTGTTGTTGCTGTTATTGAAGCTGTGTAGTTTATTAATGGATGTTGTAAGCTAAACGCATGCGCACATAGCTTAGATATTGTTGTTGTTATATTTTGTTGTTGTTGTTGCCTTTTTTTCTACTTATTACACGTTGTAACTTTGGAGTAGTTGGCGGTATGAGCCGAGTTGCGTTCACTTCCTCGCAGCTATGTTACGACTTTTGTGCACGCGTGTGTGTGTGTGTGTGTGTGTGTGTGCGATTGTGCGTGTAAAGTGTGTGAGATTAATTGCGACAAGCAGCTAATTGAGTGGAAATAATGTTTGATGGATACAATTTTTGTTGTTTGGATTTTTTTTTTTATCTCCAGCAGCTTTCGGCTTACTTCATTTGTTTTAAGTGCTTTAAGTTTAAGAAAAAAACACAGGAAAAAAAAACAAAAATGTAAAGATTTAAAATGTTTTGTTGTATCTTAGCAGATATGAGATAGCTTTTGAATGTCAAGATATTTCTCACATATTTAACCCACTTTCAGGTAATAGAAATCTAATAGAAATCTAATCATATTTAAAAATTGCTGATGCAGCAACAGCAGGCTATAAATTTTTTTTCAAAGTTTGTCTCAGATGCTGAGATAAAAAAAAAAAAAAATAATTTCTACAATATAAATGCAAAAGTGTTCACAGAAGACAGCTAAAAAGCTGTTTAAATTCATGGAAATTTTTTATTGTGTGTCACAAAATGAATGAAGTTATGAGATTATTAAAAAAAAAAATATTTAAAAGAATACTTATGAAGAAGAATATTCAAAGTAATACTAGTGAAAAAGTCTTACTGAGGATTAATTATGAAGATATCTTTCAAAATTTCTTATGAAGGTTTCCACAACTATTCGTTTAAATTAGAATAAGTCATAAGAGTACTATAGTACTATTAGTACTATAGTTAAATGTAGACATTTAACTAACCTTTAACAAATTTAAACAATTTCGAAAATTTTTAAATTTTTTAACCTTGATTTGACATAAAAAATATGTCTTCAAAAGGTTTTCAGTTAAGTTTTTTAAAAAACATATCAAAATGCTCAGAAAATACAAGCATTTTTTGGTATATGATAAAATTATTTATTATATATAAATTTATATATATATTAGAGTGTATCGACTTGTATGGGAAAAATCTTACCCCCAATTCCGGTACCAAAATTAAATAGTACATGAAAAATCCTGTCGATTGGTATACTTTGTTTTTATTTGAATTAATTTTGGCGTCCCCCGAAATGCATTTTTGTGCATTTTTTATCAACTTTTGTACTGCAGACCCATTAATGGTTGATTTAAAAAGAAAATTAAGTTTATCAATTAATTCCTTTCATATAAATACACAGAACTACAAATTTTCATCCCTGTTGACAATTGCTCTGACGAGATAGAAGAGTTTTTTTCAACGTGAATCTACTTGTTATTTAATATTTGATATGTTTTAAATAAAAAAAAAACTTTTTATTTATTGTATGAAAGTATGTTTCAACTTTTTTTTTTTTTTTGATTGCTAATTGCAAAAGTAACGTATTTTTTTAAACTATTACAGTAACCCAAATAATAACAAACATTTATTTTAATCCTATAAAGGACTAAAAACCCCTTTTTGTTTCGAATTTCGGCCTTTTGAACGGCCCTCCAACATAGTAAACATTATTTCTTTTCTTCGTTCTGAAGAAGCAGCAGCCGCTAACGTCTCTGTGACTAGGTTAATATGCTATAACTTGCTAAAAGTTAAAAAAATACTTTCATTCAAAAAATAAAAACATATCAAATATTAAATAACAAGAAGATTCACGTTGAAAAAAACTCTTCTATCTCGTCAGAGCAATTTTTTTATATGAAAGGAATTAATTGATAAACTTGATTTTCTTTTTAAATCAACCATTAAGGGGTCTGCAGTACAAAAGTTGATAAAAAATGCACAAAAATGCATTTCGGGGGACGCCAAAATTAATTCAAATAAAAACAAAGTATACCACTCGACAGGATTTTTCATGTACTATTTTATTTTGGTACCGGAATTGGGGGTCAGATTTTCGATACACTCTAATATATATACATATTTTCTTTTTGAACATATAGTGTTTAGTTTTTTAATATGAGCTATTTTGCATTTTCTTCAAGTTTCTGTCTTAAATCTTTTGTTTATATGCATGCAGCCAGCAATTCTGTTGCCTTTTATTGACCTTTTGTTCTAATATTATTGTTTAAAGAGCTAATTTATATCAACTTTAAGCAAAAAGCATAAAAAGTTTAAAGTTGCTTAAAACTTCTCTAACAAAAACTGCTAATTAACGCAAAAGTATGCGAGCTAAGAAGTTAATAAGCCAAAACGCACACACGCACGCACAATGACCGCAACCGGTACGGCCTTAATGTCAAAATATCGTGTCGGCGGCATTTATTAAGAAGCTGCTGCTGCTGCTATTGTTTGTTTTATTTGTTTGAGCCTCAAGTAATGCGTCAAGAAATTCAACATCGACTAAATAAATAAAAATTAAAAACTCATAAACGAGCGGAAACTTCAACAGGAAGACGTATGCGGCCAATTATATGCACGATATTTGATACAGGCCATCAATAAAAATGACAAAAGCTGAGCAAGAAAACTATTTTATATAAGTTAAACTAGAATAACTTTAAACTAAACTTTTTTAACTGGTAAATAAATTAATTTTTTTTTTTTCAAAATGAAATAAAAAAGAAATAATTTATTGTAAAATTTCTTTTAGCTACTTTTAACACTGCAAATCCATTTTCGAAAAGTCTGTTTTTCTTAAATTTCAAGACCAGCTTATTTACAAGCTCAACAAGAACCTTTAAAAGCATTATAATGTTCAGCAAAAAACAAATCTTCTAAAGGTAGAATAAAAAATACCAAGCAATACAAACTCTGTCAAGAAAAACAAGCTGAAATGCAGGCATGTCGACAGGTTTGCATCAAACATTTTGTCAACGCAAAAACTAAGCTAAGACAAAAAAAAACCCTGCGCCAATCTTTAAATTTTGTGCAAAATTAAGTAAAAACAACACAAAAGCAGAAAGAAAAAAATTAATTTTCTTCTCTTCCCTTGATTGATAAAATAATTTTTCAAAAGTCAATGTTCGCCAATTTGGACAAGACGGAACAGCAGCAGCAGCCACTAGATTGATACACAAACACAAAATACAGCGCAATTTTAAATGAAATAAAAACCTTTGAACGTACATTTTTGGCAAAAGCAGCAAAAAATGTTTGCCAACGCAAACAACGCGTTTGCCGCAAGAAAACAAAAAAAAAAAAAAAAAAAAAAATAAAACAAAAAACAAACACAGCCAGTCAAGCGCAGCGCAGCAAGAAAAACATTTGCAAAAATTTTTGGTTCGAAATTAAGTGTGATTCGGAATGCAACGCTGAAATATTTGCAACTTTTGATCATTGTTAAGGTTTGAACCTTAGCTGGAATGGCGAAATTTTTAAGATCATGATTGTTGTTTGATAAAAGCATACAATACACGTAAAGAAAAAAAAAAAAAAAAAATAGTGGACATAATAACATAGCATCTTTAAGCCGATCAGTACAAGAATCTGATATATTTAAGCCTTTAATAAGGCTGAAACTTTGAATAAAATTGCAAAGAAATTTCTTATATATGATTTTTTTTTTCTGTAATCTAAAGCTGAAAGTCTAATTGTTATAATATTTAAATTTTGAATTCATGCAGTATAATATTTAACACAATTACAAAATTTTACAAACGATTCGGGAAAAAAAAATATAAAAACAAACTTCTAATCATATTAAGTAGTTAATAAATGTATTGAAAATTGACAACTGAGATTTATGAATTATGTTTTTAAGTAAGGCTCTCGATTTTCAAGTATTTTGAGCACCCGGGTATTTCCAGCTACCCGGGTAGTTTTGAGCTTTTCGAGTATTTCGACGTTCGACGTATGCAATCAATATTTCTTTAGTTGATGCAAAATTAACATTTATTCAAATGTTGATTTCTTACGGAGATGCACACGGTTGGCTGATATTTATGAGAAGTGTTACGTCCCATTTTTTTTCACTCTCTGTTTTGAACATTTATTTAATGAATCTTATCTTAACAAGCACTTCATTTCATCAATCTCTCCTCACCTAGATGAAGTGATGTTTACTACTCCTCACCAAGATGTTTCTAGTGTTTCATATAAACTACTTCAATTCATCTTTCAATCGCACTCTCCTTCCCAAGATTATCAGGCATCAGCATTTTAGCATCAATATTAATCGAAATATTGCATTAAAGTGGTTATTGTACTCAAGTGTCAAAAATTTTTGAAAAATTTTTTAGATTTCTATTGCTTATCGCTAGAATAATTAAAGCTTTAAGCGTGCTTAAGTCGGGCTAATATTTTTAAAACTCTCACAAAATGATTATTTTTGTTTTTTTGTAATATTCTATTAAGGGCGGGGTTTCAGCATAAAAAAAAACTTTGTGAATTTTTTTTTAGAGTATTGAGCAAATTTATTAAAACCTTTTGTATATTATAAAGTGTACTTTTAGAAATATTCTGTAGTTTTTTCATCCGGAAATATTGAAAAACAAACCGATGACAGAGCTTTTCCCAGAACGTCTGAGAATTTAGAACGTCTTAGAAAAATAGCAATTTACGGTGTTCACTATACTTCGGTCGGAAATTATCTGAAATCAAAATTTAGTCAAAATATCATCAAATCCTTCCCCCAACGTTCTTTGATTATTTTTTTTTTTTTCATTTAAAAATTTTTGGTGGTCATCAAAAGCGTAAACTACTATTTTCCACTTAAAATTCAAAATTTTGTGGGTGGGCAATAGGGCCGGCCCTAGAACCGAGCCAGTAAGGCCCCGACTCGGGGCCCTTTCTATAAAAAATTCTATAAAAAACTAAATATATCAATCTATCATAAGTTATAAGGACCAACGAGACTTACATTACATTTAAAACTAAATTAAAAGTATGGTACGTTATATTTTACACGGTAAAAAATTCAAGAGTAAATTTTTAACTTCAATAAACCAAACTTTGGTTGAAACCAAAATTTTTCCCTATAAAAAATTATAATTTAAGCTTTTAAGTTCAAATGTTTAACCTTTCATTGGTTGAAATAAATATGCTATATATTTACAATTTAAACCCAAATGTTTTTTTTTTTTCAAAGTTAAATTATTCATTATTTGAGCCAAGTTTTTTTTTAGTTTTAAAATTATTTAAACTAAAGGGACTTATTTTTCATTCTTAATTTTTCAATTTTTTATGTCAAATTTTTAACTTTCATAAGTTAGTTAATAAAACATATTAAAACTTTAGGAAATTAATTTTTCAACTTTTTTAGTAAATTGTTTCAACTATTTTGGGAAAGTTTTTCTGCATTTCTGAGTTCAAGAAGTATTTCAAACCAAGAGACGTATTAAGCATCTTTATAATTTACTTCTTCAACTGTTTAAGTCCAGATTTTCATCTTTATAGGTTGAAAAATTTATTGAAAAAATCAACATGTTTATAACATATTTTTTGCCATGAATGATGAAATTTTCTGCAATTAAATTTTTTCTGTTTACGCAGCCTACTGCAGTGATTTCAAATTTTTTGAGTACCTACAGTTTCAAAAAATTATCAATTATAATTTTACATCAATAAAAAGCAAATTTTAGAAATTATCAATTGTGCGTATTTTTTATAAAGGACCAACTTTTATTTGAATTTTTCAACTTTTAAGAATAAACAAACAACTTTTCAGTTGAATTTCTAAATTTTTTAGGCTTGAAAAAGTCAACTTTTATATAAATTTTTCAATTTTTGCTGTTAAAGAACTTGCCTTCTAGTGCTTCTAGCGTTGAGAAAGTCTTTTTGTTAAATTTTTCAACTTTTTCGATCGAAAAGTTGGTCTCTTAATTATATTGCTGCCTACTTGGATTGAGAAAGTCAACCTTTCTGTTGAATTTTCAAATTTTTTCGGCAAAAAATTTCGTTTTTGAACTTTGTAGTTGAAATTTTCAACCTTTTCGTTGAATAATTTGACCAAAAATCTTAATTATTCTACTTAAATAGTTGACAGTTTGATATTATTTTTCTTTTGTTTTACTTTTAGGTCGAAATTTTGTACATTAAAATAAATTTATTCAACTATTAGGAGCGCAATTTTAACCCTTGGCCCTAGGCTGCCACAAATTCTCGATCCGGCCCTGGTGGAAAACTCCCTTAATGTAAAAAAAAGAAATTCAGCTAAACGTTGGGGCAAGGTATTTTATATGTAGAAAATGTGTATCAAGTTCGAAATGAACCAGTAAAGTCTTTTTTAAAATGACAGTGAACACGGGCTTTGAAAAAACAACTTGTGGAAAAATCGCTTCAAAGTTTTGTACACGAACGATTGTACGTTCGAGGTACACTTACTTAAAAACTCATATGTTCGTTAGTTTTACTCGGATCGACTTCAAATTTGGACATAATATGTTGAGCTGTTGTACATTTATATAAATAATGGTTAAAAAAAACGATTAAGAAACCTTACCCCACCCTTAAGTAAAGCATTTAAAGAAATTTTAATATTTGATATGATTTAGTCAGAAAGAATTTCGTGTGTGCACAAATTAACCAGCGAAAGTTTGCGGCGAAGTGAGTTTTCTTTGATTTTACACTTAAACTTTTTTTTCAGTGCATTTATTAAAGTGTATCTAATCGAATATGTGACCCTGAATAACAGTATCTCAATTATATAGTATATAAAAAATTCTTTCAAGTGGCATACTTTCTTTGGTATGAACAAATTTTGGTATCCTCCGAATTGAGTTCTTGTGAATTTTTGAGCAACTTTTGTGCTAAAGATCCACTATTACAAGGTTTAAAAAGAAAATCCCAGCCAAAATTGGTTCGAAATTAAAAAAATAATAGCAATGGAAAGGATTTATTATATGCCTACTATGTATCGAAATTGGTGGTCAAATTTTTCCCATAGAAGTGAATACACTTAAGTACTCATTAAATATTAGAATGACGGTTACATTCAATTGTCATAATGCGAATATTTTATTATCATTTTAAGTAGTATATATAAAAATTGTTCCCAATTGGAACTCCTCACGTTCCAATTTCTGTTATAAAGTGTTTTTACTCATTGGCTAAAAAAATAAATAAAAAAAAAAAAATATTTACAAAAAAAGTCGCAAGTTTTTAACACTGATTTCTGATTCTTTACTTTTTACTGTAATATTTATGGAAAAAGTTTACTATTCATCTATTCGGACGTGCTTTTCTTATATAATTCCGAAAAATGTTTTCGAAAGTTTCCGCAGATTTTCATATATCTGTATTTCTTTATACGGCTAAACTGAAATGAATACCATAAAACCTTTTTAGACTTTTCTGAATTAAAACATTGCAAGCATATCCTGATAGTTTTTTCAAATAAACAAGTCGACATATTGTGTTTTGTTTATCTGGTTACATTTTGTAGCGTAAATATATTACGTTAGCAGTTCCGACTTGAAGATTTCCAACTCCAGACTTCAAATTTTTTCATGCTTGAAAAACTTTTTTGTAAGAAGCATTCTTCAGATTTTGAGAACTAACTTTTATTTATTTGTTGTTCATTTTATTTAAGAAGGTCTGTATTTTAAAAAATTACTAAAAATTTTCATATCATAAATTTTTGTTTCAATCTGAATTTTCCGCGTGCGACACAGGCGAATGAACGCATGCAATGAAGCGAAATTTAATTTTTTTCCGATGGCATGTGATATGTATTAAAATATTTCGGCAATTACTCCTTAGAATATCGCTTATTCCTTAGATTACTACTTAGAATATCGCTTAAGTGTTAGTAACTTTAACTAAAGGCTGCGTTACAAATGTGCTTAGTTTTGACACATACTTCGCAATGTGAACTCTATTAAAAATGAAAGCTGCTTCGTATATATAAATGCATAAAATCTTAATCTAAGTCAAGATCTCCTAACAATTATAAAAGAAAAACAACACTTCAAAGCAACAGGTTAATTACTGCTTTACTTATTTTTTGTTTTTAAATGGATAGATGTACTTCTTTAAGATATAATAATTTCTGAGAAATTCACTTTTTTAGCAAACAAAACAAAAACAAAAAAAAAAAACAAACATTCACTCAAACATTAAGCTTGTCCGAACGAATGTGATACACAAACATGAAATCAGAAGACTTAAGATGCAAACTAGCTGTTTTGTGTACGCTTTGCTTAGAATTAAAAAGTCGTTATGCAAATTGCAGCCTCATTTTATTATTTTTGTTGTTGTAATGGTTGTATTTCAGTTGGCAGCTTGCTAGACAGCATAATTCTTATTTCAGTTACAGCTTCAATTACATGCAATTACATGTTATGCCGCGCTCTTGAGCACTTTAGAAAATGTGGGAATCATGTGGCTACGACGTAGATCTGAGTTAAAGTGACTCCCACAGCAGCCTAGTGGTGGCCGATGGTTAAAATAAAATTACCAAATCACAGATGAATACAAGTTGAAACTATAGCTAATAGTTGTAGTTAAAAATTTTCCAAACAAGTAGGTGTGTGTGTGTGTGTATATGTAAAACACAGCAATAAATTGTTTGGTATTTTTTTATAAATGAAAAACAAATTATTTAAATTTGAAACTAAGGCTTGAGTGAAAAACTTTAGCTGCATTTCAATGACAAAGCGAATAAGACAAAACAAAAAACAAAAAAACAAAACCAAAATAAGAGTATAAAAAACTGCGCAACAAATAAAATTCCTGATAAACAAAAGAAACACTCAAAAGCGCACCGACTAGTTTAGGTCTGCAGTCGTACACGCTTGCCCTCAAGTATGGCGTTCAAGATAAACAACAGCAAAGCATAAAAGCAATAAAAATAGTAAAACAAAAAAGAAAAATCAATTCTTTAATCAAAGCTTAAAACAAATACGTAAAACTAAATTTGTCTATGGTTTTAGGAAAAAAAAAATAAAAATAAAAAATTAAATAAAATGCAACAAAAACTATTTTAGAAAATCAAGAACCTAGTTTTGGTGTCTCGAAAGCAACACAAACTTCAATACAAACAATACGATAATAACAAGAAAGTAAATTGAAGAAAAAAAGGCAACAACATTAAAGTAGCCGCTAAAAGAGCTGCACAAAAGATAGACGCAAAGATAAAGTTAATTAAAACCGTTGCTATGGTTAACGCTTTAGTGGAACTGATTTTGGTTCTAAATAAAATAAAATTCTAAATAAAATTTCAAATAGTAAAATACAAAAATTTACAAAACTTAAAATAAAAGCAAATTATCCTTTAAATATTGTAAAGCAGCAGCAAAGAAAATATCTAAAATACTTGCCTAAATTAAATAAACACCTTTGTGTAGCAACAAAAACAACAACAACAACAACAACAACAACAACAGCAGCAGCAACAGCATTTTGTTGCCACTCACATTCCACAGGTTGCTGCAGCAATAACAACAACAACTATAAGAACAACAAAAAACAAATCCAGCCATGCAACTATGAATTCACCACGCATGTTTTACACACACTCTCACAAACAAGAGTATAACTCCTTTTTGAATGGCTCTTCAAAGCGCTCTCTCATTTTGTCCATATTTCAAAATATGTGTATGTGTGTGTTTTATTTTCATTATTAACAATTCTCACTACTAAACTCTGCTCACAATTTTAGCTAATTTTATGTCTACGCTTCTCTCATTCGTCTCTATACAGCGTCCGCTCTATACTAACTTTGCTCAATACTCACCTCATATTCAGCACATTTTTTTTTTACGCTCACACTATTTTATCTGCCTTTCCGTGCTTGTATGTATAAATGCTGAAATTTTTATCATTTTCTTTTCTACACACGTTTATATTTATTTTACATTTACGAAAAATAGTAGCTGGCATGTGGCACAAAAAATCATGGCGCAAGCAAAGAAGCCGGTTTTGTTTAGTTCATGTGTTGTTGTTGTTGTTATTATTATTGTTGTTGTTGTTGTTGCTATTGTTGTTGTTGTAGAAAAGGTAAAAGAGCATCATGTTGGCCATGGAATTGTAATAGATTCTCCCAGCACTGCAGCACGTAGAAATTCATTGAGTTTCAAGTTTGTTGCTTAAGTCTTTTGTTTTATTAGACTGTAAATTCTTTAAGCAATCACGTTTCATACATAAATCTTTCGATTATATTACAAATACCAACTTTAAATACTTAATTAAATATATTTTATTGCAACCAATTAATATATTAGTTAATTGAAGCAACTGATAAAAATCATTGCTTCCATCTAGCTAAAATAACTCAATCAATAAAATCTGCTCACCACTCGGCATTTCTTCTAGCATTCTACAAATGCTGAAATTCATTAAATCTAACAGTATCTCATCTTAATAAACATTAAATTGCCAATACTTGTTGCATTTGCTGCTGCTGTTTGCAATTTGCAGTCAACAACTGACAACATAAAGAAGAAAAAAAAAAGAAAATACATAAAAAAACAACCAAGGTGTTCGAAAACCACAACAACGGTAACGCGTTCAAGAACAGTCCGAGCGAATGCAAATGCAGTAGCCAATGCCCTCAGGTTGTTGTTGGTTGTGATGATGCGCTTACGTTTACGCTACGCATGCACACAGCGTGTTATTCTGTCCAACAACTGGCTGGCTGCACTTTTCTCCCTGTACAATTTCCACTTCAATTTCTACACCCCTCTACATTACTCTTTCGTACTATCTCATTCTTTCTCTCTCTGTGGACATTTGCAAAAATATTACTTTTCAATAAAAACATCAAAGTAACGTGCACTCTTATAGCTATTTATTAAAAATTGATGGGCAAAATAAAAAAAGTATATATATTTAGCTACATGTGGCAGCTTGGCTTATATGTCGGTGTATGAATATGTATTTGAAGGCCTTAGCAGAAAGTGTGTTGGTAGCAAACATGCTCTGGAGAATGTGTAAGAAATGTGCAACTTTATGGCGCTCACATAATTTCTGGCTAATATGCTGCCTGCCATCGCACGTTGCTGCTTGCAACAATGTACGAGGAGGCTTAAGGGTATTAAAAAAAAAAAATATGTATACAATTGTTGAGGCGACTACGGTGAATGCGAACAATTCTTAAAATAACTGTGTTTTAAGGCAAGCGTTGTGTAGGTTAGAGAGTTTATCTGCAAGTTGGCAGCTTGATAATTGCTCGATATTTTTACACAAAAATTAATGACCAAAATGGACAGTAATAAGAAGAAGAATTAAAAAGGAATGCTGCTGCTTTAAAAAAAAAGGAATTTTTAAAAGTTAAGAACTATATCCAAATTAAATCGAAGTAAAACACAGACTGAGTTCAAATCAAGCCCAAATAATGTTTGAGTTAATTTAAAATAAGCTCAAATTGAACTCAAAATTATGACTAAAATGCATTTAGCTCAAATCAAAAATATATCAAATCCATTTCTAGATTAACTCAAGATCCACAGCCAAAGTCAAGTGAACAAAGTTCATTGATGCTTCCATCTCCAACTCCAACTCCAACTGCAACTCCAACTCCAACTCCAACTCCAACTCCAACTCCAACTCCAACTCCAACTCCAACTCCAACTCCAACTCCAACTCCAACTCCAACTCCAACTCCAACTCCAACTCCAACTCCAACTCCAACTCCAACTCCAACTCCAACTCCAACTCCAACTCCAACTCCAACTCCAACTCCAACTCCAACTCCAACTCCAACTCCAACTCCAACTCCAACTTAAACTTAAACTCTAACTCAAACACGAACTTAAATTCAAACTCAAACTCAAACTCTAACTCAAACACGAACTCAACCTAAAACTCAAATTCAAATTCAAATTCAAACTCAAACTCAAACTCAAACTCAAACTTAAACTCTAACTCAAACACGAACTTAAATTCAAACTCAAACTCAAACTCTAACTCAAACTCAAACTCAAACTCAAACTCAAACTCAAACTCAAACTCAAACTCAAACTCAAACTCAAACTCAAACTCAAACTCAAACACAAACTCAAACTCAAACTCAAACTCAAACTCAAACTCAAACTCAAACTCAAACTCAAACTCAAACTCAAACTCATACTCAAACTCAAACTTTACTTCAACTCGAACTAAAACAAGCACTCCAACTTCATTCAATCTAAGACCCATACTCAATCACAATCTAATAAACAATCTCAAATTCCAACGCCAATTCAGTTCAATTCAATTCAACTCAATTCAATTCTAATTCTAACACCAACAACTCTTACTCAATATCAATTCAAATCAACATCAAATCAAATTGAAATCGCTATCTACTCGCATTGCCATAAAATAAAAAATCTCATCAAATCACGAAATCACAATTAACTTTGTACATCTTATGCTGAATACCTTAAACTCAATGCAATTGTAATCTTAACTGATATCGAAGACATTGAAGTCATTAAGCAAAACCATAAAATGTTTATCTCTTGATAATTTCGAAATTTAAGCATCAATTAAAAGCACAAAATAGCTAAAGCTACTTTTCAAAGTGTTGTGATTGAGCTATAAAATTATTATGGCTATTACGAATGTGATAGGTTCTTTGATTTTTTTTCTAATTTTTTTTTTTAATTCACATATAATTCATGCAAGCTATATCCGCTAACTAAAAAATTCGCATAGAACATTAAACTATTAATATTTTTAAATCTTGTTTTGTTTATTTTTTCTATTTTTTTTTTTTTTTTTTCATGTAGCTGTCATAAAATTGATTGACATTTTAATATTATACCTATTTGTGCGGCAACAACACATGTTAACGTTTTGCAAATAATTATTTATGCAAATCCCAACAAAACAAGCACATTAATGAAACCTGATTCCAAAATTTTTATCATATTTTTATATATTCAACAAAAAAAAACGGCAGCATCTAAATTAAATGCTACCTACGTATTAGCATAGCTAATGGCTTCATCTCTAGCCACAACATTTCAACAAATTATGTGCGGACAGAATGGCAAAACTTACAAAGCTGTGTTCCACATCAATTCGAAATACTTTTAATCAAAAACTTGGCTAGTGTTGGTGGAGAAAAATAATCAAACAATATAAAAACAAAAAAAAAAAAAAACGAAAAAAATATATTCAAAATATCAAAGCATGAAAAGAAAGAAATACTTAGATGCACGTATGTTGATTTCTTGGTTCTCGTTGCAAAGCAGAGACGGCACAGAAAAACCTTGAAAATCTTTACATTTTAGAAATAAATAAAAAAATAAAAATATCGTCACAAAATAGGGATGAGCGCTGGCAACTAAAGCAAATAATTAACTAATTAAAAAGAAGTCCTTGCATTGCACTTCGTTGTTGTTCAACACAGAACAAGTTCAAAATAAACGGAGTGACTTTCAACTTCTCATTGTTGTTGTTGTTGTTGTTGTTTTGCTCAACTTAGCTTAATGCCCCTGCCTATTTTGGTTAAATGCAGCAACATTGATACCATATCGTTCATCTGAAAATAAGAAAACAGTAGAAAACAAAACCAAAGCAAATAAGAATTCAAGGCAGCAAAAACGACAAGCAAGCAATCTATACAACGTGTGTTGAACAGCTAAGAATTGCTGCTGTTCCTGCTGCTGCTGCTTGAGTTGGTTGCGCTTATTTTACTACTTTGTTAGCTATACTCATGTTGTTGTTGCAGGTTTTGTTGTAGTTCTGACTGTTGCTGCTGCTGTTGTCGCTTATTTGGAGACGCTGCTGCACGTTTTTCAACAGAACTTGGTATGCAAATCACAGCAAGCAGATCTTGGGAAAGGTTTTTCAATTTAAAACTTATTCTTTCTTCCTTGATACTGTTATTCCTTTTATTATTTTCTTGATGTGTCAGCCCAAGCTAAAAAAGTTTAACAAATTTTTAATTATACATGAAGAATAACCACTGCAATAACAACTCTTTGAAGTTTCTTAATTAAAGAAATTCGAGAGAAGTCTCGAATTTTCGGCTCACAAGACTACCTTTACTGGAGTCTTCAAGGAACAAAATAATTCAATGAATAATAATTGTATATATATTTGATCCAAAATTCTAAATATTACGTTAAGCATGTCTTATCAAAACGCTTTGAAATTTCTTTTTTCAATAAAGTCGAATTTATATTTTACTCATTTACTGTGGTTTAAAAATTTAAATTTAAATTTATTCCATTTTTATGTTCCAAGGTCATTCAGAATTCCAAAAGTATTTTTTATTTCATTAAATTTTAAACCTTCTAGGGAATGCAAGTTTTTTGACACTAGTAGTTAAGGTTCTCACTCTATTTAAAAGCAGACCCTATTTTGTTCAATTATAAGTCCACAAAAGTATTACATACGATACTTTCTTAAATAAAGAAAAGGAAAAAAGAACCTAAAAGAATAAATATTGCTTTTTTAAATGTGATTTTTATATTAACTATCTAAAGCTTATAGAATACATATAAAAAATTAGTACAAATGTATTTATAACACATCCATTTGTGTTATAAATCCATATCCATATCCATATTCATATCCATATCCATATCCATATCCATATCCATATCCATATCCACATACATATCCATATCCACATCCATATCCATATCCATATCCATATCCATATCCATATCAATATCCATATCCATATCCATATCCATATCCATATCCATATCCATATCCATATCCATATCCATATCCATAGCCATATCCATATCCATATCCATATCCATATCCATATCCATATCCATATCCATATCCATATCCATATCCATATCCATATCCATATCCATATCCATATCCATATCCATATCCATATCCATATCCATATCCATATCCATATCCATATCCATATCCATATCCATATCCATATCCATATCCATATCCATATTCATATCCATATCCATATCCATATCCATATCCATATCCATATCCATATCCATATCCATATCCATATCCATATCCATATCAATATCCATATCCATATCCATATCCATATCCATATCCATATCCATATCCATATCCATATCCATATCCATATCCATATCAATATCCATATCCATATCCATATCCATATCCATATCCATATCCATATCCATATCAATATCCATATCCATATCCATATCCATATCCATATCCATATCCATATCCATATCCATATCCATATCCATATCCATATCCATATCCATATCCATATCCATATCCATATCCATATCCATATCCATATCCATATCCATATCCATATCCATATCCATATCCATATCCATATCCATATCCATATCCGTATTCATATTCATATCCTACCATATCTTGGATCAGTTTGTGTTAAACGAGGGAGGTTTTACTCTCCATAGCCGGACACCCATGGTCGTTTCACAAAAACCACATCATAACATACCACTCCAATATAATATACCATCAAACCTACCTATAATACCTATCATATCATACCATTTTATCATGGTAATCATTCAATACGGATCAGGACTAACGACTGAGGAAATGAGAAGTAAATTAATATTCCACCACAAAAATTTTCTAAATCAATTTTTTAGAAAATTATAATTATTGCATAGGTCTCCAGCAATAATTTGGCTTTTACTGTTTGAAAAAATATCAATTAGTCGACGAGTTATATCCAAAAACCATATAAATAATATGCTGAAAATCGGGATTTGACTGCAAAGTTCGAAGGTCGATAAAAAAAAATTCGAACTAACATAAATATACGCCGCAATACGGGTCTTCTAATTTTCTAATTTAGCCTCTTTTTTCACCCCTCACTCTCAGAATCGACCTAACTTTTGCTAACCAGAATATGTTCCATAGTGTTATTGTAAAACGAGAGCGGTTTCACTCTCCCTGATCACTCTCGGTTTCACTCTCCATATATGGATACATGGACTCTCCATATATCATTCAATATCGATCAGGACTAAGGAAGGACTTTGACCGAGCTTTTTATGATAAATTATATTATATTTGTTTTGTGATGCTTTTGCACAAGGATTAAGAACTGAAACTTAAGTTTTATGTTGACTCTGAAGAAATTCTATTGTAAACAACTTTCTATCAGATGGGAGAATTGAACTTAGAAATACATCAGCACGCACGACCATACACCACACAAATTCATTATGCCATACACAATAAAATTAACATTACCATCACCATTATCATTACCATTATCATCATCATCACCATTTCCATTACCATGACCATTAACATTACCATTACCATTACCATTACCATTGCCATTACCATTACCATTACCATTACCATTACCATTACCATTACCATTACCATTACCATTACCATTACAATTACCATTACCATTACCATTACCATTTCCATTACCATTACCATTACCATTGCCATTACCATTACCATTACCACTACCATTACCATTACCATTACCACTACCATTACCATTACCATTAACATGACCATTACCACTACCATTACCATTACCATTACTATTACCATGACCATTACCATTACCATGACCATTACCATTACCATTACCATTACCATTACCATTACCATCATCATTACCATTATCATTACCATTACCATAACCATTACCATTGGCATTACCAGTACCATTGGCATTACCATTACCATAAGCATTACCATTAGCATTACCATTAGCATTACCATTACCATTACCATTACCATTGCCATTACCATTACCATTACCATTACCATTACCATTATCATTACCATTACCATTACCATTACCATTACCATTACCATAACCATTACCATTACCATTACCATTACCATTACCATTACCATTACCATTACCATTACCATTACCATTACCATTACCATTACCATTACCATTACCATTACCATTACCATTACCATTGCCATTACCATCATCATTACCATTATCATTACCATTACCATAACCATTACCATTAAAACATATATAAAGAAATATATTATATATGGGTTATGTTATACTCAAAAAAATCAACTGTAATATTAACAGTCGGCCACTGTATATCTATCTTCAAAACACTGTTAGATTGAATGATTTTCGTTTAAGTAAACAGTTATTTTTGAAAAAATAACGTTTCAAAGTATTTTTGTGCTGTTAAAATCTTCTGTTGAAATATTTTTGTGTTTTTAATGAAATGTTTTATCAACTAAGTATAGAAATCTTATTTTAACGTTGCAATGTTTTATTTTCGATTATTATATTGTTTTTCCATTTCCAGTTATTTTATTATTATTCAATTCGGAAATTCTATGAAGATTGGTATACAAAAATCTCGCGTATATAAAAGTTTTTTTGTATTGCTACCAAATATTTAAGACAACCTTTTTCAAATACCGGAAAATCTGTGTCATTTGCTAAGTGTAGATATGGGCTGAAGTTCTCATCTGTTTCCTTTTCTGGACTTCCAGTCAAGCAGTAAAAAGTTTAATTTCAAAAATTTTTTTTTAAATATCATTTATGATTTATTTTCGAAGTCTTGGTGAACTTGGTTCAAGATTATTGAATGAACTCATAATCAAAAAAGTATTCCTTTTTTTTAAGACCTATCTTAAATCAAATATGATAAATTCGATTTCTTAATAATAAAACAAAGTTGAAGAATGTAAAAATTTAATGACGTTGGTTTTTAATTTAATTTAATGGATGCACTAAATTTTTGATAAGGTTTATGATTTTTATGTTCTGAGCTACACAGTACAAGTAATAGAAAAAACTTCATGTTTGAAAACAAAACTTTTTAAAATAACGTATGTATATCAATTCGAAAGGGTACGCAGAACTATCACATATCGCGAAACCTGCGCTTCTAGTTCAAGGGATAGTCTTGACTCTTAACCGAAAAAACAAAAAAAAAAAAAAACACAAAACAGAGACAAATTTTTTTTAAAGTGTATTCAAAAAACTAAAACTCACTGGTTACAGTTTTCTGTGCATGTTTATGTGCATGATGCAAAAAAAAAAAAATCATTGCCGCTTAAGAATAAAGTTAATTTGTGCACATGTTTCATTAAGCATGCAAAACTGTATCGAATTTCCTAAAAGTGGTTCTTCCTTTATGTGTTGTTGGTATTTTATTTTCTTAATTTTGGTTTGTTATCAAAGGAAATATTACACTTGATGGACATGCAGGTAAATAAAACATGACAAAAATGAAATTGTAGACGGGTTGAAGAGAAGAAGTTCGTTTGATAGCTTTAGAGTAAGAGGCAAAGCGGTGAGGTAGCTCTCTTAGGCAGCGCGGTTTGATGAGAGGCGGTCACAATGATTAGAACTAAGAACGTATTTTGCAAATTTTTCAATAACGCCAACGGCAAGTTTTTTGTCTATGAATCAATGATATTCCAAATTTAACTCGCTGAAAATGTCCTTAATTCTAGAATTTCCTTAAGTGCTTGTATTTAAATGTTGTGAGAGATTTTTTAGTACTTTTCATATTTTTTCTATATGAATTTTTGTTATAAACCACTCAGTGTGCATGGATTTCAATGCGTTGCTGCACCTTTTCCTCACAGCGCCAGTTGGCCACAGCTATGCAACAGTATATCAATGATTACAAAAACAACAACAACTACAACAGCAACAGCCTCATCATCAGCATATTATGCACCATAACAATAACATTTAATAGTCGCTTAACATAAGATCTACCTCAACTATGTAGCTTTTTGCTAAAACTTGGCAGACACTTCACAACAACACAAGGATAACAAAAGCATGCAGTTTTAATTTAAAGAATTTCATGAAATGCAGTTAAGTTTTATTTTTAAATTTTTTTTTTTTTTTGTTGCTCCACCAACACGCCAGCCGTGTTTAACGCAAGTGAAGCAAAGTTACCAGATACTTCAACCAGTCAATATCATGCTAGTTGGTTGTTGTTGTTGTTGTTGTTGTTGGTGTTGTTGTATTTATAGCCACAAAATGTGTCATTAAAGTGTTGCACGTTCTGCATGTTGTTTGCGTTGGCTTTAATGCTTGCTTCTGTGTGTGCATGTTAGTCTCTGAGTGTGAGTGTGTGTGCGTGTTTTGAGCTGTGCGTATGTGTGTGTGCGTGTGTTTGTCTGCCCAAAGTAGTCGTTTATTTTTATGCTTTTTACAAAATGAAAATGAAGGCTGTGTTAAGTTGACCTATTAACATGAAGCTGTTTGCTGTTGTTGTTATTGTTGCACTTAAAATCCCTTTTTTTTCCTCATGGCATATTTTTGTTATATTTTTTTTTTTTTGTTTATAGTATTTGGCTGGAACAGATATTTGGCTGTTGTATTGAAGTGATTTTGAAGAACTTGCATCGAATTTATGTGCCGCGCTTTAGTTTATTGCACTTGGCTTTCTGATGTTGGTCATAAAAGCAGTCAATGCTTGATTTGATTGTTTGATGTTTTAACCAGTTCTTGAATTTATATTCTTTTGTTTTTTTTTTTTTATTTTATTATTATTTCACTTGTCTGCGTCTGATGATGTTTTGCTTATGACGAAATTCTCTTTAAGACTTTAATCAATAATTGTATGTTGCCAATGCAACATTGTTGCAAAGTTAATTTCTCATTTTTTCACGCAACAGTTGGTTGCTTTTTGTTGTTCTTGTTTTATTATTTCAATGTACATTACTATAAGAGTTGAGATATTTCAACAGTGTGGAATATACATTGAAATTGAAGGGTATGCAAATGAAACAATTTATATAAATATAGATTTCAAAAATTGCATCCGCAGCATTGTGGATACTTTATCATTATAAACATTAAAATATTGTGGCAACCATGATCGAATGTATGTTGAATTTTATGTGGGCTTCATAAAGACTTTTCAGATGATTTGAAGACTAAGTTTAACCATTTAGGATAAATTGCTAAGAATCTTCAGTAGAGCTAATTTTTATATTTCATATTTATTTAAAACTAGCTGACATAACCGGTGTTATTCGGGATTTTATTTCTTAAACACATTGCATCCAGGTTTGTCGCTTCTTTTTTAGTTTCTTTCAAAAAAAGGGGGATTTGTTATAATGTTTTATAATAGTATTATAATTGTTCTTCATGACAGAGTCTTACAACAGCTATGTTTGCAAAAGTTTACTTTTATTTGCCCGTTTGTTGAAAACTATTTTAAAAAAATGGAGTTTTTTCGTGGAGGTCGTGTTCAAAATCCATCTTATGGCATATTTTATACCTATTTATACTTATTTATGGGTTTTCATTTTATTTTTTTTCACAATTTTAAATTTAAATCACTTTTACTACATTTTTGGAACTGTTTTGAACGAAAAAAAAAAAAAATCAAAAAAGCAATTCTCGACTAACGTTGCTGTTGAAATACATTTTGAAGAGTTATTTCATAACACTTTAAAAACAAATTGACAAAAAAAAAAATTGAATGAAATGAATTCAAAAACAAAGGAAATATTTGTATCGAATGTTTCATTATCAAAACATCTTCAACTCAAGAATCTTTTTAAATTATTGCTTACAAAAGTGGGCGTATCTAAACCATGACCATACCAATTTTTCAAAGTTTCTTAAAGCAACTATACGAAATAAATTAGCAAATTTCAGTCTAATGCAGCCAAAATCTTCTGAAATATAGGATTTTTATATATTTTTGTGTTTTAAAAAGTTTTATTTTTTTACAAATTACGTGTAAATATCAAAAAAAAAAAAAATCATACGAATCAGTTGAGCCGTTCATAAGTTCATTCAGCATCCAACAAACATCATTTTGTTTTTATTTGTATAAATAATTTAACATTTGTACATTAAAATTCAAGATCTTTTATAACACACTAATTAAAGATTTATGAACAACAAATGACAATTTAAAACTTAAATAAACAAATTAAGACAGCAACAAAAAAAAATCAAAAGACAATATTTTGTCAATTTATTACCTCACTATAAGGATATAAAAACACAAAACTTTTCAATAAATAATCAACAATATTAATAAATCATAATACCAAAACACATAAGACAAAACATTATAATAAAAATATTCAACGCTTAATAATTTAAAATCTTTTTGTAATTAAAAACTAAAAAAATTATGCATAAAAAAGTGATATAAAGTGAAAGATATTGTTAAATAAAAAAATTATAAAAAAAAAATTTTAATAGGAAGAAATAAAAAAGTGAAAGAATTATGGGGTAGAGAGAAAACTGACTTAACAGAAAGCTTAAAATTATTCGAACTGACAAAAGATTTTTGTTGTGTGGTAGAGAATTCCAGATTTTTATAGCGTTGATTAAGAAAAATCGTTTAAAGTTCAAACAAGTAAAATTGGGAAAAATTAAGTTACAGGTTCTGGTTGAAAAACTGATATGGTGTTTCTAATAGTAATAAGTTGGAGTCTTAGAATTTATCAACTTATGCAAGAATATGGCATTTCTATGTTGATTATGTTACACTCAAAAATTGCCTTACTTAAGATAAGTGGCGAGACGTGCCCCAATGATCATCATATCATGAATACATCTTGTAAAATCATTAAAATAAATGTAAAATTAAATTTTCACCACGAATGTTTTTCAAAAGTATTTTGTATGAACCGAAAAGTTCAATTTACGAAGAAAATGTTTCTCGGACTGTCTAAGAGATTTCTTAGGACTTGGTGTCAGCCCAGAAAATTAAACGGAAATGCACTTAAAACGCTATGAGTATGGCTCAATATTGGAATGTAGGCTTAAATAAAAGACATTCTCGCATTCAAAATAATTATGAAGCAGACGATATGATAATACTTTTGCATTCAACTTGAATGTTTTTATGTTACAGTCGTCTTCAATGTATCGTTACGGATAAATATCACACACATTTTGTGTGCATATTTTCAGGCGGGCCATTTTTTTTTTTAGAATAAAAGCAAAAGTAAAAGTATTAGCTACAACGAACAGTTTGAGTGATACAAGGTGCGGAGCGTGACACTTACGTTTTTTATATTAAGATGATGATAGAATTTTATTATGACTATAAAAAAAAAAACAAAAAAACCAAATAGGCCATTTCAGCCCTTGAAAGGACTTTGACCGATCTACTTATGATCAATTGTGTTGTGTGTGTTATTAAATGTTTTGCACACAATTGATCGAGAACTGGACCTACATGTTTTATTCCGACTCCGAACGGCTAAAGTTCATGTTCTCAAGAAGCTTTACATGGCATTATTTACTCTCTGAGGTTTGCCATTGTCTGCAGAGAGGTGGTGACCGATCAGAAAAATTTTTTATTGAAAAAAACTTTTCGCCGCGGCTGGGGATCGAACCAGGGCTCCGAGCATGCTAAGTCACACACTTAACCTGCATGCCACGGTCACCACGGTATTATGACTATGGTATCATATAAAAGATATTGTTTGGTAATATGATGGTCGATGGGAAATGATGCGTTTTATATGATGCACCCGGTTTAATTGCTGAGTAGATAGAAATGATAGTATGATAGCCGTGTAATGATAGATATGGCATGATTAGTTTGGATATACCCATGTATAGGGTAAAGTATGGTATGATGGATATGGTATGGTATGATGTTTTGGCTATGATCAAATGGGTGGCATGGGACATGACATTATGTGTATGGAATGATCACTATGATCCGTTTGATAGGATGGATTGGGTATGATATTTATAAGTATAAGTATTTTGAGTTTAGTATAGCAGCATTCTCCGGGCTAGAACAAGTAAGTCGAATGGATCTTGCAGTGAACGTAGATAAAACGAAGAATCTTGTGTCAAGAAAAAAACAGTCACAGCGTCTGGGAAACCACGTTACTGTTGTCAATACCTTCTTTGAGGTTGTGAAGGGCTTCGTTTACCTGGGATATAACATTTACTCATTGAATGGTATCAGTATTGAGATAAAATCAACAGTATTGAGAAAACTCTTGCCACCAGTTGTTAGTTTAGGCTCAGTAGGCATTTAAGAAACTGAGCCTTCTCTTGACGAACAAAATATCAAGCTCTAGTTTAAAGGAAAAAGAAATGTTGTCAGCACAGAGACAGCTATGCAAAATCTATAGAAACACAGCGAGAGCTGGATAAAGGCAGTGTGCACTGGACTTTTTAAAATTAATGAAAAACGTATTCAATATAGCTGACTGTGGGTTGACCACACAGGGAGAACAAGCAATGTGTACTCAGTGAACGTTTTATGTAATTACTAGTTTTTTCCCGTCAAAAATGACGGGCCCGGTTTTAATAAAGAAAAACATGCAATATTGATCTTTTTATACCCTAAACCTGAAAGGTCAGGGTATATTAACTTTGTGCAAACGTTTGTAACGCATAGAACGAAGCGAGTCCGGTATAGAAAAGTATATATATTCTTGATCAGCGTCACCACGTGAGTCGAGCTATCTATGTCCGTCCGTCCGTCCGTCCGTCCGTCCGTCCGTCCGTCCGTCCGTCCGTCCGTCTGTGTGTTGTCCGTATACACAGGATAAGAAGAAGGAGTTGAGATAATTGGATGAAACTTGGTACACATGGTCACATGTACTTAAGGATCTGCACTATTGAATATTTTTGGAATCCGCCCACGGACACGCCTACCTCCCATACAACGCAAAAATTTAAAACTGCATAACTCAGCTCATAATAAGTCTACAACAATAAAATTTGGTATGTGTGTGTTTTATATCAACACAAAGATGTCTTTGAAAAATGGACGTCATCCGCTCACGGACACGCCCACCTCCCATACAACCCAAAAATTGAAAACGCAATAAATAAGCCTGTGTTTAACCTAAAGAGCTTAAATTTGGCACGCATGTTTTTTATAACAAAAAAAAGATGGTTTTGAAAAATGGACATCGTCCGCCCACGGACACGCCTACCTCCCATACAACGCGAAAATTGAAAACTGCATAACTCACCTCATAATTAGCCTACAACAATAAAATTTTACATGTATGTGTTTTATTCAAACACAAAGATGTCTTCGAAAGCTGGACGTCATCCGCTCACGGTCACGCCCACCTCCCATACAACCCAAAAATTGAAAACGCAATAAATAAGCCTCTGTTTAACCTACAGAGCTAAAATTTGGCACATATGTTTTTTATGACAAGACAAAGATGGTTTGGAAAAATGGACTTCATCCGCCCACGGACACGCCCATTTACAATAAATATTTTTTTTTTTTTTTTGAAAAGTGGGTTTAGGGTATTTCATAGTCGGCCTGGACCGACTTTAGACTTTCTTTACTTGTTTAGTTTAATATTTATTTACTCATTATTGCGCACGTGTACACTTCGATAAAAGCAATACACATATTCAATTCATAATATATAGACTCAGTACCACAGTAGACAATGACAGCGCTGCTAGCAGGCCTTCCTGTCGATTTCGTAGTACTGCCGCGCTCCTTGCTCAAAAGAGGCCTGATTTTTTTAAGAATGGCTAAACAAAGGGGTGAACAAAGATTGTAAAAAAAAATGTTTTTTTCTTTTATGGAGGTACCTTACATTCGCGGCAGAGAAAATAAAACTTTTTTTAAAATTCATAACTCAGTCAAAAACAAACACTTTTCCAACATTTTTTATTATTTAAAAAAAATTTTAAAATTTTATTATTATAGAGAATTGAACAAATTACAAGAAAACAAAAAATTCAAAAAATATTTTTTTACTACAACATGGTTTAAAAGAGCTCCAAACTGGTGGCAGAGAAAAAACGGGGTCTCGTGGTTGCAGCGCTGGGGCTCGCAAAAATTGTCCAATCTGGAAAAAAATTACTTTTTTAAATCTTAACAAAATTGGTTATCGTATGACAGGAGCGTTTTCTTAAAATTTTTTTTTTAAATTTTTGGTGATGTTCCAAATTTGAAAGTGTTTTTGTTCGAAATAAAAATATTAACTTTAAAAATTCATAAAAAATCGAAAAAAAATTTTAAAATAGGCTCGTGTCATACGATAGCGAATCAAGTTTAAAAAATAAAAAAAAAAATTACGTCAAAAAAGTAACCCTAAAGTAAAGTAGCTAGTAGCCAGTAGCCGCAACCAGTACGAAAAAAATGGTTTCGAGATAAACGCCTTCAATGTTTGTGAATAAAGAAAAATAAAGGCGAAAATTAAAAACTGCGCTCTCACTAATCCGGCTGTAACTTTTGAATCTGTAGGAATTTTCCATGAAATTTTTTAGAATCTTAAGAATATTTACTATAATACAAAATTATATAAAAAATTTCAAAAAACTGCCAATGTTATGTCTCCCCTTAATCCTTTTTCTGTTTTTGGTATATTCTTTGATTTTATCTTCTCTCCTATGTTTTTTTTCAATTCAGAATATTTACAATTTATATTCTTTGAAATGCATTAAGAAAGTCCATTATTATGTCATACTTTTTTCTGACTAAACGAAAAGGTTACCCTGAAATAAATGAAAAGTCAGTCTTTGTAAGGAAAAACAATTTGTTGTACTGCCTTTTATGCAGGATAAAGCAGGCCTTCAAGAAGTGCTCATGAGAGCAGCAAGGTAATCATGTGTTTGGTCTCATGATATAATAACTACAAGTTAGTGTTGACGTTTCTATTGGAAGCAACCATCTGTCAGAAAATATAACAAAGAAGAGAGCGCTCTCAGTCCGCCATTGCAAACAATTAATTTTCATTGGTCACTTTCAGCGTACTCGACAATTGGCAACTATTGAATCAAAACTTGATGTACATAAATATGAAGATGCGCATTAAAATGCATTCAAAAATAATAAATTTTTTATTTCTCGATTGAATTTTAATTGGTATTTGATACAAAGCTTGACATTTCATTAACTTGACAACTTTTCTGACGCTTCAATATCGATAAGAGAGCTCACCGATGTGTCGCTATCACAACAGTTGAGACAGCTGAATTTGGCCAACGCATATAACAATGAACAGCTGTTTTTGACAGGAACTCGTTTACTTGTAGATGAGAAAATCAACACTTGTCAATGTTACCGGTATTTTTGTACCATGGTTTGGTCTCCAAAAGTAGCAGTCAATGCATGCCTTCGTTTGAAGAGCGCTTTCACAGATTTCAACACATGCTCAATTCAAGAAAATCGAAAAACTTATATGTGCAGAAAATTATGTCATGAGTACATAAATTTATGTAGAAAGTCCATAGGTTTTTCCCTCTGTTTATAAATCAATAATCATGCCTGTTTAACTATGCGCATTACAAACCTCGACGTAGAGCAAGCACTGATAAAAGAACTTTGGGAGCCAACAAATTTCGGAAGACCCGAATTTTAATCACAATCTCATATAGAAATTATTTGCAATAGAAATACATATTTCTCATCGATCGTCAACTCATTCCAGGCCATGGAAATTCTCAGGGATTTGTTTGTATTTTTGATTTTTTTTATAATTAAAGCATGATTTGTTTGAACGTTTCAAATACATACTTTTTCAATATTTTAGTTCACTTACTTACATATTATAAAATATATGCTATTATCTATAATGTATGCTTTCACAAAACTTCTGCTAGTTGAAACTAATGAAAGTGTCTTGTTGAAAATTTTACGGCTTTACTGGTTCTCCTGTAAATTTAAATAATTTATTTCTTTAAGAAAAAACTCGTTCTCATTTTAATATATATCAAAATTGATGAGATAAACATCAAATCTTTTTTATGTTTTGATTTTTATCTTTATATCATTATCTTATCTATACATGTTTTTGATTCTTGACAAAAATTTTGAATTTATTTTTAAATGTATTTTTAATTTTGGACAATCAGGTGGGTAACTTTTCTGAAACTAAATTGATCTTGGCCATGTTTGTTATACGAGTTACTTTGATTTATAGCTTATTTTCTTAGTTTCTGACATTTTATATTTTTTAATCTAATTTTAACAGGGCTTTCATAGCAGAAGAAACACGTAACACTTGTTAGAAAACTATTAAAACTTAATTGCTTGGCTTGCCTGACAGCAGCTGTATTTGGTTCAATATAAATATTACAAAATAAACAGTTACAATTAAAATTTGGTATATAAGCTCAAAATTATTTCCGGTTATAATATTTTCGAGCTTTTTAAGGCAAAAAGCTTAAATCATATGCAACAATTAAGTTTTTCAGCTATGCTAATAATCATGGCTTTTGTTGTTGTTGTTGACAAATAACTTGACAATGACAATAAAATAGATATATTTAAACATGCAGCCAGAAATGGGCAAATTAAGCTGTTGAAAAGTTATTCAGCAGCAAAACAAGATTGATAGACAAAAAACTAAATATATATTACGTAGCTCTGCCAAAGTTATGTTAATACAAAACTTAGTAATTCAAATAAAATAGCTTTAAATTTTAAGCATATGAGTTATGATGGCATCTATTTTTTTTTTTTGTATTTTTTAATTTTATAATGATAATGCTCAATTTGCACTTTACAAATTAAAAATACAAAAAACAGCTTAAATCAGCACCAAATAATGTCTTAATTTGTGGTGAGAAAAAAAAAATCTGCGTTTAAGTTAAACCAAAGTCATATAAATTTATACGCTCACATAACAGTTATATGGGATATTATTGCAAATTTTCAATAGAGAAATAATCATTTTTTTATTTTGAGTTTATTTACCTTTGCTTGGCTGAACTCTCGCATCATTAATTCAATGATTTTTTTTTATTACTTTAGTTTTTGGCATTCATAAAATAATCAATCTATCTTTCACATTCCACGCTGGCTGAACCTTAGCTAATTGCTTCAAAACTTTCATTTTTTCGGCTGTGCCATTCATCTGCTGCCACTTTTTCTATATATGTATAATAAAACATCTTCATCTTCATGATAATAAAGTATTTTGAAAATATTATAATAAAAAAATTGCTTTATTAAATAATTGGGGCTGCTTCGCATTAGGTTTTGTTTGATGGATCGGTAAAAATCAATCAAAATCATTAAATTATCATGCATGTTAAATTGTGCATTGTAGCAGCTACAACAACAACAACAACAATGGCACTGCCAAAGACTAGCAACAAATTAAAAAAAAAAAATAATCTCCACAAGTGTATAGCATGCAAATGAATTCAATTTGGCTAGTAATTAAAAAAATATTTAGTTGTTATGTCTTGTTTGTTGTTTTGTTGGGCTTTTGTTGTTTTTTTTTTCTTTTTGTAGCCGTTTAAATTTTTTTTAAGTGAAATTGAAAGTGCTCAAGATTAATGAATTTGCTTATGTAGGTTTAAAATTTGTTTAGTTTTCCTTTTTAATGTTGTATTTTATAACATTAATGTGCTTTAATACAACAGTAAATAATGAACATTTATAAGATATATTTAAATGTATAAGCATACAATTTTAAGAAAAAGTTATATTCAGTTTCATTTCTTTTCTTGGTTTTTCAAATCATAAGTTATTTTGTATAAATTTAGACCTTTCTTTTTTTTTTTATTACTACTCATTTCAGTTCGAGATATATAAAAAAAACAATTTAAGAAAAAAATCTTTTAAAATCAAAATGTGTCTTAATTTAAACAGTTAAGAGATTCTTGAAATTTATTGATCAAATCCATTTAGATAATTTCGGCAAAAATTACTCTGAACTTCAATATTTGCAGGAAATGCATATTTTTATACACTGATAAAGATAAGAGGATACATTTTATATGTATATGGTATAAATATAAATCCATACCATATATGTTATAAAATTTATACCATCAAATCTTATACAACTAAAGTTTACAAAGTTGGTATAGATTCTATTATATATATATATATATATAGATATACATTTAAAGCAAAAGTATAAAATCTTTTTAAATCACATTTTGTTACTTTTTATAGCAATATTGTATAAAAATATATGGCACTTGTTAAGCATACATTAAATATGTCAATATGTGTTACATTACAAGTCATAAAACAGGAATAATATCTAGATTTCAAAGGATAGATTTCGTGTTACATACACTGAGAAAACTGTGCGCCTCTAATGTTTATTTTCATTTTAAAAACGAACATTTTAAATTGAGCTTCTAGAACGTTTGTTTGATTATTTTTTATAAATATTTTAATAAGAGTTTTTAAAACGTTTGTTTGATATTTTAAAATGAAAATTTTTAAAATTGCTTGTAATTCTTCTAAACTTTTGATTTTAAAAATTCAAACGAACGTTTTAAAAGCTAATTTTTATTTTGAAAAATCAAACGAACGTTTTAGAAGCTGATATTAAAATGTTCGTTTTTGAAATGAAAATTAACGTTTAAGGGGCAAAATTACGTTAAACGTTTTCAATAGTAGCACGCTTCCTGTTTTTCGTGCTACGAGACGTTTTCATAGTTTTCTCTATGTATATTTATTTTATTATATTTTCAATAACAAATTGACAGAAAAAATAAAGTCTACAAAATTGTACTAAGAAATTTGTATGTTAGGTCATGTTGGCAGAGCTTCCAATTCAAGTGCAATAATATTGTCTTAATATGTGCGTAAAAAAAAAATATTCAACGGAACTATTAGCGGAGAACTATTAGAGAACTATTAGAGGAGCAAAATAATAAAGAAAACTCAAGACAAATTTTCTTTTTTTTCAAGTTTTAGATATCATTTTATTAGCACTATATTTAGAAAAAAAAGTTAGGTTCTCTAGATTTTATGTTTCCAAAATATAAGCAATAAGCATGGCATCGCGAACGCGACAAAAAATGGAACTAGTTTTCGACTGCATCTAGAAAAATGCAGATATCTGCGAAACGTAACATAACCGTAAAGCGGTTAATTGTAAATTAAATAAGATTGATGTGGATTTCAAGAAATAGTTGTCATTTTGACAGATTTCTATTCGTTCTTTTTTTATTGAGCTTAAGCCTGATCGCGAACGCGACATCTAGCACGCGACATTTTTTCTCATCAGGTTTTTAATAAGAATTAGTTAAAGTAATTTCAGCTAAATCAGCATTACCTATGATATTTGTTTGTAACCCCACCCGTACTACGTATGTGGTTATTTACTTTATGACGACGTTTTTTACGCCTATAAGTAGGCGTGGCAAATACAGAAAAGTGCATTTATTATACTGCAGTATCACCTTCTAAGTTGTTTTAACCATGGCATCCCTGTTTTTCTATGTCCCCCCATCTGTTGACATGATTACAGCCGTTATTATTAAGTTATAATAATGAAATTCGATATTTAATCTGATATCGTAAAAAGAAAAATCATGTTCGAAAATAATCCAAATAGGATAAAAACCACGTATACCTCCCATACAAATTGTAGTTCTCAAATTGGAAAATTTCTTAAAAATCTATTAAAAGTCAATCCAATGACTTGAGAATTAGCTCATGAGCTTTAATTTGAACTATTAACACTTAGCAAAAAATTCAGCAAAATCGAATGAAATCTTTCCATACTTCCCATACAAAGTGTTTTAAAAAAACGGCGCATGATCGCGAACGCGACACATTTTGATGATCAATATTAAATATTTAGTATGATTTTTACCTGCAGTAACTTTTTTTTATAGTGAGGCGACCATATTTGATTTAAGTTACAATTTTCAGACATTTGCTTAGAACGATCACGAAGTTCTGATAACAAATGATGATTAAGGTACAAGAACGCGACATTCGAATAGCAATTAAAGCAATATAAAAAATTTACCGTTACTCGTGCTTTGTTTGGTATCTTTTTATTTTTTATTGTGTATTTGTAGTTTATAGATGGATTTTATAAGAAGAGTGCAAACATAACGTTAATAAATAAACGAAAAATACTAAAGAGAAAAAGTCCTTAAAAGCAGCTTAAAGCAAGAAAAATATATTTCTCAGATATCAGGCCAATTTTCTCAGAATAAAAACTGAAATTAGTTGTAAATGCAGTAAATTATAAAAATTCAAGCATTTTTTTTAAATGATAACAAAAAAATTATTTGTTTATTTAACATTTTTTTTTTCGGTCCCGGTAGACCTTTCTGTGGAAATGCCCATATATGATATTTATAAATTTATGGCATACAAATGATACAATTTTGGAGTAAAATAGCTCAATGGATATACAATTTTTATAATAAAGAGTATAAAGAGTATAAGAGTATAAGAGTATAAGAGTATAAGAGTATAAGAGTATAAGAGTATAAGAGTATAAGAGTATAAGAGTATAAGAGTATAAGAGTATAAGAGTATAAGAGTATAAGAGTATAAGAGTATAAGAGTATAAGAGTATAAGAGTATAAGAGTATAAGAGTATAAGAGTATAAGAGTATAAGAGTATAAGAGTATAAGAGTATAAGAGTATAAGAGTATAAGAGTATAAGAGTATAAGAGTATAAGAGTATAAGAGTATAAGAGTATAAGAGTATAAGAGTATAAGAGTATAAGAGTATAAGAGTATAAGAGTATAAGAGTATAAGAGTATAAGAGTATAAGAGTATAAGAGTATAAGAGTATAAGAGTATAAGAGTATAAGAGTATAAGAGTATAAGAGTATAAGAGTATAAGAGTATAAGAGTATAAGAGTATAAAGAGGGATAAAACTTATAATAAATTTGAAATAAAACAAATTTTATTTTAACTTACTTTTAACTGTTTATTTTAACTACAGAAATGATATAAAAATTATAAAACTTACGCTCAAACTTTTTACTTTGTATAGCCACCACAGCGAATGATAAAGGTTCTGAACAACGCTTTTAACTATAATGTATTAAGAAGAGAAGTTGACTCTTGAAATAAATAACAATCCACCTCGCAGTTGTTCGATTTCAATAATCGTTTCTTCTTTTCAAGCACAGGAACAACGGTCGATACCCTAAAACTATAGAAACGTCCGAGCAAAGGCGTTCCTAGGGGCGGCGGAGGGGGCGGTCCGCCCCGGGTACCACCATTTTAGGGGTGACACCATTTCGATATTTTTTTTATTTCTCAATCGATCAGAAAAAGTGAAAAAACACTTTTTTTTTTAGCTTTGAACCAAGGATTTCAGGTGTCAAACCTATTCAGTCAAGTCTGCCTTGGTTCGGAAATAGGGAGATAGATAGGTAGGAGAGAAAGTGAAATCAAGAGAAACAAGTGAAGAATGTTGTATGTGTGGCGGAGTGCTATATCAACATGCGAATTTGAATCTGAGGCAAGTGTTATGCCTTTACCTCAGTCAATTCGAATTATCAAGCAATCTAATTTCACAAACATCTCTACCACCAACTACAACTTCCAAGGTCGTATATATTGATGAATTTTGAATTTCAGTTGCTTAGAAATGAGGAAAAAATTAAAGAAAGGTAAGAGCGTAGGACCATGGCTAGACCTGGATTCGAACCCGGAACCTCTGGGTTGGCAGTCAAGCACGCTAACCACTCGACTACCGAGGCCCCATAACGAGCTTGCAAGTAATATTGATTTCAAAAGTCATTTATTTGTTAAACGCACAAAATGTTGTTTTTTTGTTTTTAACAAAAGCTATAACAAGAAAAAAAAGAAGATAATTGGATTTAAGCAAAACTTTTCTGTATTTAATTTTATTTAAAGTATTTATTTTTATTTTCAAAATATTATTTGCACTTTTTTATAAACAAGAAAGATATGCAAATTTAAAAAGGTGATTTTTTACAAAAAAATGTAAATTTTGCACAGAAAATTATTAAAAATTTATCAAATTTCAAAATTGAATTACAAAAAAAAAAATTTTTCGATTTTAGCGAAACTTTTTCTTTTTTGATTTGAAGTATTAACTTTTTATTTCCAAAATATTATCTGCACCTTTTTATAAGCAAGAAAGTTATCCAGTAGACCGGATCATTCTTATATGGATAAAAAAATTTCAACCGGTCGGGGTCTCAAAAGTTAGAGGAACTCATTAAAATGATTTTTGCATACTTTTTTTTTCAAATCGGAGAAAAATCGCCGAAGCAATTTTGATTCTCCTGAAGGTCCTTTTTGGTAAAAAAAACTTGATTTTTGCTTGTAACTTTTTATTTTATATAGAACGCATTTTGTTCATAATTTGTGAACTTCAAACACTATTTTTATGAAATTTTCATTTTCTCGTGTTTTTTCTTTTCTGTATTTTATACATTGATATGCTCGTAAATAGCTCATGTGACTCATGCAATTGAATACTGAACCAAAATTCATGAATGCAATTCATGCAGATCATGTTAAAATTCATAAATATTGTGTACTTTTTTGTAAAAAATTACAAATAATACGTACTACTTAAGCTTGGGACGACTTTTGGCTGCAATAAAGTATTTCGGTGCACAAAAACTAAAAACCTCAGATAGTTCAAAGCAATTATAAAGAACCGCTATGCATAGACTAGAAACTTGTTTCAGGGAAACTATGAGTTATCAGTCTAAGTTATGTTTCAATAGTTCTTCAAAAATTAAATCCTTAATAAAAGTTAAGGAGCATATTAATAAAACTAAATTTGTTTTCAATTTTGAAATTTCTAAATTTTTTCCCTATTTATAAGTTAATTTGGCCCCAACCCAACTAGTTTTTCTGGTATATTGAAAGCCCGAAGAAATCATTCCTCTAAAATTACTACAATTGATTTTTTTTTTGTATTCTTTTTACCGAGAAAAATATTTCAAGTGATAGTAAACAAGACAAAACCTTCTAAGCACGTAAGTCATTAAAAATGTTAAACCATACGATGGTGATGTCAATTTTGACATTTCTATACAAGTATGTCCGTTAAGCATTAACCTATCTTAAGTGTTAACCTACCTATAAGACAAACATTATGGGCTGAACCAAAATTTCATCAGGTACTTAGTTTATTGTTCATAAATATTTTTTACAAAATTCTTATGTATTGACTGAGATATTATGTTGAGAAAACTCTTTTGTTACTCACTTGAGCATATTTAACTTTTTCCACCACTTTTGCCACCACTTTTGCCCTACTTTTTACAGATTCAACTGTATTTTAACTGTTTTTGTAATAAAAAAAATATGAAACTTGAATGTTTATGATCACTCTTGCACCAAAAAAAAAAAAAAAAACAAAAACACTGACAATGCAAACTCAAACAAAGCCAACACCCTACAACACGCACTTATCGCATAATCTTGCGGTGTTTTTCGTATTAATTTTGCAACACTGTAAATAACAAAAAAAATATCAACAAAAAATAAGCAACACAGACGAAAAATAAGAATGAGAAATAATAAATAAATAAAGATTTCTGTTGCCTCTTTAAGAACTTTGACAGTTTTTTGGCTGCACATGTCTTAAGTCATGTTGGAGTTGGATGCTGCTGTTGTTGTTACTGTTGATGCAGTTGTTGTGTACAATTGCTGTCGCTATAGTTGAAAATGCCACATAAAAAACTCCAAATTAAAATGTTCTTTCAACTACGAACTTTGGCCAATAAATTAAAAGCAGCTTAGTGTGTGTGTGTGTGTAAGTATGTTATTGTATATGTAAGCAATTTACAACCAAAATAAAAAGAAAAACTGAAGACGCAGCAACAGCAACAGCAACACCAACAGCGTTTGCTGAAATCTGCAATCTTTGACGATGACTGCTGATGCTGCTGCTGCAACATCAGCTTCAGTTTCAGCTACAACTTCAACTTATTTTTGCTGGCGGTGGTTCTGACTTTTTGTGCTTCTTTCTTTATATTATTGTTGTTGTTGTTGTTGTTGTTGTTGACCAAAGACATTTGTCATGTCATTTGTACGAACACTCTGTTACAACAACAGCCAGCTAAATAAAAACAAATTGAAAAACAACAACAACAACAATCATAACAAAAAGCACAAATTTAATTTTATTTTATTTCAATAGGCAAGTTTTTTCGATTTTTTTATTCTTTTGCGCTGCGCTGCGTGTTTTGAGATTATTTTTTTGTTGTTGTTATTGTTGTTGGCTTGCTTTATCAAATCGAAAGATCAACGCAAAAAGAAAACGCAGATATTTTATTTACTTGCGACATAAACTATGTGCGTTCAACACGCAGCATTTATAACGCAAAGTTGAAGAAATTTAAAAAAAAAATAAAATGATTTTAATTTTGTTGCTCTTTTTTAGCCCAAAAATTGCAACAATGTTGGAAGGGCAATTTTAGCTGATGTTGTTGTTATTGTTGTTGTTGCATTTATTGTTATTGTGGTATGCACACCTTTATTTATATGTTGCACGTTGATCTTTGCGCTGCTTATTTGAGGTGTCATTGGCTGCTCTTGTTGTAGCTGTTATTGTTGTTGTTGTTCTTGTTGTTGCGGTTGTTTGTTACGCGATATTATTTCACAAATTAACACAAGACGTGCGTTGAAGGTGCAGTTGTTGTTGTTGTTGTTGTTGGTAGATATTTCACTTCTTTTTTTTATCATTTTCTATAAGCTTTATTATTGTTGCTCTTTATGTTGTTCTCGTTGTTGTTCTTGCAACTTTACGCCTTTTTGCGTTACTTATCTACGTCTTTCTTAAGCAATTTCATTAAATTCAATTTATTATTTGAACAGTTTTTGGGTGTCGCCGCCGCCGTATGCAGTGAAAAATGCCAGCCATTCATTAACAAAACGAAAGACTTAAGCGAGCAACTTATAAACTTCGCCTGCAATTGGCTGCGATGGGCTGGCAAAATCAATATTTCAATAAGTAAAAAAATAAATAAATTAAAAATTTCCACAAGCTTAAATTGAATAAATTTGAAATATTTTTCATATAAACAAGTTCGTGGCTTAAGTCTTTTGTTGCAAGTTGCTGCTGCCGTTACAGCAAAGTATTTTTAATTAAATGTGAGAATATGGCTGACAAATACAATAACAACAAACCACAAAAACAAAAAAAAAAAAAAACAAAAAAAAGAAACATGAACTAAAAATGGCAACAATCACGCTTACCGCCAACAGTGCAGCCGCATGTTAAAACACCAACCAACACTCACAAACACACCAAGTGCCACAATGCTGCATGCAGCTAGCTACAACGCCAACAAAGCATACCAAATAACAAAACAAAAGTCCAACTTAAAATTAATGCAAGTGTTAATGAATTATTTCGAGGACACGTCGCAATGTCTGTGACAAACATAAACTTCAGCACAAACAATGACAGTGACACACAGACATACATCGGCACACAGCACACAAGCAATCAAATTAACGCATTACAAAAATAAAAGAACAAAAAATAAGATTGCCGAAGCAGAAAACCACTCAACAGCTCGAAATCGAAGAATTACAAATCAAGGCAAAAATTACTAAAACACAAAAAAAGCGACACAACAAAAAACATGCTGAGAATGCAACAAACATTATCAGCAATTAAAATAAAAATAAAATGTATACGCAGAAAAAAATAAACAAATACAACAAAAAGAAAAAAGGAAAATGTGTGCAACAACTGAAAATGTCAAGCAGAAAATCAAAACAAGCACATAAGTTAAAGACGCAGTCAAAGAGAAAAACACAAAAATAAAAATAAAAAAAAACCTCTTAACAAATCAAAGAGGTCCTCTTTAGGGCTATTTTTAGCAATTGTCTGCGCTGGCAGACTCTAAAATCGAAAGTGAATTTATGTACTCTAGAGAGTTTCAACAGCAAAAGTTGCTGTTTTAGCTGTTTACTACCAATTAAAGCGAATGGAAAATATTGCGATTTACACTAACGAAAACATCAAGATTTTATAGCGCCAAATTAAAGAACATACATTTAATTTCAGCACATTTATTTAGCAAAACTAGATGAAGTTATTTTTTGTAGCTCTAAATTAAAATGAACTTTAACAACATATCTGTGATATGACAAAGCATATGAAACATTTTTCTGTCGCAAAAAATAATACAAAACCAAAAATTAGTTTTTATATTAAATTAAATCAAATCAAATGCAACATAAGAACTAATATCAGAGACTCTAGCTCATAAATTTAGTACCATTTTTTATGATTATATGAAAATGGGCAAAAAATAATAGTAAAACATGGAAATTTTCCTAAAATTTTACTATAAATCAAAGTTAAAGTTAAAATTTTAAGCTATTTACAATTGCTCAAAATAATCATTGGTTTATGTTATGATGATTCCCAAATATTTCGACTCTAAGATAGCAATTATAAATAAAAAATGATCAGAAGCAAAAACAAAAAAAAACAAAATTGCTCATTTCCGAACTTGACAGGACTTTGACCAAGCTTCTTGTGATCAATTGTGTTGTGTGCATAATTAAAGGTTTGTGCACAACTGCCCGAGACCTGGACCTACATGTTTTATGCCGACTCTAAACGGCTGAAGTTCATGTTCTCAAGAAGCATTACATGTCATTATTTATTCTCTGCGGTTTGCCATTGTCTGCAGAGAGGTGGTGACCGATTAGAAAATGTTTATTGAAAAAAATGTTGTCACGACTGGGAATCGATGTCCGGGCATGTAAGCCACACACTTATAATGCATGTCACGGTCATCACCGGTTCGAAATAGTAGTATTTTGGTTTACCAATAGTAGAAGTATTACCGGTTTCCATATAGTATTTTGGAATATTTGGTCCCAATATTCTGGGACCACAGAATATTTATATATAATTTTCACTAAAATTCATATAACTTAAGGATTTTTAATGTAATGCTGATTTTTAAAATACCGTTGGAAAGATGTTGAATGCTTCTATAGCACACTTGCAAAAATTGAAACCATTAAAACTCATATGTTTAAAAAATCAAAAATTGCAACAAACAAAAAACAGAAAAAAACAAAATAAAAAGCAACAAAGACGCATTAAAAATAATTAAGTTATTTGAATTTCAGTGGAAACAATACGAAAAAAATTCAAGAAAATCCGCATTATCTTTGGTCCCACGGAAAAAATTTTATATTTTTTGATGTAGATAGGAAGAACTGTTTTATTACTATTATTTCTGACTGTTTTTTATTTTAAACTGCCAGATAATATTTTTTCAAAAAACTCAATATTTGGAGATTATATCAAACCGTTCCAGCTCACGAATGAAATGATTTGAACACGAACCCACCACTCGTGCCTGTACCAACTTCACAAAAATTTTACCACCATTGCGTGTACAGCTTAATGAGATAAAAAAACTTTGTTGAATATTTGGAAATGAATGAAGCAGCTGGTGGTAAGTTTGAGTTAAAATAAGGGATTATACTTCAATGCTTCAATGCTTTATTTTACGTCTTTGGTGTCATACCAAAAAAGTATAAAAAATTTTGTCCTTTTATGAAAACAGATATTTATTTAAACGTATTTAAATTTGAAGAGATCATGAATATGTGATACACATGTCAATCTTATTGCCTACTTGACTGTTTCAGCTCAAACAGTTGCTAACAAATAATTCAAAATATTTATTAGTATGCTGCTGAACTTTTTCGCATAACATCATTGTAAATATTTTATATCATACTTTAATCAAAAATATCATAATAAAAATTAATGACACTCATACGCCATTTTCTTTTTTTTTGTGTTCAGAAATTGATTAGCTAACAATAAGTTACCTGCAGCTTATAACTGTAAATCGGTTTCAGCCTCAACTAAACATTTGTGACCCTCTTAGGTCTTTGATGCTGCCGTCAGGTTGTCAGGTTGACACCGAATTCATTATTTTTTCGGTGTGGAGAATTTATGCCACTATGTAAAATTTCAAAATTCCCCGCATGCGAATTATTGCCACAAAAAACTGCATTATTGCCATCCCATTTGTGAAGACAATAATTCACATGACATAAAAATTAACGCCAAGTTATTATTCCCAGAAAATCAGTAGATTAATAGTGGCAATAATTCTCGTGGCATTAATGTATTATTGCCACTAAACTTAGCAGCACTCATATCATGCAATACTAGAGTGGTCCACTTAATTGAAATGCTTTGTTAACTCATGTGGTAATAAATATTAGGTTGACAATTAACGCCAAGTGCATTATTGCCACCAAATCGGTGGTATAATTGCCTTTATTTATTTATTTGTATAGAAGGTGCTAATTTGTGTTTTATTATAAAATTATTTGCATTGGTTTGGTGACAATAATGCGCTTGACATTAACATCTCAACCTAATTTATTGTTGCTACACCACCGTAGTATTACATGGTATGGCTTTGGCCAAGTGAAGTGGCAATAATTCATACCTCCATTTTCATTGACGCCACGAGAATTATTGCCACCAGTTTGTGGCAATAAAACGCTTAACAAAAAAACATCTTAACAAAATTAGTTATCTTGTGACAGGAGCTTTTTTTTAAAATTTTTGCTGATGTTCCAAATTTGAAAGTGTGTTTTTTTCGAAAAAAATATTGACTTTAAAAATTCATAAAAAGTCGAAAAAAAAATTTTTTAAAAAAACTTGGTCATACGATAGCCAAACAAGTTTAAAAAAATACAAAAAAAAAATTCGTCCAAAAATTAACCCGCTTGTGCCGCCAGTACGAAAAACATGGTTTTGAGATAAACGCGTTCAAAGTTTGTGAACAAAGAAAAAAAAGGCAAAAATTAAAAATGCGCTTTCACTAATCCGGCTGTAGCTTTTGAACCCGTTAAAAATTTTCCATGAAATTTTATTTCTTAGAATTTTAAGAATATTTACTAAAATACAAAATTATAAAAAAAGTTGATTTAAAAAAACGGCCAATGTCATGTCCCCCTTAAAATAGTTTAAACAAATAAACAAAATATAAATATAATAAACAGAACATGTGTCAATTTTTAAGTTTTCAAACTGATTTGAATATTGTTTAAAATTCAAATGAGTTAACTAATGTCTGAGTACGCCATTTTTGTGTTTTTGTTTGATATCTTTGATTTTTGTGGGATTGGTTTTCAAACCGGCTCAAAAGATGTGAATTTTCAGAGTCAAAGTGATGACTTATTTTGGATTCGAATGAATGAGTAGAGAAGATTAGAGCATAATAAAAATCTTTAAGTGAAGTTTGTTGAAATTTATAATTTTTTGGCTTCGTGACTTTTACTTGTTAGAGGACGATTTCGATCAAAAATGCCGGATCAAACTACAGTGGAAAAATTGGCATAATTAATTTTTTTTAAATTCTTAAGATACTTTCTTTGCCATATGTTGTCTGCAAATATATTGTTATACACCATTACAAATATCAATAGGTTATCTTTGCAATGACATAACAAAAAAAAACTAAATATTTAAAAATAAGATGATGATTTGGCGAAGCCAGCAAAATAAGTTTTTGGATTTAAATAAGTTCAGATTTTTGGGATATATTTTAAATAAATTGTTTTTATAATTTAGAGTTATTGTTAAGTTGATAGGACTTATTGTTGAAAGACAGATGAGATTCAGTAGAGTTGACTTAATTTACTTTAAACAAAGATATTAAAAACTTAAATACTTCGCTGATACTTATGTTGCACTTTTTTGCACATTTAGAAAATATTTTGGTTTAAAAAAAAGTACTCCCGCTGAAGTAATTTTATTTTTATTGTTTTATATTTGTTTTTAATCCCTTTTCACAATGTAATTTCAAAATTAAATAAACAAATTTTTGTTATATTTTAATGATTTATGAGAATTTATTTATTTTTCATTTTTTTGATGCATTCATATCTTTTCTGAGAGGTTTTTCAATAAATAACAAGCACCGTTTTTATACTTTCGTTTACAAATATTTTTATTTTTAATTTTTAACAAATTTAATCTTAAAGTTTGATTGAAATGCGACATGCTCTATATAGATTAGAGACTATAAAAAATCTGACCGCCTATTCTGGCACCAAAATTCCAAAAATCCTTGCGATTGTTATACTTCTTTTGGTTTGAACCAATTTTGGCGTCCTCCGAATTGCATTTTTGAGCTTTTTTTATCAACATTTGAAGTAAAGAACTACTACAGGTTGATGTTAAAAGAAAATCAATATTTAATATGAAAAGAAAACGAAAATAAATTTCTTTGATATAAATACATAGAACTGCAAATATTAATCACTGTTGACAAATGTACTGAAGAGATAAAACATTTTTTTATGTAAATCAACTTGTTATTTAATTTTTGTTATGTTTTTGCTTTTAATGTAAACGTAAACTTCTGTTTTTTTTCTGTTGATACACTTGCTAATAAAGATACATAGAATTTTTTAAATTATACTAATAGTTGCTTAAAAATGTACAAGTATTCAAGAGTCAAAAGATACAAAATTATCTCACCAACATTCATTAGTCGTTCATGTAATTTTGCAGTTCTATTTTACTTAAGGATATAATATTTAAATGCAGATTCTCTATATCTAGCATATTTAACATTTAGCCCAGCTGTTCTCAAGAAAGTTGTTAACTTGGCCTCTATATAAACTTTTCAAAGAAAATTTCTTCCATGTATAAATTTTTCTTATAACTATGAAAGTCATAATCAAATCATTATAATTAATATAAATGAATTCTCTTAAAAAATTCTTATTTATTCGCATAATTTAAAGTTAATATTATTTTATGCTTATTTTCACACGCATTTGTGAAATTCCTGCCAATCATATTTTCTGCAACTGCAATGTTGATCCCACAACCATAACTTAACATGTCACACCACAACGCAGATAGAACCAAACAAGTGCAACCAGTGACAATAAAAGAAGACAGTGAAAACAAAACAAAAACTGTCTTCGTAGAATTGTTGAACAAATATTAATACAGTTTTTGTGCACAACCCAATGGTTGCGTACAATTTCTGCAGTGGCTGCAACTTGTTGCAGGCAAAGCATAAAATAAAAATAATAAAGTGCGAATATTTAAAATTTTTATTTACTTTTAACAACATGCAAATAAGCAATAATATGGCAGCTTAGTTTCTTAAGTATGCTCATTGTGGTTGTGGTGATTGTTGTTGTTGTTGTTGTTGCTGTTGTTGTTATTTTTATCTAAATGAATGGGCTGGTTGACAGATGCTGAAGACCACACCGCTTGCATGGTATTTGGTTGCAATGTTGTAGTGCGAAATATTGCTGACATTTGTGGTTTTGCATTTACAGCAAAATCTTTGCAAGTCAAAGATTTCTGACTAAAAAATCAAAAACCTAAAGACAAAGTAGATATTATCTTCGAACAAAAAAAAAAAAAAAAAACAATAAAAATGTAAAGACCAAGCAGATACACAGAGCGAACAACAAGCGAAATATAAACATTTTATGGCCATTTTTTTTTATATACATATAAAATCGAGAGTTAATCCTTAGCAAAAATTTGAATTTTGTTATGGTTCATTTTTCAAATTTGCTTAAAAGATATGCATAAACTTAGTCACTTAAATGTTTTGCATCATTTTGGCATGCTTGCCATATTTTTGCAGACGAGCCTATGAATAATGCTATTTAAAAAACAGCTATTATCATGAACATTAAAAATATTTAATGTGAACACAAAAATTTAAGCACCCATTTGCATAAATATGAAATAATAATAGTATAAAATTAGCCATAACCAATAAGCAAAAAAAAATTAAAACAAAAGTTGTGAGCTTAAATAATGTTGACAGTATTTTTTTTCAAATTTTTCAAATGAAACAAGCAAAACTAATAACTATACAAGTTATAGACTTTCAAGCCTAAACAGACAAAGACAAGCGCTGAGTTATGTAAAAATAAACAAGTATTAACAAATACACAAAAATATAGGCACACACACACACACATAGCTGCTGTGCAAAATCAAATTGATTTCAAATAAAAAGGTTCAGCTACCTTGTTGTTTATTAATTAATCAATAGCATTAGTTTTTTTTAAAACGCTTCAAAAAGCGGCAATAATTAAAAAGCCGTAAAAGCTATGCCGACAACATTTTGATGAAGATTATATTTAAATTTTTAGCATTTTATTCTACATAGAACTTAAATATAAGTTTATGAAAATTATTCATACATTAGTTTGTTACATAAAAATTTGAAATATTGCTGATTATGTTGAACAATTAAAAAAAAACAACTTGTTGCTAGTTGAGAGACAAGTTTTTAGGCGAAAAAATATGGTTTGTGGTATTTGTGGAAGCACGTTGTTGGTAGATTTAGCATTTCCGTTTTTGATTGGATAGATTTTGTATATCAATTTTGTGTATCAGTTCAGAAACACAAAAATTTCCAAGAAATTTTGTGATTCATTTAACTTCAAGAGCATTGAAGGTTTTTAATGATTTTGCAGATAATTAAGGTTGAGTCATTAAAAAGTGGCTCACAGAACTAGAGCACCAAGAACTTATTCATTTAAGTGATAATTATGCCACTAAAGAGTGCGTCATTTTGTGGATTCTTTGTAAAAATGATAAAAGATTTATTGATTCATTTTGAATAAATTTCCAGACCACAAATATAAATTGAGAAAACCAAATTAATGTAATTTGATGGCTCTTCATGTGAGCTTATAAATGTTTTAAGAAAACCAAGTTGTTGACAAAATTTGTTAACAACCTTCAAAAACTCCATTTTATATAGCTACCATTTGAAGCTGCTTAAACTAAAATGTGCTGACAGCACAACAAATGTCAACGAATAAATTCTGCTACAAACTTCATGAAGCCTAGGACTAATTAAGATGTTAAGTCCACATTTTTTGTTTTTGTTGCATGAGAAATATGCTCTTGATTGCGTAGCATAAATTAACGCTGCTGGTGGCCGTCTTATTTTGTTGTTGAAATTTCTGTATTCCAAAAAAAAAAAAAAACAAGAAGAAAAAACATAATTTAAACGCTATGGAAAACTGTAGACAAGCTCTAATGAACTACACAATGCTGAGTTTTTTTTTTGTTATATTTTTTTTTTTTTGCTTAACATTTTCAAAAAATATAAAACATAATAATAAACATAGTAATAAAGTAATATTCTTTAACATAAAAACACCAACTTGGCTTAAAATTTATTAAGCCATTGTTTTAAGCGTGTGATTAGTCTTGGAACAACATTTTAAATGAAACCAATAAAGATAAGAATGAACAACAAAAAAAAAAAAATTTTAAGCAGCGCAAAACCTACGCAATAATTCAATGACATTTGCTCTATGCTGCTTCGTTGAGATATTTGGCTACTGTAGTTTATGTTTTGTTCTAGCTATTGTTGTTGCTTTGGTTTGAAAAAAAAAATAATGTCAAAGAAATAAAGCGCTTTATTCAAATTTGCAGCTTTTTTTGTGGAGTTGCCTACAGGTTTGTGTCTTAAGTCTTTTGTTAATATAATAAAATGTTTCACGAGCCAATGAATATTAATACGTAGCTAATATATGAGTAGTTTTTATTAAAGAAATGACGCTTTTGCAAAGTATTTGCTGAAAAGAATTTTTGGTTTATTTCATTTTTTTAATTTTTTTTTTTTTTTTTTTTTTTTTGTCAAATAAAATCGAGCTTTTCATAAAATGTCTGCAAATTTCAATCGGCTTATTCCGCAAAGAATTTAAATTTTTGATATAGATTTCCAAACAAAGCCATCCCTAATTTTTGTAAAGAATTATTATAATTTAATTGGAAATTAACATTTAAATGTTATTTTATTATTCTCTTATTGTGGAAGTTAAAGGAAAAAACTTACAAAGTCATTTTTTAGTAATTGTGCTTCTTAAATAATATGGTTTGACACATACTGAAAGCAAAAAAAACTCTCCTGAAATTCTCTTTAAACTCTCATTTAGCAGATAAGAAATGAAAAAATAAAACAAATTGGCCATTTCAGCCCATAATGGTTACTTTGAGCGAGCTTTAAACAAAAATTTTTGTAATTAAATTTTTGCATATAAATGATCAAGAACTAATAAATAAGAATGTTCATTTTAACAATTTTATGACAATGTCTAAATGGCTAATGTTTATGCACGGAGAGAAATTTGAGCTGAAAATAATCCAAAATCAATTTATTTTGGGAGTGATTCTGAGCTAAGCCATAATATTCCTGATAACAAGTGGCTCAAGCAACAAAGGAACCAAAAAAAAACTATGACAGAAGCAAAAAAATGTTATTTTAATTGTTCAAATTAGATATATTTTAATAAATTAATACACAGGACACACAAAAATTATATTAAAACACAGGAAAATATAATTTTTTAATTTATTTTCTGCACTTTCATACACTTTATAATAACAGGAACAAAAACCAACTGAGAATTAAGTCATTCTTTTGCCCATTTTTTTTTTTGTATGTCAAACAACAACAATAACAACAACAACAACAACAACAACAACAACAACAACAACAACAACAACAGTAACAACAAAATTAAGTTTTTTATAAACAAGCCCAAAATAACACTTATTAAGCACAAATTGACGTGTTTATCTAGACTAATTTCGAGCATAAACTGGGAACGTGAATAGCATGTTTTGAGATGATTTTGAGCTAATTAAATTAGTAAACGCTTTGAGCTCGATTTTAGTAAATTTTTGACGTAGAATTACGTCTTACAGCGCGTTTTGTATGGGGTCGTTTTAACAGATTTTTTCAAGGTCATTAGGCAACGTTTTTGGCGAATACTTTAGGGTATACCTACAGCCTTTAGTACTCTTCGTTCAAAGATAAAATATATACTAAAATATCAGATATATCCTGCGCTGAATGAATATCTAACTTTGGATTTTGTCGCTATTATATTAAAGTTACAAAATAGTAAAATATAAGAAGAAAAATGCATGTTTTTATATAAGAAAATCAGTCATCAGCTGCTTATGTGCCTGCTGCTTTCTTTGTTTTTCTTTCGTTGTTTATGCTTGTAGGCTTTGGTTTTGCACGAACTGATTGGTTCGCTTTGGCAGCATTGTAAGCATAAGTTCGCTTTGGGTTTATGTATGCACTACTGTTCTAGTATACTTTTTTCAAACCAGAGTTCATGAACCTCTTTCCAACTCAGTCAATGAACTTAATCTGTCAAACTTAAGAAAATATTTGGAACATTTTCTTACAGTTTTTTTTCTATTAAATTTTAAAATGCTAAAAAAGTTCTTTTAAGTGCAAAACACATACGCGTATTCATATGGTGCTGCTTCGTTTGCTCCTTCTATTTAAAATACAGACACCATATTCTACTAAATTTACACATTTGAGGCGCTCGGAAGTAAAGTTTTTCGACCCATATTTTTTAGAAATGGAAAAAAATTGATTTGTAAAAAATTAAAAAATTTCATTTCGCTCTAAAAGAAAACATGCTGCTTAAAAATGGCTAAAGTTGCTACAAAATAAAATTATCTTTGAAATAAAATTGAAAATTAAGATTTATTGTGCACTTTTCCATTTCCATAATGTTGCTTTTTTATAAGCAAAAAACACTTTTTGCTATAATAGTTCAATAATGACAAAACCTTAACGAATTAACTTTTATTCCAAAATATAATACAAAAAAAAAAAAAATTGTTTGTGAGTTAGATCAATTTGCTTCAAAGCACTTCATATGTTCTTACTAACAATAAAAACTGACAATAACTGAAAAAAAGTTCAACAAACCATTAAAATCGATAATGAAATGCAATCGATAATGCATGAAATGCAATGTTTTGTGGGTATTTTAATTGAATTTAACACAGAACCTTGCCTTAAAACATAAGAGAGACAACCAATAACTATGAGCAAAATCAAGGAGGCCAATAGTTTATCGAAAAGCAATTTAAATAAATAATTTTTTTTCTGTTTGTTTTTAGAAATTACTATAAAATTCTTAGTAATTATGGCTGCTCATAAATCTAAACAGTAATTAAATTTTATCTGCATTTTTATAACTTTTGCCCTAAAATTTTTCCAAATGACACAATTTGCTTGGGTCAAAAGAAAACGTGTTTTTTGTACATTAAAGTAACACTCATGGCTGGCTAACATTGAATTATATATTTGTTTTTATTTCCATTGCTAATAAAACTAGTATACCGATATTTGTACTTTAAAATAAGGTATTAATATATAAAACTAGTTAAGTAGCTTTTAAAGAAAAATTTACTTTAATTGTGTGCTAATTTAATACATAAATGACCGTTCTTCTGTAACAAAATTTTTCGTTAGCAGGTGATATAAAGTTTGATTATTTTGTTTTTCTCCATCTGCTGGTATGCAGAGCCTTAACGACAACAACATAAGCAGCTACGTCATATTTAAACGTGTATCTATGCTTAACTCTACAATTCAAGCGGTCAAGCTGTGTCTCAAAAGAAAGTCTAACTTTTTCATTAAGCAAGTGCAAAAGTTAAATATTCGCATACTTCGCACGTGTGTGTGTGTTTATGCATGGAAAATTATGCATGTGTTGATTTTAAATTTATTGGCTATTCTCTGCATCCGAGTGTGTTTCAATCACATATAAATTTAAAGCGACACGTCACTATTGCAGCTATCTAAAAATATGCATACGGCGCACAGTGGTTCAAGAACTAAAACCATTGGCTAAATATACAAAATTTTCGTAATACGGTCTTGAATTTCTAACTAAATGGAATACTAGAGACTACGAAAAATATAGAAATGTATGCAAAGTAAAAAAAATTATAATAATAAAATCAGCAAAACTGAAAAAAAAGATAATTTGTTAATCAACCTGAGCTAAAACCTTCTTGTTTAGTGTTTTTATCGATATCTGAGACAACCATGACTAGTTACGCGATTCTTCACAGTAAGTATGTTTTCGAAAAAATTATCGCCAATGGTTACGCGATTCCTTGTGTAGACCCTTGTGTAGAGCGCGTAAGCTTACCACACAGAGCTGTCTTACCTTGTTAAGACAGTAACATTATATATTTCAATTTTGTATCGATCACAGTGGAAATAACTTAATGCTCTATAATACTCAATACCTCAAAGTTTTTTCTTAGGATCCATTAGGCAAGGATACTTTATGAAAGCTTAGAGTTTTATGAGTTTTATGAAAGCTTTTTTATTAAATACTTCTATAATTACATTTTCACGATCTATTCCACTCGTTGGTGGAAGCTTTTTCCATTTCAAAACATCGTAAGTTTTTTAACAGTATTGAGTCAAGGCTATGCGCGGTAGTATACAAATTTAGGCTTCATATTAAAAAATGTTCAATCTTCAACACAACTTTTTAAGTACTCACGCTAAGTAATAAAATTATGCATCATTTGATGAAATAAAGTTTCTAAAAATATGCTATGAATAATTTTTCATAAAATTAATGCACAATATTTATTTCATATTTATACAAATTCAAAAATATTCTCTATATCTATATATATAAATTATACAGTCGCAATGAAATGTTTCTGAACCACTGTGAGGCCAACAGAGGAACAAATCTTCTGCAATCTAATTTATAGCATGATATTTCATCTAAAACACAATTCTACTTTCTCCAAGATTTATATGAAATTAACATTTTTTTACTGCACTGTATTTATATTAATTTCTTCTTCTCTTTTTTTTTTCTTTGCAGGTATGTTTATTGCTAATGTTAAATGCTAGTGAAATGCTCTTTATGGCTGAATTGTTGTAAGTAAGTAACACGTACGATGATTGGCGGCGGGAATATAATTATAATGAAGCCATATTAAAGCAACCATAAATATTTTCAACTGTCAATCTATTGTCAATCCATTCATTATAGTTCACTATTTGACAGCTAAGTTTGATCGTGGTCACACTTGAAATGAAGTGAAAGTCATAATAGTTAATATCATTGTAAGTCATTTAATATGCATGCATTTTCTAAATGTCTAAAATTTCATTGCTAATCCTTAACGAGACATCAATACAAGTTGTGGTAATTCAAATGCTCTGCTATTTCAGCACTAAATTTGCTGTAAATAATGTGCTTGTTGTGCTTTAAGCCTATCTTAATATATGACCAATGTTGTTGTGTTCAATGTTTGCAGATGCTTATCTGCGGCTTAAGATAAACACAGTTAAATGGCAAGACCATAAAATACCAACAACAACAACAACAACAACAACAGCAACAACAAAGCAATTATTATTGTTGTTGTTGTTATTGTTCTGACAACACATCTAGTAATTATTATTATAAGACAGCAACAACTAGCCTGTTTCTATAATATTTATAGCAACGCTGACAGTTTAGTTGCTGATTTCAACGTTAATTGAAAGTCTTTGAAAATTTATGCGACCAACGCTTAATTGTAGAAGAAATTGTAACAAGCATTGGCAAAGTAATCTCAAGTTCTTAAAATTTATAGTCATGCTCATAAAAATGTTATATACAGTGGCGTGCATAAATGAGTACATAATGCATTTTTTTATTTCTAAACGAATTAAATGAGCAAGAATAAAGAAAATAAAAATATTTTTTTCTGAATAAAATAACAAAAAGTTCAAAACAAAAAGCAACAGAGATAAACAAAAAGAGACATAATATTTCAGAGACATAAAAAACAAAAATCACTCGCACGTGCTCAATTTTTTGCATGTGATTTATATTCAAAATTAATGAATTCAATTAAAACAATAGAGCATTTCAAATTAATGAAATAATTTGTTCAAATCATTGTGATTACTTACTTACTTAGATGGCTCTTACAACCGTTGGTCGGTTTTGGCCTCGTCTAAGAATTTTCGCCAGCCTCTTTTGTCGTGTGCTTGCTGGCGCCAGTTGGAAATTCCAAGCGTTGTCAGGTTATCCAGGTCTTCCTCGTCTGCGTTGGCCACCGCTGGGTACCGAATCCAATATTTTTTTCGCTGGAGCTTCGTCGTTCATTCTCTCGACATGACCTAGCCAGCGAAGCCGCTCTATTTTAATACGCTTGACTATATTGATGTCGGCATATAGCTCATACAGCTCGTGGTTCCATCGTATTCGGTACTCGCCATTGACGCAGATTGGACCATAGATCTTGCGAAGGATTTTTCTCTCGAACGCTCCCAAAGTCCTTTCATCAGAGCTGCTCATCGTCCAGGTTTGTGATGCGTATAGTAGGACGGGCATGATTATTGACTTATAGAGCGTCAGTTTTGTTCGTCGAGAAAGAGCTCTGCTTCTCAATTGCCTACTGAGCCCAAAGTAACACCTGTTGGCAAGAGTTATCCTTCGTTTAATCTCAATACTGATATCGTTGGAGGAGTTAATGCTGGATCCCAGGTAAACAAAGTCCTTCACTACCTCAAAGGAGGTGTTGTCAACAGTGACGTGGTTTCCAAGACGCTGGGACTGTTTGTTTGTTGACACAAGATACTTCGTTTTATCTGCGTTCACTGCAAGACCCATTCGACTCGACTCTTTTTCTAGCCTGGAGAATGCTGCACTGACTTCGCGCGTATTGTGGCCAATGATGTCAATATCATCTGCATACGCCAGCAGCATAACACTCTTATAGAAAATTGTGCCGCTGCGTCTCAGGTCAGCAGCTTGGATGATCTTCTCCATTACTATATTAAAGAAGTCGCACGATAAGGAATCACCTTGTCTGAAACCTCGCTTGGTATCGAACGGAAGGGAGAGGTCCTTCCCGATTTTCACTGCACTGCTGGTGTTGTTCAGTGTCATCCTGCAAAGACGTATTAGCTTCGCAGGAATACCAAATTCAGACATGATGGCATATAGGTGACTCCTTATTGGACTGTCGAAGGCGGCTTTGAAATCGACAAAAAGATGGTGTGTGTCGATTTGTTTTTCGAGGGTCTTTTCCATGATTTGTCGGAGCGTGAAGATCTGGTCAATGGTGGACTTTCCAGGTCTAAAGCCACACTGATAAGGTCCAATCAGTTGGTTGACGATGGGCTTTAGTCTTTCACACAATACGCTCGACAGGACCTTGTATGCGATATTAAGAAGGCTAATCCCACGGTAGTTGGCGCAAATGGTGGGATCGCCTTTCTTGTGGATTGGGCAGAGCACACTGAGGTTTCAATCATCTGGAATGCATTCTTCCGACCATATTCTGCATAGAAGTCTGTGAATGCATTTAAACAGAGCTTCGCCACCGGTCTTAAACAGCTCAGCCGGTAGGCCATCGGCTCCTGCGGCTTTGTTGTTTTTAAGCCGAGCTATAGCTGTTAAGACCTCGTTATAGTCGGGCAGCGGAACTTCAACGCTGTCATCCATAATTGGGGTTTCCGGGATATCATCTCCACTGGCGGGATTGTTGTCAGCGTCGCCATTTAAAAGTCTAGAGAAGTGCTCCCTCCATAACATCAGTGTACTCTGGATATCTGTCACTAGATTCCCATTCTCGTCCTTGCAGGAAGAGGCTCCGGTCTTAAAACCATCGGCCAGGCGTCTTATTTTTTCGAAAAATTTTCGAGTCTCATTCCTGTCGCCATGCATCTCAATTTTCTCGCACTCACGCATTTCCGCCTCTCGTTTTTTTCGCCTGAAAATGCGTCTCTCTTCCCTCCTCTTCTCTCGGTATCGCTCCATAACAGCACGCGTTACAACCGACTGCAGGGTGGCTTTGTAGGCGGTGTCCTTCTCTGCAGTGGCGTCGCGACACTCCTAGTCGTGCCACTGGTTTCGGCGAGGGCGATGGTAGCCTATCACCTCTTCGGCAGCCGTACGCATAGAGTGGGATATGTGCGTCCACTGTCCGCATATATCGTCGATCGGAGGAGTGCTTTCTTGAAGCAGGAGTGAGAGTCGAGTAGCGAAGGCTTCGGCCGTCCGTTTTGACTGCAGCTTGTCGACGTCTAGCTTTCTAAGTGTAGGATTGCGAGCATTCTTAGCTGCGCACAGACGTGTGCGGATCTTGGCTGCGACAAGATAATGATCCGAGTCTATGTTAGCACCACGAATCGTGCGTACGTCTAGTACACTGGAAGAGTGCCTTCCGTCAATCAAAACGTGATCAATTTGGTTGCATGTTTTTTGATCAGGGGACAGCCAGGTGGCCTTATGAATATTGAGATGCTTGAATCTAGTGCTACTTACGACCATGTTTCGTGCTGCGGCGAAGTCAATCAACCTCATTCCGTTATCGGATGTGTTGTCGTGGAGGCTGAACTTTCCGACTGTTGGACCAAATATGTTTTCCTTACCCACCTTGGCGTTGAAGTCACCAAGCACGATTTTTATGTCATGACGGGGGCAGCGCTCGTATGCATCTTCAAGGCACTCGTAGAAACTTTCTTTGGTCTCGTCATCTTTTTCTTCTGTCGGAGCGTGCGCACATATTAGGCTTATGTTAAAAAATATTAGCCTTGAAGCGGATTATGGCAAGCCGTTCGTTCACAGGAGTGAATCGCAGGACATGATGCCGTATTCTCTTGCCAACTACAAATCCGCATCCAAACTCGTGCTTCTCCACATGGCCGCTGTAGTAGATATCACAGGATGCTTGCCGTAAGCAACCCTGTCCCTTCCATCGCATTTCTTGGATTGCAGTGATATCAGAATTATATCTTTCCAAGATATCAATCAGTTGGATAGAGGCACCATCCCAATTTAGGGTCCGGACATTCCAGGTGCATATCCGTAAATCATTATCAGTTTTTCGTTTGCGGTAGTCGTCATCAGATTTGGGGATCATTCTTTCATTTATTCTTTTTCGTTTCATTGAAATCTTTTTTTATGTGGTGGGCTTCAAACCCAACGCACAACCTTTGCTTGATGGCCAAAGGGGAAGCCCGCCGCTCAAATTAGCCGCCAAAGTTTATCGGGCGATAGTTTTTGACGTTTCCAGGAGACACCACGCGGAGGTTTTGAGTCGACTTGAGACGATTTCGACATGGATAATGCTGGCCTCGCCAAGTTGAGGCAGTCAGACACGTTGCCATGTGAATATCGCCCCCTTGAATCTCCCTCAAATCATTGTGATTAATCAGTATTATTCTAACATTTTTATTTTAAGAGATATGTTAATGTTTTTGATGTGATTGAAAATAGAATTGAATAGATAACAAAATTGATGGTTACGAAAACAATTGAATTTTTACATAAAATTCTGAGAAATTTGCACTCAAAGTTTAAATTTAGTAGTTTGAACCGATTGATTTCATCTTCACATAGCTCGGTTGTAGAAAGTTGATTTCAGTGGCTTTAATCAATTTTTCAAAAATTTTAACTTGTATGTCGTCATTTCTTTAAAAAAAATAGTAATTAAAATTAGAAATAAGTATACATTTTAAAAGAAATTGACTAAACGTTCTAGCTCTCTAAGAGCGTACTGATTTCTGGGTGCTTTATAAACTTACAACCACTAAAACATTAATTTTTCTAGAAATTGTTCACAATCTTTCAGGAAAAATCAAAATATTTTAAAAAGTCCCTTTTATTTCAAATGATTTATACTGATTTTTATTCTGACTTTTTGCATAACTCTCATGGCTATCTTCGTTAACATATAATCGAGAAACTAAATCAGAAAATTTACTCATTCGCTTGCAGTATCCATTATTTTTAAACAGGCGTATCATTTAATGTAATCAATGATACTTTGATACTTATAACAATTAAGTAGAACAATTAGTAGAATTGATAAATTAAGAACCTACTACGTGATTCGTACCCAAAAAAATACTGACCAGTCTCAATTCTACCACTAAAATATGAAACCAACCATTAACTTTCACACTGCCTTGGCCGAGTTGGCTAGTGTTCTGTTTAATATTCAACTGTCCTAAGTTTAATCCGTGACCAGTAAAGTATTTTTTTTTATTTAAAACACATTTATTTAACAAAAATTAAGGCCGGCGGGTGCTTTAGAGACAAGAAATATAACTAAGCTTGGACAAGGTTTTCAGATAGAAACAATTTACAAATTTCTCGAACTAAAAGAAAATTTATTAGAATATAAAATTTTTCTTTAAACATAAATATGGCGGCGATAATCGTGATACCTCCAAAACACTTTTTTTCACTGCGTCCAATGATACGTCTACCAGGATCATCTGAAACATAACAGAAAAAACTATTTTTATTTTTTAAGTAATTTTCTTAGATATGGTGGAGGTCGAATTTTTATTAAAGCGGTATTCAATGATTTATTCGATTTGAAAAAAACGAATTTTTCAATTTTTTTATTTTTTATTTTGGTATGAAAAAATTTGAACAGAAAAAATTATTTTTATTTTTTTAGTAATTTTCTTGAATAAGATAAAGGTCGAATTTTTATTATAGCGGTATTCAATGATTTATTTGATACGAAAAAAAATTAATTTTTCGGTTCTTTTTTATTTTGGAATTCAAAATATTTGAGAGCTTATTTTTAAAAACCCATTCGACCTTAGAGTAGTAAATATTATTTTTTATACAATAAATTTCAAATTTCATCTTGAAAAAATCAACGAGTAGATTTTGAGATACCTTACATGCAAACTCAAAACCTTTGTCTCGGCGCCATTTCTATTTAAAAAAAAATGTATTTTTCAACAAATTTTCTTTTAGTTCCAGAAATTTTTAAAATGTTTCATTAAGTTTTTTTACCCGAAAACCTTGTCTAAACTCTGATTTTTTTTCTTGTTTTGCAGGACTGGCCGTCATTAAAAATTATTCAAACGACAAATTTTTTCAATTTTCAAAAAGTTGAGAACTTATTTCGAAAGTTGTTTTCTACCAAGTAGTTAATGAAACATTCTAACTACAATTTTAATTATAAAATTAAAGGAATTGATACCGACACAGACAGGATACGAACCCACGTTCTTCTAATGCCAGTCTAGCACACATCGAGATATTGATTACGATAAGATAGCTTTAGCAAAACATATTTAAAAACTATTTTTTTTTTTTTTTGTTTTTTTTTTTGTAAAAGCGTTTATTTCAATCAAATTTTTAATAATTCAAACTGTAAATAAGCAAGCAGTAGTAAATTTAGCTTATAATACACTGTCCCATATACGAGCTCTCTAGTATATTTAATATCAAAAAGTATCTTAACCCTTTCAATGGATTTGTCCATTATATTGGACATTTCGAAAAATTATTTTTTTTTATTTTCCAACGTCTTTTCTAAAATCAAATAGATTGATTCTATGAAATGAAGTTGTGCAAACATGACAAACATAATTTAAGGCAGATAAATAACGTTTAACTTATTGTTAGTTAGATTTTCGATTTTAATCCTCTACAGAAGCCTAAAATTGTTTTATATCGCGTGTCAATAAATTTTGCAAAAAAGTGGTTATTTTGATTGGTGTGCAAAGTATATTTTTTTTTTTTCTATAATTACTTTATAAATAACGCATTTGCATTGGTCTCCGGTTGTTTTAGTTGAACTAAAATATTTTAATACAACGTTATCATGGTTTTGTCCATTATAGTAGACAGCCTGCAAAAAGCAAAGCAGCTCATGTAAAAATCAGAGGGATGTTTTTTAATCTTTTTATAGCCTAAATAATGGGATTATTAGCTCAAAAAAATTTTCCACGATTATTCTAGCGCAGCCATTGAAAGGGTTAATTTTTTTAATTTATTTAACAATTTGGATACAATATATGTGTTTGATAATATACATTACTATTAAGAAAAATTTAAAATAGAAAAAACATAACTTTGATATTTTAGTGCGGAGTGGGAGTCAGTCAAGGGGTAAAAAGAATATTTAAAAACTATTTTTTATATGACCTGCACGTGGTGACCGTGGCATGCAGGTTAAGGGTGCGACTTAGCATGCTCGGAGCCCGGGTTCGATCCCCAGCCGCGGCAAAAAGTTTTTTTCAATAAAAAATTTTTCTGATCGGTCACCACCTCTCTGCAGACAATGGCAAACCTCAGAGAGTAAATAATGCCATGTAAAGCTTCTTGAGAACATGAACTTTAGCCGTTCGGAGTCGGCATAAAACATGTAGGTCCAGTTCTCGGTTAATTGTGTGGAAACATTTAATAACACACACAACACAATTGATCATAAGAAGCTCGGTCAAAGTCCTTTCAAGGGCTGAAATGGCCAATTTGTTTTTTTTTTTTTTTTTTTATTTATTTATTTATTAATTTTATTTTATTGGCCGTGACGACAAAATTTCAAAACAAATTTATGACATTTTGAAATTTTTTTTTTTATAGTAGTAAATATTCTTAAGATTCTAAGAACAGGTTCAAAAGTTACAGCCGGATTAGTGAGAGCGCATTTTTAATTTTATTTATTTATTTATTTTTATTAATTATAATTAATTTTTAATTTTAACCTTTTTTTTCTTTGTTCACAAACTTTGATCGCGTTTATCTCGAAACCATGTTTTCGTACTGGTTGCGGCACTAGCAGGTTCATTTTTCGACGGGTTTTTTTATGTATTTTTTTAAAATTTTTTTCGATTTTTTATGAATTTTTTAAGTCAATATTTTTTTCGAAAAAAATACATTTTCAAATTTGGAACATCTCCAAAAAATTTAAAAAAAAGGTCCTTTCACACAATAACCAATATTGTTAACATTTAAGAAAGTCATCTTTTGCGACTCCCAGTGCTGCAACCACGAGGCCCTGTTTTTTTCTCTGCCACCAGTTTGGAGCTCTATAAAACCATGTTTGAGTGAAAAATAAATTTTTTTGAATTTGTTTTCTTATAATTTCTTCAATTTTCTACAATAACTTTGGAAAAATTTTTGTTTTTGACTGAGTTATGAATTTTTAAAAAAAGTCTGTTTTCTCTGCCGCCCACCTTCACTGATATCTGTGCTGTGACAACCACAAGAGACCTGTTCCAGGACGAGTTTTATCGAGCCCTGTGTTCTGTGGTAGATTAAAAATGAGCTGTCACTATACCAGTCATGTAAAAAATTATAAAAGAATTACCTAAAACACTTATTTCATTTATTTATGTAATGCATTTAATCATTAAATTAAAATCAAGGTCTTGTGAAAAATTTTGCTGTGCCTTCTAGCACCATTTTCTAAAATTTTTTATCAAAAAATTTTGTTTTTCAAACGCATAACATGGTTAAGCCTTTAAGCTAAAAGTTTACACATTGAAGCAATTCTCAATTTGAAAAATAAATTTTATTTCACCCTCATATATAGAGTATAATAATACCGATTGAGTTAAGTTGCGTTGCCAAGTTCATATTTTTAAGTTGGTTTGTGTACGGAATAGAGTGAAATGTCATAGATTCTGCCAAAATATTATGTGAGTACAAAAACAAAATTAAATTCCTTGTAGCAGTCAACTGTTTTATTTTCGAAATATTTCAAAATGCCTTATGTCGATTTATTTATTGGCAGATAAAAAATTTTAATTGATTTATTGATGTGGTCGTCATAGCAAAAGTGTTGCCAACTATTGAGCAAATAAAAACAAAATGATTAGACTTTTTTCACAAGCGAGTTGAGCACTAGCGTACAGTTTGCATACTTTAATATAATTTATTTTGCTTCTCTTACAGAAAAAGTTTGTTAAGCTCCATTAAATATTTTCTGTATAATAGTTATAATAAGCTAGGTACTATGCTTTTAACTCGCATGCTCCTCACAGATTTCTATCAATTTTGCATCAAGCCGACCAAAGCGTTTTTATGGTCTCACTCGTAACTCTTGTTCAATGAAATTGTTCAATAAAATTCACTGCTATCATATATAATTGAATAAAGAAGCGCTCGTTATAATTCATATTAAATATGTTACATAATTTTTGTTAGCAAAATAACAATTCAGTGTGTTTATTCCATAAAACATAAATTATTATAACATAAATTTTATGTAATACAAAATTTTTATTAAGCACGTCTATTGTGTGTTCATACTTAGGTATAAGGAAAGTTTATTAAATGTGGCTTTTATTCGATATGTAGAAATGACACAAAATATTCAGTAAAATTTATTAGTTTTGATTAATCGAAACTTTAAAGTTGAACAATAGATGTCGCTTAGGTAAAATAAGATATCAGCTATCCAGTCCTGTAATTCATAAACTTTTACCTTAAGCTCACATGCAAAAAGAATTAATAAATATTTAGAAATTTGTTTCTTTAAATAAAAACAAAATGATTGCCCAAAATGGATTCTCATGCATTTTCTTCATCCACGACTTTAAGTATTCGTGCTTACGAGGAGATTTTTTTTAGTATTCATTTTAAAATACTTGATAAGTTAAGCTATCAAATCGATAGTTTTATAACAAATTTTGTTAAAAAAGCTTGCAAAGATATGCGATCATTAAAGTTTTAAGACCTCTATGATACTTATTTACTTTAATTTAAAAAAAAAAAATATTTCTACAACAAAAATCTTCTTTAAATAGTTTTAAGTATGTTATTCTAATGGATTCTATATTTTTTTTCTTCAACAAACTCAATAAAACTCAATTGAGCGCAACTTTGAAAGATAATCCGTACAAGTACAAATACATCAACACCAACTATAGTAAAAAAAAAAGAAACAACAACTTAACCGCGTTAAATACTCAATAATTCAATCGTCATTTAAACTAAGCATTAGATCAAAATAATCCGATTTACATCAAAGCTTAACAAATCAAACACTTGATATAAAAGTGTTTGTTTGTGTGTTTGTGTGTGTGTGAGCAATTACAACAACAGCAGCAGGTTAACAGCCAAGCAATTTGTAGGTTAAAAAGTGCTAAGCTGCCAACACAGAAAATATGACAACAAGTTAGAAGAAAAAAAAAGCTCTTAAAATTTATTATTTTTTAGCTGGTGTGTTGTATTTGTAGTTGTAGTTATTGTTGTTGTTGTTTTTGTTGCCAGTGTTGTGACAAGCTTAGGCTAAGTGCATGTTGGTGGCATGCAGCGATGCGAGATGAGTGCGCTTGTGTGTGTTTTTATATAACTGTTGTAAAAATTTATGAATGAAATACGCTGCGAAGGTGGCGTGTTATGGCGGTTATAGAAGAATCTGTCACGTAGCATTGATGCAAGAGCATCAAATTACCGCTTTATGTGGCAGGCGGCGGCAGCAAATGTAGCAAAAACACTTCTCTAAGTTTCATGGATTAACTTACAACAATTGCGTTATTTTAACAATTGTACAGACAAAAAACAAAATTAATGCATAAAAGCGACAAAATTGATTTGAAGCACTGTCTGCAACGCCTTCATTGCATTGCATCTTTTGTTCAATTTTGTTGTAGCCAGTTAACAACAAATTTGCTGGTTTTCAAAGCTCAGCATCAAATCGCGCATATCTTGTTGGTTTAAGTAAGGTTTTTAATTACACACTGGCATTAATTTAGTTGTGTTCATTTTATAACGTGGTTAAAATAAAGTGGTCGAAGCCAACAGACAAGAAGCGGCATTTTAATTAGACGCATACTTTTTAAGTTTTTATGCTTGTCAGACAGACAGCTTGTGCAATTTTTGGTGGCAGCGCAATGCAGTTGTTGCAATACTTGGCAAGTTGTTTTGGTATCATTCACAGAAAAATCCATCGCGTCTTTTTTATAACTTCTTCTTCGTCTTCTCTTCTTCTTATCATTCTATTTTTATATATTTACAAATCTTTTGGTTTCTTGACGCGGTGATTTTTGACGCTCGCTATGTTGTTTGTCTGTGATTATTTGACACTTTGTTGCTGTCACTTATTTTGACTTTGCTTGTCAAGCTGCAGACGAGACCAAAAAATGTATGCAACTTAAACCCAAAATGGTTGCAGCAACATTGCTTCATTTGGTGCTGGTTTCTTTTGACCTGGTTTGAATGAATTTTTGTGTTGCAAGATTTTTGTAATTGTTCTAAAAATAATGTTTCTTCTTAATAATTGATTAAGAATTATAGCGGTTATTGAGTGTTAAAACTTTAGACGCTGTATCTTCTATGTATGTATGCTTATGTATCCAGTGTTTATAAAGACACTAATTCAACAAATATCGTTATTTAGGTTTCGTTTTCAGTGTTTTATTTTTTTTTTTTACTAAGAAGCTTTGCTGAATTTTAAGAAATATAACAGTCACCGTTTACTTTTTTTATAAAAAAGTACACCTTCTAACAACATAATTCCAACAGCGTCAACATGATATGTTTCTGGCAAAGTAGTCCAACAACACGGCTCAGTGTATTATTTCCTATTTATTTGAACTCGAAGTTGTTACCAGGATGTTGGTCGCCGAAATTAAAAAACAGTTTTTTTTTTATGAAGAGCAAGCAATATTTTTGCAACATTTAATATTTTGTGAGTTGTTGCTTTTTAAAGTCTTCTAAAGTCAATGAATTCCGAATCATTTATTTCAAAGATATTTTTTTGCTGCATGAAAACAGTTCAGAACAGCTGAACAAAGGTCTCTACCAAAGCATCATAGAATTCAAAAATGCTTCTTTAAAAAATACAAAAATTAGCTTCAACCCTTATGGAAGTCATAACGAGTGCTTATAGCAGTGAGTTGGTGTCCAGCTTCTTAAAAACTTCCCTAAAGCTTTAAAGATTCTGTAGAAAAAATATCAACAGATTTTTTTAAAAATTTGCTTTGACACTTATTTTTTGAAATTTGTTTTTTACATTTTATTTGTCATTCTTATTTTAACCTTAGCCAAAATTTTAAGTTTCAAAAAAGTTATAAAAATATAAAAACATACATAGTTTAATTTTTATCATATAAAAAAACAAACTTTGTAAAATATTTCAATTCTTTTTTAATAATTTTTAAAATGATAAGAAAGGGGCGTGGTCAAAATAAGTTGGGCTCAGTTATGTGCCAAATTTTAATTTTAAAATTTTAACAACAGAGGAATACAAATAAATTCAAAAATTTTGAAGCTTTGATTTGGCTTGCATAAAGCTGGCTACAGCAAAATTTATCCATAAAAAAACGCAAAAGTTTATATGACAGCTGTTGTCATGCCTTTCAGAGACTTGATAATGCAGCTACATAGAGATTTAAAACAAAGTTCTTTATAAGCTTTTGATAATGAATTTAAGAAAGTAATTCGAAGTAATAACTTCTTAATAAATATGCATAAAAAACTTTTTCAAAGTACTTGCCGATGGCTCTTAGTCTAGAATATTAAAGTTTCACTATAGCTGTCTTTAATAATCTCGAAACAACTTTGCAGAAGGCCTTTACGAAGCTTAAAAGAGGAAAAAAAAACTCCCTACTTACAAAAGTCATAACGAGCGTTTATAGAAGTTAATCGCAATTCCTAACCAAATTTTAATATAGTAGTTTCAGAACAGCTGCACAAAACTTCCTTCCGAAGCTTCTTAGAAGTCAAAAATATTTCTATAAAAAATACAAAAATCACCTTTCAACCCTTATATAAGTCATAACGAGTGCTTATAGCAGTGCGTTGTTCTCCAGCTACTTTAAAACTACCCTTAAGCTTTGTACAAGTTTAGGATAAAATGTGAAGAGCGTTTGAAATTCATACAACAAACAAAAATTAGTTTTCTTCGCATAGGATTTTTGATATTTCCAAATATTTTGCCACTTAAACAGCGCCTGAAATTGAAATTCATTGACCCTAACTAAGCAAACATTGCCAATGTTTAGCAACACCTTTCAGCCGCTTCACTCTCTGTCTGCCGTTAAGCAGCTTAACAACATTTAACAGACATCGTTTATGTTGCTTTGCATTTGAACACAACATTTTAAAATCTCTAGCAAATGCATTCATTGGCCAGCATGTTTAACTGCCGACAGACAAGCAGACAAAGTTAATTCAAACAAATACACACACAAATCATTTGATTAGTTTCTGCATTATGAGCACGTTAGATGGTTGCAACATGTAGCTAAGCAAAACAACAACAAACACATCAACATCATCATCAAGTGTTGTTATGATTTCTATGTTCATAACATAAGCAGCGCGAAAACATTAACAAGGATTGGCACACACATTAAAAGCAAAGAAAATCAACCACTAAACATCGCTCCGACATACATAACATATTTTGTTAAATAAGTGAAAATTGTGTGTTTTGCTATGCTGTGTGCATGTGTTGAGGCTTTAAGGAAGAAATACCCTAACAAACAGCATGAACATAAATATTGCGTATAACATGTAAATTGCATTTGTTCGCAAAGAGGCATGTTTGTTGCTTGCAACTCTTTGAAAATGTGTACAAAAATCATTACAGTTGTAGGATGTAGAAAAATTAACATGCTTAATTAGTGTGTTGCTGGAAGAGTGAAAAAAGTTTGAGCAAAAAAAAACGAACTTCTACTAATAGTTATCAACCAAAACGAAAGACTTAGGCCACAAACTTGCTATACAGTTTTTCCCCCAATTCGTTTAAAAATTTTCGATGCGGCATTTTTGCTGCTCCCACCTTAAAATTGTTCACATTCATTCTTGTTTTATCTGGCAGTGATATCTCAATTCAACATTTTTTTGTTTTATTTATTTTTTTTGTTGTTTCGTTCCTGCAGCTTTAGCTTCATTCACATTCCATGATTGTTTTAATCATTTCCACTGAAAGCAGTCAAGTTTTTCTTGACTTAAAGCATCATCATTATATATTTTATAGAATATAAAGAACAAAAAAATAAGAAAAAAAAACAAATAAATAAATAAATAAAAACGTATACAAAATGAGAACTCGAAATGAAAGAGGAAAAATATTTGTTTATTGTATGATTATTGTGCTGATGGAACTAATTATATGTCTCTGCAACAGACAGCGACTGTAGACTGCTATGCAACGTGTTGCCAACAAGTATGTGCTGCTTGTGTATAAAATAAGATAGAAACAAAATGAAAGCAACCAAATTTGATGATATGTTTTGTGGCGCATCTAAATTAATGTAATAACGCTTGCAGGCCATGGAAGACAGACAAATTCGTGTAGATTTATGCGCATGTATGTGACGTCATATAAATAATAAGTACCACAATACGTGCTGCATACAAGAAGCAGTTAAGGCAGGCATATAAAACTGCTATAATATGTCGTTTGAATTTTATTTATAGACTATTATTTATTATTATTTTTCAATTTTATTTGACGTTATATTTGGTTGTTTTATCTTGAGCTGATTTAGGCTTTTATATATAAGAAGTTCTTGAAATTATTAAATGATTTAAAATAAAAAATTAATTACTTTTAGCAAAATACTTTTTAAAATTGTTTGAAAGCAAAACGATTATGAGACGTAAAGATTAACCATGTGCCATCTAATAGAGGGGCTTTTTATATAATGCAGACTATTTCAAAATTTTGTATCTTAGTTTCAGATTTTAATTTAAACTTTAAATTTTAAATATTAAATTTTAAATTTTAAATTTTAAATTTTAAATTTTAAATTTTAAATTTTAAATTTTAAATTTTAAATTTTAAATTTTAAATTTTAAATTTTAAATTTTAAATTTTAAATTTTAAATTTTAAATTTTAAATTTTAAATTTTAAATTTTAAATTTTAAATTTTAAATTTTAAATTTTAAATTTTAAATTTTAAATTTTAAATTTTAAATTTTAAATTTTAAATTTTAAATTTTAAATTTTAAATTTTAAATTTTAAATTTTAAATTTTAAATTTTAAATTTTAAATTTTAAATTTTAAATTTTAAATTTTAAATTTTAAATTTTAAATTTTAAATTTTAAATTTTAAATGAAAATTCAATTTGAAATAATTTAAAATAAACTAAAATTACTTAAAATTTAAATTTAATCTAAAATAATTTAAAATTTGAAATAAATTTAAGATTTAAAATTTTAAAAAAAAATTTATAATTTAAAATTTTTTATCATAAAGATACCATTAGGCGTAATTTTAAATATTAAATATTAAAATTTAAAATTTAAAATTTAAAATTTAAAATTTAAAATTTAAAATTTAAAATTTAAAATTTAAAATTTAAAATTTAAAATTTAAAATTTAAAATTTAAAATTTAAAATTTAAAATTTAAAATTTAAAATTTAAAATTTAAAATTTAAAATTTAAAATTTAAAATTTAAAATTTAAAATTTAAAATTTAAAATTTAAAATTTAAAATTTAAAATTTAAAATTTAAAATTTAAAATTTAAAATTTAAAATTTAAAATTTAAAATTTAAAATTTAAAATTTAAAATTTAAAATTTAAAATTTAAAATTTAAAATTTAAAATTTAAAATTTAAAATTTAAAATTTAAAATTTAAAATTTAAAATTTAAAATTTAAAATTTAAAATTTAAAATTTAAAATTTAAAATTTAAAATTTAAAATTTAAAATTTAAAATTTAAAATTTAAAATTTAAAATTTAAAATTACACTTAACGCTTCATGCCCACTGGGAAGTTCATTGATGACCACAAAGAAACTTCCCCCTTTGCCATAATTTCGGCTTGAAAATCATTATACCTCGCTAACTCCTTTGAATAGACCATGTAGCCTGCCTTGTCATTTAGTTTTGACCCATCCATGCAGAAATATAGACACTCTTTCTTTATGATTAGCGTACCATAGCGTCAAAGGATAGCAAGGGTGTAAGTCTTATTGGAATAAACTTCAGTTTGAATGTCTGGCCTGTTCCTAAGCATTTCCGAACCACCAGTTTTCTTATCCCAAGTGCTGAACATAATCAAGGCCAGAAAATGAGGTAATTTATTGCCAGTGATGCGAACTATTCATTTTCTTGCCTTCTACAGAACTCGTTATGGAGGGGTTTAAATCTTCGAAAATGATGTTTGATTAGTCAGTGCCCTTTTAGAACCACTATAATAGTACTGATTTTATCACTTCTAAAAAAAATTCATTACTTTGAGTATTTTGAGTTTAGGGCTCGCCAAATCTGAAGCGCTGAATAGTACCTATTTACTTCCAATAGACATTTATTTCGGTAGTACTGATTCAAAAGAGTTTGTCTGCTTTGTAGTTTCTTTTAAATTCTGTATATCCGGAAATCTAGCATAGGGAGATTTTGAGCTGCTGTGCTATCTTATTTAGAAATTTGCGACTAAATAATGAGTGCCTCGGATGATATTCTGACAGATTCCATAGATTTGAGTAAAAGTGATTTGACTGTCTTAGATGGAATGCAAATCTCCGTAGATGGTAAATCATTAACTTATTTTACTGCACTCCTCTAGATGTTCTACATCATTCTAACATTACTAAAGATGTTAATAGCATGTTTACTGGATGGCATACTAGCTGTCTTTCATTTCTCAAGGACTCCAACAAGTTTTTTAAACAAAAAATCCAAGTTTTTGTGAGATGCAGTTAATGAGGAAGATTTTCATAATTTAAGAGTGTCATATTTTACCATTTCTTCATTGCCACACTGGAAGTGTATTATTTTTAGAGTTTTTGACTTTTGTTCCTTTAAGTTTTGTATTATTTAAAGTACATGATGCTCAAATTCTTGAAAGTTAATAATTTATATAAGTTTTCTGAAATCTCAAATGTTTTAATTTTTTAACTAAAATATCTTTAGTAGATAAACTGCTCACATTGTGTTTTAAAACCAATTTGTATTTTACTGAATCTTAGTATTTTAAAGACAAGCTGTAAGTCTAAGAAAATAGCACAATTTACTTTAATGTATACAAAATCAGTGTTTTAAACTTAAGGCATAACTAAACATCAACATAAATTTTAACTATTTTGACATACATTTTAATATTATTCTCTGTACAAAAATTTAATTTTTTCTAAGCTTTCACATTATTTTATAGCTATTTTACCATAAACAGTTATAAAATAATTGTCCCACTTCTGTGACTAAATAAACAACTACATAAAAAAACATCACATTAAATGTTTGCAACTTCATCAACTGAGCCCAAAGGCAGCAACAATTCAAAATAATGACGTTAAGAAAATATGGTAGCTACCGTTAACATTAAAAAGCATTTAATTTTCGTAACTGTCACGTGATTTCAAGCTGCTCATCAACACCCACAACAACTACTAAGCAGCCTGCTGCAAAATGGTACAAAATAAATAAGAATAACTCATTAAGAGGGGTCATCTTGCACAAAAATAAATTGGTAAATTTAAACGTTTATTTTTATGATTATTTTTTTTTTTTAGAATGTTTAATTTTTTGTTGTATTCTTAAAAAAACATTTATTTCTTTTAAGAATTATATTTTTGACTTAAGGCCAAACAGGTTGCTGGTTTCGTCGGCCGCTGTATTAACTCATCAATAGGTTTTCTACGGCTACTGCAGATCACTAAATTTTAGAAGCTAATAAGCACAAATGTTGCAAAACCAGTTGTGAATTACATGTATTCTTGACTTTATCTAAGCCTTACTTTTATCGACTGATTTTGAAATTTTGTGTAGATATGTTGATCTTTTAGGATATTCATGAGTTTTATAAGAGTTTAAAAATCTTATTTAATGTTCTTTGAAAAACACCATGAAAAACAATTTCATGTTCACAAAAACTGATCTCTAAAAATATCAAAATACCTCTTAAACATTCTCTAAAAAAATATCTCCTAAAAAAATTGTTTAAAAAACGTATTTCTTTTCTTACCACAGAGACAGCTTCATAGCAAATTTTTCTTCACATCTTAAGTTTAAGTTGATTTCTATTAACTCGATTGACTCAAAAAATGTATATAAAAAAAAAAATAACTTTCTTCTTTACAATTTCAGCAATACTAAAAAGTTGCTAGCTGATGTTGACGTTGGCTTTTATTAAACGTTAAAATGAGAAAAAAAAATGTTATTAACAGCAGTAATGTTCGTCATAAAAATAAAAGTCATAGCAAAAATAGTAACATAAACTTCCCATGGCACTTGCACATAATTATACAAACACACACACACACACACACACATAGAATCAGACTCAAATACACATATTTTCTGACGGCAGCAACAAAAACAAGTGGGTGGACATTTATGTCGGCCAAATCGCAAAAGACCGCAACAACAACAGTACAGAAGTGTTACCGTAGACAACAAAAACCAACGTGACATAAAAATATTTAACGGTTAAATAAAGCGTTTTTTTGCTCTTGCTCTAAGCTAACTTCAGCTGTTGTTAAAGCTGCGCCCGCTGTTTATGTGTATGTGTGTGTGTGTGTGTGTTTGATTGTGTTAAAGACTCTTTTAAAGGCTTTCAACTCTTTTTTTAATGCCTCAATTTTGTGTGTACTTGTTGCTTTCATTGTTGTTGCTATTGTTGTTGTTTGTTTTTTTCCAACTCTTTTCTAATGGCATTTAACAGCAGATGATGGCAATAATGCATTTATCATTGTTTTAGGCGTTTTGTTTGTCCGTCTGTTCATACGTCTGTCCTTACAACTGTTCGTCTGTTGGTGTGTGTTTGTTTGTCTTACATCTCATGTGCATTTGACAGCTATTTGACAGTTTGATTGCAAAACGTTTTTATAGTTACTTATTTTCTATACTTTTTTGTTTTTGTTGTTTTTTTTTTTTTCATATGCGTTTCATAGCAAAACATTGTGTTGCTTCAACGCTTTGATGTTGTAGTTGATGCTGTTGCTAAAAACGAAGTGTGGGGCGTATTTATGCCGTTCTTTTTTTATTTTTGCTTCTGTAAACAATAGCTTTTTTGCTGTTTCCGTTGCTGTTGCTGTTGTGCTGCTTCTACTTGACAGCGTTAAGTGAAACTTTAATTACATTTTTAGCGTTTAGAGCGTTTGCAGTTAAGCGTTTAATTTATGACTTTAATTATGTTTGCATTGAAATTGTTGTTGTACAAACAAACTGTAGAAATAAAACCAATAATTTATGTGCGTCATTCCCAAACGTTGACAGCTGCTCATGTTGTCTGATACATGGTGGAATTTTTAGTTTTGCAATAATTATTGAGCCATTAAAAACATCATAAAGATCACTCAAAAAGTAATTTAAAATGATTCTTAGCTAAAATTTAGCTGATTTGTAAAGCACTGCAGATCATGTAAAATAATTTAAATTTGAAATAAAATAATTTAAATTTGAAAAATTTAAATACAAAAAAATCAATGTTGGTTAAAAACTACTTTATTGATTCAACTAGTGGAATTTGCACAAGATAAAAAAATTTTCATTAATAAAGACATTTAACAAAGTTATTTATGGTTATTTTTTTTAACTGTTCTTCTGTTTTGTAACATAATTAAATATACTAAAATTATATCTCCGCTCCTGGTTTTTATTAACAATGTAGGCAATAGTTTTTTTAAATTTTAGACCCAAACTTGGCCATTTCAACCCATGAAAGGACTTTGACCGAGCTTCTTAAGATAATTCTGAGAGAGAGGGTGACCGATCAGAAAAATTTTTATTTAAAAACTTTTGCCTCGACTGGTTCTCCGAACTTGAGCTCCGATCTTGCTAAGCCACACACTTAACCTGCATGCCACGGTCAGCACATGTTGAAATTCATAGTTTCTCTTTTTTAATGTATCGGGCAATGACATGACAAATTCACAAGAGTTTGTTGTTGCATTCTTGCTATTTGAAATTTATATTTTTTTTTTAATTCGCACTAGTTGAGGCTCCATAAATATTAAATGTTTAAGGAGGGACATAACATTCGCAACAAAGAAAACAGACCTTTTTTCAAAAATTCATAACTCAGTCAAAAATAAACATTTTTCCAAAATGTTTTTTATTATTGTAGAGAATTGAACAAATTACCAGAAAAAAAAATTCAAAAAAATATATTTTTCACTCCAACGTGGTTTTATAGAGCTCCAATCTGGTGGTAGAAAAAAAAACGGGGCCTCGTGGTTGCAGCTTTGGGAGTCGCAAAAATTGTCCGATCTGGAAAAAAATTACTTTTTCAAATCTTAACAAAATTGGTTATCGTATGACTTTGTTTTAAATTTTTTTTTTCAATTTTTGGTGTTGTTCCAAATTTGAAATTGTGTTTTTTCGGAAAAAATATTGACTTAAAAATTCATACAAAATCGAAAAAAAATTTTTATAAAAACTAGTGTCATTCGATAGCAAATCAAGTTTAAAAAAATACAAAAAAAAAAACTCGTAATAACAACGAAACGCATGGTTTCGAGATAAACGCGTTCAAAGCTTGTGAACAAATAAAAATGCAAGGAAAAATAAAAATACGCTCTCACTAATCCGGCTGTAACTTTTGAACCGCCAATGTCATGTCCCCCGTTAATGTATCCCCTGAGTACGAAATTCAACCAATTTTTTTTTTTGCCTCTTTATAGTTACATGCAGAAAAAGCAATATTGTTAAAATACATTCGAGGCTATAACTTTAAATCTATTAGGGAGATAAAGCTATTTCCTTCAAAAAAATTATTTTTGAATATTATTAATTTGTTAAAACATAGAAAACAACATTTTAAAAAAAATTTAAAATGTCGAAAAAATCAAAGGGATCGAAGGATATGTTTGATGGCATGAACAGTTTATTAATTTACTATCAAATTAAAATAAATTCAACTTAAATGCGCTGCAGACTTTGAAAGAAAAGCAAAAATGCAAATTTTAGTTTGTCTCTTTTTACCACAAAAATAATTTTTACTTAATGTTTTGAGAAAAGATCAAACTTTGTTATCTCTTTTCAAAGAAATAATTTAACTTTAAACAAAATAGTTACGGTAAAATTTTTATTTATTTTTTCAAGTTAACTAAAAAGACTTAAATACAAAAAAGAAATAAATCAAATCTTTTAAAAGATGACGGAGAATTTGGCTGCCCAATTTTGACATTCAATTTGAGACAGTTTTTTTTCGCTCTCTTGGCATTTGGTTGAAAAACACGCTAAATAACTAACGACATTTCTAAGAAAATTCATTAAAAAAACTTCTGGTTAGAGTTTTACAATAACAATCGCTTATCACATTTGAGAGAAAATTTAAAAATTTTTTTAAATAGTTACAAAATTGGAAAACCATTGAATTTCGACCAAAATATTTACATGGAATATCGAAGTTTTAAAAAAACTCAAATTCGATCAACAAAAAAGCGTTCTCCCAACCAAATTTCATATTGATCAAAGAGCGGATTTTTTCTCAATAATTTTATTTCTCTCTTAGAAGGTTGGAAGCCCACTCCATCGCATACATACATCATTTATACATACATTCTGAACATTTGTCTAATAGTACCTCTCAAATGATGTAAGTTTCATTCATCTTGAGTTTTAAGTAATACCAAAAAAGCGTAAAACAAAGTTTAAACTCATGTATTAACTAGAGATATAACGGATATGCGGTTACTATCCGGTATCTGGCATCTCTACATCTCTACTATCAACATATAATATACTAAAGTAACTGTTTTTTAATAACTTTACTTTATTCATAAAAAATTATTTTCTATTAACACAATTTTGTAAATTTTAAAAGCATAAATATTATCTCGGCATTTTTTATTTTCTTTTTTGTTTTTTACTTAATAATTAATTTTAAGTTTCATTCACTGTAGCTCCTTACATTAGCCATAGTTTTTTGTTAAAGCTTATCTCATTTTTGAACTAACTAGTTTTCTGCTGTTCAGCTCAGCAGGTGCTTTGAGCTTGACGTTGTTATGCATTTTGTTATTTTTTTTTTTTGTTTTTATAATTTAGACCTTTTATAAAATGCAATTTTCTACTCATTACACGCATATTAAAATTTATTAAAAATTCCATTCTTCTATCTGCCATTTCTTCTTTGTGGTTGCTGCAGTTGAGCGCCTCTTAGGTTGGTTTTTTTTTAAGTTAATTTTAAATTTTAGTTTCATGCTACTAGCTGGCTTGTTGCACTTGCCATACGCTCAATGATGCATCGAAGTGCTTTCAGTAATTAAAGCGATTTAATTTTCTGATTAGTTTACAAACAACGCCACGTAGAAAATCCTGTTTCGTAAAAGTTGCTAACAACAACGTTTACTAAAGCTGCTACTGGTAAGACAAAGTTGAGAATGAGAGAAAAATTCAAAATAAAATACAACAAATGAATGTTGCAGAGAAATGAGTGTGGGTTATGTTGAATAGTGAAACAAAATTTGAATCGTGGGAAATATAAACTAGGAGAACTACTAGTGTAATACGTCTTACGAGTCCGATAAAATTTTGTTAAAAAACTAAAAAATTAATAATAAAAATTTACAATTTCTGTTTTATAATTTTAATTTAATTAATTTTGATATACATAAAAATTATTCTCAGTTAAATAGTTACTTAAGGCTTAACGAGAGCCATGACATTAGCCGTTTTTTTGAAATTAATATATTTTTCAAATTTCGTTTATAATTTTGTATTTTAGTAAATATTCTTAAGATTCTAAAAAAAAACTTTCATGGAAAAATTCGTACGATTTGAAAAGTTGCAGTTATTTTTATTTTTCCTTACATTTTTCTTTGTTTACAAATTTTGAACGTGTTTATCTCAAAACCATGTTTTCCGTACTGGTTGCGACACTAGCGGGTTCATTTTTTGACGAATTTTTTTTTTTCTTTTTTTGTATTTTCATAAAATTTTTAAAAAAAACTCCTGTCATACGATAACCAATTTTGTTAAGATTTAAAAGATACTCCCTGCAACCACGAGACTCCATTTTTTTTCTCTGCCGCCAGCTTGGAGCTCTATAAAACCATGTTGGAGTGAAAAATATATTTTTTTAGTTTTTTTTTCTTGTAATTTGTTCAATTCTCTACAATAATAAAAAAAATTTTTAATAAATGTTTGTTTTTGACTGAGTCTGTTTTTTTTCTTTGACTGAGAAAAAAAACTATTTTCTCTGCCGCGAATGTTATGTCCCAAACAAGAAAGAAAACAAAAGACTGAAGCAACGAACTTGGAAAGTTTTTGCATCAATCAACTTTTATTAAGTTTAAGCTCAATTGAAGCACTTGATTCGAGCAAAACATGCATTTCTAGGCGCTCTCATCCATTTTTGTCTTTTCTTTGCATGAGATATATAAACTGAGGGAACCCTGAATGTAATTCGTAAAGTGGATAATGATAAAATTTTAGTAAAAAATTCACAATAAACATTACTATTTTCATTTATTTTACTTAAATGCAATTAATTTTGACATAAACCATCATTTTTCTCAGTCAAAAAGTAACTTTAGGCCTCAGAGAACAAAAGACTTAAGCAACGAACTTGACAAGTTTTTTATTAAATCAGTTATGTTCAATTTTAGTTTAATTTAAGCACTTGATTCGAGCAAAGTATGCATTATTTTGCACAAAATAATGTGCAAAGGGCTTTCAAGCCATTTTTAGAGGCTCTCTCCTTGGAAAATATAGACTGAGAGAACCATGAGTGAAATTTGTCAAGTGGAAAATCACCAAATTTTTTTTTAAATTTTCAATTAAACTTACTGTTTCTTTTAATTTTTATTTAAATGCAATTAATTAAGACATAAACCACAATTTTTCTCAGTCAAAGAGTCACTTTAGGCCTTAGAGAACAAAAGACTTAAGCAACGAACTTGACAAGTTTTTGAAGAAGTCAATTTATTATATATTTCAAACCAATTTAGGCACTTGTTTCGAGCAAAGTGTGCATTTTAAAGAACTCTCTATCAGCTCCTTAACGTCTGCTTCCCCTCTGTGTAGCCTTTCCTGTATAACCTTAATATATAAAACTAAACAATTCTTGTTTTTAAATAGAGTTTAACATTGTTGTTTCTAAAATTGTTTGTACTCAAATTTCAAAAGTGTTTTTATGCTTTTTAACCACCTTGTCTTTGCCTTTTTATAATCTTAAAATACTTAAAAATATTCCTTTTTAAACATATTCCTTGCCCATTCGTCAAAACTGTTATTTTGAAGTCATAAAGACACAGCAAATTGCAAGTTGTTTTCTCTCTTCACTGCATAACAATTAACTCTGCATATATTTTTGCGAACCTTCTTGTAATTTCACCGTTTCCTCTTGAAAAAAAAATTGAATTTTTTTTTTAATATTTCTCGCTAATAGCAACAGTTAACATGCTCTACATAATCAACCATACACTTTCCACCAAGTTAACCAACTTATTTTGTAAAACTTGTAACTTATTAAATTACAATTGTTATTGGCCAACAGCAAAGCGCAAAAGCTTTTAAATTAACACCAATTTTGGCTATTTTAGCTGGCTTTTAACGAGTTCAAGTATCTGAAATTGCCAAATAAATTTCGCAATTCAATGAGCGCATTTTCATTGAATTCATTCATAAAAATACGGCGCGCACTCTGGTGAGCTATAATGGTAAAAACAACTACTACAACCAATCAGGTTGTTTAAAGTGACCAAATATCACTTATGTTGTACGTTACGTTCGTTGTTATAAAATGCATTTTAAAGTTGACGACAGAGCAATTTAAGAGTTGTTTTAATTTATAAACAACGCACAGCAATGCAGTTAAAACTTCCCAGCACTTATATGTTGTCAAAAATGCTACTGTTTTATATAAAGTAATTGATATTTTTTTTTAATTTTTTTACAATTTTTATAGACAGTCAAGTGGTAGCTAGCAAGTATTTAAGCTGTAAATCATGAACTAATTATACAATTGTAGCAAAAATAATTGTTGAGTTTAATTTTGCAATTTTTTTTCAATTTATAATAAACTTATTAATAAAAATATAAGAAAATTTTAAAATTGCTCTTAAAAGTTTAAGATATATTAAATGAGAATTGGTATAACGAACAAAATAAAGCGTTCAAGGCAATGAATACAAAAGACTTAAGATGCGAACTAATTTTAAATGCTGTTGCATATTAGTTCAGTTACTTGAAAGCTTTCATAGTGAGTACATGTGTACTAATTTATACTAAAAATATACTTTCATAGTGAGTACATTTTTTTTTATTATTTTACAAAAATTTAATTTATTTTTCAAAAACTAATTTGAAAAATTCAATTTATTTTACAAACTCCCTCCAGACATATAAATCCAAACATATAATTTTTAAGGCTTTTTTATATATCTACAGCCTTAACGATTTAATAAAATATTTTGATGGGTTCATTGGAATTAAGTAGAAGTTAAGTAGAATTACAGCATACAATATTCTCTGCTTATTAGTTGCAATAAATTTCATGCAAACAATTGTATTGTTTATTTAAAGAACCTTTTCAAAACTTTCTTTTGCCCTAAAAGTTTTCCTACATCGCAAAAAAAAGAGCACAATATTTGCGCTTTAATGATCAGTTAAACTCATTAAATCTTGTCTTAACACATTAATGGCCTATTTTTGAAAATAAAGGAAAAAGTAAATCAAAAGCTTCCGTTTTATGTTTTTTCTTCTGATTTTGTTCTTCTAGAAAATATTCACATGAACTATTTTCTGCACAAAAATCATAAAAAAAACACTGCTTAATTTGTGCTAATCTCTTTCGTCGGTTTTTTGCTGCCTTTTCCCATGTCATGCTCTATATATTTGCGCTGACACAAAGAAACTAACTGAACAAAAGCGACATTAATTTAAATAAAAATTAAGAGTGAAAAAATTTCTATATAATACAAGATCCAAAAAAAATTAATATCTATTTATTAATCGCATAAATAAAAAACTGAAAATGAATTGTTGTTTCTTTTCTGTTACATCAGCTTAATCGCAAAAAGGTTGCGCCAAATCAACTGACGTAAAAACAGTGCATACCGTTAGCTAGTTTGTTAAGCGTCATGTAAGCGCTGAAAATGTATTATTTGCAATAATTAATTAAAATCAAATATGTGTAGAGATCAAACAAGAAATATGTGCAAAACCAAAAATGCGTTGAAGTTTTAAGTTAAGTGAATTTAAGTGTTTACTACATACAGCTATGCAAGTAAAGAAGCACGCCTACTTTCCCTCTACTACACCCCAAATGCTGACAACACAATGATGCCAATCAGACGCCTTTCAACAGTACTTATACACACACAAAAAAAAACACACACACACACATGTGAGTAACTTATTTATTAACTTCACGGCTGTTGACGTAGCTTTTGATGGCTGGGTGTTGTATGAAGCAACATATTGCGGTACATTTATGTTCCGATGTGTGTGTATGTGGAAATGTGTTTGTTTAGAAAATTAGAAAAATTCCAAAGCTTTTTAGCAAAATCAACACCCACTACATGTTAGACATTTTCTATTAAAACTCTTGCTGGTTTTTAAACATTTTTGTTTTATTTTTTCATTTACTTAAGGTAGCCACATTCATGGCTGTGAACAAATTATGGCATCCTCATAGCTAACGGCAACCGTATTGCTACGGTTAATGGGTGGATTAGCAAATTTTGCTTTTATAAGTTTTAATTAATTTTGTAACGTTAATAGCAAACAAAGCAAATGTTATGCTATAAAAACAGCAAAGTTTGACTTATATGCAGCTGAAATGATTACAACTTTGATTAATCAGTAGCATATTTATTAGTTTAAGAGTGTTTTAATTAAAAAGCAATATTCCAGCAGCAACTTCAACATATTCACACCCATATTCATAAGCAAAATAAATTAAATGAATTTAAATTGAAAAAAAAAACGCAGCTATAATCGGATTAATATAATAAAAAGAAAGCATTATAATTATAGTGAATAATATAAGACAATTATACTTCACACCTAGCTGCAAAAACTTGCACCTTGCTCAGTTGGCATTGTGTGCAAAAAGTTATGAGGGCGTTATGGTACAATTTTCAATTTCAACATGCCAAACAGCTGCAAATGTTAATTTCTTTGTTAGGCAAATGAGATCAAGAGCGGTTGACTTAAGCTAGTATGTGTGTGTACACATACTCAATGTGTACGAGTTTGTTAGCTGTCACTAACAAAAGGCGGTTGGTTACAGGTTTTGAAAAACGTATCTGCAAATAAATCAAAATATTTTCCTTAAACAGCAATTTCTGCATTTATATTTCAGCAGAAACTGGCGTCTGAAGGTCTTGCTTGTTGATGGCCAAGTGTTTTTACTAAATGTGTGACCAAACTGCTATTTGCATGTATGTGTGTGTGTGTGTGTGAGTGTGAGTTAATAGCTGACTTGCATTAAAGAAATAATTAAAGCACTGAGTCATTAAAAACTTTGTATTATAATGCAAAATTAATAGAACTGTGTACAAACAAGTTTGTGTCTTAAGTCTTTTGTTTGCAGTGCTAAAATATTGGTAGCACTGCGTTTGCCTTTTGATATGTATAATTCTTAAAGTCGTTAAATAAACAGCTGCAAAACTTTATATATGCTACTTTATTAACTTTATGTATGCCAACTTTAGTATAAAATTAAAATTAAATTAAATAATATAAAAAACTATCAATCACAGATTAACACCTTAGTTCCAGTTAATGCTTTTATTAAAGGTTGTTAAGTGTGGCAAACGTAATTGATTACTTTGCAATAATTTATCATGCTGTTAACTAATGTTTTCTTAATTGAAGAAGGAAATCATGTCATAAAATTTAATAGTTGGAAAGAAATAAAAATAAAAACAATAAAAAACATACACAAATATATATAACAATCAATTTAACAAAAAAAATCAAAATCAAAATCAAAATCAAAATCAAAATCAAAATCAAAATCAAAATCAAAATCAAAATCAAAATCAAAATCAAAATCAAAATCAAAATCAAAATCAAAATCAAAATCAAAATCAAAATCAAAATCAAAATCAAAATCAAAATCAAAATCAAAATCAAAATCAAAATCAAAATCAAAATCAAAATCAAAATCAAAATCAAAATCAAAATCAAAATCAAAATCAAAATCAAAATCAAAATCAAAATCAAAATCAAAATCAAAATCAAAATCAAAATCAAAATCAAAATCAAAATCAAAATCAAAATCAAAATCAAAATCAAAATCAAAATCAAAATCAAAATCAAAATCAAAATCAAAATCAAAATCAAAATCAAAATCAAAATCAAAATCAAAATCAAAATCAAAATCAAAATCAAAATCAAAATCAAATTCAAAATCAAAATCAAAATCAAAATCAAAATCAAAATCAAAATCAAAATCAAAATCAAAATCAAAATCAAAATCAAAATCAAAATCAAAATCAAAATCAAAATCAAAATGAAAATGAAAATGAAAATGAAAATGAAAATGAAAATGAAAATGAAAATGAAAATGAAAATGAAAATGAAAATGAAAATGAAAATGAAAATGAAAATGAAAATGAAAATGAAAATGAAAATGAAAATGAAAATGAAAATGAAAATGAAAATGAAAATGAAAATGAAAATGAAAATGAAAATGAAAATGAAAATGAAAATGAAAATGAAAATGAAAATGAAAATGAAAATGAAAATGAAAATGAAAATGAAAATGAAAATGAAAATGAAAATGAAAATGAAAATGAAAATGAAAATGAAAATGAAAATGAAAATGAAAATGAAAATGAAAATGAAAATGAAAATGAAAATGAAAATGAAAATGAAAATGAAAATGAAAATGAAAATGAAAATGAAAATGAAAATGAAAATGAAAATGAAAATGAAAATGAAAATGAAAATGAAAATGAAAATGAAAATGAAAATGAAAATGAAAATGAAAATGAAAATGAAAATGAAAATGAAAATGAAAATGAAAATGAAAATGAAAATGAAAATGAAAATGAAAATGAAAATGAAAATGAAAATGAAAATGAAAATGAAAATGAAAATGAAAATGAAAATGAAAATGAAAATGAAAATGAAAATGAAAATGAAAATGAAAATGAAAATGAAAATGAAAATGAAAATGAAAATGAAAATGAAAATGAAAATGAAAATGAAAATGAAAATGAAAATGAAAATGAAAATGAAAATGAAAATGAAAATGAAAATGAAAATGAAAATGAAAATTAAAATTAAAATGAAAATGAAAATGAAAATGAAAATGAAAATGAAAATGAAAATGAAAATGAAAATGAAAATGAAAATGAAAATGAAAATGAAAATGAAAATGAAAATGAAAATGAAAATGAAAATGAAAATGAAAATGAAAATGAAAATGAAAATGAAAATGAAAATGAAAATGAAAATGAAAATGAAAATGAAAATGAAAATGAAAATGAAAATGAAAATGAAAATGAAAATGAAAATGAAAATGAAAATGAAAATGAACATGAACATGAAAATGAAAATCAAAATCAAAATCAAAAAAAAAAAAAAATCAAAATTAAAAATCAAAATTAAAAAATCAAAATCAATATATAAAAAAAATATGCGTGATCTGCCCATTAACACGCCCACCTCCCAAACCCACAATATTAAAAACACTATTCAAAAGTTCATATTTGACCCAGAAAGATAAAACTTGATATGGGTGTATTTCATGTGAAAACTGAGGTGTGCACAAAAATTGGGCACCATCTGCTGACCGACACGCCCACCTCCCATATAACCCACTGTCGTAAAAATTCTTTAAAGGGGTTTGTGTATGAGCTTCAAAGATAAAACTTGGTATATGCGATAATTGTACCAAAACTAAGATGTGTTCAGAAAATGGGCGTCATGAACCGCCTATGAACACGCCCACCTCCCGTAGAACCTATAATATTAAAAACACTATTTAAAAGTTCATATTGACCTAGAGAGATGAAAGTTCGTATGAGAGCATTTAATATCAAAACAGAGATGTACGCAAGAAATGGGCGTTATCTGCCCACCAACAGATGACCCTGTATTCTATAGGTATAAAGAATACTTTAATTTTGATAGGAAGTTATGTCTATTTGTTTTAGAATTTTAATATTTATTTATATATTATAGGAGGTTAAGGGTATTCCATAGTCGGGCTAGACCAACTTTAGACATTCTTTACTTGTTTAACTTTAAGACAGTTTTAACTACCTTGGGTTTTCCTGCTGTGTATCTCAAATATAAGCCTCTTTAAAGCGTTTCACTATTGTGAGTTGTATGGAAGGTAGGCGTGTTCGTTAAGCCGGATCAAAATTTAGATTTCACTGGATGCTGACTCAAAAGTTAGCAGAACTCTTAAAAACTATTTCTGCATCATTCTTTTTTGGATTGAAAAAACCTCCATGGAGCGGTTGGTTCTTTTGAACCTCTCTTTTGGCCAAAAAAATCAAGTTTTTGCATATACCTTTTTTCTTAAGAACCCAAGATAAGCAAAAAGTAAAGATTTCGATAGTACACGAAAATTCACTCTTGTCTATACAACCTCTTCTGAGACCCCAAAGAATCGATATTTCGTCATTCACAACCTTTTTAGTTTATGAATATTGTTTTAGTTTACATTATTTTTAACTTCTGGAATGTGATATAAAAGATTTCTGAAATATGAACTATATAATAATAGACTAGTTTTTAGTTACTCTCTGGAAAAATATCAGCCTTAAAATCATAACTGAATTATGTAATTGTTGTTATTTTAAGGTTTTATTTATAAACATCTTATTATGTTAGACAACTAATATTAACACAAATTCAAAAACTTAATTGCAAATAACAAACTTCAACTTCTATTACAGCTATTATGGCAAATAATATCTAATTATTTTTATAATAATAATTTTTAAATCAGCGCTAATTTACAATATTGTTGTCTTAGCTTTACCACCAGCCCATTAAAAACTGTCTCTATTAAATGTATCTATAAAAATGACTACTGTTTTATAATCAAAACAATATTATTTTTATTATTTTTGACTCTACAAAAACAAAATAAAAACAAAACATTACAAAACTTTAAATTAACATACGAATAGCATTAATCAATGAGCAGTAGCCGACATCGCTAAGTTTTGAGCCAATCAATATTTTGTTGTGTTTTTTTTTTTTGTTTCTTTTTTTACATGCTCGGCATTAAATAAAGATTATGTAAATTTTATTTATTAGTTGAATGACTATATAAACACGCATAATGGCACGCATAATAAATTGGTATTTAAAGCACAAAAGCTGAAAAATTGCCTGAGTTATTTACAAAAAAAAAGAATAACAAATAAGTAGTCGGCTTGCATTAATCTCAGCCTTGCTAATGGCAGCTAGCTAAAACATTTTAACACCTTTACACTTGAGTCTGTTAAATGGGGCACAAAATAATGTCTTAATAACTAAACACAACTTGTTTGTTTAATTTTTTTAAGTTTTTTAACAATCTATGAGAAAATTTACAGCCATTCCAGCCCACATCTACACAATCTGCACTAGAGAAAAGTGCCATAAAATGCAATACTTACCGTTAAAATTGCTTTCAGTTCTGCCAGTTTTTATACACTTATTTTTCTAAGAATAACTGAAGAGTGCATGCAACTATTTTGTGCTGCTCTAGCTTTTGCTCTTGGCGCTTAGCTTTGTCTGAGCTAAATTCAACATAAAAGTTATTAAAAATTTTTTAGCATTTATCTTAACACCAATATGTAGTATTTTTTCTATAGATATCACAGATCAAAATGATGAGTTGGCCAACACAATCACAACAAGCAGTAAAATTGCTGCAATTAACTGGATTTTTTTTTCTAATGCTGCAAAATTTTAAAGTGTCGGCATAAACGTGTTCACAAACACTCACAGCCCACACGCACACAACTATACACACGCACATATAAATACATATATGCTATATGTCGAGTTTTAATCATTTTCCAAAGCTATCATATTTATACGCTACAAATAAACTTAAGTGTTGGAAAAGAAGAAGAAAAAGCAGCTGCAATTTGCAACTCTCTGACAACATGTTAACGCTGCTGTAAACAGTAAAATTGGAGCACAAGCAAAACTAATTGCAAATAAATGTATGCATTAAGCATGCTATTTAGAAAATACATAAGAACAGAATAATTTCAAGCTTAGCTTATATAAATTTTGGTCTGACTGTAAGCCAAAAACTGTGGGGCTACATAGATCCAATAAAGAACTAAAACTAAAGCATCTAAAAAATGTTACTGATTTTTCGAAAACCAATCTTAAAAACAAGTTTTTAATGTTTCCTAACAAAATTAATTTATAAAGAAAAGAAAATTAGTTCAGTTAGTTATTTTGTGACCATTTTTGCAAAAGTCCTTTTTAGAACGTATTTTATATTAGAAACTTTGCAACCCTCGTAAGTTTCGATAACAAATAAAATAGGTTAAAGACTAAACCAGATAATCGTTTGGCGTATCATTTGTACCGTTAGGAATTTTAGTTATTTTTATAATAATTATCAAAGTTGGTGTTGCGAAAACGCAACAGTGGTACAAAATGGGTTAAAAACATTGCAAGGATATAGTACAACTTGACTAGAAGAACATGAAACAATCATTAAATATGTGAATAGCTGTATATGTTAAAAATAGCTTAATTCTTCATACAACTGAAAACCATCCCGGCTATAGTTTTCAGAACTTGATGAAGTTTCTCATGTTTGGAAGTTTATATGCTAAATGAGAGTCGCCTAGGGTCGAAATCCGACAAATTTTCTGTTTGCCAACATATAATTATATGCAGTATAAGCGAGATGGTTATAATAAGTTAGAGGCTATAACTTTTAATTGATTGCAGATATAAAGATATTTCTTTAAAAGAAATTATTTGTGAATTTCATTTATTTACAAAAAATAGAAAAACAATATTTTAAAAAATTCAATTTTGTCAAAAAATTATGAGAGTTGCCTTATGTTTTTATGGCATAGACAGTTTATTAATTAAGAGTCAAGACCTAAAATCAATTCACCAGAAATGAGTTTCAGGCTTTGAAAAAATATAAAAATTGCAAATTTGAGTTTTTCCTTTTTCACAACAAAAATCATTTCTGCCCCCCATATTTTGAGAAAAGATAGAATTTTATGGTCTTTTTTAAAAGTAATAATATAAATATGGACAAAAAAGTAACGGTAAATTTTTATATTGTTTTTAAAGCTAACTTATAAGACTTAAATACAAAAAAGAAATAAATAAAATCTATTTCAAGATGACAGAGAAATTGTCTTCCCAATTTAGAACATTAATTTGAGGCAGATTTTATCTCTCTCTTGGCATTTGGTTGGAATACACGCTAAATAACGAACGACAATATTAAGACAATTCCTTAAAAATACTTTTGGCTAAAACTTCACAGTGGTTGATGATATCACATTTGAAAGAAAATTAAACAAACTTTTAGAAATAATTACAAAAATTGAAAAAACATTTTAATTTCAATATTTTCGACCAAGATAATTGAAATGGAAAGTCAAATTTTTGAATTCAAAACACATTTTTTTTTACAAATTAGATTATAGATGAATGCATAAAACTAAATTTATTTAAGAAATTTTTACTTTTAAGAAAAACTCAAATTCGACCAACTTAAAAGCTCTCTCCCAACTAAATTTCATAATCATCAAAGAGAGGATTTTTTTTCTCCAAAATTTACCAAATTTCTCTCTTAGAAGGTTGGTAACCCCCTACATCAGACAAATAATTTATATAATAATTCTGCACATCTGTGTAACAGTACTTTTCGAATGATTTTCATTCATTTTCATTCATCTTGAGTTATAATTAATACCAAAAAAGCTTACGACAAACTTTAATGCTCAACTATTAATATATAAGATTTTAAGGAAAACAGATTTCATTTTTAATAACAGATGAAAGTTTTTTACTTCATCTCACACTTTTTAGCAGAGACCGTAACTGTTATGAGTTTTAATAAAAAAATCAGTTTTTAATATTTATTTTACGAATTTTATTTGTTTACTCTGAAAATAATCATGCTGATTGTGGAAAACGGCGGATTGGTTGCGGCGGGAGTTCATCTGATCCCTTCACTTTAACAAAGAATCCCATTGTTGAAACCGTGCGAGTGAACTGCAATACCGATCCGCACTCCGAACTCCGAAAAACAGCTGTTCAGCTGTCAAAACATAATTAAATAACGAGTGAATTTGCATAAGTGTAAAATATTCATAACAAAAGTGAAAAATATAAATAAAAAGACATTTTAAATGTAATCATACCATAAATTAATTTTTAAAAAACACTAATACATTGTCCTGGCAACATGGAGCTCTGGGTGAGTGGTCCTTTCTCCGCAGCACAGCTTTGTTTCCGTCAGGACGCCTCGCAGTAGCTCTTTTTTGTGATGGTGGTGATGTTTTTTGCATTTATTATGGTATTTACGTTGCTCCTGAGACGTCTGGACTGACACCAAGACATTTGAGCCTTATCTCTGCCTCTCCTGGTGAAAATTCCGATGCCACGGGTTGTTGTTCGATTGCTGTTTATATAAAAATGTTTAGTTTAGTTAATTTCAATTTAAGAGCTTAAACTTACTTCTTGGGAACGTCCATAATTTTAACGCGTTAAAAAAATTTTGCAATTGCCAGTTTTTTAACAGTGAAGTAGTTAAATGAAATACATAAGTTGTCGATAAATAGATAAACACAGATATGATACATTCAAAAAGTCGATTTTTAAATTCTATGTGCCCGCATTGGTATGATGCATTGGCAATAGAATTTTAGTGGTGCAAATTTGATACAGTCGGACAAATGCATTTCTATAAATTATGCTGTTGTGTTGAAATTTTTGTTGTCTTCATGTTTTGCAAATTTCACGATGCAAGGCTGTACAATGCACAAAGTACATACAGCCTTATAAAGTTAGCAACTTGAAAAATGTCTGAAAATTTGTTTTGCTTTGAAATCCGAAAACTTCTATGATAAAAATTAATTTTTTTTAAAATTTATTAAAAATTATTTTTGAGTTAAAAAACGATGTAGCAATATTTTAAACACTAGATTCGAGTTCAGCGACCTCAAATTACCCTGAAATCTTATATAGCATTTCTTTTTTGAGAAATTTTCTACAAATCCGCACAGATCCGCACCAATTTTGTTGCGGATGAAAAGTGAAAAAATTTGTATGAAGTGCGGATGGACTGCGTTTTCAACAATAGCACTTTTTCACTCCGAATCCGCCAACTTCATTATCGATACGCAACGAACTTACTCGCCGGTTTCTGTAAAGGCTAAAACAACGAGTTCGAGTAATTTTCCCGCCGCAACTGATCCGCCGTTTTCTACAATCAGCATGAATACTTATTTTCGAGTTTTATTGTTCTCTTAAATATAAAACTTATTTTTTGAGTTTTATTTTTGTCCTCAGCAAATAACTTTTATTTTAGAGTTGTATTTTTAAGCTCTGAAATAAAACTTATGTTTCGAGTTTTTTTTTACTAATTGTAAGTAAATAACATTTATTTGTGAGTTTTATTTGCTGGCTTGGATATTAAACTTCATTTTTTAAAACTATATATAACACTTATTTTTGAGTTTTTTTTTCGCTTTGACATAAAAATTATTTTTAAGTTTTATGTTTTAATAAAATAATAACACTTATTTTTAGTTTTATTTTTTCACTCTAAAATAAAACTTATTTTTTGAGTTTTATTTTTTCACTCAGAAAATAAATAACTTATTTATGAGTTATATTTTTTTTTTCTCTCAAATAAAATTTTTTTTTTTTAATCAGAAAACAACATTTAATCAGAAAATAAAACCTATTTTTTAGTTATATTTTTTTCTCTCAAATAAAACACTAATTTTTTTTTAATCAGAAAACAACATTAATTTTTTGACTTTTATTATTTTACTCACAAAGTAAGACTCTTGTAATTTTTATATCAACTCTTGAATTGGATTCGATTTTAATAATGATCCTTTTTGAACACCATATTTTCAAAAAATAAGTTTAATTTTTCGAGTGCAAATAAAAAAACTCAAAAATAAGTTTTATTTTCTGAGTAAAAAAATATAACTAAAAAAAAAGTTATATTTTCTAAGTAAAAAATAAAACTCAAAAAATAAGTTTTATTTCAGAGTGAAAAAAAACTCAAAAAAAGATTTTATTTTGTAAGCAAAAAAAAAAAAAAACTCAAAAAATAAGTATTATATTAGAGCGAAAAAATAAAACTCAAACATAAGTGTTACTTTCTGAATTAAAATACAAAACTTAAAAATAATTTTTATTTCAGACCGAAAAATAAAACTCAAAATTATGTTTTATTTTCTAAGTAAAAAGATAATACTCAACAAATAAAATTTATTTTAGACTGAAACAATATAACTCAAAAATAAGATTTATTTTCTGATTAGAAACAAAAAATCCAACGCTAAGTGTTATACATGAGCGAAAAAATAACTTAATCAGAAATAAGCGCTATTTTCTGATTAAAAAAATTACACTCAAAAAAAAAGTGTTATTTATGAGCGAAAAAATTAAACTTAAGAAGAATAACAGTTATTTTATGCTTTTTAATATAAAACTTAAGAAAATAAAAATCTTATAATTTTTTTTTTTTTTAACAACAAACGAAACAAGGATCAATTTGTCAATGGCACCAGCTTTTTAGTTTGCATTAGGATCCAGAAAAAGTCTTTCTAATGATTTAATATATAAACAAGGGTTTTTTTCGTCCTTTTTGCGCTGCCATAATGTTCATCTGATTTCGGTAAAACTTTGTCAAATTATTACTTGGACTTTTGCAAAGAATATAGGCTCAATTTTGTTTCGATTCGATAAAGGGACGTGGCACCTCTCATACAAACCAAATATGCTATATCGAACTACTTAGAAGTATGCATCGCCCAGCTTCGAAATTCGGTATTCGACCTTAATTCACAGGTGCTGCTCCGTTAGTGACATTTTATGGGCTTTAGGTATGAACTTACTATTTATTCGTGTTCTTCGATTCTTTAAAAAAGAAAATGAAATTTCCAGCAACTTATCACAGCAAAGTTTTTTCATTAAATTACAACTTAAAAAGTTACGACCACCTAAACTCAAAAAATAAGTTTTTATTTTAAATTCAACTTTATTTTTATTATTTTTAATATCATTTTTTATTATTCTGTATGACGTAGTTTTTATCTTTGAAAAATTTTCTTTACTTCCGCCACATATTGTAGTTACTCAGAGCAGTTCATTTCTGAGCATATTTAACATGCTCAGATAGATGAAACGTTAATAGCGGCCTCAGAAGTTGAGTGGTAAGCGTGCTTGGCTGCCAACCCAGGTGGCCTGGGTTCGAATCCTGCCCAGGTCATGGTCCAAAGTTTTAATATTTCTTCAATTCTTTTCTTACGTCAAATCAACTAAAATTCAAAATTCACCAGTTTTTACAGTTTTTGCTTAACAACTGAATTTAACTGAAATAAAGGCATAACACTTGCCTCAGATTCTAATTAGCATATTGATATAGCGCTGCGCTTGATTTTTGCAAAATTTCTGTCCAGAAAGTTCCCGCAATAAATTCCTTGCATTGCTCGCTTTACAATAAATTGTTTCAATTAATAATAAAACTTAATCACTCTGAAGGGACTTTAAAATTAGTTGAAAATCTGTCGGTAGCTCGAGTTATAAAATTATTATCTCAAGAACAATTTATTATAAAGCATACTTGCAGCTCTGCGATCTACTCTAAGCAGTAGTCTTAATCATGCCGCAGCAAAGTTATTCTTTTTTTCTGTTCTGTTTTTTTTTTTCATACAGCAGATATAAAACCAACTCTGCTGCACATACAACCAATTTGTAATTTTTGCTTATCGCTAGATTTTTAATTTCCACACAGCCAAGCATACAAAAGAATTAAGAATGAAAAAATAAAAAAAAAAACCAAAGCAAACACCGAAGCGCGCACATGCGCTCTAGGATTAGTTTTCAGCATGTTTGCTGCTAGTTGGTTCCACAGCAAAGTTCTCAAAAGGAAGCAACATGCTTAAACTTTGCTGCACTTGTGTGCATAGCTCTTACTTATATCTGTCTATTTCAATATTTCTATATATACACTGAGAAAAAACACATACCTTGCTCCGGTAAAAAATTTCTCTATTTTCGATATAGAAATTTTCTCTTTTTCAAATAAAATTTTCTTAAATTAGAATAAATTTTCACATTTTCGAAGAAATATTTCTTTACTTCTAGGAAATGGAAATATTTCAATGCCTCTAATAATGATAAGTATTTTTCTCGCAAAAAAATTTCTCATTTATAGAGAAAAATTTATTGAAAATGAAAAACTTTTCTTATATTTTGATAAAAAATTCACTAAGAGAAGTATTTTCTTCAATAAAAACAAATCTTTTATCAAAAATAAAAAGTTTTTTCTTAGAAAACGATATATTTTTCTTTTTCATGAGAGCTTTTTATCATTTTTAGCGAATTTTTAGTATCGAAATTAGAGAATAGCATTCTCTGGAGCAAAGTCTATACCATTTTTCTCTAAATATGATGCCTTTTTTATCATATTCCGATAAGCTTTTTTCTGAGTGTAAGCAAGTATACGAGTATATTATATAAATATATATAGAGGCAAGTCTATGCAAAGTAATGTGCTATGATCGAAAACAAAAACAAAGGCATCAGCAACATGTTGGCATAGAGTCGTTTATGTAGCTGCTTGGCTGGGCCTCTGCTAGCTCCATCTTATACTCTTCTTTTTCTTCTTGTTCTTATGCTTTTTAGACTGCTTCTTCATGGCTGCCGCAGCACTAAAACGTCATTTTATAATTTTCAGCTTCGGTGCAGACTATTAAAGCTCATTAAAGTTGATTGGGTTTTGCATTTCGCGTAGAGATATTTATTTTTTTTTTTTTTTTCGTTTTTTAAATGATTAGCTTCTCTTTTTCTGCATGTTTTGTTCAGTGTATTTATGTATGAGCAGAGTATCTGGAAGTGAGTATTTGAGTATGTTTGTGTGTGTTGGGCATATTCTTGTTTGCTGGTACTTGCATTCCTGTTGACGTTCTTGTTGTTCTTTAAGAACTTCTAGCACTAAAATGTGGCAAAAAAGTTAGACATTTGTTTGAAATTAAATGGTTGGTAATGGAACAAGCAGAGGGTAGTGATAAGCTACATATTTTATTTCCAATTTTTGAAATAAGTTACAACTTATAATATTTGATACATTTGTTGAGCAACTCAAAATTTATAAACAATTTTTTTTTTATAAAAAGAAGGGATGCAATAGCTTATATTATATTAATTATTATTATATATATATTTACTTTCAATTTATCTCTGATTTATCTTGCCAACATATTTTGTTTTAAATTTATTAAAAATCTGTTGCAAGTTGTTAAGCTTTGAAAATTTAACCATATGTCGGCATATCAAATTTTTTCTCTTAATAAATAATATAAAAAGTTTGTTGTTGTATAACAATCTAAGACACAGCATTTTTGGCGCCATCTGTGATATGATTTTACGTAGTACTTAAGAAAAAAACCCTTTAAAACTCTCAACACTCACCTGCGTATAGCTTAAAAGTTAAAAGTTCTGATATATAGCTGATAAAACTAAAATAAGCAACCTGTTGTAAATCAGCTCAAAAGCACAAAAACAACAACAGAAGTATTTATAAAATTAATTAAAGATTGTAGCGATAATTGATTAGGAACAACGATTAATAATGCTTCATTTAAGGCACACAGACACAGGCAGACACGCAGACAAACATAACCACGTTTTATCTACAGATGAACGTCCTGTATGTATTTATAAAAAATTAAAAATTTAACAATCTAGATTTGTTAGATGCTCTTATTTTAATGCTTATGTTTTTTTTTATTTTTTATTGCTGCTGTTTGGCCGCTTCACGGCAGGAATGCAAGCAACGTGCGCATGCGTAAATATGCAGCAGCAGCAACACAAACAACAACAACAAAAGTTGTTGGAAGTGATAAAAAACATGTGCTTGTGCCAAAAGCGGCTCCAACATCACTTTGGTTTAATACTGTTTGTCCACTTTTGTGAAGGAAATAGGTTGTGGCTTTCATATAAATATTAAATGTGAAGGAAATAGGTTGTGGCTTTCATATAAATATTAAATGAAATTTTTGTGCCATCGACAGCGTCGGAAGGTTTGCCGTGGCACTTGCCATTCTTAATGTAGAGGACATGCAGCACATTTATAATAATCTGGCGCATATCAAAATATGTCACGCCTACCAAAGAGTGAAAAACATAAAAAAACATTGATCAGTGATGCTGAGGCAGCAACAATAAGGGCGAACATGTAAACATGTTTAACGAGTGAAACGAATGAATGATGCCGAAAAATAGTTTGTGATGTATGCAACAGGACATCATTTAACTACAATAAATAAATAAAACTCTTTATTCATATGAATATGAATATGAATATGAATATGAATATGAATATGAATATGAATATGAATATGAATATGAATATGAATATGAATATGAATATGAATATGAATATGAATATGAATATGAATATGAATATGAATATGAATATGAATATGAATATGAATATGAATATGAATATGAATATGAATATGAATATGAATATGAATATGAATATGAATATGAATATGAATATGAATATGAATATGAATATGAATATGAATATGAATATGAATATGAATATGAATATGAATATGAATATGAATATGAATATGAATATGAATATGAATATGAATATGAATATGAATATGAATATGAATATGAATATGAATATGAATATGAATATGAATATGAATATGAATATGAATATGAATATGAATATGAATATGAATATGAATATGAATATGAATATGAATATGAATATGAATATGAATATGAATATGAATATGAATATGAATATGAATATGAATATGAATATGAATATGAATATGAATATGAATATGAATATGAATATGAATATGAATATGAATATGAATATGAATATGAATATGAATATGAATATGAATATGAATATGAATATGAATATGAATATGAATATGAATATGAATATGAATATGAATATGAATATGAATATGAATATGAATATGAATATGAATATGAATATGAATATGAATATGAATATGAATATGAATATGAATATGAATATGAATATGAATATGAATATGAATATGAATATGAATATGAATATGAATATGAATATGAATATGAATATGAATATGAATATGAATATGAATATGAATATGAATATGAATATGAATATGAATATGAATATGAATATGAATATGAATATGAATATGAATATGAATATGAATATGAATATGAATATGAATATGAATATGAATATGAATATGAATATGAATATGAATATGAATATGAATATGAATATGAATATGAATATGAATATGAATATGAATATGAATATGAATATGAATATGAATATGAATATGAATATGAATATGAATATGAATATGAATATGAATATGAATATGAATATGAATATGAATATGAATATGAATATGAATATGAATATGAATATGAATATGAATATGAATATGAATATGAATATGAATATGAATATGAATATGAATATGAATATGAATATGAATATGAATATGAATATGAATATGAATATGAATATGAATATGAATATGAATATGAATATGAATATGAATATGAATATGAATATGAATATGAATATGAATATGAATATGAATATGAATATGAATATGAATATGAATATGAATATGAATATGAATATGAATATGAATATGAATATGAATATGAATATGAATATGAATATGAATATGAATATGAATATGAATATGAATATGAATATGAATATGAATATGAATATGAATATGAATATGAATATGAATATGAATATGAATATGAATATGAATATGAATATGAATATGAATATGAATATGAATATGAATATGAATATGAATATGAATATGAATATGAATATGAATATGAATATGAATATGAATATGAATATGAATATGAATATGAATATGAATATGAATATGAATATGAATATGAATATGAATATGAATATGAATATGAATATGAATATGAATATGAATATGAATATGAATATGAATATGAATATGAATATGAATATGAATATGAATATGAATATGAATATGAATATGAATATGAATATGAATATGAATATGAATATGAATATGAATATGAATATGAATATGAATATGAATATGAATATGAATATGAATATGAATATGAATATGAATATGAATATGAATATGAATATGAATATGAATATGAATATGAATATGAATATGAATATGAATATGAATATGAATATGAATATGAATATGAATATGAATATGAATATGAATATGAATATGAATATGAATATGAATATGAATATGAATATGAATATGAATATGAATATGAATATGAATATGAATATGAATATGAATATGAATATGAATATGAATATGAATATGAATATGAATATGAATATGAATATGAATATGAATATGAATATGAATATGAATATGAATATGAATATGAATATGAATATGAATATGAATATGAATATGAATATGAATATGAATATGAATATGAATATGAATATGAATATGAATATGAATATGAATATGAATATGAATATGAATATGAATATGAATATGAATATGAATATGAATATGAATATGAATATGAATATGAATATGAATATGAATATGAATATGAATATGAATATGAATATGAATATGAATATGAATATGAATATGAATATGAATATGAATATGAATATGAATATGAATATGAATATGAATATGAAAGTTAATAGGATTTCCACATTATTTTGTATGCTGGATAAAATCGTATTTGACTGAGCGATCTTATCAAATACGATTCCGAGGGGTGTTGTCTTCAGAATTTATTGCTGAATCAGGTGTTCCTCAAGGTAGCCACCTTGGTCCACTTCTGTTTATTTTAGCAACTAATGACGTCACACACGTCATTGAACACTCTCGTCTGCTGATTTATGCAGACGATATGAAAATATACAGAAAAATAAATACTGAAAATGATTCTAACCTACTCCAGGCTGATCTGAAATCCTTTGAAGTTTGGTGTTCTAAAAATAATATGTTTCTCAATCCTAGTAAATGCCAAACTATGACCTTTTCGCGAAAAAGGAATAATTTATTATTTGATTACAATATAAAAGATACTGCTTTAAGTCGTGTAGATGTGGTCAAAGACCTTGGTGTATGCATGGATCCTAAGTTATCGTTCAATATTCATATTGATAATATATGTAAAAAAGCGTCTTCAATGCTTGGATTTATAAAACGCTGGGCCAAAGAATTCAATAGCACGATTACAACTACAACGTTATATTATGCAATTGTGCGTCCTCACTTGGAGTACGCAAGTCAAGTCTGGTCCCCAAGTTATAATGTGCATGTTGAACGAATAGAGAGGATCCAAAAACGTTTTGTTCGGTTTGCTCTAAGGGGCTTAAGTGGAACTGATATCTTAAACCTTCCTCCTTATGAGGATCGTTTGAAACTATTAAGAATGCAGTCACTAAGTGAGCGAAGGAGGTCCGCAGATATCGTGTATTTACACCAACTCATGACCGGTGTTTTCGATTCTCCGGAAATTCTTTCTCTCATTAATTTTAACTCTAACCGTAGAAGCAGTAGAAACGCTAACACTTTAATTTATTTACCTTTTAGTAGAACGAACTATATGTCAACTGCTCCTTTAAACCGCATGAGTACCTTTGTTAACAACTGTAGCGTTTTTGATGTTAACTTGTCAAAAGGTCAACTCAAAAGTAGATTAAAAGCTATTCTGTAATTAGATCTATGTGTGCATGGTTAGTAGTTACGTCTTGTGTTGTCCCTGAGCCCAACCCAAACTTTGGTGGGTAAATTTTTTCCACATTAACTTTGTTTTTAGCCACTGGAATCTTTATCATTAAAACTTTTTGATGCTTTGGACTGTGGCTTCAAATGAGTTAATGCTGAGAAAGTGCGAAAAAGCTGTAGTAGCTAAACTCTTTTGTTATTGCATGTTAAAAAAAAAAAAAAAAAAAAAAAATAGAATATGAATATGAATATGAATATGAATATGAATATGAATATGAATATGAATATGAATATGAATATGAATATGAATATGAATATGAATATGAATATGAATATGAATATGAATATGAATATGAATATGAATATGAATATGAATATGAATATGAATATGAATATGAATATGAATATGAATATGAATATGAATATGAATATGAATATGAATATGAATATGAATATGAATATGAATATGAATATGAATATGAATATGAATATGAATATGAATATGAATATGAATATGAATATGAATATGAATATGAATATGAATATGAATATGAATATGAATATGAATATGAATATGAATATGAATATGAATATGAATATGAATATGAATATGAATATGAATATGAATATGAATATGAATATGAATATGAATATGAATATGAATATGAATATGAATATGAATATGAATATGAATATGAATATGAATATGAATATGAATATGAATATGAATATGAATATGAATATGAATATGAATATGAATATGAATATGAATATGAATATGAATATGAATATGAATATGAATATGAATATGAATATGAATATGAATATGAATATGAATATGAATATGAATATGAATATGAATATGAATATGAATATGAATATGAATATGAATATGAATATGAATATGAATATGAATATGAATATGAATATGAATATGAATATGAATATGAATATGAATATGAATATGAATATGAATATGAATATGAATATGAATATGAATATGAATATGAATATGAATATGAATATGAATATGAATATGAATATGAATATGAATATGAATATGAATATGAATATGAATATGAATATGAATATGAATATGAATATGAATATGAATATGAATATGAATATGAATATGAATATGAATATGAATATGAATATGAATATGAATATGAATATGAATATGAATATGAATATGAATATGAATATGAATATGAATATGAATATGAATATGAATATGAATATGAATATGAATATGAATATGAATATGAATATGAATATGAATATGAATATGAATATGAATATGAATATGAATATGAATATGAATATGAATATGAATATGAATATGAATATGAATATGAATATGAATATGAATATGAATATGAATATGAATATGAATATGAATATGAATATGAATATGAATATGAATATGAATATGAATATGAATATGAATATGAATATGAATATGAATATGAATATGAATATGAATATGAATATGAATATGAATATGAATATGAATATGAATATGAATATGAATATGAATATGAATATGAATATGAATATGAATATGAATATGAATATGAATATGAATATGAATATGAATATGAATATGAATATGAATATGAATATGAATATGAATATGAATATGAATATGAATATGAATATGAATATGAATATGAATATGAATATGAATATGAATATGAATATGAATATGAATATGAATATGAATATGAATATGAATATGAATATGAATATGAATATGAATATGAATATGAATATGAATATGAATATGAATATGAATATGAATATGAATATGAATATGAATATGAATATGAATATGAATATGAATATGAATATGAATATGAATATGAATATGAATATGAATATGAATATGAATATGAATATGAATATGAATATGAATATGAATATGAATATGAATATGAATATGAATATGAATATGAATATGAATATGAATATGAATATGAATATGAATATGAATATGAATATGAATATGAATATGAATATGAATATGAATATGAATATGAATATGAATATGAATATGAATATGAATATGAATATGAATATGAATATGAATATGAATATGAATATGAATATGAATATGAATATGAATATGAATATGAATATGAATATGAATATGAATATGAATATGAATATGAATATGAATATGAATATGAATATGAATATGAATATGAATATGAATATGAATATGAATATGAATATGAATATGAATATGAATATGAATATGAATATGAATATGAATATGAATATGAATATGAATATGAATATGAATATGAATATGAATATGAATATGAATATGAATATGAATATGAATATGAATATGAATATGAATATGAATATGAATATGAATATGAATATGAATATGAATATGAATATGAATATGAATATGAATATGAATATGAATATGAATATGAATATGAATATGAATATGAATATGAATATGAATATGAATATGAATATGAATATGAATATGAATATGAATATGAATATGAATATGAATATGAATATGAATATGAATATGAATATGAATATGAATATGAATATGAATATGAATATGAATATGAATATGAATATGAATATGAATATGAATATGAATATGAATATGAATATGAATATGAATATGAATATGAATATGAATATGAATATGAATATGAATATGAATATGAATATGAATATGAATATGAATATGAATATGAATATGAATATGAATATGAATATGAATATGAATATGAATATGAATATGAATATGAATATGAATATGAATATGAATATGAATATGAATATGAATATGAATATGAATATGAATATGAATATGAATATGAATATGAATATGAATATGAATATGAATATGAATATGAATATGAATATGAATATGAATATGAATATGAATATGAATATGAATATGAATATGAATATGAATATGAATATGAATATGAATATGAATATGAATATGAATATGAATATGAATATGAATATGAATATGAATATGAATATGAATATGAATATGAATATGAATATGAATATGAATATGAATATGAATATGAATATGAATATGAATATGAATATGAATATGAATATGAATATGAATATGAATATGAATATGAATATGAATATGAATATGAATATGAATATGAATATGAATATGAATATGAATATGAATATGAATATGAATATGAATATGAATATGAATATGAATATGAATATGAATATGAATATGAATATGAATATGAATATGAATATGAATATGAATATGAATATGAATATGAATATGAATATGAATATGAATATGAATATGAATATGAATATGAATATGAATATGAATATGAATATGAATATGAATATGAATATGAATATGAATATGAATATGAATATGAATATGAATATGAATATGAATATGAATATGAATATGAATATGAATATGAATATGAATATGAATATGAATACGAATATGAATATGAATATGAATATGAATTAAATATGAGACTAAACACTTTAGTAGACAAATAAACTAAAAAATTTAGCTCGTGGCTGAGCATCAGCGAGTTTCAGTTGCTGACTTTTGTTGCCAGTGTTTGTTTTTTTATTTTCGTTAATTATGTTCGGTTTATTTTCTTAAAATTGTTTTAAAGCAATCATAATTTTAAATACGACAGTCAACGCAATAGTAATAATTTTTCACTTAAACAAAAACGACCACCGGCCACACCACAAATTAAAGAACGTAGCTAAAAGCTATAACATTAGTAGCAGCCAGAGTAGCAGCAGCATCAGCAAAAGTATTACAACCATCCTCATCACCAATGGTGGTCCACGTAGACAACTGCAGCGATGACGTGCATGGTTAAAAAAAAATCTCTGACGAAAACAAAAAGCTAAAAGAAAATAATTCTTTGATGAGTTGCTGAGCTACAAACACACTCACAGTGTGTTACGCATACAAATACCTACTCATAAATGTTACTTTTAATATGTGCTGGTTGTTGCAGTTGTCAACGCTGTGGCTGTGTAATATTAATTAGTAAAAGATTTTCATGTGGTTGGCCTCAACTTAAAATGTTTATTTTATGCGTTTTTTCAAAACCTGTTAGAATTTTGTTTTACTTGATTTCTTTTATATCAGCAGAGCTTTAAAGCTTATATTGTCGTATTAGCTTAATAAAGCATGGCTAGGCTTCTGTGTGTGTTTGTCTGTAGCTATAGAATGTTTTCGTTTTTGTTTTTTATCTCTTTTCTGTTGTATTATTTTACTGCAACTGTCTGTCCTTCATGGCTCATAAATTTCGAACTTAAATTGTGGCTGCTGACAACTTTATTAATTATGATGATTGTAAAGAACAAAGAAAACGTAGAAAAAAAAACCGTTCGCAGCACTAAGCCGACTAATGCATAGAAATATGAAAATTAAAACGTAGAGCAGAAAATGGCATAAATCTTTCTTTTTTACTATGAAATTGATGCAAGCGTCAAGCTATGCGATAGTTAAAGCAAGTTCGTTGCTTAAGTCTTTTGTTTCGTTGAGCTATTTATGCACTAAGAGCTTGAATTCAACATTTTAAGGTTTATTTTTCTATCAGATAAAAAACTTTTCTTTAAAATTTTTAATAAATTTATTTTCTTTTTCTTTCAGGTAAGCATGTGATCAATGCATATTAAATTAAATGCTGTTTGAATGTAAGTATATTAAAAATAAAACTTAGACATCGATTGCAACTTAATAGGTAAAAACTTATATATAATTTTTTTTATTAAATTAGCAGGGAAAGCTTTTGAGGTGAAATTAGTTATAAATTAGTTATAATAAATGATAGCTTGTGAAATATAAATTAACAAACAAGATTCATTTACAAAGAAAGGTATTGCAAATTTTTGTTAGCTTCAGGCTAATATACGAGTACTATGTAAGTCTAACATGAACAAGACATTAAAGAGAAAATCGCAAAAAAATACTAAAGAAAATACAGCGTGGGAATGAAAAATAGAGAAGATATATATTAAATGCATTTTCATTGTCTCATTAAAGCATCTCTCACCCACTCTACTAATAAAAGAACGATTTTTGGCTCAAGCTCAAGCAGCAACAACAAAAATAACAACAAAAACAACAATAGCGAAATCTGTATTGCTTGTTCCATCATTGACTTATTTGGTATGCTTGTATTTGTTGTTGTTGTTGCTTTAGCTTTTGTACGCTTTAACTTATTGCAGTTTTGCAAATGTGACTACTATGTTCAATGTCCAGTTTTCTTCTACATTTACCTCTTATTCTGCTTCTTCTTCTTTTTTTTTTCTTCTTCCTTTATTGTCTCTTACAAACAACTTGACATAAAAGGCATACAGCGCGTGTCCTTAAAGTGTTTCAAAAGAATGCTAAATCCACCCACCAGCAAACAGAATACGATCTTGCAGTAGAAAAATAAATAACACTACAAAATTTAACAAAAAAAAACCAGTAAATAATTTGCAGAAAAGGTTTTGCTACATAAGTGCAATTTTTTTTAATTTTTTTTATATTTTTTTTTATACAAAAATTGAATAGCTGCAGATTTAAATAGTTGTTCGTGACTTTTATGGTAAATTGAAAACATCTTAGGGTAAAAGCAGCGAAGGTTAAGCGTTTGAATTTTTTGTAAAGGTTTATTCTTCAGTTGACATACGTAAATGCTACCTTAAATGGTTGCGTTGAAGGAGTTAAAAGCTCAACATGACAAATCTACAAGAACATTACAAGTACGATTTGAATAAAAAAATAATAGTTAGCACAAGAAAAGAAACAAAAGATATAATTTAGGCTCAATACAACTGTTTAAAATGTTTGCCACTTTTCCTGTCAACTTTTTTTAAATATTTACAAAAAGATTTTAATTATTTAGAGCAAGATTTCGTCTTCTGAGAAATACTGCTCTTAAAAATATGCAATGCAAATTTCATTGAAGGTACCCAAGACCTATTTTTTGGTATTTGCTATGTTTACAAGAAAAAAAAATCTTTGCGAAAAAACCAACCAGATAATATTGCAAGCCGTTAAATATCTATCTTTGGCGGCAAAATTTAAAACAAAAATTTTTGTATGAAAACGTATCTTAAACTAATAAAAATGCAAAAACTAGTGATGCAGTTCGATGCGCTTCCCAAAGTAAGGAGAAACTTACTTTTTGATCACCAATTTATGTCCAATTTTGATATATGTTTTAATAGAATTTTATAGAAAGTGATTTTATTTTTAAATCTTTTAAAAAGAAAAAATGTTTTTTTGTGAGAAGAACACTATTAATTATTCAATTTTTTTTTTATATTTTAATGATATATAAGCTGTGTTTGATTTACCAGCCTATAATTAATTGATGTCGCTTATTTCAAAATTTGTATAAAAAAACAACAACAAAGTCTCCAGCTAGTTGAGAATAGAGAAAGTCAACTGCCGATTGAGTTGAGTTAAGTTGCGTTGCCAAGTTCTTATTTTTAGTTGGTTTGTGTACGGGATAGTGTAAAATGTCATAGATTTTGCCAAAATGTGATGTGAGTACAAAAACAAAATAAAATTCCTTCTAGCAGTCAACTTTTTTTTAAATTTCAATTTGTCTTATGTTGATTTATTGGCAGGTGAAAATTTTAATAGATTTATTGATGTGAGCTGTCATAACAAAAGTGTTGCCAACTATTGAGCAAATAAAAGCAAACTGAGTAGACGTTTTTTTCACAAGCGAGTTGAGCACTGGCGAATTGAATGCAGCTAGTATTAACAATAAAAAATTGTTATTCATAATAAAATATTATTTTAATCAATAAAAATAGTTTCATGTTAGTTAACTTAACTACGTTAATATTGATATTTTTAAATCAATATTTTAAATAAATTACACTCAGAAAAAAGCTTATCGGAATACGATAAAAAAGGCATCATATTTAGAGAAAAATGGTATAGACTTTGCTCCAGAGAATGCTATTCTCTAATTTCGATACTAAAAATTCTCTAAAAATGGTAAAAAGCTTCCATGAAAAAGAAAAATATATCGTTTTTTGAGAAAAATCTTTTTATTTTTGTGAAAAAATTTGTTTTTATTGAAGAAAATACTTCTCTTAGTGAATTTTTTTTCAAAATATAAGAAAAGTTTTTCATTTTCAATAAATTTTTCTCTATAAATGAGAAATTTTTGTGCGAGAAAAATACTTATCATTATTAGAGACATTGAAATATTTCCATTTCCTAGAAGTAAAGAAATATTTCTTCGAAAATGTGAAAATTTATTCTAATTTAAGAAAATTTTATTTGAAAAAGAGAAAATTTCTATATCGAAAATAGAGAAATTTTTTACCGGAGCAAGGTATGTGTTTTTTTCTCAGTGTATAGAATCTTAGTAAGGAGAAAAATAATTTTAAAATTTTATTTCATTCTATTTCTTGGCTGAAGTTTTTGGAATAATTAATTAATTACATTATTACCCATTGGCTGTTTTTTGAAATCTTTGTTTTTATAATTTTGTATTTTAGTAAATATTCTTAAAATTCTAAAAAATAAAATTTCATGGAAAAATTCTTTCGGTTTCAAACGTTACAGCCGGATTAGTGAGAGCGCATTTGTTTTTCAACCTTTGATTTCTTTGTTAACAAACATTGAACGCGTTTATCTCGAAACCATGTTTTTCGTACTGGTTGCGGCACTAGCATTTTGATGAATTTTTTTTTTTATTTTTTTAAATTTGATTCGCTATCGTATGACACGAGCTTTTTTTAAATTATTTTTCAATTTTTTATGAATTTTTAAAGTCAATATTTTTTTCGAAAAAATACACTTCAAATTTGGAACATCACCAAACATTGAAAAAAAAATTTTAATAAATAAGCTCCTATCACACGATAACCAATTTTGTTAAGATTTCAAAAAGTCTTTTTTCTCCAGATAGGACAATTTTTGCGACTCCCAGCGCTCCCGGGGCAACCACGAGGCCCCGTTTTTTTCTCTGCCGCCAGTTTGGAGCTCTATAAAACCATCTTGGAGTGAAAAATATATTTTTTTTGAATTTTTTTTTCTTGTAATTTGTTCAATTCTCTACAATAATAAAATTTTGAAATAGTTACAATTTCGCAAATGGGAGGTTTGTATCCCAAAAACTCCCCCTGGCTACGGGCCTGTGTTGGACATAGCATACCATTTTTTTATGACAAAGTTATAAACCATCAATTCAAAAATTTTTAAAATTTTTTAAATCAAAAAAATAAAAGTTTGCTTATAGAAACTTTCCAGCAAAAGCAGAAAATACCGCAAAAGCGTGTATATTTTGCATATATCGTGATTCTAAGTAACAAATTTTTTTTTGTAAGTCCTTAATACACTTTTACAACCACCTTAACCAGAAAACAAATGGAATGGCATTGAAAATAGTAGAAATCAAGCTACATTCATTCTGCTTTGAGCAGAACTTATGTTCAACTTTCCAACAATTAACATTACTTAAGAATGATAAAAATGCATTCTTTGGAAAAGAAAAAAAAACGCTAACATGACACCGCCATTTTTATTTTTCTACTCATGCAAAGTAAGCAAGAAAAAATATACATCAGAAGAAGAAAATACCCTTTACCTTCAACTAACACATACCTTCGCTTAAAACTAAGCCCAACCCTTTCTTTTTGTGCTGTTCTTGCTGCAGCCAATTCTTCTTCGTCTTCGTGTCTTCTTCTGTTATATAGCAACATCATCAAGTTATTCATCAGCATCAAATTTTTTTTATTTCGTTTTATTACTTCATCAGCAACACATCCACTGAGAAGTTAATGGCTGACAGGATGGTCACAAAAAAACCCAAAACAAAAAGGCTTCTTCTTCTTCTTCATAATATTATTATTTTTCTAGAGAAGCGGGCTCATTTTGATGGCGCATGTATAGCTGAGTAACTTGCTGACACACACACACTATTGCAATTTATACAATTATATTATATCACCACAAATCATAATTACCCAAAGACATGCCAACCCCAAAACATGCCAAGAAAATAACCACAAAATTGAAAAAAAAAAAAATTAAAACAAAAAAAAAAAAGCAACAACAACAACAATGAAGTAATATTAATGCTTAAGTCTGCTGCTTAACATAGCTTAAGAAGTTTAAAACAACAAAACATAACAACAACAACAACAACAACAACAACAATAAATGAAATTAAGAAAACATGAGCTGCGCTGTTGCCGCTAAGTTGCCGACCCTATCAACATTCGAGCGGCAGCAGCAGCAATAACAACAACAACAACAATGACCACACTCTTAACTTGGCACAATAAAAGCAACAAGAACAACAAGCACTACAAATACAAAAACAAAAACAAAAAGAGTCAACAAAGCAGAAAAATTGAAATTGGAAGCCATTTTATATTAGCTTGTATCTTGGTGCGGCGTTAAGTTATTCCATAGCTACTGCTTCAGCTTCTGATTTTGATTCTGTTTTGTTGTTGTTTTTTGTTATATTATTTCTACTGTGTTTCTATATGTATATATTTTTTCTTCTTATATCATTAAGAATATGCATAATTTTTTAATGTTGCTAAATAGCTTTAAGTTGAAGGAGAAAAAAAGAACTGAAAAGTTACGCCTTCGTTGAACCACTATTTGTTGATGTGATTTTTGCGTTTTTTGATATATTCTTTTTTTTTGCTTTTGCTTGAAGGTGGCAACAATTTTGTTCAAACTGTCAATTTGATATTTGTGAGAAGAAATACACACACTAAAAAATTTTTATAGAATTTTGACACCGATCGGTGTTCCAGGGAGTCCTACACCGTTCGGTGTTAAAAAACACCGTGTCAAGGTGCTAGAATATAATATCCGACAAGGTTTATTTTTTCACACCGATCGGTGGAAATAAGTAAATATCCGATCGGATGTTTGTGTTGAACCCCGTTAGGTGTTTATTTAGAATACTCAAAACAATAATTTTTAACACCGAACGGTGTAATTTTTTAATATTTATAATTGCTATAAAAAATAATGCTATGCCAAATTAAATGGCACACATGCTCAAAAATATATTTCGATTAAGTTATGTTTAAACCTTTTTTTATTTTATTACAATGGAACTAAAAGTTTTAATGTCAGTTTTTGTCGAAACTGCTTTGTCGAACATGACTTCTAATTCTAGTTTTTCAATTTCAGTCTTGTGAAAGTTCAATTTTTAATTTGTTTCTCAATGATAATGTGATTTCTAAGTTGTTTTCTCCATTGATTTTCTTATTTCACACCGATCGGATAAGTTTGTCATTTCACACCGGGTAAATTAAATTAAATTAACACCGGTGTAAATTAACACCGTTCGGTGTAAAAAATGTAAATATCCGCTCACCGGTGTGAATTTATTTTGGAATTTTTTTAGTGTGCAGCCACATGGCAGCAAAAACAACCTTTTTTCGCAGAAAACATAATAAAAGCTTGGGAAATATATTTAACCTAAGTACCTACTGTTAAAGCTTGAAATGGAAAAGCTTCTTCTTCACTTCTAGCATTTCATTAATTTTTTAGAGCTTTTTGCCATATTTTGACTTCCGAGAAAAAAATTTTTCGAAAAAAGCTCAAAACAATTATTTCTATGAAAACATATTTCTTAACTTTCACGTAAATATTTACAAAGCTTTTAAAGCTTAAAAAGAAACTAAAGTATTTAATTATATTTAAAGCTTAAAGTCGAAAATTATGATTTTTTTTCTAAATAAACTTGTAGAGAGCTTTAAAGAGCTTTCAGAACAAAAAACAGTTATTCTCATCTGATTTCAGCTGAAGCTGAAATAAATTTTATTCATGAATTGTTACCCAAGAGCTTATTACAGAAAGCATTGCAGATCATTTATAAAGTAAAAAATCTTTAAGTTTGAACTTAAATTAAAGTTTTTATTTTTATATAAATTTTTTTAATAAATTGATTTTTTTTTTAATAAAATGGCATTTCGATAACATAAAAATTGTTAACTCAAAGAAGATTTTCGAAAAATGTATGTCAAAAACTTCCTTTAACCTCAGCATTAATTTATTTAATAAGTTTTTAAGCTTTTACTTAAAATTTTAATTTTATTTTAAACTTCAAAATTGAAATTCCAAAAAAAAATTCATGATTCCAAAAACATTCATGATAAGATTTTTAAGATATGAAAACACTTATGAATTTTTGAGCTTCAAGTTGGCATAAAAGAATTAACTTTATTTATATTTTAAATTTACAAAAAGCTTAAAAGAGCTTTTCGGACTAAAAAAATATTCTTTTATTTAAAATTTTATCTGACATATATTTGTATTTTTTGTAATCTTAAACTATGCTTTTTTTAATAAAGTAGAAGCTTTCAAAAGCACTTGTCACTCTGAATCAATCTGGATTGTTAATCTTATATATTAAAGCGTGAACCTAAAACTTTGTCTTACGCGTTTTTGGTATTATTTAGAATTAAGAGAGGTTCCCAACCTTCTAAGAAAGAAATCAAATTTTTGAGAAAAAACTCGCTCTTTGATCAATATGAAATTTCGTTGGGCGAGAGCTTATGAGAGTAAAAATGTTTTCAAAGAATTAAGTTTTATGCATTCATCAATTGTGAAATTAAGAAATTTTTTGAAAAATTTTTAATTCAAAAGGTTGACTTTCCATGTCAGTATCTTGTTTGAATTTTAACGTTTTTCCAATTTTTCTACTTATTTCTTAAAATTTGTTGAATTTTCTTTCAAATTTGATAATAATAACTGTGAAGTTCCAATCAGTAAAGTATTTTCAATGAATTTTCTTAATATTGTCGTTGGTTATTTAGCGTGCATTTCAACCAAATGCCAAGAGAGAAAAAAAAAACTGTCTCAAACTTACACCATCTTTGAATAGATTTAATTTTTTCTTTTTTGTATTTAAGTCTTATCAGTTTTCTTTAAAAAATTACTAAGGATTTACCGTTACTTTTTTGTTTATATTTAAATTATTCTTCTTAAGAAAAGATCATAAAATTACATCTTTTCTCACAATATCGGGTAAAAATGATTTTTGTTGTAAAAGGAAAAAACTCATATTTGTATTTTTGATTTTTTTTTTTTTTCATAGTCTTTTTCGTATTTCAGGTCTTGTCTTATTTTTTTTCTTGGACCTAAATTAATAAAATGTCCAGGCCATCAAAAATCAAAGTCCTATGATTTTTTTAACAAAATTAAATTTGTTTTAAATGCTGTTTTTCTATTATTTAAAAAATTCATAAAAGTCAAAAATGATTTCTTTGAAGAATCATTGCTTTATATATAATCAATTAAAAGTTATAGTCTAGAACTGATTTTAACCATTTCGCTTATTCTGCATATCTTTATATAAATAGGCGCATGAAAAACAGTTAAGAGCCATTTCCGCACGTGTTTCTCAACCGATTTTGATAATTTCGTAAAAGAATCAGAGTGCGGAGAAGGAGTGCAGCGATTTTTTGTAAAAGATGATTTTTTGTTTGCCAAATTTTTATGTAGAAAATTTGTTTTTCACATTAATTTTGTATCAACTTGAATCAACAGAGAATGTATGTGAAATGGTCGAATATTCTCCTGTAGAACTCTAGTTATTATAAATAGATAAGCAATAAATTTTCATTTCACACCTAGCTAAAACGTTTATTTTCTAATGCATCTTAAGAATCTATTCTATCTTTTAACCAAATCATTTAAGGCAATTTAAATTAAATTTAATATTTTTAATGAGTTGTTATTTTGTGGCCGTTTTAATTATATCAATATAATATTTTCATGAGTTTTCAAAAAAATTGTGACAAAGTATTAATTGTTGTTATTTTCCATTAAAGTTAACATTGGCTATCAATTTCTTTTTTATCTATTTTTTTCAAAAATATTCATTGTTCTTCTTTTATAGTTTAATGAAAGAAAGCTCAAAAAGCTCTTGTGCTTCACTTAGTTTATCCCACAAACTTCAGTGCAATTGAAACTGCGACGTCATAACAAACTTCGCCGCATCCTTCCCCCAAATTCAGCACTCAATACAACAACAACATATTTTGCATCCGTTATCATAGCCAGCCTACCTCCTCTATGACTTACTGGGTCCTATTGAACTAATGCTGCCTTCCGACGCTAAACACTTCATTGTTTATCTTGGACAACGTTTGTGCTCTAGGCACGAAACTGCATTTTTAATGGAAAACTTTAAGAAAACAAAAACAACATTTATCAACAATCTAGGCAGGCGCTGCATATATTTAGAAAAAAGATGGCAACGCCATCTCGAGGCTACTAAGCGCGTGAGTGAAACGAATGGAAGATATTTACTAATTGAATCAACACCAAAAATGCAAATAGCAACAAAAACCACAACAACAACAACAACAACAACAACAAACTAAAGAAGCTGCTGTGAGCTACCAAGCAAAATCCACAAAAAGTCAGCTAACAGCTATAGATTAAACGCAATGCAAGCTATTTGTTTTATTTGTTTTTTTTTTTTTTTTTTTTTGTTTTTACTGCCGCCACTTATAGAAAGCCAACAAAAGCTTGTTTAAGCAAAAAGTTTATTGAACTGCTTTTGTTTTGCATTTTCAAGCAAATAAATCTCTATTAAAAATGGTCAGTTTGTGGCTGAAGGTTGACTCAACTGTAAATAACGATGTGTTCCATAGACACTTCCTCTCTCCTTTTTGTTTTGAGTTCATAAAATTTAAAATTATTTCTCGAATTGTAGACAGTTATTCAACTGCAAAGTTTTCTGGTTCTATGCATGATATTTCATCATTAGTTAAGACAACTTTTGCATAGTTGTTGTAATTAAATCTAATATTAAAAATGCATTTAGCTGACAGCGTTAAAAAATTTGTTACCGCTTCTTAGATGTGTTATTTGTTTAGTTTTCTTTATTGTTTATTTAGAGCTTTCTGGTAAAACTGCATAACTTTAGCTACCGTTCGTGCTGTCATGACTGCAAGCATATCTTCGATTTAGTTAAAAAACAAACAATATAAAAAAAAACAACAAGAACAACAAACTGCCGGTCAATAACATGAAGTAAAATTATTTTATAATTGAGGCTTGTTAAAGTGCATGTTGTTGCAGTTGTTGTTGTTGTTGTTGTTGTTTTTTGCTGTTATACTGTTGCTGTAAATATGATTAATTTCTTTTTGATTGGTTTTTTTTTTCTCTTTCAAAGTTATTATATAAGCTTGTATTAGGCTTTTATAAAAACATATGAAACTTTGCTGCATCTGTTGCTTAAAGCTTGACTTTCCTCAACTTCAACTTCTTAAGTTATGTTTGTAATGAACTCTCCTTTCAGCTAATAGCTTTTAATAAACTTTCATTAAGTTGTTAAAAGTAATTATATTTTATTAACTTAATTCGTACATAAGCTTTACGATTTTAATTCGTTTTATTAATCAAATTTAAAGTAAACAAGAAATAAATACCGCATATATTTGTCTTTTAAGGGGCTATAAACAGTTGGTAGGCCGAGTTAAAGTTACTTTTAAATATATTTCTGAAGTAAGAGATGAGCCTTTAAACGTTTTTAAAAACGGATACATTATTATTTAAATTAACGTTAAGGTTTTTTTAGAAACTATCGAGCTGCTAGTTTGGCAAAGAACCCAACAAAGAGTGTCTTGCGGTGACTCAAAATATATCATAATATAATTTGTGGTACATTATGAACATATCATATAACATAGCATAACATAAATATTGTGTTACATAACATTATGTTATGCAACATAACATAACAAAACATAAAATAATGTTTATGTTATATAACATTATGTTACACAACATAACATAACATAATATAATGTTAATGTTACATAACATTATGTTAAGTAATATATCATACCATAACATAACATAACATAACATAGAATCACATGTTATAACATAACCTTGTATAAAATAGCATGTTACGTAACATAACATAACATTAAGTTACGAAACGTAACATAACATAACATTAAGTTACGAAACGTAACATAACATAATATGATGTTTATGTTACATACTATTATGATAAGTTACTTAACAAAATGTTTTAACAAAACATAACATAATATATCATAATATAAAATTACATAACATAACGATTATGTTATACAACATCAATCTACTAAAACATAACATAACATAAAATAATGTTAATGTTACATAACATTATGTTACCGCACAAAGCATAACCTTATATAATAATTATGTTTTATAACATTATGTTAAGTAATTTATCATACCATCACATAACATAGCATGAAGTATCATAACATTACATAATCTTGCATATCATAGCATGTTATGTAACATAACATAACATAATGTCAATGGGTCAAAACATTTTTTTACGAAACGTAACATTACATGATATAATGTTTATGTTACATAACATTATGTTAACTTACTTACCACAATAAAACATAACATAACACAATATAACATAACATAACATAACATAACATAGTGATTATGTTACATAACATTATTTTACGTTTATTTATTTTATGAACATTTCACCAAATAATGTTTATGTTACATAAAGTTATGTTACGTAACATAGCGTAATAAAATATAATATTATGTTTATGTTACACTACATTATGTTAATTAACATAACAAAACACAAGCTTGCTTAACAAAGCATGTTACGTAACATAACTTAACATTTAATTATGTTTACGTTAGATAACATTATGTTTCGAAACTTAACATAACATAACATAACATAACATAACATAACATAACATAACATAACATAACATAACATAACATAACATAACATAACATAACATAACATAACATAACATAACATAACATAACATAACATAACATAACATAACATAACATAACATAACATAACATAACATAACATAACATAATATAACATAACATAACATAACATAACATAACAACATATTCTGGCGAATCTCACTGACCTAAAATCATAACTCACGCCCACCCTTATAAAATAAAAGACACCCATTCACTTCATCGCTTTAATAATACCACAAGTTCTTTAAAGCTCATCAATCAAGACGACTTTAAAATGGACTACCTGAGCTATAATTAAAAGTTGTAACATTAAAGTCCGAAAAACCAACATAAGACTCATATAATTATAGCTTTGAAACGATAAAAAAGCTCATTATATAGCGGCAAAATTTTGAGTAAAATCATTGACATGTAGAGAATGGGCAAGAAAAAAAAAACACTGAAAACCATAAAAATAAACCAACTAACAATTTAGTAAAAACAAAATTTCAAATTTTATGTTATGAACTGACAAAAAAGCAATCCAGAAATACTGTACAAAAAAGGTGTGAGAAAACAAAGGAACCCACAGATTTTGTTGATAATAAAAAATAAGAAATAATTTAAAGACAAAGAAACAAACTTGCATTAAAACAGGGAATAGCATTAAAAATAACAATTACAAAAAACAAAGAGAAGAAAAAAAAAACAGCAAAAACAACACTATAATGACCAGTGATAATTAAATAACTCCAGCTAATTTCTAACTAATTATAGTTTTATGACAATTTGATGTGGTGTATTTGTGTTTCCACTCTCTTTTAGTGTTGTTGTGCTATGACAACAACAAAAGCGATATATAATAATTACAATAACATTTTAGAAACCGGTAACAAAAACAAAAAAAAATTGCTTATTCTTAAAGGCGAAAAAGAATTTTAATCAAGCTTAGCAGATGCCAAATCTCGATAATGCTGCTGAGGTAAGTTTGATGTTGATGAACTGCTGCTGACGACACGGAAGTCAACAACCACGTGTTACTCAAAAAGTTCTGTGCTAAGAAATGCAGAATGGAAAATTGAAATGCTGACAATTTTGTCGAGTTGCCAGGAAATAAAAAAAAAACTACCACAGTAATTATTTTGTCAATTGTTTTGTCTATGTGGCACAACCATAACAAAAACAATAGCTCTAGGAAAATTTAAAATTTGTTTCTTAATAACTTAATATCTAAAGATTGCATGAGAAAGCCGAAGCTTAACAGTTTTTATGTTTTTGCTTAATTTCCTTTTTTTTTTTTTTTTTTTGCTTGTTCTTGCCAATTAATGGCTTGTAGTATAATAACCACAACAGCTCACAGCATCTTGTTGAGCAATAGCAATAACAACGGGTATAAAAAAATTTGTTAACTCAAAATGGGTTTTCGATTCATTTTTATCTATATATTTAGCTAAACTCTAAAAATAAGCATACGTTTGTAGGGGGTACAAAAAAGGTACAAAAAATGATCATAAAAACTTTGTCTATAATTATGAGCTTTAAAAAAAGAGTTTTACCGGCAGTGTGGCCGAAACTACTTGTGGTGTACTGATAGGTAATGTTATAGTGGTTGGTTCTTTTATTATTGTAGGTTAGTAAACAAAGTTTAATTAATGCTTGTGCAGAAGAAAATTTACTTTTTTAATTTGATTTAATAGCTATGCTAAATTTTTAACCCCCAACTAGGCAGATAATGTTGGAGTAGATTTTAGTAACTTTTCAAAATCGCTAAGCTTAAATTATAGCACAGCAGTTTGCTCTCAAACTTATACTTTGAATTTTACCTGAAATTATTTTTCCACTTGATTTGTCTAACCACTTCCTTATTTTTTATGTAATAATTTCTAAAATTTTCTTTTTAATTATTACTGATAATAATGCTGTTATTATTGAATTCTTCATATTTATTACGTTGCACAGCAGCATGAACATAAGTGTTTAGCTATTTTTTTTTTTTTTGTTTTTTGTTTGCCTGCTGCTGTTTTTTAGAACTTAAAATTGCTCTCAATTAAAAGAAACTTATAAGATTTATTAGACTCTTCCTGTATTTCTGACAGCAGCTGTTAAACCATTAAATCAGGCAAACATTATACTATTTTTTCTTGTTGGTATATATATCTCACTGTATGCAATAATGGTAAGAATCTTATCATTGATCTTTAAATATTTGAACAGATTTAAAATACAATGCATATTAAAATAATTGATCATTACAGCTAATTCAAGACTTAAACGAGCTTAGTTTAGTTCCTTGTCTATAAAAGTAAACGCTGCTTACTTTCTTCTGAAATTACAAATGTTTTGTTGAAGAAAGCTAGACTGGATAGATTTAACACCTGGAATCCTTTTTTCAAAAATCATACAAAAAAATTTAAATGATTTAAAAGGAAAAAATAAAATAACGAAACATGGCGTTGCTGGGCATTTAACTCATGTTCGCTGTGTAGAAGTCTGATTGTAATACCACTCGACCATTTTGATTGTAGAAATCAATCAAAATAATGTTTTTAATTTTATAAATAAACAATTATAAGAACTCAATTCATACAAACAATGACTTTTACAGTTCATTTTCAAACATTTTCGTTTGTTTAAGAAGTTGTCAATTAAGTAGTTAAGTAATTAGTTATAGTTATTGAGTAATAGTATTCATTTAGTACTATCATCATTACATCATATAGATCATATAAAAGGTTATTTAAAGACTGACCCAGAAATAACTGTCCTTTTGTTTATTTTTATTATAAAAAAACCAATGATGTTTTTTTAAAAATTCTTTCAGTTTATTGTTGAATAACATTGAAAAATAAATGAAAATTTTATTTACACTGAAAAAAATACACTTAAAAAATTTATGCACTTTTTGATTAAGGTTCTCCATTAGATTTTTTACCGACTTTTCGTTGACCTTAGTGTATGCCCGATGCCATTTACGTCAAAATATTTCGTAGTTTGTTTGGTCTTCTTAAGATTACTTTTCATTAAAGCCCAATATCTTTCGATTGGACGAAGTTCGGGGTAATTCGGAGGATTGGCTTCTCTTGGTACCACAGTGACATTATTAACTTGGGACCAGTGTGGCCACGACCTGGAAAAAAAAGAAGCTAAATTGGTCAAAAAAAGAAGTCAAAAAAGAGCTAAAAGTTTTGAAAAAAGAAGCTAAAAAAAATCCAGATTTTTCATACAACTTCAAGTTTTATTTTCGTTTTAACATAACATTCATTTTTAATATAGGTACATTAGTATCATAGGCACAAATTTGTAAAAAGCAAAAAATCATATGGTATATATTTATAAAGCAAAATAATACCAGCCTTTTTAATTCAAAATGACTTACTTTTCATTAAATAAACTAACTTTTCATTGCATTAATTTTCATTTCATCATTTAAATATATATATATATAAATGAAAATAATATATATATTGAATTGATGTATATTGATGTATATGTATATTGAGTCCTATTAAGAATAATTTGCTAATGGGAATTGTAAAAGGGAGTTCTCATGTTTAAGACAGCAGGATACAGACATCACATGTTATGTTAAAAGTTTAACTTAAAACACTCATGAATATTCACGGTTGATGAACAAATTTGTTTAAAATTTTCTAAAATTTCTTGAGCTTAAAAAATGGGAATCTCCTTTTTCCAATTCTCGGGAGAAATTTTAAATGAAATTGAAGGTTTGAAAAATTTATCACTGTCGTGCTAGGAACTTATATTATTTCAACATGGTTTATATCTCAGATATAATTATTCCCTCTTCATCAGATAAATCGGAGGAACTACAGCTTGCATAAGCACTACGTGAATCTAACAGACGTATGAGATCATCAGTTACCTCAAAGTCATGACAACATTTTTGTAATCTTTTCAGTGAACATCGAATATTAAGCAAGACATTTTAATTTTAAATCTATTTCTTTGCTTAGTTTTTACAATTTTCATTGCACTAAAAACTCTTTCAACCTCAGCGCTACTAAGTGGTAAAACTAAGGAACTGAAAACCAAATTGACGAGCTCAGAAAAAGGATTTTCAGGCAACGAGTTTTTAAAGTGCTTTACTTCTACCCAAAACTCAATTATAGGACAGGCTTGACCATTTACGTGTCAATAGTTTTCGCCATTGAAGCTCAATCGAGGTAACTTCGTCTGCGGAATATTTGGACTTTTCATTTGCAAAATGAGAAAATATATTTGGCTTAACAACGTTAATAGAATTTTCAATAGAAACAGAATCGATCTACACGCAAAGAAATTTTTCGTTTACCGCAACTGTAAAATTCACCAACTATACTTCGTTTGCGAACTTTATTTGCCGCAAACGAATATTCAGTTGTCATCAACTTAAAAATATTCTTGCTTGCAATGAAAAAACATCGAACTTAATGAAATTTTATCATTGTTTTAGAAGCTCAAGTTTAGCCGAGTGTGTTGGCGGTCGAGTCTAGGATTTCGATGGACCTGGGTTCAATCTCCAACAGGAACATCAAATATTTTTTTTTTTTTTAATCAATGTTTTTTTTAAGTAAAACTTATTTTGACGGTTCTTTTTGACCAAGCAGTTAATGAAACAGAATTAGAATTTCAATAATTAAATTAACATTTTTGATACTTACACAGCCAAGAATCGAACCCACGTCTCCCGCGTGCCAGTCTAGCATGCTTCCATTGAGCTATTGTGAGATATTGTCTAGAATGAATTTTTTATTTACTTAAGCTGTAACACATTCTTGTTTTTTTCGTTTATGGCAAATATTTAACATTTGTCATCAACGAAAGCGAGCTGTGTAGCAGTTGTGTGACTGCGCTTGTGATTCACAGTTGTGTGTCTGTTTCTTCACACTCTTAAAATACTTCCTTTTCGTTGATGGCAAATATTAAACGCTTTTCATCACCGAAATCAAGCAACTTTTTTTGTCAGTTGAGAACTACTCGCTTATAACAAATGAATATCTTTTCATGCAAACGAAGTTTTCAGTTGGAAAAAATAAATTTTTCGGTTGCTGCAATTTAAAAATCACTGCCGTTTATGACAAACAAAATTAATTTCTTGCAACTAAATAACGTGTTTCCCGCAACTAACCATTATTATGCCAACTGTTCAAACGTTTACAAATAATGATTTGAAACACGACAAACGAAATTCGTTTGCAGCAAACTGGCGATACACGTTTTTTTTCTCTGCGTGTAACATTTATCTACATGTGAAACGAGAGAGCTCTTAAGGGCCCATCGTTGCTGCCAGATGCTTATTTTCATGACTACACACTAAAAAATTTGTATAGAATTTGTACACCGATCGGTGTTCCAGGGAGTCCTACACCGTTCGGTGTTAAAAAAAACACCGTGTCAAAATGTTAGAATTTTATATCCGAAAGGGGACATTTTTTCACACCGATCGGTGCTAATAACTAAATATCCGAAGGATGTTTGTGTCAAACCCTATCAGGTGTTTATTTAGAATCATTTCAGGTGTCATTTTTTACTTTTCGGATATATGTGTTTTTAGAATTTTAATTTATTCATTCAAAATGCTAAAAATAATGTTATTCCAAGCATAATGGCATTCATGCTCGAAATTTGGATTGGATTTAATTCTATTTATTACTATTATTCTATTTTATTACTTTAATGTCAATTTTGGCCAGAACTGTTTTCACGAACATGACTTGTAATTCTGGACTTTTATTTTCAGTCTTGTGAAATTTAAATTTTCAATTTGTTTGTCAATGCTAACGTGATTTCCGTGTTGCTTTTCTTCTATGCCTTTCTTATTTTACACCGATCGGATAACTTTGTCATATCACACCGGATAAGCGGTGTAAATAAACACCGTTCGGTGTAAAAAATGTAAATATTCGCTCACCGGTGTAAATATATTTTGGAAATTTTTTAGTGTGCACTTAGTTTTGCCTTACAGTGTTGCATTTAATCGGCAAATTTTTTAATTGTTAATAAATCTAAAAGAGGCTGTTTTCAAAGTAAAAAAAGGCTAAAAAATCACGAAGCTAAATCGTAAATTTCGAGGCTAAACCGCAAATAAAAAGGCTAAATCTAGCCTCGAAAAGGCTAAAATGGCCACACTGCTTGGGACCAATCCATTGTTCTCTGAGCGTAGTGACATGTTGCCAGGTCAGACCAAAATAGTACTGAACCTTGGTGCTGAATTATAAAAGGCAGCAAACGCCGCTGCAGACACTTTCTGATGTAAATTTTGGTGTTGATTGTGCGATCTGTCACAAATTCCTTACTTCGAAGGCGACATTTGCAAATGTTTTTCTTTGGGAATTTGGTATGTTTTCGATGGTAAATTTAGAAGACCCCTTCTAACCACAGTATAATATCCGTGTCCAGTAGACCGTACCACCTCCTATGCAAAAAAAAACAGTTCGCCGTAAACCATCAAATAAGACGTACTTTTGCAAGACAATTACGAAAAAAAATTTTTTGTTTTTTTTGACCGAACGTAGGGGTCACGCATTGACATATGTCTTCGTATCTCTGGTGTTTACAGTCGGATTTTAAAGTTTGGTATATCAATGATTTTGTTTCAAGAAGACCAATATTACCTCTTTAGAAGTCATTGACCTCAGGTGCACCGTTCTAGTACTTACCCTCTAGATCTCAGTTCCTACCATCCTAATGTACCACCCTAATATCAAAAAAATAAAGCATTTAAAATATCATTAATCTTTTGCTCAGGAAGTATATCGATATTTCAAGCAAAACTACTTTTAAAAAATTTTTGAAAATTTTTTGCCGAACGTAGGGCTCCCTTTTTTCATTTTCATCATATCTTCGGTATTAAAAGTCTGATCATATTGAATGACATATCGGTGTTTTTATATAAAAGAGACCAATTACTTTTTCTCCAAAATAGAAAAAAAAATATTTCTACAAGTCCTTGAAAGGCCTTAAATTGATTTTGAGGAATTTTAAAGCTCGTAAAAGAATAAAAAATCCGGATTTTTAAAACAAATCGAAATTTTAAACACTTTATTCCAAGCATTCAGGTTATATCTCAATCGATTTTTAGAAATTTTATAATAGGTATTCACAAGCACATCAACACGTTTCCGAACCGCCGCTAGGGTTATAATTGGGATGCCGGCGCGTTGCCACAAAACTATTACATTTCTAACAGCTACTTGTTTAATACATCCAACTTTCAACAACTATCACTGTTATGCCACAGATACAATAAAAAATTTATAACATCATTCTGCGTTGGTAATTTGATTTTATTTATTTTTGGTTTAGTCGATTTTTATTAAAAATTATCAAAACTCTATAAAACTCGCGTTTGAAATAAATTTTAGACGGACGCAATTTTCAACAATTTTCACGGGGAAAAACGAATTGCAATAGCCAGTGTTTGAAATTGCTTGACTATTTTCACGCAATCACGCAATCAAATTTGGGCAGGTAATCGCGATATAGTTTTAGAGCCCTCCACTTGGCTTCGGCGTCCTTTTCTTCTGACCTATCAGGTACTTTTTGTACTTTATAGCTTCTTAGGTTGTACCATTTTTTAATCCGTTGAACACTTGACTTCGATGTTCCCCCTTTTGCTGCCATATCACGAACCGAAGTGCCTAGATTCTGAGTAAACAGCCGCTTAACGTTCTGGGCCACCGCTTGGTTCGCTGGACCACTTTTTCTCCCTGAGCCTGGAGTTTTTGTTAAAGAGATAAGCTGTTTGTATCGTTTTACGTTTTATAATGCCAACTTCATTAGCTACTTCCTTGGATTTTACAGGTATTTGCAATTAATTGCTTTCCGCTTTTCTTCTTGTTGAGACGACATCTTTTGAGTAGCTCTTTTATTTTACAAATGAGCATTTTTGTTTAATCTGCAATATTTATACTTTATTAAGGTACCAAATATATTGATATAGAGGTAACACTTTTTTATAAATAACCTAAAAACAAAAGGACAGTTATTTCTGGGACAGTCTTTATATGAGCCAAGTAATATTTTAACCCATATTATCAGTTTTTTTTTTTGTGTGCAGACCAACCCGTCTTAATGCACAAACGATGTGTGAATTTTGGTTACTATACAGAGAAAACTGTGAAAACGATTCGTAGCATGAAAGGCAGAAAACGTGCTAGTTTTGAAAACGTTTTACCCAGATTTTGCTCCTCTAGTGTTTATTTTCATTTCAAAAACGCACATTTTAAAATGAGCTTCTAAAACGTTCGTTTGATTTTATAAAATAAACATTTTAACATAAGCTTTCAAAACGTTCGTTTGATTTTATAAAATAAACATATTAAACGAACGTGTAGTTTGATATTTTAAAATGAACATTTAAGAAGAATTACAAGAATTGCAAGCAATTTTTAAAATGTTCATTTTGCATGCATTTTTGACTCATATCTTATGAACGTTTCTTGCTGCTCTTGAATTTGTACATGGATTATAAAAATTTTCGTCTCTCAAATTATTTAGAAGGTTACGTTTTCCTTGTATATGTACTTGAAATTTATGAATTTTTGTCACTTTTCTCATGAACTGTTCTTGTCCTCCTCGTATTTCTGCATGAATTTTATGAATTTTATATTAACAAGTAAAGAAAGTCTAAAGTCAGTCTAGCATGGCTATGAAATACTCTAAACCTCCTTTTTCAAAATACAATAATAGTATTGGAAATGGGCAGATAAGGTTCATATTTTATATACATTTAAATTTCGATGAAAAATTTACGCATATTAAGTAAGTTTGATTCCTGTAAATCACATGTTTTTTATATGCCTTTATAATGTTTTCACTATTGTGGGTTGTAAGGGAAGTGGACGATTTGGAAGATGGATTTCGTTTTTTTCGCTCTTAGCTCATCTTTGTTTTGAAATCAAATGCATACATACCGAATTTTATCTTTGTAGGGTCAAACATAAGATTGACCGTGGATGGATTATTTTTCAAAATATTCCAAAAATATTCAATATTGCGGATCCTTGCGATAATGTAAACATGTTTACTAAGTTTTATGCAATTATCTACACTCCTTCTTCTTATTCTGTATTTACGACGAAAGATGGACGAAAGGACATATATAAATCGACTCACGAGGTGACGCTTGTCAAGAATATATGCACTTTTATACAACGGACTCACTTAATTATATGCGTTACAAACGTTTGCACAAAGTTAATATAACCTGACCTTACAGGTTAGAGTACAAAAATTATGAATAATTCATGCCCCCCTTGTATTTTTTCATGGCATTTACGAAATTTTTTATTGGTTCTTGTATCTTGTATACACAATTTATGAACTTTAAGCACTAGGCTAATGTTAAAGTCATGTTCTCGTGGTTTTTTCTTTTGTGAATTTTATGCAATGATATCATGAATATTTCATGTAACTCATGTAATTGGTTGCTGGACCAAAATTAACGTGATTCCTGGATATCATTAATAACTTCATAATTATTGTGCACTTTCTTCGCTCAGTGTTTGCTCAACAAGGAATCCTTTTTGCATAAATTCAGTTACCACATCCAAGAAAAGGTTTAATAAATACTTTTTATGGGGACTCTGCACCATCAACTTCATTGATTAAGGTAGCCCCGAAGAGTCTTACCAGAAATCTTTGATAAAATCCATGAAATGATCCATGACTATTGAAGAATAAAAATTAAGTGAATCCTGAGACTGTTGGCATCTTGTTTTTTCACATGAAAAACCTATCCGCACGATTAGAACCGTGATTTCTAACAGCATAAGCGCCATTTAGTCGTCATGCCAAAAATAAAGAGGTTTACGTGTTTAATTAAGATGTTGGTCATCACTGAAACAAACGTCTATCTTGAAGATCTTGAGAAAACCTTTTATTTCGAAGGATTTAAAAAATTGAAAAAAACTAAATTTATCTAGACCAAATTTATAGAGCTAAAATGAGACTCTTTTGAAAAATTGGTTTTTCCATCTGTCTTGTATAAAACACTGTGCAGCGTTATCGAAATTTTTCCAATAAAAATGAGGTTGACTGTAGGGGCAGATCCTATCATTCGAAGTAAAAACTTAGCCATACTTTTTACTCCTTTCTTCTGTTTTGGCAAAGCAGGATACAAAAGCGTAAGTCCTCAAAAAGAAAAATATGTTTTATTATTTTTTTTTTCTATGTACCACGCGCTGGTAAGTATAGTCCTAAGTCGTGTATGAAAAAAAAACTGTTTTGGCAACCACCAAAAATATAAACCATTGTTATTGTTGATTTAAAAGCACTTTTCTCATTATCATTTTCTTCAAAACAATTTTTTTATAATCTCCCAAAAATACTACAATTCGGTTCTGTTTAAAAATGAAATAAAATAATTTATACTCGCATCCTTCCTAGGGCAAAAATTTTCAATAAAATCAAATTTTCAGTAATTGTCAATTAATACCGGCCAATGCAGCAACGCACAACGCTTGACAATCGATCAATGCAAAAGCAGACGACGTTGAATTCGAATACGAATTGTCAAACCATGTGAAGCGGGTTGTCACAAGGCAACTTGATTGACATTTCAAAAATTGCGCGCATCTTATGCAAATCCAGCAACAGCCTGAGCAACACGATCTAGCCTTGCGTCGCTTTTTCCACAAAAGCCGTCTGCATCGATCGACAATGCACGCCCCTTCCGCACAACAACCAAACAAACAGCCAGCACACTCGTCATTACCTCCCTCTCCACATTTTCTGGCTGGCCATCTATCTGTCTCTTAGCTGTCCACATGTCGTTAGTTTGCATCTGATTGTCTGACTGTCTTTTCGTTTTCCTTTCAGCTGCAGCAGCAGGAAAGTGTTTGAGCTGTCTTTAAATTAAAATAAGTGTCCTTAAAGTTTTCCACATTAAGACTCTTGCAACCCCAAAAAAATTCAAAGAATTATTTTTATATGTTTTGTTGTTTATTTTTGATTTTTTTTATTTTTTTTTTCTTAATAATGCAACAAGAAAATCCCTTAACGATAGCAAACACAAAAAAAAAAGGAAAACAAATCAAAACAAAAACAAATCGTTGACAAAATTTATAGCAGCAAAATCAGAAACTTGTTTGCCACAACAACAACAGCAACAACTGCAAGCAACATACTAAGTACCCCTTTTTATGGTCACAAAGAGATCCTTCAGCAAGAAGCAGCAGCAGGAACAACAACAACAACAACAACAATAGCGCCTATTTTGCATACGTCGCCGCGTTGCCAATTTTATGCAACCTTAAATATTTAGAAGCTATTCAGCGCATATTGGCGGCTGTCTCCTAACTGCCTGGTTGCTGTTACTGCTGCTGGCTCGATGCTATCCTTGCGATAAGAAATTAAATTAACGAGATCTGTCAACGATGAATTCATTGCTGCGGCTTAAGCGCGCAAAAGCCGCCATTCAATGGATATTCTTTGCTCTTTTATTATTTTTTAACATTTTATATTATTTTCGTTTTGGCTGTATTTACGAGTTGCTGTTGTTGTTGTGGTTGCTGCAAAGATTCTTACTGCTGCTGTTGCTGCTACCTTGTGTGCTGCTCCAGTCTTTGCGCGTTGAATGTGAAGGATTCTTGATTTTGTCTCTTTTAAGACCACAACTAGTTGTTGTTGTTGTTGCTGCTGTTGTGGATTAGCTTCATATTGCATTGTTTTTGCAAACGGATGCTCACTCACTAGCAATGGCTGTCGCAGCAGCAGGTTGACTTTCATTTTATTTTGCATTCTATAGCCACGTTGCAGAAATCCTCTCACCCGCTTAAACCGCACAACCACTTTCGTCCTCACTGCACTACTGTCAGCAATCCTTGTCAGCATTTCGACTGTACCGCCGTCGTGTTTCTTCGTCTTCGTTCTCATCAGCCTTGCCATCGCTCAACATAATGACATCACAAAAGCTTAAGGGCTACTTTAGATCCTCCGGAGTAGCGGAGTGCACAGTTGACACTGGCTGCGACTTCAAATTTTGTGCTTGTACCCTGCTTGCTGGATGCTCAAGTTCGTTTTTTTCTCTTAAGATTTTAATCACATTTCTTAGGAACATAAGCTGCGCTCCAATGTAGAGTAGCCATTAAAAAAAAGTCAGGCAATAACTTTAGTTGTGTGTGAATTTTAGGACTCTACCCTTTTTTCGCTATACCTTGTATGTGCATTTGAACATACTGGACTGTTCAAATATAGTTATTTGAAATTGTCTTAAAGGAAATGATTTTTTCCAACAAAATAAGATTTTTGAATGCCCTCTAAGTGTTCATTTTTCCAACATTGAAATCTACATATATATATATATGTATTATAAAAGTCTTAACATATCTTTTTCAAGAACAAATATCGTTTCGTCAAATGAGCCCTTACCAAGGAGCAGTCTTGGCATTTGAAGAGGACATTTGGTATGAATATTTATACTATTTAAGAAATCACATAAACATGGTTGTAACGCATAGAAATAAGCGAGTCCGCTTTAGAAAAGTATATATATATATTCTTGATCAACGTCACCTCCCTAATCGAGCTTTTCATGACCGTCAGTCGATCTGTGTGTTGTCCGTCAACACAGGATAAGAAAAAGGAGTTCAGATAATTGGATGAAACTCAGTACACATTATCGCATAGACCAAAGAATCTGCATTATTTAATATTTTTAGAATCCGCCGACGGACACGCCTACCTCCAATACAACACAAAAATTTAAAACTCCATAAATGAGCTCATAGTTATATAAATTATATTATATCAAAATAAAGATACCTACGAAAAATTAGTGTTATCCGTTCACGAACACGTCCACCTCCCATACAACCCAAACACTGAAAACTCAATAAATAAGCTTATTTTTAACCTACAGACACAAAATTTGGTACTTATTTAATTTATATAAGAACAAAGGTATTTTTGAAAAATGTGCATCATCTACCCATAGACACGCCTACCTTCCATACAAACCAATAAATTGAAAACAACATAAACAAGCGTATGTTTGTCCTACATAGATAAAATTTGGTATGTATGTGTTTTATAACAAAACGAAACTGTTTTTGAAAAATGAACGTCATCCTCTCACTGATACGCCTACCTACCATACAACCCAAAAATTTAAAACAATAAACCCACAATTGGTAAAACATTATAAAAGCATTAATATGTGAGCTATAGGCATAAAACTAGGTATGTGTAAATTGTTCATCAAATTTGAAATGTATATAAAATATGGGTCCTTTCATCTGCCCATTTTCAATACTTTTATTGTATTTTGAAAAAGTGGGTTTAGTGTATTTCATAGTCGGCCCATACCGACTTTTGACTTTCTTTACTTGTTTTATTCTTAATTTGTTGACCAACGTTCTCTTGACATCATATTTTTGCTCGTCTAATGTTTGAGTTTAAGTCTCCTTTCTTATGTCTGAAAGCACTTTTTTAATTAGCCTCATTGAAAGCACCATCATTGCTGGTATGAAATTATAGAAAAATTTTAATTAATTTTAAGAAATCAAAAATTAGTTTACTTGATTTTTAGTTTTTTAAAAATTGACGAGCCACAAAATTCTGTATATTTTAAAATGTTTAAAATATTATAAGGCACTTTTTCTTAGATGGCATTGTCTAGACAATCGATTTCCTGTAGTTGCAAATGTTAAGGCTCAGAAAATTTGTTGGTCTATTACTATTTCAATATTTTATATTGCTGTGAACATCTGAACATTGGTGTTTTCTAAAAAATTTTCTAAAATATACATAAATATTTCACTTTCTATCGTTGCATACTTTTGAGTCACAGACTGTTCCAATACGTTGGTCCTTTTGTATTTTTTTTTTTAATTTTTACCGTATGTTTTTTGTACAATACTGCCAATTCTGTTGCTCTCAATTGGCAGCACAGGAGTGGCAGCTATGTTTTTTGTTATTGTTGTTGTTATTGTTCTTGTTGTCTACCCTAAAACGCGCACATCGTTAGGAGTTGCTAAAGCTGTGATTGCTGCTGTAGCTGCTGTTGTTGCCGCCTTTGCAACACTGCTGCTGCTGCTATTATTGTTGTTGTTATTATTGCTGCTGCTATTGTTGTTGTTGTTGACTTCTAAGAAACTCCAAGCGAATAACTCCTTCAATGCGCATTTAAGACTACATTTTTCCAAGCCTTCTCTTATTTTTTATGCTCAATTCTTGCTGCCTTCATTTTATGTGGCTTATGTATGGAGACCATTTTTTTGTGTGACTTTTTCTCTTTTTGGTTTTTTTTTTTTTTTGGTTTTTGGTTTTCTTCTATATTTTATGCCAGCCATTCACAGTAACTGTCAACAGGTGGATTTATGTCCGTAAACTTGACTAGACAGTAAATCATTTGAAGGGATTGTGTTTGTTGACTGTTCTTGTTGTTGTTATTGTTGCTGTTGTTATGGTTGTTGGTTATTTGGGCTGCTGGAGCAGCGCTGATTGCTTGCTTTGATTTCAGCCAGATTCACTGGCACTGCAACTTTGCAATTTAAATATTCCCTTTGCTTGCAAAGGCAAAGGCAAAGCTAAAGTAAAACAAAAGACTTAAGAAACAAACTTGATTGTTTGAATATTTTTCAAAACTTCCAAATAAGTTTAATTTGCTGTGTTATGAAAAATCATGCAACAACATGTGTGTTTATGGCTTTATATATACATGTGTATGTGTGTGGATGTGTGTGTGTCTTTTTATATGTGAGTGGCTTCAATCAAAGGTTAACATCATTTCTTCACCTCAACGCGCCACAGCGGCCAAAACGGCAAAACGTTAAATGCCAAAAAATTCAAAGGCATAAAATATTAAATTATTTGATAACTGTTTGCGGTGCTTTAATGGCGCTGTTCATATGCCATATTTAAAGTTGTTGCTATAATTTTTTTTTTTTTTGCCGCTACTCTATCTAGCCTTCTCTTCATCTAGCCATTAGATGTATGGACCATCCAGCGTATTTATGAATGGTCTGCATAGCTTAGCTAAGACAAGTTGTTGGCGGCTTTACTTGACTGGCTGCAATAATACGTGCGCCACAAACATAAAAGTTTGTTGCAATAAAATTACTTCTTTAACTGCTAATGTTTAACAAAATGCGCAATTTTCAAATTGAGTTGTTGTAGTTGTGTTTTTTTTAATGCTTTCGTCATGCATTATGCTTGGCTGCGTGTGCTTGTGTGTCTAAGAAATTTGTTTAAACTGCTATTTTTTGCTCATAATTTGAACTTTTGGCTTATCGAGTAGCAGCGTTTTGCTTAATAACAATGTCGCTGTAATGCTTTTTATTGATTTTTTATTGCTCTTTTATATAATAATATATCATTTTAAGCGATAACTTTATTAAATAAAAATTTTGTAATAATATTTTTTTCTCTCTCTCTTTTGTTTCATTGCAGGTAATTTAAAGTTTCATTAACCCGTAGAGTGAGTCATGAACGTAAAGATTGGTATGTTGAGTGGTTAAAATAGGTTTTGAAAGCAAGCTTTTGATGGCTTTAATGCTTAACGTTCACAAAATGAAAAATTTTTATTTAGAATTTCAAAAAAAATTTTAAACTAAAAAATAATTTTTAGTTTAAAAAGCTTGTTTTTCATTTTTTTTTTTTTTTATGAAGGAAATTGGCTAAAAAATTTTTTGAATTTTCCAAAATTTTATCTTAAAAAGATTTTGCAGTTGGTATCTGAACATTGAAAGGTACATTTAAGCGAGTTATTATGAAAATATTGTGATATTGTTTCATTAATTTATTAAATTATTGAATTTTTTATATAGCAAAACAAATTTTGTAATTGTACAAAATAGTGAAATTTTAATGTAATATATTTTGGAAGCTTAAGTTACTTGAAATGAAAAACAACTTATTGTAAAAATTTGCCTGTTAATTTAGAACCTGTTGAGAAAATCTTTATATCTTCACGGTTTAATTATTTCTTCAGTTTTATTGCAACATTCGAAACAACTATAAATTCGCAGTACATCATTTCTTGGGCTGCATTTTTTTAACTTTAAAGCTACCCAGTGGGTGGATGTCTCTAATTTATTGTATTTGTTGTGGCTACAACCGCACAATAGCTATGCCATTGCAAGGTGTTACAAGAGTGCAAATCAGGATATTAAAAACTTCAGAGTTATTGATTGGTTGGCTGAGATTGTGTGAGCTTGAGAGCAGTAGCAACATTTCCTCAAGTAGGCGATACCTAGTGATGTGCGTTGCAGCTGCTGTGCCCAGGCGCAGATGTGAAAGTGCTAAAAACAGGTGTAACCGTACTCAACCTCCAACATATTTGAGATTGGAAAATTATTTTATGTCTTGCCGAAATTTAATCTTGAAATAATAAATGTCGGCATATGCAGCTGTAGAGGAAATATATTGAAAATCAAAAAATAATCTCAGGATATGTCAAACTATTGCCTTACAGTGGCATCTGTAACATTATTTAAAAAAAAAAATGTAACAAACATTTAATGGTTAACATATTTTGTAAAGGTCAAAATTATAGAAAATGTAATTATTTTTCAAACATTATTAACGTAGTTCAATAATTTTTGTAATGAAAAACTAAAAACAAACCAAAACAAATAATTTGGGACAACTTGTTGTTCAAAAGGAATCCTATATATTAAAACGTGAACTCGAACTTTGTCGTACGCTTTTTTTGGTGTTAACTCGAACTCAATATGAACGAAACTCATATCATTAGTAAGCTACTGTTAAACAAATATGCAGAATTTATATATAAATGATATATTTCATGTAAAGGGTTATCTTCCCAACCTAAGAGATAAATCAAATTTTTGTAACAAGCCCACTCTTGAAATTTTGTTGGGACAGAGCTCTTGAGTTTGTCAAATTTGAGTCCTTTTCAAAAGTAAAAATTTCGTCTAAAAATTTAGTTTTATTCATTCATCAATTATGAAATTTGTAAAAAAAAAGAGTTTTGAATTCAAAAGTTCGACTTTCCATGTCAATGTCTTCATCAAATTGCAACGGTTTTCCAATTATTCGAATTATTTCAAAAAGTTTGTTAAATTTTCTGTCAAATGTGATGACTGTGATCACTGTGCAGCTTTAACGAAAAGTATTTTTAATGAACTTTCTTAATATGTATTGTTGTTAGTTATATAGAGTGTATTTTAACCAAATGCCAAGAGAGAGAAAAAACTGATTCAAATTGAATGTCCTATATTTGGAAGCTAATATTTCTGCCATCTTTGAATATATTTAATAAATTTTATTTTTGTATTTAAGTGTTATCAATTAACTTAAAAAAATGTGTACGAACTGTACCGTTACTTTTTTATTTTTATTTAAAATATTCCTTTTAAAAAGAGAACACAAAATATGATCTTTTCTCAAAATGTGAAGTAAAAATAATTTTTGTTTTAAAAAGCGAAAAATTCAAAACTAAGCTGAAAAATACGAGAAAAAAAATTTGGAAGTGGCAGGCCTGTGTTATTTTTTTAATCTTATAAACATTGTTAGGCCTTAATTTAGTTAAAGCACATTTCTTTCCAGAGCAATTTAAAATAATTTAAGCACATAAAAGCAAGCAACATTTAAGCTTAAATATTTCAGCAACAATTTTGGAGCATAAAATTATAGACTACAACGCCAACATTAGAACAATTTAGCTAAACTTAATGTCACAAAATGTTGCTAGCAGCAAATAGTTCCTGCCAAATTGCCAGCAAAAGCAATAAAAATTGAATTATTCGATATTAAAGAATTATTTTTGACATTTAATAGAAATCACTAACCAAGAAATTATATAAAAATTGGCTGTAAGCGGCGCTAAATGATTTCTAACATTTGAATGGCTGGCAATCATTAAACACACACACACTCACTGCCATAAGCGCACATTTGAAGCAACTTTTTTATTGTTGCTGGCAGGTAGGTCTACATATCAGCGTCAACGAAGAGTCGCTGTGCGCGAGTGTAGAAAATGTGCGCAACACACGCAAGAATGACGCACTAAAAACACGCATGCGCAGCAGCAGGAACAACAGCAGCTGTTGCCAGAGTATAAATATGTTTAACAAACAATTTCTAGCCTTAAAATTGACAGCTTATCGGCTAATTATGTCAACGATGAAAATTGCCAACGACAGCAACAGGTTGTTGAGCAGTCGAAAAGAGACAGCAACAGCGACAGCACACACACGACATTCTTAGGTAAGACAAATATTTTTGGAATTTTTATGCTATAGAAACAAAACGCATACAAAAAAAATTATATGATTTGCTGTTGCTGATAGCTGCAAAGCAGGCATGCCATGAAGATGTTGTTGTTAGTCAGTATTGATGATGCTGTTGCTGCTGCTGCTGCTGCTGCTTAGCACTTATGATAACAAAAATTGTGCGCATGCTTATGGCCACCAAGTGACAGCACTGTTGGTCACGTCATTCATAGCAAAAGAAATGCTAGAAAACTTTGTAATATTTGCTAAATTTCTATGCAAGTCAAAGAAAATTCTTGCGCACAGTTGGTTGTTGTTGTAATTGTTGTAGAAGAACTTACGACGGTACAAACAAAGTATGCAGCATTAAGACACAATAAAAATGCCACAAACGACAGCAGCATATCCATCATCAACATCACCATTATCATCATGACCAACAGCAGCAGTAACAGTAGCTATACTCAGCAGCATAAGTTGTAGCTTAATAATTGCTTGTTAATCATTGTTGTTGTACGCAGCTTTGTTCTTACTACCAGAAGAAACTTTTGTCAAAACATAAATACTAAAAAAAACGAACCTTAAAAACCATATCAGCTAAACTAAAGGCCTAAAGAAAACCAACTAAAGTTAAAACAACGCATACATTTCTTAACTCTTCAATTTGAACCCTAATATTTCCTGTACACAAAAAAGCCAAGCTTACTATCCAAACTAAAACAAAAACCTTTCTAATAACAGAATTAAAGAAAAAACTAAAAAAAATACAGCCTGAAATTTTTTCCTATGGCATCACGTGGGAAACTGGAATTCAAGGCAATTTATTGGTAACACGCCTCTTACGTAAAGCCCCCATAACTTTAGATTTTTTTTTGTTTGAAAAAATTTTCTTGTTTTTAATGTGTTGTTGTTGCTGGGTCGCAACAATATATATGATGAACATGATATAATTAAAATCAACGCGCCAGATGTTCAGATTCAAACATGTTGATATAAGAAAAACGGAAGAACAAAAAGAAAACACCAACAACCACAACAACAACAACAACAGCTGAAAGCAAACTAAAAAAACAAAAATCGATAATAACGAAAATACTATGAAATGCTGGAAAAACAAAAAGAATAAACTAAAATCTATCTAACTATAAAACAAAAAAACAAACGCAGTTGTGTAGGAAAAGTAGCAGAAGTTGAGACCAGTTATTAAAGTTGGCAATCGAGCTATAGAACATGTATATTGAAAATGTGGCAATGCAACGTATCATTAACTAGAAGCAAGCAATGAAGCTTGAAACAACAATATTGCAGCATCAGTAGACGTACATAGAAGGTAGAGCAGTCTATAAAGTGCAACAGCAAAAGTTGTAGCAGCAGCAGAAAATTCAGCAGCAAAGTTAGAAACATGCGCTATGTTCAGAAACAAAAATGCCAGGCGAAAATAAGTAGTTTAGGGGAAAACCATTTTAGCAAAGAACCGTAATTATTAATTGTAAAAATCGTTTAACTGCAAAACATAGAAAACAAATAATACAAACTTTTGTTATGAGATTTTTTTGCGATTATTATAAAACAAAAACATTCTCTGTCATTTACATTCAAAATAAATTAAATAAATATTCAGTACAATCAATATTGACTCCTTCAAAGTCTTAAAAGGTAAACATGCGGCAATCCGTTCAACTACGGCTTTCATATTTTTATGAACAACCCAACTCTTGAAATCTTTAACATCATGAGTACCAGCTCCTGCATGAAAAGTGTTGCCATGGCATGTAAGGAATCATTGAATCATTGAGTTAAACGATCATGAATCACTAAGTGCAAGAATGAGTACATGACGCATTGGCTGCCATCGCAAACTTTTAGGAACTAACTGCATTACCTCTGCAAAGTTTTGACTTTTAATTTTGAAAGTGCGCAAAGAAGTTTCAATATTCAAAACCTCTAACTAGAGGTCTAACCTGTAGTTAGAGGTTTTGAATTTAAAATGTTTTAAATGTTTATTATAAAAAATCAAACGAACGTTTTAGAAGGTCAGTTTAAAATGTCCATTTAAGAAAGACTCAAAACAAAATTTTCTTACATTCAGAAGTTAAGGGAAAACAAATTAGAAACATTGTCATTAACTTTAACCCTTTAAAGGTCGCTTATTTAAGCAAAACCTCATACATGCCTTGGTGGTAGGTATGTTCTTTGGGCCAATTACTATCGGTAACTGTAGCAATTTTTGGTATAAGTATAGATTTAAATGGCCATTCAAAATTGAACCAAAATCACTTTGTGACAAGAATTTTTGTTTCAGAAAATTTCCCAAATGATAGGGCAAATAATTCAACCCAGAATTAAAAACAAAATTTAGCTTTTAACTGGCAAGTCAATAGATAGCACCACTTCAAAAAGAACATGATTCATTTCGAGAGGATCATCTGTCACTTGTTTATGTATGAAGTTTCATGAACTTTCGTTCAATCAGGCAACAGTCGGTTGAGTGACGCTACTTCAACCCTAGTGAAAAGTTGCGAATCAATCAAACAATGTTTTTTGATAAGAAAATCTTCTGAGTAAATCATTTTCATATCGGCACCTAAGGCCACTTTGCGTGGCCAAAAACGGTTAGTTTGGCGATACTGAAACATAATTGAGCGAACGTTATTCGGCATTTTCTGACGGTAGATGTAACTTTGTTCAATTACTATGCACCTAAGACCAATCAATCAATCAACCCCAAACTTAAATCTTAGATTCAGAATAAAAATGTTTAAAAAATTATATTTTCTGTTTATGTAACGGGTGAAAAATGTTTGTTTTTTTCATTTCTATATTGACTATATTCCGTTCATTTATGTATGTACCATCCCAGCGCAAAACATATGTATATATCAAAGAAGTCTCTTTTTGTCGCAATACATACGTTCACTTCACCTAAGTCGCGCACGTAAAGAATTCAAGCAAACAAAACGGTATGAAAGTATATCGTTCAATAGCACACGTTATGGCTCCTAGAAGTCCAAAACAACATTTTATTTTCATTATTTCGATTTAAGTCATTTATTTAATTCCTATCCTTCGATATAGTCTTCTAATATAGGTAATTTCTTTGCCTATTTCCGTACATTTCTTAAAATGCAGAGCTAATTCAAAACTCTCTTCAGATACATGTTACGTTAAAGACCGTTCAAAACCACAAAAGTTAGAAAAAAGTTTGTTCGCATAAAATGCAAGTCTTGAGGCCTTTTGTCATAAACAAATAAAAAATTTGTTGTTTTCATAGAATATTTTCGATATATTTAAAGAATTATACGAGTGTGACGTTATAGAGAAATAAATGTATTTCTCAAATGTATTTCTCTTAGGTCATGAATTATCTTTCGGTTTATGAATTCATATCTGAAAAACTAACATAACATTTTTTTTTTTTAACCGTTAAAATAACACAGTGTGTAATCAAAGACAGATTAAATTCAAAGTTTTAAGTATAAATAATCAATAAAACTATTTATTCATCTAAGTGAAACAAAAATTGGAAAATGTTTTTCGTAGTACTGAGATTTATGCATGATGTTAAAAAATAAATTTAAAAAAAAAGTATAAATTATTTTAAAACAAATAACACTACAATACGATACATTCAAATTGCCCAACTAATAATTTTTGAGCCATCCTCAATAAAATATGTCGGCTTTTATTTTTCAAAAATATAACTCTTCCAGGGTCACAGTACCTATTAAGAGATTCAAAATTGTTTCACAATGTAAGTGAATATCATTAGCAAGTAAACAAAACTTTAACAAATTAATTTTTTTAACAAAATACTAAAAAAAAGGAATTGATAATTAGTAACTATATTACAAACATTTTCAGTTCAAACATTTTCATACAAACAAACAAAAGCAATTAATAATTATACTTTAGAGGATATTTCATCTATGCGTCACATTCCGCCATAGTGCTGTATAAAAATACTATCAGTGCGCTTAAATCAAATTCTCATTTATTTTAAAATAAGTTCTTATATAATTATTTTCATATTTTTTTTCCTATAACATGTGAGGCGAGGCGTTTATTTTGTAAAAAACAACACTCGTACTCGTTGAGTCGCACTCGCTTGATTCTTTTAAAGATAAGCGATCAAATAATGAAAAATTTGTTCATGAGTTAAAGTGAAGCTATAAGAAGGGTGGAAGGGAGAGCAGGGGGCAAATCAATGACTAGGACAGTGCGGCAATGCAATGGGCTGCATAAAGGTGTGTATTTGCCATAATTTGCCAAGCTAAACGCATATCGCAGCAATACAACGAATGGCTGGCTGGCTGGTTGAAGCTGACTTGACTGACTGCTTGTTTGAATGACTGACAGTTTAACAACGACTTTTCGTTTATATTTAAAAGCCTTTGTCTTACAACAGCATCAAGAATGCCAAAGAAAAAAAAAAACAACAATAACAGCAACGACAACACTGAGTAGAGTAAATATTTCTACAAAAAGTAACGCTGATAGCAATCACCGAAAAAATAATAATAATATTAAGAAAAAACCAGAGAGAAAAATGAAAAAAAAAAACAACAACAACAAACTAAAGTGAATTGAAGCAAAATCATCGGAATTGATCGACATTCGAGCCGAGTTAATAACAAAGTTATAAGCAACATATGAAAGAAAAAACATCCTTAATACATAATAAAAAAAAGCGACAACAAAATGAAGAGCTTCAAAGCAATGTGGCAGCAGCAGCAGCAGCAGCAGCAGTGATGAGGATGTTGCTGCCGATGATTATTATGATGACGAAGACATTGATAATGATGATGATGATGTTGCCGATGATGATGATGATGACGAAGATGAGAAAAATGCTGAAAGAGAAATGATTTTTAATAAACGATAAAGAAAACTACTTAACCAAACGCATTCAACGCAGTCAACCTGGTTGTTGATGGCACAACTAGAGTGGGAGGGGAAAACATTGTTGAAATTGCTTTCAACACCAGCCGCAACAACCTCAACCAACAACTCAACAAACGATTATATATGGAGCTTATCCTGCTTATTGCTGCTGTTATTGTTTTTGTTGTTGTTGTTTTTGTTGTTGTTGTTGTTGTTGTTGCTGGTATGCTGGGTGCAGAAATCCATCAACAACGACGCTTAAATGCTGCCATGGCCAGTACAAGCTGCTCATTATATGCGAATGTAATTTTTATTTATATTTGATTTCTTGGCATATTTTTTCGGGGTATGTTTCAATTTTTGCGAATTTTTGTTTTTTGTAAAATTGTTGTTTTTTTTTTTTGCTTTTATTTTCTTTTGCCGAGCAGAACGACGAACTCTGATAAGACACAATTGAGGCGTGCGTTAACGTGCGCATATTTTTAGGATCTACCTTATTTTTATATTATTTTTATTTTTCTGTTTTTTTTTTTTTTTTCTTAAAACTCAACGTTTTGAGTAGTTGTGGGCTTGACTGCTCGATTGATTATCAACAAATGAGATTTTGTTAAAGCTTTTTAAAGAAGTTCAGTATTTATGATGAATGATAAATAATAATGCAATGCCGGCTGGCTACGATGGCAAGCGGAAGTGTTGTTGAGAACTTGACCAAACGAAAAACCCAGAAAAAAAACCAGAAAAAATTATTTGTAAAGCACATTAAGATAATATATCGAACAATTGTTATGACATCAAAATGATTACAAAATAATAATCAAAATAATCGAAATAAGTTTTCAAGAACGTGTTAAGAAATATGACTGACGTCTGTGGTGAAGAGAACAATAATAAATTTTTGCAAAGATTGCTCTGAAACTAAATTGGTAAAAGTTGCTAGTCAGAATTCAATCGCCTTTTACGCTGATTCGTTGTGAGGAAATGGCCTTTTCTAAAAAAATTTAGTTTCGTGACACCTCATTCTGAGGGCGTTTTTCAATCGTTTAATCTCAACTTCTTCTCTATCATAGTTAAGTTTTTCTTCAAAAATTAATTAATAGTTTTCATATTTTAAAAACAAACAAAATTCTAAAATTTGGAAAAATTTAATAAAAACAACACCGATTTAACATACACAGTGACGTCATCAAAATAAAACAGATTTTAGAGACTTCATAGATACTTAAATATACACATTAACACACTGTAAAAGTACTTTAAATTCAGTCAAGCCGAAAGTAATTATTTAGAATAGTTTTTCATATATATTTCTCAATTACACTGTACAACAAAATAACAGCCAAAGACATTTTTGCTGTTTAGTTGTAATTTGAGGTCACTGATCACGAAAAAATGCAAATATTAAATATTTTAAAAATTTTTATAACAAAAACAAGTAAAGAAAGTTTAAAGTCGGTCTAGGCCGACTATGAAATACCTTAAACCCACTTTTCAAAAACAAAAAAAAATTTTTATTGTAAATGGGCGTGTCCGTGGGCGGATGAAGCCTATATTTTATATGCATTTAAATGTTGATAAAAAATTTACACATACCAAGCTTTATTCCTGTAGCTCACTGTTAATGCCTGTATTGTGGTTTCGCCATGAAAGGTGGGCGTGTTCATGGACGAATTACTTCCAATTTTTGAACACACCTTAGTTTTGGCATAAAATACATATGTACCAAATTTAACTTCTCTTTGACAAACACAACCGTATTTATTGAGTTTTAAACTTTTTGGGTTGTATGGGAGGTAGGCGTGTCGGTAGGCGGATGACGTCCATTTTTCAAAATCATCTTTGTCTTGTCATAAAAAACATACGTGCCAAATTTTAGATCTGTAGGTTAAACAGAGGCTTATTTATTGCGTTTTCAATTTTTGGGTTGTATGGGAGGTGGGCGTGTCCGTAAACGGATGAGGTCCATTTTTCGAAGACATTTTTGTGTTGATATGAAACACATACATATCAAATTTTATTGTTGTAGGCTAATTATGACCTGAGTTATGCAGTTTTCAATTTTCGCGTTGTATGGGAGGTAGGCGTGTCCGTGGGCAGACGATGTCAATTTTTCAAAACCATCTTTGCCTTGTCATAAAAAATATACTTGCCAAATTATAGCTCTTTAGGTTAAACAGATAAGCAGACGCTTATTTATTGCGTTTTCAATTTTTGGGTTATATGGGAGGTGGGCGTGTCCGTAAGGGGATGAAGTCCATTTTTCTAAAACATTTTTGTGTTGATATAAAACACATACATATCAAATTTTATTGTTGTAGGCTTATTATGACCTGAGTTATGCAGTTTTCAATTTTCGCGTTGTATTGGAGGTAGGCGTGTCCGTGGGCGGACGATGTCAATTTTTCTAAACCATCTTTGCCTTGTCATAAAAAACATATGTGTCAAATTTAAGCTCTGTAGGTTAAACAGAGGCTTATTTATTGCGTTTTAAATTTTTGAGTTGTATGGGAGGTGGACGTGTCCGTTAGCGGATGACGTCCATTTTTCAAAGACATCTTTGTGTTGATATAAACCACATACGTATCAAATTTTATTGTTGTAGGCTTATTATGGACTGAGTTATACAGTTTTAAATTTTTGCGTTGTATGGAAGGTAAGCGTGTCCGTGGGCGGATTTCAAAAATATTCAATAGTGCAGATCCTTGGACTTATGTGACTATGTGTACCAAGTTGCATGCAATTATCTCAACTAATTCTTCTTCTTTATACGGACAACACACAGACGGACAGACGAACGGACGGACGGACGGACATGGATAGCTCGACTCACGTGGTGACGCTGATCAAGAATATATATACTTTTCTATACCGGACTCGCTTCGTTCTATGCGTTACAAACGTTTGCACAAAGTTAATATACCCTGACCTTTCAGGTTTAGGGTATAGTTATTTCATCTCATTTTGTAAGAAAACATTGAACATTTTGGTTTCTTTTAAAATTTTAATATGTAATAGTTTGGCTCCACACCTAATATCGCTTAAACTGTTCATTCATGCTATTACAGTGCTTTTATTATATGAAAAAATTTACAGCCTGAAAGTATGCACACATAATTTATTTGATATTTATAACAGTAACGACAAATTGACGACGACTGTTACATAACAACATTCGAGGTGAATATAAAAATGTTGTCATATCGTTTGCTACTTAATTTTCTTGAAAGCAAAAACCCGTAGGTTTTTGTACGAAAGGTTTTGAAACTAGTATATTAATAAAATATAAACGATAAAGAAACGGTAAAATTTCATAAATTTCTTAAAGTTATTTCATAAGAATTAAAAAAAAAAATATATAAATGGCTACCCAATTGGCTTTTCAAAATTAATCAACATACATTTTTTTTTTAGCTTTCTGCCTTGATTCGATAAATGGTGTGATAGATAAGTAGAAGAAAAGGAAATGAAGTGAAACGAAAGTAGATTTCTACTGGAAAGTAGTAAAAGTAGTAGAAAAAGTTTAGAAGGACCTGGTTTTTTAACTTAATGACAACATATTTGCATGTAAATTCTAATTAATAAAAAAACAACAAATTGGCCATTTCAGCCCTTGAAAGGACTTTGATCAATTGTGTTGTGTGTGTTATTAAATGTTTGCACACAATTAACCGAGAACTGGACCTACATGTTTTATGAACGACTCTGAACGGCTAAAGTTCATTTTCTCAAGAAGCTTTACATGGCATTATTTCCTCTCTGAGTTTTGTCATTGTCTGCAGAGAGATGGTGAACGATCAGAAAAATTTTTTTTTAATGAAAAAACTTTTAGCCGCGACTGGGAATCGAACTCGGGCTCCGAGCATGCTAAGCCACACAATTAACCTACATGCCATGGTCACCACAAATTAAAATTAATAATTTATGAATAATCGACGAATAGTTTTAATATATGGATATTCATTTTCATATTGTTTTTTTCTTAGTTATTTCTTCATTAAAAATATGATATATTTTTTTCGAATTTAACACACAACATTTTTTATAAAACATACTTTATATAAACGTAAGGTAAGTTCATAAAACGAGTTTTGGCCAACGAAACAACTGTCTTGTGGGCTGATGTGTAAAGACCTTTGTTGTTGTTGTAGAAGAGAGTTACTTCAGATTGTAGGAGAACTGTAAATGATGGAGAAAAATTAACTTTTGATTCTTAATCAGAGTTCCATAGTAATTATTAAAAAGTTAAAAATTGCAAATAATTCAAATAAAAATTATGTGTAATTTTATAACAAGCCTGTTGCAATTTCTTCAAAACAAAATTTCGTTTATTTTGTGTGAATATCAACAAAAAAGCTCTTTTTCAAAGAAACCTCACAGATAAGCAGGTTCACTAATAAAGAAAAATAAGTTAAATGAAAATATATAAAAACTAGTAAGAAATTATCTTCGACTTGGCTGAAGTAAAAAATAACACCACTTCCCCGCTTTAAAGTGATTTATTGATAATTTATGGAATCTTATGAAATTTTAAGGTCCAATGAGGTCACCTTTTATTGGAGGTAGGCGTGATTTTTGTCCAATTTTGCGCATATGGGCATTTCGCAGACAATTCTACCATGACCAAAAAATTAAAAGTTAACCAACATTTTTTTTTACTTGTATTATTAAAGAGAAATATTCAAAATTAATTTAATTAAAGAGTTAAATTTTTCCCTTGTTGCGATGGCAAGATATCGGGCTACCAAGTTAAAGTTGAAGTTTTGGTCAGTTTTGTTTATTTCTATGAGCATTTTCTCTTTACAATTTCCATTTCCAGGAGTGATTGTTCAATTGCACTCTTATGCAAAACTTTTGCTACAACAACAACTAACCGCAAAATAAATGCCAAAGAGGTAAAAAATATCAATTATTGGTAAAATTTTGATTTGCTTTTAATGATATTCTGAGGTAACGTCACGCCAGACAAAAAAAACATTTAGTGCTATTTTTTTCTACGCTGACGTTCAAAAGTGCGTGAAATTTTGCATTTTAATAAATTTTAATAAAGTTGAGTAAATTTTATGAAAAAATCGTTAAGAAAAAAAACCGTTAATTTTACCCTAAACCTGAAAGGTCAGGGTATATTAACTTTGTGCAAACGTTTGTAACGCATAGAACGAATCGAGTCCGGTATAGAAAAGTATATATATTCTTGATCAGCGTCACCTCGTGAGTCGAGCTATTCATGTCCGTCCGTCCGTCCGTCTGTGTGTTGTCCGTATACACAGGATAAGAAGAAGGAGTAGAGATAATTGAATGAAACTTGGTACACATGGTCACATGCACCCACGGATCTTTACTATTGAATATTTTTGGCCCTCCTCTCATACAACCCAAAAATTGAAAACGCAATAATAAGCCTGTGTTTAACCTAAAGAGCTTAAATTTGGACCATATGTTTTTTAAAACAAAACAAAGATAGTTTTCAAAAATGGACATCATACGCCCACGGACACGCCCACCTCCCATACAACGCGAAAATTGAAAACTGCATAACTCAGCTCATAGTTAACCTACAACAATTTAATTTGATATATATGTGTTTTATACCAATGCAAAGATGTCTTCGAAAAATGGACGTCATCCGCTCACGGATACGCCCACCTCCCATACAACCCAAAAATTGAAAACGCAATAAATAAGCCTGTGTTTTACCTAAAGAGCTAAAATTTGGCACATATGTTTTTTATGACAAGATAAAGATGGTTTTGAAAAATGGACGCAATCCGCTTACGGACACGCCTACCTCCCATACAACCCAAAAAGTTTAAAACTCAATAAAAAAGGTTATGTTTGTCCCAGAGAAATTAAATTTGGTATGTATTTTATACCAAAACTAAGGTGTGTTCAAAAATTGGGAGTAAACTGTCCATGAACTCGCCCACCTCCCATAGCGAAAGCACAATAAAAGCATTGTGTAAATATTGTGGTATGTGTAAATTGTTCATCAACATTTAAATGTATACAAAAAAATAAGCTTCATTTGCCCACGGACACGCCCATTTACAAAAATTTTTTTTTTTTGAAAAGTGGGTTTAGAGAATTTCATAGTCGGCCTAGACCGGCTTAAGACTTCTTTTTTTTTATATTAAATTTGAAAAGTGAGTAACGTCACGCCACATTGCTCGAAGTTTGCCTGATTTCGTTACTGAATTTGGGTGCAAGTGTTTTAGTGGATTTTTTCCAATTTCTCATGGTCGATGGGGTAGGAGTTAAAAAAATATAATATATAATAGCTGAACTTTATGTTATTTACGTCAAATATTTTTATTTAAACAAACTTGAATTAACTTAAAATATTCCGGTAGAAATTTAAGAAATTAAATTTTAATTAAATTTAAATTTAGAAATTTCAATTGGCGGTAGTCACGCCAGATTACTTAGCTTAATAAAAAAAAACCGAGAAAAGATTTTTTAATTTAACAACTAGCAAAATAAGCTTATATTTTTTTAACATAAGTAAAGTTCCTTATATTATTTTAACATAAGTTTTCCACATAAAGTTTTGTATAAAAAGTCTTGCCAAATTCGCAGAGTTTTGCAAATTTTCTAATCTAAGTCGAAAACCACTTTAGTTTTTTGTAACGTTACGCCAGTGCATATTTTTGCTTATATCTTTTAATTCTTAGAGTCGATTGTTTTAAGTTTTTTGCATTAAATAGTGCTACTTAATTACTATGCAAATAAAGAAAAAGTAAAATAGACTTCTTAATTCTTTTTTTTTTAATTTTTTAGTACAAAACGTACATAACGCCAGTTTGGAAATGCCTATATTCGCACTTTATCTTTACTTTTAAGAAAAATGTAATATCAAATTATACGAACCAAGAATATTGGGGCAAATTACGTCAGATCGACCGAGAGAAAGTAACATGTCTCAGGTTTTGATGAAATATGCAAAAAATTTACATATTTAACTTTGAGGGTCCCGTCAAAATTGTTGAAGTTATGGATATTTTTGTGACGTCACACAGTAGATCACATGTTTATGTTTTAAGTATATTGGAGTCCTTTAATTTTTAATAAATTTTTTTTTTTTAATTAAAATTTTTTAGTTTTCAATAAAATTTTTTAATAAAATTTCACAAACAAAAATTCAAAAATTTAGTTTTTGTGATTTTTGGCTCTTGGCTCATTCCACAGAAATGAGGAACGGAAACATGAATTCTAAAATGCATGTATTTGAAGTAATTTTTGGTTTTCGAATTGAAGTGGAATCTTAAGTTAGTATTGCTGCAAAAAAATTTTTAAACTAAATGCTTTTTTATATTATTTTGACAATTTAACTCAACAAACTTCGAGTTGAAAAAAATTTTTAAATATTTTGATTTAATTTAAACCTTGAAATCAGTCATCCTTTGATACAACTTTAAAAAAAATAAGGTCAGTAATATTAAAAAATATATAAATGTTGTGTTAGAATAGTTTGTAATAATGATTGGTTACTGCGTTTTCAAAGTACAAAATATTTAAACTGAGTGTTTTTTCTGTGTCACACCGTCCCAAAAAAAGGTTATAGTTTTCCTAAGAAGCAACATGGGCTTATGATAAGAATGAAACTTTCCTAAAGTAAGGATGTTGATTTTTTACATAAATTTGTTAACTTTTTTCATTCAATAAATAATTTGTATTCTTCATTTCCTTTAAAAGAAGTTGGTCACTGCCGGAACGATTTTCAAAATTTTTTCTAATAATGAAATTTTTGCAAGTATATGAATAAATTCTTTGATTAAAACAAGCTTTGTAAATTCATGTATAGCGAAATCAATTGTATAGATATTAATTTGATCAAAAATTCATTTATATATATTTAAATATATATAAAAATTTTTTTATATATATTAAAAACTTGAAATTATATGTACAGGTATTAATTTGATAAAAAATTCATGCAAAAAAATTTTTTACAAAAAAAATTTTTTTTTTTTAAATAATACATTATTTAAAAACATATTTTTTTGGTTTAAGTGTCAAAAATATGTGAAAGTTATTATACCCATTAAGTTCTTATATATAATTCCCACATCATTCGCACTCGTCACACCCGGGACAATTTTATGTCACACCCGTCCCATTTAAAAGTTTAAAAAATAATGGTTATCGCCATTTTTTTAAAATATTTTTCACTGGTATTCAACAGAAAATATATTAAATTTGAATATATGCAAGTCAAACATGGTCTCATTGCAGATGGACTGAATTTCAATGTTAAACTCAGAATTTTTAGTTTTTAAACTTGTGTTCGTCACACCCGTCCCAGGTGTTTAAGCGAATGTAACTTTTAAACTAGTATAAATAATTGCATTATTTTTTAGCATTTTGAAACCTTGGGGCATCTTTTAAAATACCCTTTAGTAAATTGCTAAAATTTTCACCTGTTAATACCATTTTCAGCACGATAAAGTAGATACAACGTCACACTCGTCTGTATGGAATAAGCCTCTTCTTAAATCCTCCAAATTTGGTCAAAATCTGAGACATGTTACTTTCCCTCGACTGATTTGAAATGATTTGACCCAAATATACTTCTCTATATCTGCCAAAACTTTTATGAACTTCACAAGCGTCTTGACAAAATTTGTATAAAAATACTTTTTGATGATATATATTTTTTTTAATTTTTAAATTTTCTTTGATAATTTTGTTTCAATTTCCTGGTCATTGTAAAAATTGTCTAAAATTCAAACCAAGTTCACTCCATCAACGAGAAGTTCAACGATAAGTTGAACATGCAGAAGACATCAGCACTTGTTACTAAAATTGGCAAATAATTTGTCTGTTTGAAAACTTGGAAAACCTTAAATAAGTTTGTATTTCTCTTACATTCTTAAAAATCCTTCAAATGCGCCATAGAATTATGTTCTAGCACCATACAGCTATATTACCGCAAAAACAAATTTACTTTTCATTTAAATTTGTTTTATTTTTTTTAACTTACATACCGAAAGCAGACAACAACACAATAATAACATGCCAAAAATACATTAAAAGAAAATGAACAAAACGAAATACAACCACATTAGCAGCCGCAGCCGCAGCATTAGCAGCAGCAGCATTCCAAATTAACATAGAAAAGCAATTTTAACTAATGCATTCGTCACGCAATGCGATGCAGACCAAATGTGGAAAATACCGGAAAATGCATAACATTAAAAGAAAGTAAAATGTACCGAATTCAAAAATTTCCAAATTAACAATTTTAGCTAATAGAAAAAAAAATAAACGGCAAATAATTAAAGAAACGGCAAGCAACTTAGATATGCATACAAAAAAAAAAAAAAAAAAAAAACACAAAATGTTGTAATATTTTTCGACAACCTTCGGCATAATTGTGCTCTAAATGAGATAATAAATATTAAAATATTATATGCGCGAAATTTGCAATTTTTGTTTAATTTTGCGCATTACAAAAATACAAATTTGTTTCAAAATTAGCTGAGCTCAAAAGGAGGAGGCAGCAGCCAAGAATTTATGTAAACTAAAAGCTATGCTGTTCAGTTTTATTAGAATGAGTTGTACTGCAGTGTTTTATGCAGCTGCTTTGTTAATAGAATACGAAGGTTTTTGTGCTAGAGTACAACTTTTTGTAGCAATGATTAAGCAGCAAAGCAGCAGAAGTTAAAGCAAATTATTAAAATTTAATATGCATAACATATGTTTTGTAGCGTACGTAACAAGCCAAAATAGCAGTTTTTAAGCTATTTAAGACTGTAAATTACATCTTCTTGTAGCAGTTATTGCTGTTTTTATTTTAGTTTTTCTTATTATTGTTTGTAATAAATAGATTGCAAGACTTAAAGCAGTTTAAATTTTAAATGCGCAGTTTTAGACAAAAACAAGTTTGTTGCTTAAGTCTTTCGTTTGAACTCTCTTTTGTCTTGGCGACAGAGCTAAATATATATTTATGTATAGCTGGCATAGCAGGAAGCGCATTTACGCAGCAATAACAACAACAACAACAACAACAACAACAACAACATGTCTGCATACTATTTGCATTAAAACCTATGACAGTATATATTTTGAATTATCAATAATTTTTCGCATATCAATTTTTAATTACATTTTTACATTAAAATTTGCCATAAATAAAAATACAACAAAACACAAACAGCAGCAACAGGTAGCAACAGTGCCTATAAGCAGTATCAACAACAACAAATAACAACAACCACATCAAAAGCAGTCATCACTGCAACGTTGGTGACTGAAAAATTGTTAATAAACATAACTTTCAAATTCCAATTAATGTCTTACAGGCAACTTTAACAACAGCCGCAAAGAAGCAGCAGCAACAACTTAGTGTCAGTTCAAGCTGCCTATAAATGCGAAATTTTTTCATTTTTTTCATATATTTTTCTGTTGCTACCTTATCTTAACTCTTTGCAGCGTCTGACTAACCACTTTGGAGCACGTGTAATTATTAAATGTCTTAACTTTCGCTGACTGCTTCATAGTTAATTTATATATGTTTATAAATTGAAGATGAAAAATTATTTAGTCAACATAAACGTGTTTTATGTACTTATCAATATGCCTTTACTTCCGTCATCAATATGCCGATAAGCAAAGAATTTAATTCAAGAATTTATGACAGTAAAGTTTAAGTTAAATCTATAAACATTCAAGAGCTGAACTGAACAATTTCATTTTGTTTTCTTTCTAGCGACACTATTTATCACTAAAAATTGTATAAAAATGCATCTTACTCTTATTCTTTGATACAACCTTTGTCATATGTCTATTAATCGACCTTCCAAGTTCTTCCCTAAACCTGGAGTATCTAGAGCCATATTTTAAATTCATGCCGCTAAAATTCACTTTCGTTTAATTTCCTTAATTTTCTAATGAATCATAAAAAGTTTTTCTTCAAAAATATTAACTCTTTTCTATCTTTTTTATTGTTTGCACTTCATTTCATTTCTTTATAAAACTCTCGCCAGGCTTCTTCAGTACTTATTTTTTTTTTACCTCATTTTCAAAACTTATTTCATTGACAAATTTCTGCTGTCAAAGGTGAAAACGTTTTCATTTGTTACTGGTTTCAAACTAAAACCAAAAGCAAAACCTTTCACCTAGTATACAACAACAATAACCTAAACAACAAGCACAATTTTTCACTTGGCTGGGTTAAATTTTCATTTTCATTTTCATTTGGCATATCCTAACATAAATTTTAGTTACTTAGTCACGCTGCAATTGCTAGCTGTGGCGGCCCAGCTAATGGCTACTTAATATTGGCAATTATTTAAAATAACAATTAAGCAAAGTGAAATGCGCAGCAAATCATGTAATCGCAAAGTTTCATAGAAACTGCAAATAAGCAGCAAATAGCTGGCAGCACATAAAACTGAAGTGGCTGCCAAAGGCGCCACTGTGTTGCTTAAAGCTTGAAGCATTTTGCTTAATACTATCCTTTATTCTGGCTTAATTCAATTTAAGTTTAGCATAACTATTTTATATATTGTTCTCACAACTCTTAACATTGCTGTCGATAATTCGCCTTTAACATTGCTTATTGCGAATTTGCTTTTTACACCTAATTTGCAAACATCAACGTGCCAACCGCAGACAGACAGTCAAACAGGCACACAGACAGACAGACAGACAGACAGAGTAATCTGCTAACAAGTTCACACCGCAATTTCCTGGCACGTATAACAAAACACGCAGCAACTTATGCGCAATTTTGATCAAATTTGCTGTGTTTTTTATAACAATAAAATATCATTAATTTTTTTGTAATATTCAGATGATCTGTAATAAGTTTCAATGCTTTGTGCTTGGTTTGCAATACTTTTATAATAGTTGAGAAAACAATGGAGAAGAAATATATTTTTTATAAAAAACAATATTTTGTGGTTCTTGTGGTTGAACCGAAAAAAATAAGCTTAATAACTGTAGATATGGCCTCATTGACAGCTTCTTATGCGTTGATAGCTGATTTGTTTTATGGTACCATTCAGTAACTTGCTACACTTGCATTGTACTGCGTGTTATAGGGTACACTTCCTTAACTTTTGAGGCTATCATAGTAAAAACTAATTTTAAAATTCATACAAAGTGAAAACGAATGCAAATTGTGTTCACAATTTCACTTATTTTTTATGCAGTTGAATATTTAATATAATCTATTATACAGAAGAACGAAATTAGTTTGAAACAAGCTCAAGAGTTTTGAACGTCAATTTTACATAAATCGAAAAATTGAACCAAATAGCGTACAAAAATTATTCTCTCATGTAAAAAAAAAAACAAAAAACAAATTGGCCATTTCAGCTCTTGAAAGGACTTTGACCGAGCTTCTTATGATAAATTGTGTTGTGTGTGTTATTAAATGTTTGCACACAATTGACCGAGAACTGGACCTACATGTTTTATGCCGACTCCGAACGGCTTAAATTCATGTTATCAAAAAGCTTTACATGGCATTATTTACTTTCTGAGGTTTGCCATTGTCTACAGAGAGGTGGTTACCGATCAGAAAAATTTTTTATTGAAAAAAACTTTTCGCCGCGGCTGGTGATCGAACCCGGGCTCCGAGCATGCTAAGCCACACACTTAACCTGCATGCCACGGTCATAACATTCTCTCATGTACGAATTATATATTTTATGCTTATATAAATACTATTTTTATACTTTATGCAGAAACCGTAGAGACTCAATGTTCAAAAAATTACTCATATCTTATGAACCGAGCATGCTTAAACAAGAAAGATAGGGTAGTCATTGTTTGTCTTAAACGTAGGATGGGTCATTGTATTTGTAGAATTCTAAGAAAACTTTCACAAAAAATAATGAGTCTTAAATCTAAGCATAGCTCTCACCGAAAAATATACAAATTCTTATTTGAAAAAAATATTCGTGAAAAAAGCACAATTTTCATTAAGGTGTGTTTATTTCAGCTTAATTTTTTTTGTAGAAATTTTAGAAACTTTATTTTTAAATATAACCAAAACCTTTATTTTTTAAATTCATGTTTCATTTCGTAAATTCAATTAACAGAACGTCTTACATAAAAAAAATTATTTATTTGTTAAAATATTAATTTTTGTTGAGGTTTGTTTTTTAGAGCTTATATAGTTCATTCGAGGTGTTCGGGTAAAACTTTCTAGAATTACTACCATAACATGGTTACGAATCTTATCTTGTCTTATTTTGAATCGCATTAACGCGTCGTGAGTCATGAAATAATAACTACCCACATCCCTAAATTCTGAGCTGAATGAGCTATGGAAATCCTGGTTCTAATATAGGATTTTCCAATAAGAGGTGTTATTTTGCATAGTCCGCTATCTCGGTAGCTGTCACTTTTGAAGCTGCTATATTTTGACATTCGACAAGTAGAAACTACGCCATTACTAACAAGTAAAGAAAGTCTTAAGTCGGTCTAGGCCGACTATGAAATACGCTAAACCTACTTTTCCAAAAATAAATAATATTATTGAAAATGGGCGTGTCCGTGAGCGAATGAAGCCTATATTTTATATGCATTAAAATGTTGATGAAAAATTTACATATACCAAGTTTTATTCCTATAGCTCACAGTTAAAGCCTTTATTGTGCTTTCGCTATGGGAGGTGGGCGTTTTCATAGACGGATTACTCCCAATTTTTGAACACACTTCAGTTTTAGTATAAAATACATGCATACTAAATTTAATTTCTCTTTGACAAACACAACCTTATTTATTGAGTTTTAAACTTTTTGCGTTGTATGGGAGGTAGGCGTGTTCGTAGGCGTATGACGTTCATTTTTCAAAACCATCTTTATCTTGTCATAAAAAACATACGAGCCAAAGTTTAGCATTGTAGGTAAAAGAGAGGCTTATTTATTGCGTTTTAAATTTTTGTGTTGTATGGGAGGTGGGCGTTTCCGTAAGCGGATGACGTCCATTTTTCAAAGACATTTTTGTTTTTTGTAAAAAACATACGTGCCAAATTTTATCTCTAAAGGTTAAACAGAGGTTTACTTATTGCGTTTTCAATTTTTGGCTTGTATTGGAGGTGGGCATGTCCGTGTGTAGATAATACCCATTTTTCGAATATATCTTTGTGTTTACATAAAACACATACACACCAAATTCTATTGTTGTAGGTTAATTATGAGCTAATTTATCCAGTTTTCAATATTAGCTTTGCATGGGAGGTAGGCGTGTCCATGGGCGGATGATGTCCATTTGTTAAAACTATCTTTTTTTTTTGTTATAAAAAACATATGTGTCAAATTTTATCTCTGTAAGTTAAACAGAGGCTTATTTATTGCGTTTTCAATTTTTGGGTTGGATGGGAGGTGTGCGTGTCCGTCAGTGGATGACGTCCATTTTTCAAAGAAATCTTTGTGTTGATACAAAACACATACGTACCATATTTTATAGTTGTAGGTTAAATATGAGCTGAGTTATGCAGTTTTCAATTTTTGCGTTGTATGGGAGGCGTGTCCGTGAACGGATTCAAAAAATATTCAATAGTGCAGATGCTTGGGTCCATGTGACCATGTGTACCAAGTTTCATCCAATTATCTCTACTCCTTCTTCTTATCCTGTGTTTACGAACAACACACAGACGGACTGACAGACGGACGGACGGACGGACGTACGGACGGACATGAATAGCTCGACTCACGAGGTGACGCTGATCAAGAATATATATAATTTTCTATACCGGACTTGCTTCGTTCTATGCGTTACAAACGTTTGCACAAAGTTAATATACCCTGACCTTTCAGGTTTAGGGTATAAAAATGGAACGATACACGCTTCAACAACGCATTGATATTATAAAAATTCACTATAAAAATGGTGAAAATTTTGCAGTGACAGTTCGCAAAACTAAAGCATTTTTTGGCTGTCGTGAAGCACCTTGTCGGAGCGCAATACAGAAATTGGTGGAAAAATCCTTGTTCGCAAAATATTCTCAAATTTATTAATTATATTTTATTTTGTTTTTTTTAAATTTTTTTGACTGATGTCAGAATGAACTATACATGCGTGAGGATGCTAGAACGCAGTTCAGTGAAATACCGCCCAATTAAATAAGGCCCAAAAGATTTTGTGAATTTAAAAATTAAGTAACGCCAAACAAAAAAATTATATAAAGACCAACATAAATTAAATAACCCCAAAAATATTTTCATAGCAAATGATTTGGGTCTTATTTCATACTGAATTATTTGTATGATAAGTAAAATGAAAAATTATTTTACAAATTATTTCACTTTCTCTGTGTTTTTCTTTGTGATGTGACAAAAAATTTCAGAGTAAAAGTTATGCTGTAAGTTACATGAAGCTACTTTGAAAGCTTCAAGCATTCAATATATGTTTAAAATTATTTGTATGAAATATGAAATATAAAACTGAATGAATAAGCATTTTTAGTAATAAAAAAACGTTTTCATTCTGACAGAAAATCATTGCTTTCAATATTAGCAAAGCTGCAAGTATCGCTTCGCTTGTAGCACTCACTCTAACAGCAGCTGTAACGAAAAATCAAGAAATCGTTTTAAAAAATTTTGAAAAAAAAATTTGAGTTCTGTGACTGGATCTAAGTTAGTTCTGTCTTTTGAAAATTGTTTCAAAAGATCTATAGTTTAAAAGAAAAATATTTTTGAAGGTTTAAGGGGGAGGACTTGGCCAAAAATGTTTTTTATGCAACACTTCAATTAAAATATCAAGTGAAAAACGTCTTTCAAAGGTTTACAAAATTTAATGAAATCCTTAAGGTTCCTCTTTAAACAAGAGATGTTAACACAAGAGTACTCCTTTAAAAAGTGTTCGTTTCCAAAATAACAAAATTTTAAATCCAAAATTTATTTAAAATTTGAGTTTTGATAGTAACATCATTTTCGAGATTATGGCTCGATACATTACTTTTGAAAAAAAAACGCAAACGAAAAAATCACATTGTTTTTTAGATAAGTTTTCCATTTTTCTTTGTTTAATGTTAAATAAAAAAAACAAATTGGCCATTTCAGCCCTTGAAAGGACTTTGACCGAGCTTCTTATGATCAATTGTGTTGTGTGTGTTATTAAATGTTTGCACACAATTGACCGAGAACTGGACCTACATGTATTATGCCGACTCCGAACGGCAAAGTTCATGTTCTCAAGAAGTTTTACATGGCATTATTTACTCTCTGAAGTTTGCCATTGTCTGCAGAGAGGTCGTGACCGATCAGAAAAATTTTTTATTGAAAAAACTTTTCGCCGCGGCTGGGAATCGAGCCCGGGCTCCAAGCATGCTAAGCCACATACTTAACCTGCATACCACGGTCACCACTCATGCTTAATGTTATTAAGAGTAAAATGTTTAGTATATGTAAACTGTTATTTGGAAGCTTTTAACTGCCAGCTTTGAAAATAGAATCCTCAAAAACATAAGAAACAGTAGTTTGCTAATTATTTTCGTTGCACTCATTACATTATGTGAGCGTTTATAGGTTAATTCTGATCATCCGATAATATGGGGGTTTAACAAAAATTATTCTTAGTTCCTTTATGACATATTAACCCTTTGAGAACTGAATGACCAGTTGTTTAAAAATTAGTAGATATAGTGCTGTATATTCTCATAAAGGGTGATTTTTTTGAGGTTATGATTTTCATGCATTAGTATTTGACAGATCACGTGGGATTTCAGAAATGGTGTCAAAGAGAAAGATGCTCAGTATGCTTTGACATTTCATCATGAATAGACTTACTAACGAGCAACGCTTGCAAATCATTGAATTTTATTACCAAAATCAGTGTTCGGTTCGAAATGTGTTTCGCGCTTTACGTCCGGCAAATTTTGTTCAGCGATGAGGCTCATTTCTGGTTGAATGGCTACGTAAATAAGCAAAATTGCCGCATTTAGAGTGAAGAGCAACCAGAAGCCGTTCAAGAACTGGCCATGCATCCCGAAAAATGCACTGTTTGGTGTGGTTTGTACGCTGGTGGAATCATTGGACCGTATTTTTTCAAAGATGCTGTTGGACGCAACGTTACGGTGAATGGCGATCGCTATCGTTCGATGCTAACAAACTTTTTGTTGCCAAAAATGAAAGAACTGAACTTGGTTGACATGTGGTTTCAACAAGATGGCGCTACATGCCACACAGCTCGCGATTCTATGGCCATTTTGAGGGAAAACTTCGGAGAACAATTAATCTCAAGAAATGGACCGGTAAGTTGGCCACCAAAATCATGCGATTTGACGCCTTTAGACTATTTTTTGTGGGGCTACGTCAAGTCTAAAGTCTACAGAAATAAGCCAGCAACTATTCCAGCTTTGGAAGACAACATTTCCGAAGAAATTCGGGCTGTTCCGGCCGAAATGCTCGAAAAAGTTGCCCAAAATTGGACTTTCCGAATGGACCACCTAAGACGCAGCCGCGGTCAACATTTAAATGAAATTATGAAATGAAAAAAGAGTTATCAAGCTCTTAAAAAATCACCCTTTATTATCTCATATTATGCGTGGCAAAAAAGGCTTCATTAGTTATTAACTATTTTTATCTTTGCTCTTTCAAATTCAATCATCAGAACTAAAATGCAACAAAAAAAATTTAAACCCATAATCTCTTAAACCGTTTTTTTCCTAAGATAATGCTTCTTAAGCATCGTGAAGGGGTGAAATTAAAGAAATAATTCTTCTTAATAAATTAAAGATAAGCGTCATGCTTTGCAACTAATATGACTTGAACTGTTCATTCTAGCTATTTCAGTGGTGCTATACGAAAACATTTTCAGCCTGAAAGTATGCAACAAAATTTATTTGATATTTCTCAATAATGACACATAGACGACAATTGCAACACAACAACATTCGAGGTGAATGTGAAAATAGTGCCAAAATAATTTATTGACTGACGATTTAGTTATTTTGAATACGACACGTTGTAGGATGTAGGATGTAGTTCAATTAATTATATAAGTATTTCCACACAAATGACTCTGAAAAGGAGGATTTCATATCAAAATTTTATATTTTTGTCAAACAAATGCAATACTACTGATGTTAAAGATTGGGACTGTGATCCTGCATGAGTTAAAACTTTAATAGCAAATTAAATTTTTTCTGGCTCATCACTGCATTTACAATAATAAAAAAAATTAAAAATTCCAGTATGAATAAAATTCCTACTTGTGGCATGCGTTTCTAAGTATGTCTAATTTGTATATCTGAATTTGACTTCGTCAAGTTATTCCCAAAATAAAAGTTCTTATAATTATTTTAATCTTATTTGTGGCAACAACTACGGTTTAGCTAAATTATCATAATAAATCGTTATAACAACAAATACATGTGTATCATTATCGCAAATGAACAATTGTTTGATTAAGTGTATGTCTTATTGTCAAATAAGATACACTTCATATTATCGTCGGTCTTTTTTTAACCATCAAGAAAAATTTGGTAAACTTATTCCTAAAAGCTTGAGAGCTCTTAAATGAATAAAATAATGTTGAAGAATGATTTATAATTACTATAATTTTTGGCAAGCCTGTTTTAAACATTACAAAATAAATACTAAATTCGCGAGCATCACGATCGAACCTCCCTGAAGAGAATTTCTTATAGCTTCTAAAATGTTTAAAGTTCATTATATTGACATTTACATTTCTTTACAATTCATTTACAATTATATTGCAATTTTTAAACAAAGAACCAAAAATAGTACATTAATATTTGAAAAAATTTTACAAATTCAGGCATTGAAACAAACCGCCCAATAGACAAAACGGACGACAGAAAACATTCAATTATGCCCACATCAGCGTCTGTGACGGTTTTCCCACAGTTGTAAAATGCAGTTGCATAATAAATGAGCATTTGACAAATTGTGTGTAAGACTTAGTCTAAAAGCAACAATATAAAAATAGATAAAAATATTACATAAACAGCACTTAGCTAACAAGAAAAATTGAAAATTGTACCATCCTGGCTAGAGAGTTGCTGGCAAGAGTCAAAAAGTGAAATACAGATTTATGGCAACCTGAGTTGTAACCAGCGCAGTAAACTGTAAAGCCAGCTAAATACAACAAAACTATATAAGTAAAGAGGTATGGTGGATTGGTTGAAAGCATATACACACACACACACACACACAAACAACTAATGAAACTTAAAACAATTATTATCTGATCAAAAATTAACACACTCGAACTTTTCATGATTTCGTATTTGTTTTCATTCCAGCTGCTGGCGGCGTTAAATTACGCTGGACTTAAGTCAAACACAGAAATTTTAATGCAAAATAGTTGTTGTGTTGCAGTTGTTGGTGTTGTTGGTTTTGCTGTAGATGATGGTGTGGTATTTGCTTGTATGGCTTTAGCAATTGTGGAATAAATGCACCTGTCACTAACGCAGTGCAGCGTTATAATATTTGCAGACACAACAATTGCTTAATGCAGCTGATTGTAAATTATTTGTAAGCTGCCTGATAAAGCTTTGTTGCTGGCATTTTAAGTTAAATTTTTAATTTTTTGTGCACTTAATTGCAGCACTATAATTATTTTGAGTGTCAGTTGAGGCGGAAATCAATTTATTTTGGCAATACAATTTTGCATAATATAATTATGAGTTGATGGCATAGCATGAGGATGTAAAAGTTGACTTTGCCATACGCACAACTAAAGCAATTGTTGCACACCAATAAGTCAGTTCTCTAGTTTTTACTAAGGTGTGACATAACATTCGCGGCAGAGAAAACAGACCTTTTTTTTAAAATTCATAACTCAGGCAAAAACAAACATTTTTTCCACAATTTTTTTTTATTATTGTAGAGAATTGAGCAAATAACAAGTGAATTGAGAATTGACAAAAAATTACAAAAATTATATTTTTCACACCAAACTGGCGGCAGAGAAAAAAACGGGGCCTCGTGGTTGCAGCGCTGGGAGTCGCAAAAATTGTCCAATCTGGAAAAAAATTATTTCTTTTAATTTTAACAAAATTGGTTATCGTATGACAGGAGCTTTTTTTTAATTTTTTTCACAATTTTTGGTGATGTTCCAAATTTGAAAGTGTGTTTTTTCGAAAACAATATTGACCTTAAAAATTCATAAAAAATCGAAAAAAAAATTTTAAAAAAGCGAATCAAGTTTAAAAAAATACAAAACAAAAAAAACAAAAAATTTCGTCAAAAAATGAACCCGCTAGTGTCGCAACCAGTACGAAAAACATGGTTTCGAGATAAACGCGTTCAAAGTTTGTAAACATAGAAAAAAAAAGGTGAAAATTAAAAATGCGCTCTCACTGTAACTTTTGAGCACGTAAGAATTTTTTCTTAGAATCTTAAGAATATTAACTAAAATGCAAAATTATAAAAAAAAGTTGTATTTAAAAAAACGGCCAATGTCATATCCCTCCTTAATGCAGTAAAATTTGCTAACAATAAATAACTAGCAAATATCGCTTAAGGGTTGTTTTTATAAAGAGAGTTTCATAAAACTTAGCTCTAAGAAGTTTAAAACAACTTATGGCGTTGTTGAACAAAAACTATAAAATAAAAATTAAATGTAAATAACCAATGAAAACCATTTAAACAAGCCTTTGTTTATAAGTTTACTATAAAGTTAGAGCAAATTCTAAGCAAACTAAAGTATTTTTGTGCATCTTGATCAATAAAACAAAAGACTTAAGACACAAACTTGACTTAAAAGCATGCCTTCAAGTGCATCAGCAAATAGCTCAATAATTAGTTTAGAACGATATTTGTGTCGAATTAATAAACTGCTTACTTACTACAAAACAACTTATATACTAAAACCCGCACCCCCCCCCCCCCCCCTCCCCCCACCGTCTCTCTTAAGACATAAGCCTGTATCACAAATTTCTTAAAAATTTTCAAAAACTATATAATTACAATACTTAAAAATCATCAGCAATTTTTTGCACTTAAAATATATAAAAAAAAATAATTTGTCAAATGAAAGACTTAAGCAACGAACTTGTTTGCTTAAACCTTACAGACGCCATATATCAGTGCTTGAGGAGTGACTCACCTTAACTGCTCTAGAAGCTCGTAAAACACTGTTAAATTGCAGCAACAAAGTTGCTGTTATTTATTTTTTCCATATCATTTTTATTGTTTTTGTTTTTACTTGCATTTTGCTTTATGTTTTAGCACACTTTGCGCGCTTGTAATGAGTCTCTATCGATAATTTTGGCATATATTTATTTTCTCTATTTATTTATAAAATTTGTTACTTAAAAGCCACATATTTTTGCTATATATCGGCTATATTTGCGCAATTGCCTGTTGTTGTGTTTTTTTTTTTTTTTTGTTTTCAGGCTCTGCAAATCCTGTTAGTTTTGCGTCTCTTGATGTGTTGCCAATAAATCAAAGCCAACACAGTGTAAAAGCTTAATAACTGCTTTATTTGCTAGATTTTGAATTCGTTGCTGCTGCTGTTGTTGTTGTTGTTGTTGTTGGTTGGTTGCTATTATTGTTGTTGCTTTTTGAGTTGTTGTCATCAACGTTGCACCCCACAGTTTATGGACGATTGCATTTTTGGAGCAGCATGTGAACCACTTGGCTGGCTGGCTGGCTGGCTGGCTAGTGATTCGTTCGCTCTATTGCAACACATGCAAACACTTTGCAGCCACATCGATGGCTTCGTTGTCTGCAAAAATATTTATTTATACGTTTTTAAATATTGATTTTGTTGACTTAAGCGACATGGTCAACAGCAAGATAAGCCAAATTAATTATGAATATGGCCAAATTGAATATTTGCCAGCCTAAAGTGTTTGCCTGCAATTGGCTAGAGGTAGCAGCTATTTTATTTTTTTTCAATGCATACGAAAATTTTTAGCAAACGCGCCACAACCATAACGGCTACATAATAGCGCAACTTTTGAAGTGAGTCTTAAAGTATTTAATATTAATAATTTTATAATTTAAATTTATTTTATTTATATCCTGCTCACACTGGCGTGGATTTCTTAACGAGGTTTAGAGCAAAAATTAGGTTCAACTAAACTTTACTTACTTTTAAAATAAATGTGAATAAATTTAAGTTTTTACATAAAAACTTTATTCAATATTATTTTAAATATATTCAAAATGGCATAATTTTTTAAAACTTTCCCTGATTTTCATTTATTATAACTTTTTTTTTAATATCTCTGAATAAGTTTTAGTATTTATTAAAAACTTTTTTCAAGTTTATTTCTAAAATGTTCAAAATGTGGTGAACATTCAAAGAATTTCACTGAGTTTTTTAAATAAATTTGAGTTAACGGGGGACATGATACTGGCCGTTTTTTGAAATCGGAAAATTATAAAATAATTTTTTATAACTTTGTATTCTAGTAAATATTCTTAAGATTAAAAAAATGCTACTCTTCCTACGAGTTCAAAAGTTACAGCCGTATAAGTGAGAGCGCATTTTGCTTTTTCAACCTTTGATTTCTTTGTTAACAAACTTTGAACGCGTTTAACTCGAAATCATGTTTTTCGTACTGGTCGACACTGACGAGACTAGCGGGTCCATTTTTTGACGAATTTTTTTTTTTTTTTTTGTATTTTCTCAAACTTGATTTGCTATAGTATAGACGAGCTTTTTCAAATTTTTTTTCGATCTTTTATGATTTTTTAAGGTCAATATTTTTTTCGAAAAAACACACTTTCAAATTTGGAACATCAGCAAAAATTACAAAAAAAGTTCCTGTCATACGATAACCAATTTTGTTAAGATTTAAAAATTAATTTTTTTTCCAGATCAGACAATTTTTGCGAATCCCAGCGCTGCAACAACGAGGTCCCCTTTTTTTCTGCCGCCAGTTTGGAGCTCTATTTAACCATGTTGGAGTGAAAAATATATTTTTTTTTTAATTTTTTTCTAGTAATTTGTTCAAAAAATGTTAGTTTTTGACTGAGTTATGCATTTTTAAAACAAGTTCTGTTTTCTCTACCGCAAATGTCATGTCCCTCCTTTATATAGGTAATTTTTTATAAAAAAAACTTTTTAATTTTAATATTTACTCAAAATATTATTAACTTATAAAAATTTATTAGTTTGTTTGTTGATTTCTTATAGCTGTCAATCTAGTAAAATTTTTGTTGATTTCTGTTTTTTTAATCAAAAAATCTTCTCAGATAAAATCTCATTGAGATTATTTGAGAAAGAAAAAAAATGCACTGCTGCAAGTTATGCACAAAATCCTTGATATATCTGTTAATTTGCATAAAAACTAGCAACTCCTCCGCAGTTCTATTTCTGCCTATTTCTACACCACCACACTCCACCGTCTTCTCTTAACACTGCAACGATGCTGTTCTTGTTGTCTTTCTTAGTTGTTTTGTTGTTCTCGCGCATGCGTGGGCAGCTCTCGATTGAACTTTAATCGATTGAATGTTGCTAGTTTGTTTTTTTTTTTTCTTCTTTTGATTTCATGCTCTATAAGATAAAGCAACATACAACTACATTGAGTATAAAACAACCACTTCCCTAGTCTAACATCCTCCAAGCTTAGCTTTGTTGTTTAAAAGCTGAGCTGGCAACAAAATAATGTGTGTGGTCGTTGTTGATTGTTGTTAATTGCTGTTTAATACATATTAAATAATTCCATAATTTTAGCTTAACATAATCTTTAGTCATGAAAATATATTTAACATGATTTAAGCGAATTTATAATTTTTTTGAAAATTATTTGCAAATTTAAATAAATGACATTTTAGAAAAAAAACTTTAGACATAGTTTAAACTTTGAAGCTCAGTGACGATAAAGACTAAAGCTTTGCTTCTGCTTGATTTTTATAATTAAAGGCAACTTATGCTTTAAACAAATCTAGCCACATTCTTTCTTAATAACTTAAATATAAATTATTTTTTGACAATAAACTAAAAAAACTTCCATTTCTGAATGACAGCATTTCATATCCGCTCAATAACGTTTAATTAAGTGATCTAGAGCCAAAAGCTGCACATAAAAAGCTGACAGGCTGCAAAACCTTGAGGCCAAAAGGCGCTCATAACAAGCAGTTATGAGCAAGCTTTCTAGAAATTTTCATTAGCGGCTCTTTGAGCAGCTTTTCAGTTTCATAAGCGGACAAATTCACTTTTTACAAGTTTCGCTTTTCAGTTTTCTTTTTATTTTGCTTTTTTTTGTATTTTTGTCTATTTTATTAACTGCACAAGACCAACAACAACAACAATATTAACAAGTTTTTGCACAATATTTCTTGACTTTTGCTCCACTCCAGTCAAACTGTCATAAATTAGTGCCTTTAAAGCAATGCTTACATAAGATGGTTGCAGTCAAACAGGCTAAAAAAAAAACAAAAAAAAAAACTAAAACTAAGACGTAGCTTAATTGATGGCTCCTAAAAGACACACACACACACACACACACTTTTCTACAACATGCTTCAAATGTCTAACAAACAAAAAACATCTATGCTTCATAACTAATATGACCAAAGTTGCAATGCTTTGCCGATGCCACATTAAGATGCTTTCAAAAAAAAAAACAAAATGCTTAAAAGCACTAACGTTCATTGGTTGCTTTATTGACTGGACGGTTGCTTAGTGTAAGTAATTGAGTTATGTTACGAGCAAAAATATTGACAATTTCCTTTTCCTAGCTACAAGTTGACTGGCGAAGTGGCATAAATGCGAAAGATTAAAATATATAGATATTTTAAAAGCAAAATTACAAAATTTCTGCCAAGCAATGTGTACACATACATATGTGAGTTGCTATGGCAGCCAACACGTTAATATTTAATATATGTTGCACTTGAAGCATTGCTTGCCAAAACTTGTCGCTGTCAAAAATGAAAAATTTTCAACAAGAACAAACAGCTAACACATATTTTGTCACCTCATAAAAGCGTCAATAAATTAGGCAAATGACAAAAATTTGTCACAAACTGTACTCACTGGTGGTCACACTTAAAAATGCAGCTAAACTCAATCGGCTAAAAAACAACACAGACTGTAGCTTTGCATAACTTTAAATGAAGTTTTGCAGTTATGTATGTATTCGTTTATTTTTTTTTTTTTGACAATTTAAGTAATGGCTGTTAATTACTAAAGCAACAAAGTGTTGTTTAAAATTGTATAATTGTCAAAAATACAAACAACTTTGACTAAAAGGCCAAAAAAATCGATATGCAACAGCTCAGACTGTGACAACAAAGTGTTAACTTTCAACTGATTAGTTTTGAATTTTTGCATGCTTTGCTGGCAAATTTTAATTTCCCCAGCGAATTAACACATTCACTTTTAAAGACAGGCGCAGATAAATGCAACAACAACAACAAATCAACTTTGTCTTAATTGACATTGTTGAGGCAAACGCATCAATGCAATTAAATAGCCAAATTCTTGTGCACACAGGCGCTGCAAATATTTTGGTAACAACAACAACAACAACAATAACAACAAAAATTATGGCCAAGCAACTAACAGCGTCTTAAGCGCCAATTAAATTAACAGCGCAATGGTTGCAATGTTTGAGTCTATTTTATGTGCAGCACAAATAATGCCTGACATTTGTAGTTGTCTGCACTGTTGTTGCGCCATTTTGAAATAAATTTTTGTTTTTTTGCCTCAAATTAAAAAACGTGAAAATTTCATTCATTCATCTTTTATGTTGTTTATTTCTTTTTCTCACACTTAAAATCATTTTCATATACAAAAAAGCAATAAAACAAAAGACTTAAGCAACAAACTCGCCTTAAATACTGCTGCTGTGGAAATGCTATAAATTGCTATAAATTTCATGTTGCCCTAATTTAAATGACTTTTGTTGTTGTTGTTTTTTTTTTAAGTTGTTATAGCAAGATGTTGAAGCTGATAAAACTGCGCTTTGGTAGCAAAAGCAACTAAGTTGAAATTTAAGTAGCAGTTACATAGCACAGAAATTATGATGACACAACCATAGAATCTTGAGTAAGACAAGAAAACTCATAAAACAAAAAAAAAAAAAAATGTGTTAAAACAAACACCTTAATGAATGACGCCTGCTATACAAGCCAAGATATTAACTGTTGTTGTTATTGTAACTGTTGTTGTTGTTGCTGTTGTATTTGTTCTCTTATTCTCCGCTGCCTGTATGTATGCATGTATGTAGATTGTTATTGGCTGCTGTTAATGTTCTTCCAATTTGCATAACAATTTTTTTTAACACGGAACAGTTGATAATCAAAAGCCAAGCAACATAAATTTTTCAAGCTGCTGATTAGTGTCGCTTGTGTTGGCTGCTTTATTATATATATTGTTGTATGTAACGGCAAGAGTTTGGGTAGTATTTTTGTTTTGCCTTTTTTTAGTATTATTGCATAGACTGGAGTTTAAAAATTTTTTTGTTAATTTTTAAAAGAGATTTATGGGTAATTAAAAAATATTTAAAATAATGGGTTTGATAGAAATGGCACACAATTTATATACAAACTTTGCTTTGCATTTTTTTTTTTTAAGCTTTTTTAAGGCCTTTTCACAATTAAGTTCTATTGATTATTGAGTGAAATAGTAGGCTGCCAATATTTGCATCATTTTTTTACATTCCTATAAAAGAAACTTTCTTGCAACATATACTTTCGCAGATATTGTGTGTTTTTTATGATAAAAAAATTTCAAAATTTAAAAAATTTAAATTGTTTAGGAAACACTATTGTTGAGACTCAGTATCGTTCACTAAAGCTCATTTGCATTCGTTTGAAACTGAATGTGGCATTTTTTTTTTTTTTTCATTAATTTCGGAGTTTGTCTTTACTACTCGTAGCTTCAAAAAACCACTGTTCTGCGAAAATAATTATTGTAGTCCTGCTTGGGCAGCTGAGAGTCATTTCTAAAGTATTTTTTTTTTTTTGCTTAGAATTCGAATCCGTCCTCAAAATTGACTGCTCACGTTAAAATTTTGATATATTTGATTTTTTTTTTAAATTACACTAAGCTTCACAAAATTTTTTTAATATTTTTTTCAATCTATTTCAACATTTAGTTATTCTTTTCTTCTTCAAACATCGTTTTAAACTATGTTTTGTTCAAAAGATATGACTGTTTCAAAAAGACATTTTGAAGAAAAAAAAAAATAATTACTAAATGATGAAATAAATTGAAAAAAAAAAATTCAAAAATTTTATGCAGCACAATCTTACTTCAAAAAATGCTAAAATTGCCAAATGAATATAACTTCATGAATATAACTTCAAATATATAAAAATTCTGACTTAAACAGGCAATTCGGACAATTCGGATTCAACATAAACAATTATTTTAAAAATGATTCTGATGATGATGACAATAATTTTTTTCGTTGAACAGTGAAATTATATTGAGTCTCATACTCGGTACTGTTGTTAGTGAGTTCTTTGATATGAACAAATATTGTTCCTCCAGGATCTAAGCTCTGGAAATGAAGCACACATGTAATACTTTCTACGTATATAACTTTATAATATATACCTTTATATATCTTTATAATAATAAACAAATTTTTTTTTCAAGTTGTAACATTTTCTCTTCTCATCTTTATGTATTATTTTGGTAAACTTTTGTGGTTTGTGTACACATAGATCTCGAGCTCAAATTTAATAAATTTAAAAAAAAATATATATTTTTGATGAATTATGTTTAAGTTTACAATATTGTAATATTCATTCTGTTTTACAAAGGCTTGATTGTAATTAACTTTTAGTTATAATTGTAAATAACTTTGTTAAACAAATAAATATCGAGTTCATTTCAATTCATTTCTTAAATATTTATTTTTTAAAGAATTGCTAAAATAAATATTGTTCATGACAAAAACTAAAAATCGTATAAATCACAAAAAATTTTAATAGATTAAATAAAAATCGCCAAAATTATTCTACACCCAGCATAAAACCCATTCCATAAACTCAGCCGCCATCTGTTACCCTTTAGAGTCCAACCTACATAATGCACGTTTTTAAAAAACCCGTAGTTACTTTGTTGGGGTGAAGACTAGATGGGGCAAATGTGTCACCAGCTCATATTTATATTTCTTCCCAAGACTTTTCCTAAATTAGTCTCTCACTTTTCTGCTCTCTTGTAGAGATGCCCGTAAAAAATATGCAAAAAGTTAAGAAAAATGTCGGAAATAGTTCACAGCTCCCTCGGGGTAATCCCTAGAGAAATCAAATTTTATTATTATTTTAACCTCAACATTTCATGTCTACATATCTAGTTCCTATATGTTACTCTTGTAAGTCCATCCCTTCAAAATCCCCTTTTTTGTAAAATCCTTCTACCGGCAGGGTGGAGGTGACAACTAGCTGGGTCAAATGTATGGCCAGGTTATACAAATTTTTTTTTATCAAGCATTTTTTCTGAATTTACCAACTCCCTATCTGCAAACGTTCTAGATAGGGAGATAAGAAATGTCTAAAAATAGCTTATAGGTTACTCGTTGTGACCCCTAGTAGAAGCAAATGTATGAACAGATCCTATTATTTATTGGAACCCCAAGTTGGAAATCCAGCCCCTATCTGTCTATCTTTTCAGTCCGCACTATTAATGTCTCGAAGTGATTGCTAGCTGGGCCAAATTTATGACCAGATTATATAAATTTTTATTGCCCAACATTTTTCTCAATTTTTCTACTCCCTACAAATATATGAAAATACGAAAATACGAAAAAAAAAAATGGTGGAAAATAGTTCATAGCTCCCTCGATGTGACCAATAGAAGGGTCATATGCGTAACTAGCTCTATTATTTTTTCTCCCAATATTTCATTCCTACAAAACCAGCCAGTATCTGTCTTCTCTATGAGTCCCCCACATCTACAAGATCCAGGTTTTTGAAAATTTGTTTTAACGGCGTTTGGGTGAGGACTAGATGGATCAAATGTTTGACCAGCTCATAATAATTTTTATTTCACATTTTTTCTAAATTAACCCATCCCCTATTTTTCTTAAGTTTTCGGATTTGTGGACAACCGACCAGCACTTTGAAGTGATTGAATTTTATTAAAAAAATTCGTGTTTTTATGGTCATCATAATTGGACCACCAAACAGGCTATTCAAGGTATTGTGACCAAATTTCGTACTTTTATGGTCATCATAATTGGCCCACCAAACAGGCTATTCAAGATATTGTGACCACATTTCGAATCAGTTTTATAGGCCATCACAAGAATGAGCAACCGAACGACATAATTCTCAATTAGTTTTTGTTGCTGTTAGTATAAAAGTGCAGAACATAAATTAAAAAAATTTCCCTGTCCGAATTGGATCATATATATCAAATTTGGACAATGAAAATATAATTTTGAATTTGTGTCTGGTCATACTTTTTTTCGGTTCTTTTTATGCTCGATCCTCTTACATTTTGGCATCTTTTGCTTTGTATGTTGTTCGTGCCGCTTGTGTTCTCATGCTCGTCCTGTTTTCTTGTGTGATTCAAAAACTTCATAAAATGTCACATCCCAAAATTTCTAAAGGCTCAACCAAGTTATGCGTAAGCATACAAAAGCTAGAGAGCAAAAGAACGTACTTGCTCAGCAATATATTGCGTCGCCCAAGTTGTGCGTAAGCAATTTTTCGTTCAGTTTCTCAATTTTCGTTTACTTTTCAAAACTTGAGTGTGAGCGCTCGACACCGTATATTGCTAAGCAGAAAAAGGTTGCAACCTGTTTAATAAATAATTTTAATTTTGATTTTTAACACTAATGTATCGAAATTTTATTAAAAGTCAGTAAAAAATGTAAGTTTTAGACAGGACTTATTTTTTAAGCGAGGTTTGTATTGAAATTGACCCCTATTTTCAATCATAAAGCATGGATAAATTTACCAACTTAAAAAAAATATTTTTTTATAATTTTAATTGGCAATCTTTTTCGACAAAAACAAATTATTTTTTATTTGTCATTTCATTCGAATCGATTTATATTGAAATTTTTTTTCATGCTTACTTCATTTTTAATTAAGTATGGAAAAGTGTTTTTTTGAACTTTTTTATACTTTTCGTTGACTTCTCTCTGAAACTTTTGTATGCTTAAGCATAACTTGTTTGAACCTTAAAAGACATGCATTGAACACAAATGAGCATATTTTTATTTGATAATCAATGCCAAAATTTCATGAATTGGACACAAGTGAGCATATTAGATTTTTGACGAACAATCCAAGAAAATCAAAAATCATACATTATGCACAAATGAGCGTGTTAATTTTTTTGATAACTATTAGGATTTGATATCAAGAATATTATGGCTAAGCTCAGAATCACTCCTCAGCTCAAATTTCTCTCCGTGAAACCATATAAAAAAACAGTTGGTGCAAGAACTGAAGCCGGTTGACTTACCACAAGTAATTTTTTTGTGAATGGGCCTGAGAAAATTTGGCTGAAGATCTACTTTTTTATCGAAAAATTGTCTTCAGTGACGAATCTGAACTTTAGCTCAACGGATGCGTCAACAAACGTTATGTCCAAATTTGATCTGGAAAGCAACTAGAGGCAGTTCAAGAACGATTTGTAGGCAACATTTATATGAAATTATATTTAAAAAGTAAACGATAGGCATTGCTGTTTCGCTCTAATTTAATATTTCATTGACTGTTGCAAATTTTCTGTTTTCTTTTTTAAATTTTCAATAACCAGTGCATAAAATATTTCGTCACTTGAGCCGTGTTTTAACAATTGTTCCCAATTGTTTGTACTTTTATTTTAATATAATAATAAATTTCTACATAACTATTTTCATTAATATAACAATCAAATAAAATTTCGCTATAATTTTAAAATTTTTCTCAACAATTTATCTCAAGAAGAACAAGAATTCCCATGATCTAAAAAGTGTTGCTATTGCAAATATTTCACTCATTTGCTGCTGTTAGCACTAGAGGTGCAGTTAATAACAACAACAAAAAAAAAACAAGCAATAGTAACAGTTAAACACCAATGGTGTCAACAACTAGTTTTGCTGACTTATTTGTTGTTACCGCTGCAGCTGATACTGAGGCTGTGGCTGCGGCTGCCGTTGATAATTGAATATGTTTCTTTGCTATATTTATTTTGCTGTTACAATTTCACTAGTTGTATTTACAGCAAGCAAAAGAACAACAACTGGTCCATCCATTGCTTAGCATTCCGTCAATGTGACGTTTATGCAATAAATGAACCAGAACAAAGAGTGTCGCCTGCTGCATAGCTAGCAACATATATATGTGTACAGAATAAAATTGCAGTGTCTAGGTGTTTGTTACTCACAACAACTCACACTAGCTGCAATAGTAATTTTTTTACTATTCTGCTTTTCACCTCTCTCTGTGCTTTATTAGTTTTTAATCAATCTTTATGACATATCATTGTTTTTTTTTTCTTTCTTGTCTTTTATTAATTATAAGGCAGACACAATCAACTATTATTTCCTGCGTACACTCCCACCACAAGCAGCAATTAAGCAGTTTTTATGCATACAAAATATATATACAGTAGAACATATATTGTTTATAAACTAGAATTTTAGTGTTGCTGCTGGCTGACTGTGCGCTGTCAGCCAACATCTGAAGGTGGACGACATTAAAGTGTCGCTAGTTCATTTGTTATGCATGAATACCAAAGCAGACTTTAAGGCAGAGTTTAGTTGCGTTTGTTTGTATATCATATAGAATGTGCTATAAATGCGCATGTGTGTTTGTATGTACTAATAAGCTTGTCTGCTGCTGCTGTCTAGAAATTATGGCGCAGTTGTTAATCTGCTTTATGTTGTCTTGTTCTTATGACTGAATATGTCACCATTAGTGTGTGCATCAGTGACACTTTTATGAGACTTGATAGTTAATTTCAGATAAGGCATAATTGGTGGCATGAGTTAAATGAAATAAAACAATTTGATAGTTGTTGTCAACATAATAAAAATTAATTATTTATGTGCAATAAAATGTAACAGTTTGAGCAAGTTTGTGTCTTAAGTCTTTTGTTGCTCAGGCATAAAGGTTTAAATCAATTGCACGAAATTACCAAAAAATGTATGAATAAGCTTTAAAAAATACCTTTTGTTATTGTTGTTGTTATTGGCTAGCAAATTTGTATTTTTTAATTTTTAAGAACACTTTTTGAGAATTTCGTTATGAAAAAATGCAGTTTAAAACGAGATACGTAGCTATTATTTGTTCACTACTCTTCATATATTATAAATTTTTTCAACAAAAACATATGTAATGGACATTTAAGGCTTAAATAACTGAATAAATATAGATAATAAATATTTATATGTTTAACAAGACATTGAGAATTTGAAATCTGTTAATTTTGCACATCTTAAGCAATTTTTGTATACGGCAGTGATTAATTTATAAAAAATATTTATACGTATCTTAGATATAATGTATTTTCTTTTAAATGACTACCTGCATTTTCTGCTCTTTTCCTGTTATCCTTACACTACAAGAACTAGTATAAATAAATCTTTAGGCGACAAAAAAATATGCTTTTTTAGTTTATTAACGTCTGTTTAAATGTCGCCAAATGTTTGTTTAACAACAGGAGCAAAAAAAAAAAAACAGCAACGTCAAGTAGAAAAAGGCAAACGTAAGGACAGACATAAGCAGTGCAAATGTAAGCAAGTGAAAAAAAATAAAACAAAAAAAAAACAAATGCAAAAGGGTCGCCAGGCGGGCAGCAAGGAAGTTGAATCTCACGACTTCGATTTCGTACGTTTCGAGTGGGCGATCATTTAAATTTTACATTTAAATGTTGTTGACAGATAAAATTGCTAACCGATGATGTTGATGACGAGGATGTTGACGCGCATGTTGTTGCTAGTGTTGTTGTGTTTTTGTTGTTGTTATTGTAGTGATAGTTGTTGGTGACAGTTTTGCATTTTCTTTATTTTATACCTTAAATTAAATGAAAGAGTCAGGTTTTAATTCCTGCTGCGATTTACAGTGAGTGCTAATGTGGTTGTTGGTGTTGGTGTTGGCTTTGTTGTTGTTCTTTTCTTAGTATTGTTGTTGTGGTGTGTTGGCATGAGCATGGCTTACAAAAAGGGTAATTAGCGCAAATCAATGTGGGGAGAGTAACACGTTTTAGTTTTCTTTTATTATTTTTTTTATTTTTGTTGTTTTTGTTGTTGTTGTTGTTGCTGCTTTTTGCTTTAAACTTTGTTTATATGTATGTAAATGTTTTGGCAACATTTAAACAGAAATAATGATGATTTTTAATTGCTGCATTTAACTTTTGTCTCTGCACTATTAAGGTTGTTATTGTTGTTGTTGTAACCACTATTAAAATGCTGGCGTAGGTTGCAGCTGACATTGTTGCTACTGTTGTTTTTTTTGTTTCTTTATTTTCGATATATTTTGCATTGCCAGCTTGTTGATAAGCTGACAGCGACCGATTGCAGATTTTAATTGGAGATGCTTGAAAATTTACAACAGCTCAAATAGTTGAAAATAAGTTTTGATGTGATAGCTTTTGCGCGGGTGTGAGGCATTTTGACAGTGCTAGCAACGAATGCACTATGTCGACAATGCTTTTTTTTAGCAAACTAGTATTGAGCAAACTTCTGTTTGATGCCAAGCAAGCTAGTTTGTGTCTTAAGTCTTTTGTTTGCTTTTGATTAAAACAGGCGACATTTTAAATATATAAAAAATTATTAATGAAACAATGTATGTCTTACATCTTTTGTGTTTTTAAGTTAAAAAATTATTGATTGTTAATAAATCAACATAATATTTGTCAAGTTTTATTTGAAACGTAGATATATCTCACATTTTAAAGCTAAATGCCGTGCTTATGACTCAGCACTATGTTCAATGCTCGCTTAGGTTTAGGTTTTTTTTTTTTTTTTTTTTTTGCATATCAAAATCATATTAATTATTTGTCAACTCTACAACCTCAAAAACTACACACACAAATGAGAAAACAAAAAACAATAAAATTTGCATAGATAAAGATCGCGCTCAAAAAAAAAATACCACAACATAAACACCAACTGCATCAAAATGCTTTGCTTAACGTATGCAATGTATTTGTTGCATGTTTGCATAAATTAACACTAAATGTCAAAATGAACTTTTGGCCGCTGACAAAAAAAAAATGTACATATTAAGTACGTAACGATTTGCTTAGCGCATTTTTTGCCAGTTAGCCGAACTAACTGCATATAAAACAGCAGCCAGCTAGATAGCTAAGCTAAGTGTCGCTTATTCTCATGTGCGGGTGGTGTCTGTGTGTTGTTTGTTTTTTCCTTTAGCTAAGGACCTTTAGTTTTTTTATTTCGACATTATATTGAGATAACAAAAATTTTAGCAAACAAGTAATTTATTTATGCATTTTATTTATTTTGTATTCAAATTTGTATGCAGGCTTTCATTTATGCAAAACTGTGCCAAAAAAATGCATACAAAGTTTTAAGCTCAGGGTGCGGATTGACTCTGCCATTGTTTTTTAAGTTAGGCAAAACAGTTATTTGTGGAATCAAAAATCATAGCAACCATCTCAGCGAAATATAACTTTTTCATAGTTGCCACACTTTTTTCATGCATAATATTTTTTTTTTTTTTTTTTAACAATAAGCAAACATAAATCGCAATAATACTTGAAGCTACAAATAAATATCATATGAGTATCTGTGAGATTTTTTTTCTTACAATGCTTTAAGTACGATTTCGTTGCTATTTAGCAATCAAACGTGCAGCTAGGTTTTAGTACCTATTCCGAAAAACTAAGTAGTTGGTGTTTATATCTATGGAAGTTATTTATTATGTAAGTTATTTAAGTCATATTTGGCTAAAAGGTTTAAAAAAGTCAATTTATTATATGATAATGTATAACATTTTTGGTGCATAGAAAGAATTCTTTGAATGCTATTTTCGAATTGAAATAATAGCTATTTTTAAAGTTTTAAGCAAATTTTCACAACAGAAATCCAATTATTTATTTTTACAAAAATTTTTTTACAAGAAAATTGCCAGTCAGTTTTGTACATAAAACACCGATTTCCAAATATCGAGATTTCCAAATATTTTTGTTGCATCTTTGAAAGTACAAAACCTCTTGCTTGTATGTATTAAGAAATCAATCGTGCGATGATGCTGAATCATTATAAACATAAAAAGATGTATGAGAAAAATTTATGTGTGAAAATGCAGTTATTTTTAGACTAAAAAATGCATCTTAAAATGCTCTCATGGTGCTGTATTTAACAAAAGCCATGACGAGAAAAAAAGGCATTTATTAAATATCTAATAACAAAGGGCAGTGGAAGAAAAGTTAGTGCGATATTAATGGGTTGTTTTACCCTATTTAGAAACAAGTCAAAGAATCTAAAAACACACTTTGAAGTAGTAGTTCTTCAATGTAGAAAAAATCTTTAAGAAAGTATTCCTTGTAAAATTTCCCTATAAATTGGCTGAGGCAAGATTTAGCACTTAACCTTTTAGCACCTGAATGAACATTGATGACTCTCAATTTCATAACTTTTGCTGAAAAAAAGAAACAAATTCACTTTCTCTTTCAAAAACACTTTCATAAAATAAAATTGCTTGGAAGAATCAAAATAAAGTTTTATATAATAAAAAATGCAATTTTTATTGAAAAATGCTGGCAGTTTTGAATTGTTTACTAATTTTTCTGCGGTCACATCGAGGACAAAAATACAATTTTTCAAAAGTTCAAATGGTATTTTGAAGAGAAGTTATGGTGTTCAAATTCATGCTTATGGCAGTGATTTTCTTGGTCAGTTTTTGGTACGAAAAAAAAATTTATTAAATCAGATTTTTTTTTTTTTATATTGTACGCATTTTTAATAAATCAGCTGTAGACAAAGTCTGACCCTGGTTTCTGAAAGACAAAGTTTGGTTCTACGAAAAGCCATGGTTACAAACTTTTTTATCACTTTTTCAGCAAAAGATTTAATGTAAGAAAATAGCTAAACTCGCAGCAAACTGATTTACAAATTCGCTGCTGCAGCTAAAATCTAAAAACCAAAAATTTTTAAAAGTGACATTGTTTTAATGCTGCTGGCTTTAATGTATTGCTAACGTCTCTCTCCAATACTAGCTGCGTGTCTCAGTAATCATTTTACCTCAATATATGTTTAACTGATTTTTATATGACACATTGAAAGCAAAAAAAAAATATATATAATTTTAATACAAACAAAATTTAATACAAAAGATGAGAAAACAAAAAGGAAGCATAGACAAGGTAAGACAAAGTAAGGTGCATCAAACAGAGTTGCAAGTTAAATGCAAACATTTATAGGAGGTTATTCGCCTAACTCCTTTTCCTATTCCATGTTGAGCTTGTATCATGCATGAAGTATCTTTGTTTTTGCCGTTCTCAGAGAATGCTTGTCATTATTGCAAAACCTTTATTTTCAGCTTTTCATGAATTTTGTAAGCCATTTTATTGTAGTCAATTATGAGTTATCATGTAAACATGCATAAACAACCTTCATGAACGTTACGGTCACTGATCATGTGTACTTGTTCATAAGCTCCAAGTAAATATTCATGCTTTGAGTGTATTTATACACAAGACGTGTAAAATAATAAAATTAATTACGTTAACGAGTAAAAACGTTCACAACTCTGTCATACAGAGAATTCCTAAAAACTGAATGAACACTTTCTTCAATATGAACACTTAACGGTACATAAGTGTAATATTTTTTGGCCAATATATATGCAGTAACGCTTTGGTTTGAAGTAAGTCCTTCAAATAGATCATTATAAAAAATTAACATGTTCCAAATTTATGGCCATGTGTTTTACGACTCAAAGCATCAATTGAATGCGCTTTTGTGTAATCTTTCATACTTGTATTTTCTTGAATTGTACAACTATTTCTGTCCTTAAGCTGCATAGTTTTAATATAACTTTATTATAACATAATATAACTTTATGAAAACAATTCAGTATTAATTGTTCTTAAGTTTTTTGACACCCAATTATAAAATTTTAAAGGCGAAGGAGCTGAAGTTTGATTCGTTGAGTCGCAGTGCACATGTCCATACATACAAAAAAAATTTTTTTTTATGATGATCAATCACAAGATTCATTGGTTGCAAATGTACCTATATATTAAGTAAGGAACAATAATTTCTTTTATATCAAAATAAAATTTTCGATAAACAAATATAGGAAAACTTAAGTAGGTATTTTTTAAAAATTTAAAATAGCAATCGTTGGAGATCCAACTTAAAATTTTGCGTAAACCTTAAGAATGAATTTTATAGAAAATAAACTTTTTTCTATAAAATAACTATAAACAAATGATACCTCCAGAAGGATCCATTCAAGGTACCTAAACTATACATGAGTTTCTTGTCTGTGCGACTTACAATTTAGGAGATAGAGCTGTTTAAATACATGTACCTATTTAGTTTTTTTATCATTTTTAATGTTTTTGACATGGACATGGAATCACAGATATGTACAAGAGATTCATGCAATTTTGTCTCGTATCTCATGAAGTGTTCTTGTTCTCCACGTATTTGCTCATGAATTTTATGACATGTATTCATAAAAATTATGAATGACTCATTTTCTCCTTGTATGTTTCATGGCATTAACGAAATTTTTTATTGGTTCATGTATCCTGTACACACTCTTTATGAACTTCAAACACTTGGCTTGAAGTGAAGTATTCGTGTTTTCTTTTTTGTGTATTTTGTACAATGATATCTTGAATAGTTTTTGTGGCTAAACTAAATTCATGAATGCGTTGCGTGGTGATTATGTAAAAATGCATAATTACTGTGTCCTTTTTGATTCAGTGTGGTTGCTCAGTAATACAACTACGAGAGTTTTAAGCAAAAAATTTTTATTATATTGCAATTTTTGGCTTTTTTAATATAAATATTTTAGTTTTGAATAAATTATCGAAGTTTTCAGTTTAAAACCAATTAAAACTCACACAAAAACGTTTCTTATTACACATAAGCTCTTCTTTCGCACATATTTTTTTCACTTAAGCTAACTTGGTTAATTTTACTTGGGTTTTGCTATCGTTGTGGGTTTAAATCACAACCTATTATGTCCGAAATTCTTTGAAAGATGATAGACCTCAAGATATGAATGAAATGTAGGAATCTGAAAATGTAGGAAACGATCTTCTGTGTAAGCCAGTAGCAATTGATAGTTTTTGTAAATTTTTATATTCTATGTCCTGACGATGCAAAAATTCTATTAAGAACTAGAAATAAACAACAACAACAAACAACAAAATTGGCCATTTCAGCCCTTGAAAGGACTTTGACCGAGCTTCTTAGGATCGATTGTGTTGTGTGTGTTATTAAATTTTTGCACACAATTGACCGAGAACTGGACCTACATGTTTTATGCCGACTCCGAACGGCTCATGTTCTCGAGAAGCTTTACATGGCATTATTTACTCTCTGAGGTTTGCCATTGTCTGCAGAGAGGTGGTGACCGATCAGAAAAATTTTTTATTGAAAAAACTTTTCGCCGCGGCTGGGGATCGAACCCGGGCTCCGAGCATGCTAAGCCACACACTAACCCTGCATGCCATGGTCACCACGGTCACCAAGAACTAGAAATATTCTACAAAATATTGTCAAAGTATCAGAGATAAAGAAAGAAACAAAATATATTTCAGCCCAAAACAAAAATTATCCAGTGTCGCAACCATAAAGTTATAGTCAAAGTCTCGTTCGGTGTCGGTATTTACAAGACTTAATTGTAAACATGTATATAGAAAAAATTGTTATATTATTTATTTGAAAACGCCTTAACAAATGAAAATATATTAAATTAAAAAACCGTCCTGACAATATTAAGTATTGGTTATTTTTTGATGTGTTTGATGCAAAAATAAATATTTTTGGAGCACTGATATTTTTTGGAACAACGAAAATTCAAAGGTTTTTTGTTTTTCTCAATTTTATTTAAAGAATACCAAATATTTTTTCTTTATTGTTATTGTTTCTTTATTTTTTGATATTTAAAAATTTTTTTAATAAAGTCAGAGTACTATACTTATGATATTTGACGGAAAACAATCCCATTTTATATTTTTAAATGCATTCATATGTTTTCGTCACAATATTCCCATGTAGAATAATCCACGCAGTCATATTAATAAAAATCAGTGGCTTCTTTTGTAGGCGTCTACAAAACCACAGAACGCATGAATAAACACAGATATTATTTTCAATGTCACAACAAAAGTTTCGAATATGACCTTCTTTGCAGCAATTGAAAGTGTTTCTTGGAATCAAGCTTATAATAAGCATAAGAAGAAACCACAAGTTATAATAATAAACTAGCCAGAGATGTGCAATCAAGCATAACGTGTACGTTTAAAGCTATATATATGCTTGAATATGTGTGATCAAAATTTTAATTAATTTATGTTTTTATTGATAATATTTCTGAGATTTTCCTCGACAATTGCAATGCCATAAACTAAAGACTTAAGACACAAACCTGAGAATATATTTAATATGCATACTTTAGAGATGAATATGCAACTGCATAAATATCAAAAAATATTATCAACTTTAACTGTTTATTAACGCATTTTTATAGCATATCATGCATATGTGAATATTTAAATTCGCTAAAATAAATATTTATATGTATGTAAAAAATGCGACTTATTGCCAGACTGCAATTAAATATATTGTAAAAGTAATAAGAACACGTAATGCATATGCCTGTGTATTTTTTATAACATAATAATAAAAATAATAAAGCAATCAAGGCTCTAATGATCACATAATGATTCCTTAAAGACATGCATTCATTTATTTCAAAAATAAAGGCAGCAGCAGCAGCAGAAAAAGGCTGCAAGCAAATAAAACCGCGGCATGCAAGCGGCTTTTCGATTCACAGTCAAAGTCAAAAGGCACAATCAAATAAGGCAACACATAAAACTGCAGAAAAATTTCAGCTTGTATGCAGCTAAATTTTTTTTTTTTAATATTTTTCTTTATATTTTTTTTTTATTTTTGTTTAAAGCAGTAAATTGCTTTAATATATGCAATAATTATGATGAGTCTGGCGGCATACAAATACACATACATACATACACACACATACATACATATATATGAACTTTCATATTGCAGCCTAACAAATGAACTTGTCAAAATTGCAATTTGGCTTAAAATAAGACATAAAAACGCCAAAGCCCAAGTCGTCGGTTGGCATAGCATCAAAAAATGCTGCTGTTAAACTTAACTTGAGTTTATTTGGCGCGAATGCATTATATATTTTTTTTTTTTTTTTTTTGTTTTTTTGCTATACAATGATCAGCACTAATGTGCAAGTTTCATTGTGATTATTAAATAAAAAGCCGCAACGGGGGGAAAAAAAGGGAACAGCACAAATGGATTTTAAGTGTTTTCAACTGAAATATATCTTAAGTTCTTAAAAAATATAAAGCATTGAGTTCATTTTTATGTAACAAAGAACTTTACAAAAATATATATTTATTCAGTTGACAACATGCGGATTTGTAAAATTTTCACCCGCACTCAAGCCAAGTAGTGCTTGAAACCGTTAAAGCCGCTTTAGTTTAACAAAAGTCTTGACAACACATAAATCGCCAAAAAGAGAATCTTTCACTGCATATAAATCAATTTAATGAGTTTTAACATTTGCCAAATTTTTCAACGTTTCCCACATTTCCGCTCGGTACCGCATGAACGCGCTACTCTTTAACACTCTGTCTTTTTGTTTTGTTTTTTTTTTTTTTTGTCTTGATTTTTGCTTGAATCAGCAAAATTCGTTCTTGTCCAACATATTTTCTGACTTGCTAGTTAATCCAATTAAAATAAATCACTTTTTATTTTACTGTGTTTTGTACTCTTTCGTTTTTGGCAGCTTAACAATTCTTATCGGCTTATTTTGTACTGTAGCAGTCGCAGCAACAGCAGCAGCAGCCGCAGCCGCCATTAATAAATGCAATTTACGCGCATCGCGCTTTTTTTGGCAGGTTTTCTTGTTTTTTTTTTTTTTTTATTAATTATTTGTGTTTCTGTTGAAAAATTTTGAGCCACAGGCTATGCAAAAGCTTATTTAAGCCAATTTATAGCAACTTAACATATGTTTCAAGCAAAGCATTAGCTGTTATGGTGTTAAGTTTTGTTCGAAGCAATTGCGTCATGAGTCAAAATTTTTATTTTTATGATATAAAAATGCAAAATTTAAATTTTTCTCAAAGAAATATAATGAACAAATATAATTTCTCAAAGCTTCTACTGAGTTTGTAGTCAAAAAACAAAAGACTTAAGCTACGAACTCGTTTGAACAAAACTAGAGCTATGCCTGCTAGACTTAATGACTTCCTTTGATATAAATAATTACTTTTCTTTATTTTTTTACTTAAAAATATAAAAAAATATAAACAAATTGTTATTCTTCAATAAAATTTTTTTAATTTTTTCTATGAAAATTTTCTTCTAAAAATTTAGTTTAGAAAATTTCTAAACAAATCAATAATTTTTCTTGTTTGTTATGAAAAGTATTTGTAAAGAAATATTTATAAAAATCATAGTCACGTTAGTAATATATTAAATATACATAAACATAATAATTATTCTCAATATAACAATGCCTTTATACAGTTTTTTTTTTCCACCCAAATACCACCAAAAAATCATAAATCTGCTCTTTAGCTTCCATTTGATGGAATTCTTGCAGCTACCACTGCTGCTTAAATTAAGCCAGAGTGCATTAAATGCGTTACAAATTGCTTTTTAGCAAAAAAAAAAACAAAAAATTACAGCAGCCAAGTGCCAGTGAATAAACAGTTTCAACGGAACATTCAGCAACAATGTTGCACATAAAGGCCGAAGAGCAACACAGCAATAAAGCATTCGCAGTTGTATTGCTGCAAAAAAAAAATTGAAATGTTATCAAAAATGTTTTGCTGATAAGCGCAACGGAGTTTTATTTTGATTTATTTGCATATTTAATGTATTTGTAATGATTTTGTTTTTTCCTTTTTGTAAGCTGGTTGGATGAGCTACTCTCTTGCACTGACTTGTAGTGACTTAACGCAGCCCACATAAGGAAATGTTGTTTCTTTAAAATGCTTTATTAGATTTGTCATAGTTGTTTCTTGTGCATTATTTTTCTTCACTACACAGCGACTTAGTTTAGAGTGTAAGAAAACAGCAATAATAATTTAATACTTCCGAGGTTCAATAGTATGTGTAGAAATTATTAATTAAATAAACTGTTATACATATAAATAAATAAAATGCAAACTTTTTTTTTTGTGACATCAACTTATCGTAAGTGTAAGACTGTCATTACTAGCAACTTGATAAAATCATTTGATGTTATTAATTTTATGATTATTTTAAGAGATATGCAACTCAAATAATATTTTAACTACAAATATTTGTTACTTTAGTAATATTACTGACTAATATCGTTGCATAAGAAAAAACGCTGATGTTCAACAAGAATATTTCTTTGTGTTCACCGCGTAAAATTTTAATTTTGAGATGTTTGAGATGTTTAAATATTTTTTCAGGAGAAAGAATGAAATTGCTGAAGTTGTATCATTGTTTTGAAAGTAAAAGTTTAGCCAAGTGTGCTGGCCATGCTAGTCTTGAAGTCGATTGACCTGGGTTCAATCTCCAACAAGAACACCGAAGACTTTTTTAAGTAAAATCTTTAATTTACAATTTTTTGTAGAATGCAAGCAAACTTATTTTATTATTTTTGACGGTTATTTTTGACCAAGCTGTTAATGAAACAGAGTTAGATTTTTAATTATTGAATTAAAATTTGTGTACAAAATGTGTACAAATGAAATGGATCTTTTTTCAACAAATGAAGTTTTCAGTTGAACAAAACAAATTTTTCTGTTGCTCCAATTTAAAAGTAACTTACTTAAAAGTGTAACGAACCCTTTGTTCGTCTACCTAAATGCTGAGGTATACTCAGCGGTTGATCCAGGGGTTCTTACAAAAATTCCAATTGATAACGCTGTTGTTTTTAATCTTTGAATATTATTTAATTTATTGTATTAAATCTTATTATAAAACTTAAACAACTATTTCTTAAAATTTAACTCCTTGAGGTGTATAACACTTCTCGGGTATGTTTATTTAAATAAATCTGCGAAGTGTACAACGCTCCTCAGACGTATACTTAAGATATGCTATAGTGTTTTATTTTAACGCCTCGAAGAGTACAACACTTCTCGGGTATACTAAACTACGATTATAACTTAATCTTCGAAGTGTACAACACTTTCCGGATATATATACTTAAAATAGGCTATAATACTTTATTTTTAACGCCTCGAAGAGTACAACGCTTCTCGGGTATATCAAACTACGATTATAACTTAATCTTCGAAGTGTACAACACTTTTCCGATATATACCTAAATAGTCGGCAGAGGCCTTGCGTACAACACACGACTCCGTAGACTGACTGGCTTGCGCATGTGCAGCGGCTTTTATATTGTTTTCTTCTGTTGCTTGTTCTTCTTATTCTTAACGTTGTTGCGAGACACATGTTTCAGCGTACGTGTTGCGGGGTTCATGTTGTTGTTGCTGACGAAATGTTGCTAAGTGAAATGAAACCTTTTTAATTCATTATTATTATTATACAAATAAATACATATTTAATACAATTCATTTTTTTTCTCTTTTATTCATTATAACAATTATAATATATATATATATAATTTCATATAATTCATTATTTTCTCATTTATTCATTATTATAATTATAATATATATATATAATTTAATACAATTCAAATATAGTATAATATTTTAAATAAAATTTTTAAATACATTTTGTGAAAGCAAAATCGCCTGCGATTTTGCATCTTCACACCCCCCCCTTACTAACCCAGTGAAATTTTAATGTGGTTCGTGCTAGAGATCCTGATTTTGTACCACTTATCAGCAACTCTTCGGCGGAAAGCTATCCTCTGCCTAGGTTTCTTCGTACGCAGAGCCTCTTGGAGTATACCCATCAATTCCTCTGGAATACGTACACCGGTGTTGTTCTCCAGGTCGAGTGGCGGTGTTTCTAGTGGTCTAGGAGTAATTTCACCTAGAATTCCTGCTAGCTCGTCCTCGTAATCGCCTAGCGCTAGCACATCCTCTGTGGTCAGATTTTGACACTGCTCAATTTGGTCAAGCCAGTCTGATTGGGTCAGTGGCGTGTGTTCGACGTCGACTGAAGCAGTGCTGTCGAGGTTGGTTGAGGTGACGTCATCGATATTGGCCATAGCATTACAGTCGATGAGGGCCGGTGACGGGTTATTTGTAAAACCAACTACGTTGTTGACAGCGCGTTGGTTCATGAAGCTGGCATCGAAGTTGGCTGTAGCTGCGTTATCGCCGCTATTGAAGTTAACGCCTTCAATGTTGTCGACGGCAGCATTAGTGGTGGCGGCATACTGGTCGATGAAGCTGGCTGCGAACTTGGCCGTGAATGAAGCAGCGAAGTTGGCTGCGAGTGTTGCTGCGAAGTTGATGGCGACGTCGACGTTGGCGTTGGTAGGTGGTATGCAGTTGTTGGCAGCGGCAGTATTTTCTGCTCTGATGGCAGTTGCATATTGTGCCATGAAGCCGGCTGCGACGTTAGCGGCGAAATTTGTATTTTTACATACCTCGCTAGTGCAGTGGGCGGCGTATTGGCTTGTGGAGCTGGCAGCACAGAACACTTCGGTGTTGCTGGAAGTGGTATCGTGGTAAGTGCTGACTTCATTTTGTGGTGAGTCGTTTGCAGCACCGTTGTCGTCAGCCAAGCATATGGTTGGCGTTTCTTCCTCGTCCGTAGTAAGGCTTAGCACAGATGCCACTGATCCCGACCGCGACCGATTTTCGGTGCAAAATTCTTGCACTCGACGATTAAAACCTTCGTCGCTGCTGGCGATGCTCCTTTCTTCGCAATCGTTGCTGGAGATCGACCGCTCCTCGTCGTCAGTGCATAGGTCCACCACTGCATCCACCTGTTGTGTCGCACGTTTTTCCTTGCGTAGGTGCTGGCTTAGCTGCAGCAGTTCCTCCTTACTACGCTTCACCAAGCGTATGCGCGGGAACCGAGACTGTGGTGCCTCAATAACTGGCTTATAGCCCGTACCCAGTACCTTGGTTAGGCGGCGGCTTCTTTTGATCGCCTGGTGGTGGCGAACAAACTGCTTGGCACATCGTTGAAACTTCTGCTCCGTGGTCTCGTTGTCCATCTGCTCTACGTGGCGCCAAACTTTGCACTAGTTTGGTCGGCTCTGGTCGCCGTATCATCTCGATCCTTTTTCTGATCCGCCATTTAGTTGGTATTAAATAGAAACAAACTGTTTCTTATTTATTTCTGTTTACTTTTATCAGCTGTTTGGTTTGACGGGAAGTGTTCCGAAAGTTCATCGTTTTCTTGGGTACCTGTCCTGTTCACAATAGACAAAAAAAACCCACAATTTCTCCCTTTCTCCTACCTTATTATTTAAACTTAATTTGTTGAAGTTATTTTTAGTGTGTATTTTCCGCTTTCACCTGAACTAGTTAGACTGATCATTATAAGTATAATAACGTTTGATTTCCTTTATGTGAGCAGTGCGGATTCGATCACTTCCTGGTCTCCGTAGTTGCATGATGACAGGCGATATGAATCCAGTTACGGTAAATGGTCCATCGTACTTGGGTGCTAGTTTGGCTGCAAAATTGTCGACGGCCTTAGAAAGGTGATGTTCTCTCACAAGGACCTTTTCTCCAATTTGTGGATTCCATTCTCTACGGCGCAGATTATAGTGTCTGGCCTGGTCCTGGGCTGCACGTTCCATGTTACGTCGCACAATTTTGAACACTTCCTGTAAGCGTGTGTATTTTTCACCTGGTGTCTGAGTTTCCTGACCGGTTCCAAGAGTGTGTTGGTCAAATAGGGCGTTTGGTAGTCGCGGCTCTCGACCTTGGATTAAGAACGCAGGACTAAATCCTGTAGATTCGGATACGCTAGTATTTATGGCTAATGAGATTTCTGGGAGCAACTCATCCCATCTTCGTTGGTCGTCTCCGGTGAGTTGTGAAATGATCCTTTTTACTGTTCGGTTGGCACGCTCTGTTGGATTTTCCTGCGGGGTATATGGTGCTGTGAACTGTTGTTTAATGCCGAGGTCGTCTAGAAATCTGCGGAATGCCTTGCTGGTAAATTGTGTTCCATTATCGGTTATTAATACTTTGGGCACGCCGAATCGTGCCAATATCGATTCTCTGAATGATTTCTTGAGGGAGTCGCTAGTAGCTGTCCGAAGTGGCACAATTTCCGTCCACTTGGAAAAACGATCAAAGAACACTAGAAGCATTGTATTACCATGTTTTGAACGTGGCAGTGGGCCCACGAAATCGGCGCATAGCATTGCCCATGGTTCCTCGGCAATTTGCGTTAGCATCTTTCCGGCTGCTGCTTGCTGGCCTGGCTTAAACTTTTGGCAGGATGTACAGTTGCGGACATATTTACTTATATCGCGGAACATTCCTGGCCAATAATATCGATTGGCAATCCTAGCGATGGTTTTCCGAATACCCATGTGTCCCGCACTAGGATCATCGTGATTTTCTCGTAAAACCCTTTGTCGTTGCGGAGTCGGGACGCACAGTTTCCATGGAGCACAATCTTCGTCGTTGGAATTTTGTGGAATATGGCGATACAGTTGACCGTTTTCTTCTAAAAAATCAGGGAATTTTCTGGGATTTTGTTGGATCTCAGCTTTCTTCTTGGTTAGCCAGTTACAACTGGGTTCTATGTTTTCTTCGAGCGTTGTTTTACGAAGCATTTCCACCGGTTGCCTTGACAGTGCGTCGGCTACAACGTTGAGTTTTCCTTTCCTATATTGTATGTCAAAGGTATGTTGTTGTAACTCGAGTGCCCACCGGGCGATTCGTCCGGAAGGACTTTCGATTGCATTGAGCCATTTCAGTGACAGATGGTCCGTGATGACTGTAAAGTGGTAACCTTCGAGGTACGGTCGCATTTTGCGGATGGCCCATACTATAGCCAGACATTCCTTCTCCGTTGGCGAATAGTTTTTCTCTGCTCCGTTTAAATGTCTGCTGGCGTACGCGATCACCCGTTCCATACCTTCATGTTCCTGGGTAAGAACGGCCCCTAGACCATAGTCACTAGCATCGGTCTGAAGTGTGAATCTCTTTGTGAAGTCCGGGCATGCTAAAACGGGTGCCTCAGTTAATCGTGCTTTCAGGGTTTCGAACGCTACTTGTTGTTCCTCCGACCACTTCCAGTGCTTGCCCTTCCGAAGTAACGTGGTGAGTGGTTGTACTATGTTCGAAAATTCGGGCACGAATCGTCGATACCATGACGCTATTCCTAGGTAGCGACGGAGTTCTTTCACGTTCTCTGGTGGTTTCAATTCCATTATGGCTGCTACTTTATCTGGATCGGTGTGGATACCCTCATCACTGACTAAATGTCCTAAATACTTGAGTTCTTTCTTGAAGAACTCACACTTTTCAACATTGATATTTAAATTCGCTGCCCGGAGTCTTCGGAAAACTTCTTTAAGGTGTTTCATGTGATCCTCTAGCGATGATCCGATAACAATGATGTCGTCAAGGTATGCAAACGCATGGGGTTCCATTTCGGGTCCAATGACCTGATCTAACGCGCGCTGAAATGTGGCTGGTGCGGAATGTAGACCAAAAGGCATAACCCGCCACTGGTACAAACCTCGCCCTGGTACAGTGAATGCTGTGTACTGTTTGCTATTTTCCTCCATTGGGATCTGCCAATAGCCATTTTTGAGGTCCAATGCACTTATATACTTGGCACTTCTGAGGCGATCCAGAATCTGATGTATTCTTGGGAGTGGGTAAGCGTCAGGTACAGAACGTGAGTTGAGTTGCCTGTAGTCCACACAAAGTCTCCATGCGCCTGTTTTCTTTTTCACCAAAACAATAGGTGCGCTGTGTGGACTGTGTGATAGTTCGATACAACCTTTGTTGATCAGTTCGTCGACTTCTTTGTTTATGATTTCTTGCATCGCTGGATTCCGTGGAAAGTAACGTTGTTTAATTGGGCGATCATCATTCATTATAATTTTATGCGCTGTGATGTTCGATACTCCTTCAATATCATGAAATTTTCTCAGTTCTTCTGCTAAAAACTGCTCAATGACTTCTTGTTCAGGCATACCGTGGCTATTTTCGTCTTTATTGTTTGTTTCACGATGGTTTCCTTCGCGAATTACGGTGCAGCAGGGCGTGTTTTCCCATTCTGGTGAAGTATTTTGCTTATGCAGAGTGGTCGAGTACTCACCACACTGAATGGATGCTTGTACGCCTATCAAGAAGTCCATGCCGAGAATGAGGTCATCTATGACTTCTGGAAGAATAAGTAATGCAGTTTGATGCTTCTTAGAGCCAAGCTCGATGTCTGCTATAAGCATTTTCTTTATTTCCCGAGTGGAACTGTCTGCCATTCGTACTGTTATTTGTGTTTCCTTTACATATTTCTGTGAGGTTGATATTTTGCTTGTTAAGGCTTCGCTTATGAAGCTTCTGGTGGCACCGGTATCGATGGTTGCTTTCACACTGGTGGTGCCGATCATGACCATCGCGAAAACATGTGTGGAGTCGTGACCTAGTTGCGAGGATGTTGATTTTGGGGTTCCGTCTGACCTCGCTCCTGACGATAACCCTGCGAGTTTTCCTGTGGGTACCGGCAGCAATTTATGGTAAGGATCCCACGTCGGCCACAATCCCAACAGAACATTACTTGTGCATTTCGACACTCGCGGATTCTATGACCATCTTGGCCGCAGCGTCTACACGCAGTATGGGGATTGATTGATTGATGACCCTCTTGTACTATCATTCGATGTCTCTCTTCCCTAGGTCTCGGTATCGGTGGGCGTGTTTGACGTGATTCCGCCTGAATACCTTCGAAATCTTCTGCGAGCCGAATCAAGTCATTCAGGTTTTCGAAATCCCTGCGCTTCACATACAACCTATACTCTTGGTGGCAATTTCGGTATAGTCTATCGAGTTGTTGTTCCTCTGAGTACTTCGCATGTCGCATTAAGTTTTGGAGGGAGATTAAGTAGTCCTTGAATGACTCCCTGGGATGTTGGTGACGTTGGCGGATTTCATCTTCCAGCTGTTCAAAATATCTTATAGGCAAGAAGAACTGCAAGAAATCATCTTTAAAAGTACTCCAATTACGCCACTGTCGATTGTTGTTGCGGAACCACATCAAAGCTTTGTCCTTAAGGAGTTCTGGCATCGTTCTTGGTAATAGATTTTTACTCAGGCCGTACACTTCCGCGAGTTCTTCGACCCGTTCGATGAAAGCTAGTGGTTCTTTCCCACCGTCGTATTTGAAGGACCATTTCCTTACCTGATCGATGACTGACGCGTACTCTTGTTCTTGTGTTCCTTGGCGTGGTTGCATGGGTTGGAAGGTCTGGAAATTGTTTTTGTGGGCTCCTGCCGAGCCGGCATTGATTTGCAGTAGGTTTGGTGAAGGACTTCTGGAGTACTTTACCTCCAGCTCCATCAGACGTTGTTCCACATCGGTTTTTCCTTCAGCTTCAGAAATGAATTGTGCGAAGCGCTTTCGTAGTTCATCGACTGTTCCGGCGGGCTCGAAAGAAAATTCCTCGGCGAATGTTTGAAGATCCTCCTTACGAAGGGAGTATACCCATGATGTTTTCAAAGGCATTTCGATGAGTGCTCCGTAGATTTATAAGATATCTATTAGATATCTTTTTTTTTTTCTTATATTTGTTTTTTTTTCTCCTTTTTTTTTTTTTTTTTTTTTTTTTTTTTTTACTTTGTGGTTTTAACTTTTTACCAGAGTCCCTGCTCGGGCGCCATTTGTAACGAACCCTTTGTTCGTCTACCTAAATGCTGAGGTATACTCAGCGGTTGATCCAGGGGTTCTTACAAAAATTCCAATTGATAACGCTGTTGTTTTTAATCTTTGAATATTATTTAATTTATTGTATTAAATCTTATTATAAAACTTAAACAACTATTTCTTAAAATTTAACTCCTTGAGGTGTATAACACTTCTCGGGTATGTTTATTTAAATAAATCTGCGAAGTGTACAACGCTCCTCAGACGTATACTTAAGATATGCTATAGTGTTTTATTTTAACGCCTCGAAGAGTACAACACTTCTCGGGTATACTAAACTACGATTATAACTTAATCTTCGAAGTGTACAACACTTTCCGGATATATATACTTAAAATAGGCTATAATACTTTATTTTTAACGCCTCGAAGAGTACAACGCTTCTCGGGTATATCAAACTACGATTATAACTTAATCTTCGAAGTGTACAACACTTTTCCGATATATACCTAAATAGTCGGCAGAGGCCTTGCGTACAACACACGACTCCGTAGACTGACTGGCTTGCGCATGTGCAGCGGCTTTTATATTGTTTTCTTCTGTTGCTTGTTCTTCTTATTCTTAACGTTGTTGCGAGACACATGTTTCAGCGTACGTGTTGCGGGGTTCATGTTGTTGTTGCTGACGAAATGTTGCTAAGTGAAATGAAACCTTTTTAATTCATTATTATTATTATACAAATAAATACATATTTAATACAATTCATTTTTTTTCTCTTTTATTCATTATAACAATTATAATATATATATATATAATTTCATATAATTCATTATTTTCTCATTTATTCATTATTATAATTATAATATATATATATAATTTAATACAATTCAAATATAGTATAATATTTTAAATAAAATTTTTAAATACATTTTGTGAAAGCAAAATCGCCTGCGATTTTGCATCTTCACAAAAGGCAAAAAAAAAAAATTTCTTGCAACTAAATAACGCGTTTCTCGCAACTGGCTATTATTGGATTAACTTCGGGTAATGTGATATAGGTATTTTTAAATTAATAATGAAATTATAATATTAATTATAATGAAATTGGTGGATAAAGCGATATACCACGTTCGGATAATGTGATATACTACGCTCGGTTAATGTGATATACCAATATCACATTACCCAAATAGAAAAAAAAACCATGTTATTAAAAAGAAAAAATTTTGTTTTATTGTTATTAATGTTGTTGATACAATATTATTATTTCAGTGCAATTTCAATAAAAGAAAACAAAAATATAAACAAAATCAACTGAATACAAATACTCATATAAAAACTTAACATAAAAATAACACTAAGCTTAAAATGAATGGAATGAATAGATATGGTATGAATAGATGGTATATCACATTGTCAAACTTTGACTATATAACAATAACCGAATTCGGCTTTCAGGTTATTTTTGTAAAAATATGCTGTAGAAAATCAAAATCTCACCTCATTTGTGGCTAACTTAATTCAAACTCTAACAAATTTTTCTATTTCAGCTTACAATTCTGCTTTATTTAATGTAATTCACTCTCAAAGAGCACTCAAAACAAAACAACAATGAGAGCGAACACAGCGAATGAGAGCGTTATGCTTCATTTCTGTTGCCGTTATGTTCACATATTTATTCTTGTCGAAAAATGTGTATTTAACAAAATATGTAGGTATATCACATTACCCGACCCTATTACAATACCCGAAGTTACTCTATGACAACTGTTCAAACGTTTGCAAAAAAAGATTTTAAGCACGACTAACGAAGTTCGTTGCAGCAAACTGGCGATAAACGTTTTTTTTTTTTTTTCTTTGAGGGAATGAGCAGTAGTAGTGCTACTTGTTGCTTTTTTCTAACATGTAACTCATATCCAAATGATGTCTTTAAACAAAAGACACACACCAAAAGTAACTTATTTTTTTTATTGTGTAAAAATAGCATAACATCAGATAAGTTAATATTTTGTAGCCAATCCTCTTGCTTTATGATGTCTGACTAAACTGCTTAAATATAAAGAAAAAAAAATAAAAAGAAAACAAATAAATACACACAAGGTGTTACCACTATGCGTGTTAGCAGCTTATGTACGAATGTGGCTGTAACAAAAAATTATTTCCACTTTTGCTGCCATGGAAAATTACATAATTTTGCAATTTAACAAATAACCAAAATAGCATGAAAACCAAAAAAAAAAAAAAAAAAAAAAAATACTAAAGAAACCTGCACAACAACCCACGCGTTACAGACAAAGAAGGTGGCAACGCTATGCCAGCAGCAACATGCAAATAATAGGATGCAGCAAGCGAAAGCATTGCATGCATCAATAAATAATTGCAAATGTTTAAAAAGTGAAAAGCAAGCAACAACAAAAACAACAACAACAACAACAACAGGAACGAAAACGACGTCTATAAAACTGAAGTTGAGGCTATCGAATTGTAGAAATCTGCATATTTTGCAGATTTTGTTTGAACAATATAATAAAAAAAAGCATGCATAGCAAACTTAAAGTATAGTATATAAACCGTTTTGCCACTAATATGCGTGCATTATTAAGGCGGTTGGGCGTTGTTGCCAAAATTATATTTTAAAGCAAAATAAAATTGTCCAACAGCATGCAAACAGCTTTAAAAGTTTAAATATTATTTTTTTTTTCCACAGCTGCAATTTCCGCCATTATCATCCGATGTGAAATAAACTCGTTATATGTCAATGATTAATAAATCTAATTTAATTTTAGATCAAATAGCGAGTTACACAAAAAACTATGTGCGTAAAAAGCAATCAATATTATTTTTTTGCTCAACTCTGCCAAAGGAAATCCGCAAAGGGCGCTTTAATGCTTTTGTTGTTGTTATTTTTTCTGTTCGTTTGTCTTGCAATGTTGTTGTGTCTCCTCTTTTATGCTGCTCAAAAGTAGATTCTTTACACCTTTTCATTGATTAGTCGCTGGATTTGATTTATTTTGACGCCTTATCAATTTCTGCTGAAATTTATAGCATTTTTGGTCTTCTGGCAGAGATGCAGTGCTGATGAACCTGTTGCTGTTGCTATGTTTTCTGTTGTTGTTATTGCTGTTGCTGTTGCTTTTGCTGTTTATAGCAGCCTTAGCATTAAAGCCGCAACAGTCAGCCAAGTTAGCGCATTTGTGTGGCAGCGTGCAGCACAATTCTTCAATTAAAATTGTTTGATATGTTTGAGTGCAAAAAAATTAAAGCAAATTTAAACTGTATTAAAAAGTCGTCTTAAAGTTGTTTTCATTAATTTGCGGTTTAATTCTCTTTCTTACTCATATTGATTTGTTTGCCATGATGCTTGTTTTGTTGTGTTCTTTAATATTAGATGTTCTAAAAGAATTTCTAATTTTCCGGTATAGATTTGCAAACGCCACACACACTTGATAATGTCTGCTTTAACATGGCTCTGGCTCACTAACTCAGAGGTGCAGCTATTTATGAGGCTTCAGATTGAGTATCTATCTAACAAGCATGTTAGTTGGTGTTGAGCACTGATGTTCAAATTTATCTTTAAATTTGATATTTGATTTATGTTCTATGTGTGGGTAATGATAAAGCATGCATGGAACGAACAGTCATAGAATGAGCCTGTCGAAGGGATCAGACGGTTTTGACTTCAAGTGAATGCAGCCTAGAATTAACTTGACTCGGTAATGATGGCTATAAAAATGCTATTGCAAATGTTGTTTGTTGAAAGTTTGTTTCTTAAGTCTTTTGTTTTAATATTTTTAATATTACTTGCATAGAATGGAGAAAGGATGTAAATGCATGTTTTGTTTTTTTTATGTACATACACTGAAACTTGAATGTATGGTTTTTTAAAAGAAAAAATAACTGTACATATGGTTAGTACATAATTAAGGTAAATTACACTGTAATTACACAAATTTTTAATTAATGCTTTCTAATGTCGATGTTTAAAGTTTTCTGAAGTTTTCTTTTAGCTATAAAAGGAAAACAACCAGTCATAAGCAAACGTTACAATTCAACAAAAAGGCCAGTAGAATGTAGAGTATTTTCCTGACTTACCTTATCTTGCTCTATTGCGAAAAAGCACACCAACGATATGCAAGACAAGTGAAGCAATAAATTTTTGTATGAAATATAGTTTTCAGCACATGTTCGAATTTTTCTAACATGAAACATTTCTAGACATGTTTTCAAACCAATACAATTCATAAACCTTTTCCAAAGTTTTCTCCCAGCCACGCTGCATAAATAATGAACTCTACATCGGACATAGACGAAAGTGTAGCTCACAAACTAAACATCAAACAGAGACGAAAGTGGCACTAATGGAAAGGATATGTGCTCAGAGTGAGATAAAGTTATCGTATGATTTTTTTAAAAATAGGGGTCTTAATTTTATGAATAATGAACAGAATTAATAAGAGCCCATCTTAAATCTCCAAGAAGAATCGCGTTTTTGCTCAGCTATCAACCAATTTTTAGAAAGATCGAAACCATTATCTTCCATTTGCTCTAATTTCTTAAAGTAAATGGAAGCAACAACTGGCAAGAAGTTTTCAGAAATGCAATCAGTATGACACTTACGAATGCCGTTGATGTGAAATATGTCAAAATTGCAGGATTGAAAAAATCTGTCGAAGATTTCTGACCAACTCCAACCATTGTTGACCATTTCTAACAATAAATTTTGTAGGTTACTATACAGATAATGCAGAATATACTTAATTCAATAAATTTTGCAAGAGTTTCCAACTCACAAAAATAATACTATGATTCAGCATTGACTGTAAGTTTGAACTAATGCAATAAATTGACACAATTGAGTATTAGCTTGCGGAGGAGGTAGAACTACGAATGTGTCTATTTTCCTGTGATAAGGCCTTTCTCACCGGAACTTACTTTAAAACCAAGATATTTAACCTTTCTTCTTCTTTTACTAAATATAATGTTTTTCCTCATAAAATTTTTTTTCTATTTTGTTCCAACAATTTTATGTTTGTAATTTTGTATTTTTGCACAAAGATAAAGCTTTCTAGCGGTATAACATATTTCAAGCTTTTAATACCATTGCATACAAAAAATACTACAAACAAAAAAAACTCCAACCTTTCATATAACATTGGAATAAAAAAGTTTGATAAATGCATAACAAAATAAAAGGTTTTAAGAAATATATATGAAAAATACTATGTTTTGTATAACTACTATGAAAACTACATATTTTGCATGTTATAGTCTAAAAGATGTACAATATGTTAACTTCTTAAAAGCTTAAGATTTGAAAAATAACACAAAATTTCAAACATTAAGTCGCTGGTACAAAAGAAGATAAAAATTTTATAAGAAATATCGATAATATGTGCTGAGAGTTAAATTCAATGTTCAAACCTACGTCAAACATTAACAGATCTATATTTTTTAAAAAATAAAAAAACTCAAAAAAGGTTGAATGACTATAAATTATTTTTCATCAATATATGTTCAATATCTGATTCTGTTTTAAAACCAAATTATTCAAAATTTTTTAAATCCAATATAACTCTTAAATGACCTTTAAACAATTTGCGCGAATATCTAGAGGTCAAATATATTAGGGTCTTAAGGTATTTTTGTTCTAATTAGCGATCAAACTTTCATAAAATAAACGCGCTCCAGAGTATTTTCACATTTTTTAAATGTGAACCGATCTAGATATGAACCGATCACCAAGAGTCGTGATAACAGCACGTTGAAACACTGCAAGAACATTTTGCAACAAAATAGTATGTGTATATTGGTAAGATATCTGTAATGAGCTTTTGGAAGATATCTGTAATAAACGCTGTCTTCTCGAAAGAATTCGGCTGGTAAAACTGTTGGTGAGAGCCACTGGCCATATCGAGTGTGGTAAAGTTATAACACCCATGAAGTATTTTTATGTGATCCAAAATAAACGGCAACGGTCATACAGTGTAGTCTGGGTAGGTGGTGCCTTGAATACCTCGCTAGGGCGAACGTCAAACTTTTTGTATTAAGAACTCTATAGCGTGAACACTGCAAACCTGTGTAACGTGAACAGTATTCTCCAAAAGATCCAAAATAAACGGCAACGGTCATACAGTGTAGTCTGGGTAGGTGGTGTCTTGAATACCTCGCTAGGGCGAACGTCAAACTTTTTGTATTAAGTACTCTATAGCGTGAACACTTCAAACCTGTGTAACGTGAACAGAGTTCTAAGACTAAGTTTCAATATAAATATCAAACAAAAGAAGATGGAAACAAGTAAAGAAAGTCTAAAGTCGGTCTAGGCCGACTATGAAATACCCTAAACCTACTTTTAAAAAAAAAAATAGTATTATTGATAATGGGTGTGTCCGTGGGCGAAAGAAGCCTATATTTTATATGCATTTAAATGTTGATGAAAAATTTACACATACCAAGTTTAATTCATGTAGCTCACAGTTAATGCCTTTATTGTGCTTTCGCTATGGGAGGTGGGCGTGTTCATGGACGGATTACTCCCAATTTTTGAACACACCTTAGTTTTGGTATTTAACACGCACATACCAAATTTAATTTCTCTATGACAAACATAACCTTATATATTGAGTTTTAAGCTTTTTGGGTTGTATGGGAGGTAGGCGTGTCCGTAGGCGGATGAAGTCCATTTTTCAAAATCATCTTTTTCTTGTCATAAAAAACATACGTGCCAAATTTTAGCTCTGTAGGTTAAACAGCGGCTTATTTATTGCGTTTTCAATTTTTGGGTTGTATGGGAGGTGGGCGTGTCCGTGGGCAGATGATGTCCATTTTTCAAAAAAATCTTTGTTTTGTTATAAAAAGCATATGTGTCAAATTTTAGCTCTGTAGATTAAACAGAGGCTTATTTATTGCGTTTTCAATTTTTGAGTTGTATGGGAGGTGGGCGTGTTCGTGGGCAGATGATGTCCATTTTTCGAATATATCTTTGCGTTTGTAAAAAACATATACACACTAAATTTTATTGTTGTTGGCTTATTATGCGCTGAGTTATGCAGTTTTCAATTTTCGCGATGTATGGGAGGTAGGCGTGTCCGTAGACGGATGATGTCCATTTTTCAATTCAATCTTTGTTTTGTTATAGAAAACATATGTGCTAAATATTAGCTCTGTAGGTTAAGCAGAAGCTTATTTATTGCGTTTTCAATTTTTGGGTTGTATGGGAGGTGGGCGTGTCCGTAAACGGATGACGTTCACTTTCCTAAGACATTTTTGTGTTGATATAAAACATAAACACACCAAATTTTATTGTTGTAGGCTTATTATGAGCTGAGTTATGCAGTTTTTAATTTTTGCGTTGTATGGGAGGTAGGCGTGTCCGTAAGCGGATTCCAAAAATATTCAATAGTGCAGATCCCTAGGTGCATGTGACTATGTGTACCAAGTTTCATACAATTATCTCTACTCCTTCTTCTTATCCTGTGTTTACGGACAACACACAGACGGACGGACGGACGGACGGACATGAATAGCTCGACTCACGAGGTGACGCTGATCAAGAATATATATACTTTTCTATACCGGACTCGCTTCGTTCTCTGCGTTACAAACGTTTGCACAAAGTTAATATACCCTGACCTTTCAGGTTTAGGGTATAATGAAAAAGAAATAAAAAACTAACGGTAAACACTATGTACCTAATTTTCGATTGCATTTGTAATGCAATGTAAGCAAAACTAAAGATCATTCAAGTTCGTGTTTAAAGTGTTTCAACGCAGAATTGTAAAAGACTTAAAAAACCGAAATTTTTATTAAAATAAAAAATTGTTAAAATCGAAAAACTCGGAATAGGCGCAGGCGTTTCCAGCTTGGCAGAGCAATATGGCATAATAATAACAATTTGTGTCATAAATAAAAAGATTTATTAAATTATCGTTAATTTCTATTACAAATGACTGTGAAGAGATTATCATATCTGACCTTCCTTCACACAAAAAGTTGCCATCAGCAGCTGAGGTCATCCAAATTATTGACAACGTAAAATAATGGGCTGAAGCAAATAGTCCCACATATTTTTCAAGTATTCTAATATTATAAGACCTCCACAATCAAGCAGTACAAATATCAGTCAACGACCTCAAAAAGTAAAAAAGGCATAAAATATCACTTTCTATGTGATGCTTAGGTTATTACCATAAAATATGATAAAAAAAAAATGATATGATTAAAACCGTAACGACTTTCAAATGAATAAAACTTATATTTTTCTAAACTTAATTTCAAACTTTATAGTATGAACAACCTGATTTATGTGAACAGGCCTTGCAAAAATTAGTTCACGCTATCCAGACTATACTGTAAATGTATCTGTAATAGTGTTACCGTTTAAAAACGGTAATCTACACATATCCTATCTGAGTCAATGTTCTTTTTAATATATGGCTGACAAAAGGTGAAGCAATCGAAGAATAACACCTGAAGCAGGAAACTCGTTAATTTTGTAACGAACTATGGTTTGCTTAACAGAACTTACTTACGTCTAACAGCGTGACTTGCATGGGGTCGTTTTAACAGATTTTTTCAAGGCCATGAAACTTTTTTGACGAATACTTTAGGGCATACCTACAACCTTTTATACTCATCGTCCAAAGATAATATATATACTAAAATATCAGATATATCCTGCGCTGAATGAATAACAAATTTTGGATTTTGTCACTATTATATAAAAGTCACAAAATAGTTAAATATAAGAAGAAATTTTCAAGTGTTTATATAAGAAAATCAATCATCAGCTGCTTATGCTGTGCCTGCTGTTTTCTTTGCTTTTGTTTTATTTTTTTTGCTTGTATTGTTTATGTTTTATACGAACTGATTTTCAGTCTTCTTCATTGGGTTCTTGTATTTACAACTTAGAACTAAGATAAGATGTCAATCACAAGCTCTTTTTCAACTCAGTCAATGAACTCAAACTGTCAAACTTATCTAAATGAGTCTGCGATCCGGTTAGATTTAACTCTTATGAAAAAAACAAGTTGAATCTTATTTCGTTTTATGTTTTTACAATAGATGGCGTAAAATTTTAATTTTTGTTTTTTATGCAAACTAATTGGATGCCACATTCCACTAGCACTAGCGAGTGTAGCTCGCAAACTATACATCGGACATAGAGGAAAGTGTAGCTCGCAAACTAAACATCGGACAGAGACGAAAGTGGCACTAATGGAAAGGATATGTGCTCAGAGTGAGATAATGTCACTGTATGATTTTTTTAAATAAAGGGGGTCTTAACTTTATTTTGAAATAAGTAGTTAAACTTTCTGAAGCTCGCAAACTATATATCGGGCGGAGACGAAAGTGGAAAGTTCATTTGCTTCGCCTTATTTTCAACTAAGTTAATGAACTCAACCTGTCAAACTATACGATCGAACAAATTTGACATTTTTCTTGATTCTTTTTGCTTGCTCATTTGATCATGGTTACTTTAAAAGTTTTCTTTGTTTTGGTGTACGTGCAAAATGAACCAAACAATCGGACTAAAGAGACAAAGTAGAAGAGGTTTCAACTTAAACGGAATTCTACGTCTACACTTACGATACTAACGAAAATGTTTTATTAATTTTTTTTATTCTTTGAGACGAATTTGAATTGAGTCAATATTTGCAAGGCAGTTTCATTGGTGAAATTATGGAGTTCCATTTATGAAATTATGTTCCAATTCATTCAACTTAAGAGTAACTTTGGTTTTGAATAAATAGAATATGCATGTCAATATTGTCAATATTTACATCACTTGACTTAACGTTGCACACACATTGACAATTTTGTAACATATTTTTTTTTTAATTTCAACTGATCTGTTGTCATTTGCACTAATAAAACTTGTATGAAAACTTCACGTCCTCTTATTATATAGCAATAATAAGGCAATACATGGAAAAGTTGGCTAAATTTTTAATGTGATTTTTATACATGTCATAGTAACTTGCTAATTCATCTACTACCACGAAAGGTATAACTAACTGAATTTATCATGAGTGAACATTCTGCCATCGAGTCGTAATCAAACTAAAATTACTTACCTGATCTACTCAAACTTCCTGAAGCTGCCTCAAGTAAACACAATAGCAGCATTTTGCAGAAGAGTCATACAGAAGAGCGAAATGCTGCTATTCTGGATTAAGTCATTAAGTTTTGGGCATCGAGAAACAAAGTGTCCAATATCGTCACATTTAAAGCAAGTTGCACTGTTGCTTAAGATTGATCTGCAGTTGTTTTTCTGGAAAAACCTACATATGAAAAACTTGGCTTGATGTCCTTTCTTAGATTGTCCTTTTTCAATCTGTAAACTGCTAATTAGTGGCCCAACTTTCAACAGTAAAAACGTTTAAGCATTATCTTTAAGCACTTCATATCAATGCATGAAAAAACATATCAACTCATGAAAATTACTTTCAACTCCTGTGTAGTTGCACTCTGAAACCAATTTCGATAGTTTATAAAAGTTGTTGCACCTGGAGAAACTCCAGAGCATAGTCTTTGTGAATGTTTAGCAATTTGAAAAGTTAGACTTCTTGATTTTGTTAAAGCATTAGAGCTAACATCAAAAATATGTCAAACCAGACGCAGACCTCAAATTCAATAACAGCTCAAATATGGAAAAATACCTACTATATCATATTTTTTATAGATGATCTTGTTGTAATAAGTCTTAATTTGAATTTTATTGCGCCTTAATTTGATAAATTTCATATATTTCAGAACATAAAATTTCACAAAATCATAGAGACAAATGATTTGTGGTGAAAGCTTTTACAATTTTATGCGCACACAATTATAAAAAAACAACACTTCTAAAAGCTTCATGCTCATCAAATTCTTCATCAATATATTTTTGACATCATTGAAATATTTTAGCTTCAATCAATCAATTTTGACAGCAATTTTACAACTTTAAGTTAATAGCATAGCATAGCATAAGCGTATAGCTGTAGGCAACTGTGCTCTGGCAACGCCAGCAATTAAAATCTGCTAAAAGTAAATATTTGAAAAATTTGACATTTGCTCTTAAGTTTCCGCCTGACTTGAATAAGAGAAAAAAAACAACAACAATGTGCTTAATATATGAACAAAAACAAACAAGAACTCGAAAACTTAATTAAGCTGGAACAAGCAAACAACTCAATTGAAAAGCAGTAAATTATTTAAAACAACAACAACAAAAACGGTTACAACAGCCAGTAATCAAACAATGCAAGCAGCGCCCATTAAACACACACACACACATACCGCCATTGCGCACCTTATTCAAAGCTCTATAAATTTCATATTATTAAGCTTAAAAATTCTAGCAGCATTTTTATTAAGCAAGCTTAAAATTAAAATAAAATAAAACATATCTACCAGCTCATGTTAGGTCTGTGTAAAAAAATTTGCGTAAATGTTCAAATGTTGTTAAATGTTGGCAACGCCATAAAAATGCAACTTGCTGCAAAAATCTAAAATCTCAGCTAAATCAGCTAAGTCTGAATGGAATTTTAATTGAATGACCAGCCAAAGCCAAAGCCAAAGCCTGGTTGGCAAACTAATAGAACTTATTAGTTTTATTATTATTGTAATTTTGGTGGTGCTTTTTGTAGTCGTTGTTCTTGTATGTGTTGTTTTGCCGCTAAATTTGGTCACAATGCGCTGCGCATGCGTGGATTTTAGCGCGCCTTTTAGTTAACAGCGGCGACAAGCAACAAGAACAAACATTTAAAAGCTCAACAAAGTCAATTAGGACAAGATAAGCTTTAGGCAGGCTTTAAAGTTTTTATCTAAAATTTTTAAATTAAATAAAATTTTTTTTTTTATTAAATATTCTTATATATTTATTTTTATTTATATTAAAATGGTTTTTCTTTTGCTTCTTTGTACACAACAGGTGTCTGCTAGCGACCCAGATTGCGGCGTCAATGCAATGGTTAATTATACACTAGGCGAGGGTATCAAGCACTTGACGCAATTCGAAGTGCGGCCCGCCTCGGGTGAGATATGCATATCAGGCGATCTGGATTTTGAGAAGCGCAGCTCATATGAGTTTCCGGTGATTGCAACAGATCGAGGTAAGTTCACATTAACAATTGTTAATTTTGATTTTGCCTGTATTTTGTTTGTAATTTTTTTGTATATATATATTTATTGTATATTTTTTTCCCAACAGGTGGTCTCAGCACCACAGCCATGGTTAAAATACAGCTAACCGATGTCAATGACAATCGCCCGATTTTCTATCCACGCGAGTACAATGTTTCTTTGCGTGAATCGGCTGGCTCTGCTGCCACTGCCACGCCTATAGTCTCAGTTGTGGCCACTGATCCTGATTCCGGTCGCTTTGGTGCTGTTTCTTATCGCATTGTTGCTGGCAATGAGGCGGGCATATTTCGCATTGATCGCACTAGTGGCGAAATTTTTATAAATCGACCCAATATGTTGTCGGTACGCACGCAGCCCATGCATACGCTCAACATCTCCGCCAGTGATGGTGGTGGTCTACGCACTTCCATGGATGCTGTGGTATTTTTGAGCATTATTGATTCCACTCAAAGACCGCCAATTTTTGAAAAACCACGCTATAACTATTATGTCAAGGAAGATGTGGCACGTGGCACAGTTGTTGGTGCGGTACTGGCTTCAAGCAGTGATTCGGGTAAGTTTGTTTAAACAAATATATATAAATTAACTGATATTTTTTACCAAATGTGCAAATAAGTAAAGACATTTTTGGCAAAATTTAAATTCCAATAAACATCGCGCATAACAAACAGCGAATTATATTGATTTTGCAAATTAAAGCAACGCATTATTTATGTATTTAAAACAGCAAAAAAAAATTGTTTTATAAATCTTGCATACATTTAAATTTTTGGCTGCTACATATTTGCGCTAACGAACCGCTTTCTTTGCTTTGACATTCTTTAGACATGGCATGATTGTTATGTTCAGACTTCCTGGTTCTCACTTCTGGCAGTAGAATGCAGTAAGAACGCCAAAAACAAATATAAACCAAAGCATAAAACAGTCAATTTGTAGCATTTTATGTGCTCAACAGCACTGGCTCAATGCCTTGGCCAAATTTTGCTACAACATGCAGCATGTTAAAACAATGGCAATGTTTTGATCAGCAACAAATTAGTTGCCTACCTTCAAAAAAAGATTGCAACAAAAACAAATTAACGCTAGTTCTGCATTTCTTTTATCTATTTCTGAGTTAAGTCATGGCGGAAAATATAGCTTATTTAAGACTGCTGTCTAATTGTTTTTCATCCTGGCTCATTCCATGCTCACTTCACTGAGCATTGCTAAGTTCAATGATTTGGAATGGAATATCTGCACATATGATGGACAGCACAGACAATTTTCGCTGAGCTGAGCATACAAGGCAAACAACAACAACAACAACAACGTGAAAATATAAGAGCTAAGCAAAGGATATCAGAAAGCAGTTAAAAAAATAAGCAAATTCAATGCAAAACTGCCTGGACTTTTTATGAACTTTGTTTTTTTGCTACCAGCCATGCCAAAGAGCCAACATTTTTCTTTTTCTTTTTTTTTGTTTTGTTTTTGTTGCCAAAATTTCAGCAGAAATTCAAAATCCTTACTCATCAACATCAATGCAGGCTGCAGACGCTAATATATGCAAAAGTTTGACTGCCAAACTTTTATGCTTGTTGGCCTTTTTTATTTTTTTTTTTTTTTTGTTTTGGTTTTTTTTTTGTTGCTTTTTTGGCAACAACTACTGCTGCTTTTAGTCTTTTCAGTCTTACTTTATACACTTTTTTTTATTTTTATTGTTATTTGCTTATGTGTCAATCTTAAGCTTGCCTTAAACAACTTCTATTGTTGTTGTTTCCGAAGATCATGCAACCCAAAAAAAAAAAAAATTAACAAAATACAAAATACAAAAAAAAAAACTGCACCCTTTTTTATGCTGAAAATTTTAATGATCCACTTCTTTGACTTTTGCTGAGTCGTCATAGCTGTCTTTTGCTGATGTTCGCTGCAGCTTGGGGAATTTTCATTTTATGCCGCCAGCAGTTTTTTAAGGAATTTATTCCTTTATTTTTTTGTACAGCACGCAAAAAATATTTATTTAAATGATTCAACGAAAATCAATTGTTAAGAATAACTGTTTATTTTTCAGGCTGCTTTGGCATAATTTTTTGGTTTAGCTCTTTCGGCAAAATTTCAATAGAAAGTTGCTGTTCTTAATTTCTGTAACAGTTGTAAAATATATTTTCAAAAGCCAATATACAAAAATAAATATATATATTATTTTTTCTTTTAACAATTAACAGGCAGTCGTGGTGTTGTGCGCTACTCCATCTATTCTGGTGATCCGGAGAGTTATTTTAGCATTGATCCTGTTACCGGCAACATACGCATTGCAAATCCTTTGGATCATGAAACGAAACCACAAGTTTTATTGAACATACAAGCTACCAGCGGCGATCCACCAGCTTATGGACACACTCAGGTAAGATTATCTTAGATTTTAAGGAATTTATATTGATTACAAAAAATTTTTTAAATATTTTTCATACCAAAAAGGAATTCATTTTGTTCTTCTTATCAACAAGTTCTAATCAACAAAAAGATTTTTTACTTGAACTACAATTTTTAGAAATTATAACTTTTGTTTGTAATTTGCTAAAATTTTAGGAAATAAAATTGATTGCAAAAAATATTTTAAAATATTTTTGATACCAAAACAAAACTAATTTTATTTTGCGTCTCTTAAATTTTAAGCAAAAACAAAGGATATTTTCAATATTTTTCAATTACAATTTTTAAAAATTATAATTTCAAATTTATTTTTTGTAATTACGCTTAAAAACAAGCTTTATGTCGAACTATTTTCAAGCAAAAACCATGGATATGGTATAATTAAGTTCTTCATTAAATCGAAAGACTTAAGAAACGAACTTGCTGCTAAGCACTTATTCGGCTTACTTTTCTGGTTTAACATGCTCGATACACTGGGTACCACGGATAACACAGCGACAAAATACCGTCATACTACATAAACTATAGAATAATTTATTTTTTTTCTTTGTAGCTTCTTAACCCTTTCGACCCCAACGTTGCTTACAAGCAACTTTGATTTCTTAGCACCGTTTGATTTGAAACAAACGAAACTAACTCATCAAAGAAGACATTGAATTGAATAATTGCAGTTTTTATAATAAAAACATAACAAAAAAGTAAGAATTTTGTTGAGATCAACATAACTAAGACGCATTATTCACAGTTAAGTTTTAGCAAATTGAGCAAAAACTGCAATTAGCGTAGAAAATATAAATTTTAAAAATATATATTGAAATCATAAATTTAAAAAACAAGTACACAGTTTTAGCCATAAAATGCGAAATAAAAATACAAAAATAAAATATTTAAAAAAGCGTGCATTATTGCAAACTTACATAAATATGTGAAGCATTCAAGATCTAGTGACACGATAACTCTGGAAGTTTAAAATCTTCAAAAATGCTTAATTTTGATTAAATGACAACAAAAGAGTTATGAAAACCAAATTTTCAGACAGCTTGTTCAAGCGAGGGGTCAAAAGGATTAAAAGTGTATTTTGCAATAGAATTTCATTTCTTCAATCAAAAATTTGACTAAGTGATGTAAAAAAGGTATCGTTAAAGCTTTATAATGAATATTTTATGCCAAAACACAAAAATATAGAAGTGTGTACATGATCTCAGTATGCTGAATAAGGGTTAATAGAGGCTTCAGAAAGCGACTTCTTTCGTAGAGTCTTAATAAAAATGAGTTTTTATTCCAAAGTATTTTTTGACTTAAAACAATTATGCAACTCTTATTCTTGAAGCTATGCTTAGATTTTAAAAAATTTTTAAATATTTTTTTAGGCCAAAACGGAGTCAATTTTTTGACGCTTGAAGCTAAAAAATACGTTAAAATTTAAGATTTTTACTTTAATTGTCGCTAAAGCCAAAAAATACGTTGACATTTTTTTTTACATTTTTTTTAATCATTTAAAAACAAGGTTATTCTCAAGCTTGTTTCAAGCAATAATCATATATTTATTATAAATAAATTTTACTACACTAAATCGAAAGATTTAAGACACGAACTTGTTGCTAGCTTTTTGCTAGACTTCAAAAAATTAGCGTCGTTATAATTCATTTTTATTGCAAAGTTTTCATGCATACTTCATAATTTTCTTTTAAATAAACTAGAAATTTGTTTCCTGCTCTACTCCTAAATAATTATTCAACTCTTACCCTTGAAGCTTTGCTTAGATTTTGAAAAATATAAGTTGATTGCAAATAATTTTTAAAATGTTTCTTATGTCAAAAAAAAGTTAATTTTATCAAATGTCTTTAAAGTTTCAAGCAACAAAAAAAATTAATTTTTCTTATATTATAATATTTTAAAAATTGTGTAAGAGTTATTATTCAAAAAAACATTGTTAAAAAAGTTATAATTTTTAAAATATTAAACATTTGTTTTTATATTACTCAAAGCAATATTTTTGTTAAGTTATTTTGAACAAATAATCATAAACTTTTTATAAATAAATTTTGCTTCATTAAGGTGGGACATAACATTTGTAGCAGAGAAAACAGAAATTTATTTTAAAAAACTCATAACTCAGTCAAAAATAAACATTTTTCTTCAAATTTTATTATTGTAAAAAATTGAACAAATGACAAGAGAAAAAATTCAAAAAAAATATATTTTTCACTCCAACATGGTTTTATAGAGCTCTAAACTGGAGGCAGAGGAAAAAACGGGGCCTCGTGGTTGCAGCGTTGGGAGTCACAAAAATTGTCCGAACTGGAAAAAAATGACTTTTTTAAATCTTAACAAAATTGGTTATTGTATGACAGGAGTTTTTTTTTAATTTTTTTTTTCAATTGTTGGTGATGTTCCAAATTTGAAAGTGTGTTTTTCGAAAAAAATATTGACTTTAAAAATTCATAAAAATTCGAAAAAAAATTTCAAAAAAAAGCTCGTGTCATACTATAGCGAATCAAGTTTTGAAAATACAAAAAAAAACTCTCTTCAAAAAATGAACCCGCTAGTGCCGCAACCAGTACGAAAAACATGGTTTCGAGATTAACACGTTCAAAGAAAAAAAAAAGTTGAAAATGAAAATGCGCTCTCACTAATCCGGCTGTAATTTTTTAACCCGTAGGAAGTTTTCCATGGATTTTTTTCTTAGAATTTTAAGAATATTTACTAAAATACAAAATTATAAAAAAAGTAAATTTAAAAAAACGGTCAATGTCATGTCCCCCGTTAAGCCTTTTAAGTTTCAAGCAACAAAAAAAATAATTTTTACTTAGATTGAATTAAAAAAAAAATTTTTTTTTAAAAATATAAAATTTTTTTTCATAATAAAACTTAAAACAAAATTTTAATTAAGCTCTTTTGGTGCAATAATCATTCATTGAGTATAAATAAGTTTTGCTTCATTAAATCGAAAGACTTAAGAAACGAACTTGTTCAGAAACATGTTTTCATAAAGCTTACTTCATTAAATTCGTTTTTATGCCTAAGATTTTATACGTACTTCATAACTTTTTCTTTTCAATAAACAAAATATTTGTTTCCTGCTCTAGCCCTAAGCAATTATTCAACTCTTATTTTTATATCAATCATCAAACTCTTTACTTAAACCTTCTTCTGCTTTAACAGGTTAACATTGACATCGAAGACGTCAATGACAATCCGCCCGAATTTGAAACAAGTCTTGTGCGCATATCAGTGCCTGAAAATGTTGATCTTGGCACACCGCTCTATGCAGCACATGCTCAGGATAAGGATTCGGGTAAAAGTGGTGAAGTCACCTATAGCTTAACTATGCTACCCAGTCAAGTTACGGGCAATAGTAGCAGCATACATTTAATGTCCTATCAGGAAATGCAGCATCATCAACTAAACCTGCAACAACAACAACAATATGGCACTGCCTTAACAGCCACCACATACAATCAACGCTTGTACAATAAGCCAGAAAAGATGTCCTCGCCGGCGGCTGCTGGCAAAGCATACGCTACCATCAGCAGCTACTTGTTACCAGGTGCTGCTGTTGGCGTTGCTGCTACTAGTGCTGCTGCTGCTGCTGCCACAACATCAGCTCTTGAACTGCAACAGGGTCTGTTTGCCATCGATGCACGCTCGGGACATTTAACATTGTCACGACATTTGGACTACGAGACATCGCAACGTCATTCGTTAATTGTAACTGCAACCGATTCCGGTGAACCGCCGCTATCGGCTAATTTAACTATACTGGTGGAGGTGCAAGATGTCAATGATAATCCGCCAGTGTTCGAGCGAAATGAATATTCAATTAAAGTATTGGAATCGATGCCAATCAATTCGCAGGTAAGAAAAAAAAAAACAAAATATAAATCTTCGCTTTGTCAATACAAACAAATTCTGCTCTGCTGTTTGTTACAAAAATAAAAAATTAAGAAATAAATTTGACGGATTTAAAGCAAAACGTTTGAAAAGGGACGAACAAAATTAATGTCAAGAAGGATTTTAAGCAACCAATGATTTGAGCTGAATAGTTATCTATATATAAATAGGCGTAGGAAAAACAGTTAAGAACCATTTTCTTCTGTTGTTCTAAGCCGATTTTGATAATTTTTTTAATGAATCAGAGTGCGGAGAAGGAGTACACAGACTATTTTTAAGAGAATTTTTCTGCCAAATTTTGATGAAAAAAATTTGATTTTTACATTAATTTTGTAACGAATCAATAGAAAATTATGTGAAAAGGTCGAATTTCGGCCACTCTTCCACTCGAGTTTTACTAAAATTACTGCATATTTAGCTTAACCTGAGCTTAAATTTCATATAATGCAAATCAGATTTTAAAAAATTAAAGAAAATCCAAAAAAAATAAAAATTTCGAAATTTTTAAAATATTTTTTTTTATGCACAAGTTCAATTTTTTTTCTCTTAAACGTTACATTTGAAAGCATTTTTATGCAAATAAATAGAAAATATTTCATGAAATCAACAAATTTGTATGTATACACAAGAAAATAGTTCCCAAGAATTGCTTCTTGCTGTTATGAATATATCGCCAGTTTTATGTGGTTTTTAACGTTACATTTTTTGAAAGAGAATTTTAAAAAGTCTGCATTTTCAAAAAAAATTTCAAAAATTGGCTAGAAAAAACTAGATTTAAAGAATTATTTTGAAGAAGAGAGATCGAATAAACCACTTAAATCTAAATAATAAAAAAAAAATGTTGTCTTGCACTTCTAAGAGCCAAAATGTGTAATCTTTAACGTTACATTTTTATAACTTTTGTTCCGATTTGAATTATTTCCGTGGGCAACACAATAGAAATAAACATATGCAGTGAAACGGTACAAAAACTGACTTTATGCAACCGATACATATAATTTTAGATGATATGGACGACAAAAGAGCGGAATATAGTCGACATACGTAGGCAAAATTTTTCATCCGTTACACCTACAGGAAAAATTGGCCACAGGTGTTTATTACATTTAGAAATATACTATCTCTGCCACTTTTGAATAAATTTTTTTGCTTTTTTCTTATTGTTTGTTTTGTTCCAATCAATTATCTTAAAAAAAATAATAAAATATTTAACGTTTCTGTATTAACCCTTTGTATGGCGGTGATGCATTTCTGCATCATACCGTTTCAACTTATTTATTTCGCAATTTATATTCAAAAACTGTTCTAGCTGCATTTGATGTAATTCGGCATCGTATGTATTCTCAATTGTTACAGGCGGCAGCACGAAAATCTCTTCAATACTTACCAAATGTTTAATTTTCTCAGAAATTTTTTGTTTAGTGCGTTTCTGCTGTATCGCCAAATTTCTTTAAAAAAAATATTAGATATAAACGAAGTGAAATTATTTGACATTTGCATATTTTGAAAGGTAAATATTATATTTGTGTATTATTTATCACGTGTTTTTGACTATTGCCATATAGGAGGTTAAATAGAAAATTTAGCTTTGTTGCCGATATGCATCAGAACAGCCCCTTGAGTTGAAAAATAGTAAAATACTTTATGTTCAGTATTCATTTATTTGTAGCTATAATGGCAGCAAAACGGGCTTCTTCATCGCAAACAGCTGGGATTATTAACAGTCTGGATAGCGAAGATGAATTGGACTTTTTAAGAGGTCAAGGCGAGGGCTAAAGTAAGTTAGGTGTGAATGCTGAGACTATTGAAGATTCTAATATAAATGCCGCGTTACATTCCAATGGCAATGCAACCAACATAAATGAGCTCAGAAGCAAACTCGTATGGAGAAAATGGAATTTGATTTTCACAGAAAATTAGCTGACATTCCTGGGCAGCCCCGTCTTGCCTCCTGAAATAATGGAGCTATCATTGTCATCATAATTTTTTTTACTTTTATCTAAAATCATTATTTGAGACAATAAGGAATAAAACAAATCTTTACGGCATTATCTTTTTTATGTCGATTGCACACATGCTCAGGGTTACGAAATACTGGTCAAAAAATATTAGGATGCCTGCAGTTCAAAACGTTATGTCGAAGAAATCAGACGCCACAGCCACTTCAACAATAATAAGAACCATGTGCCTGCTTCTGATCCTCGTCATGATCGGCTATTCAAAATAAAACCGCTTGTAAAAGAAGTAAACAACAATTTTGCTAGAGTTCCAATGGAGCAGTTCTTAGCTGTTGATGAACAGATTTGCTCAGCCAAAGCCTGGCATCACATGAAAAGATATAATCCGAACAAGCCTCATAAATGGGGATATACAATTAATGTGCTAAGCGGTAGTTCAGGCTTTTGCTATAAATTTGAGTTTGAGACCGGCAGGGAGAACATCGTCATGTTACATGAGCCAGACCTTGGTGCGGCCTCCAATTGCGTTAGAAATTAGCTAGGGGGTTCCAAAGCATCAACAACCGCCTGTTTTTCGATAATTATTTTACTTCATTGCCACTTTTAAAATATTTATCGGATGATGGAATTTTAGCTTTGAGCACAATAAGAAAAAACAGAATTCCAAACTGTTAACTGCTAGAAAGTATAAACTTCAAAAAATATGCTCGTGGTACTTCTATTGAGTATATCTATTCCTTGAAAATGTCTATTTAAATCAATAATTTATCATCCCTTCAACACATTTGTTGCAGAAATGCATCATACTATGTTTTAATGAAAAACATTGCTCAAATAAAAAAATTTGCGAAACCATGAAGAAACGTAATTTTTATTTTAATTTTTCTTCAAAAAAACAAAAGATCATCCCAATCGGAGCAGTTGCCATACGAAGGGTTAATATATTTTCTAAGAAATGAACAATTCAATGTTTTCTTAAAAAAATTATATAAAAATTATTTTTGTTGATTTTACTATTGAAAACACTAAATTCTGAATACGAATTATTTCAAAAAATTTTTTGAAATTTTTTTGTTTGCTGAAAATTATCTTTGGAAAAAGTCATGCTTTAATATTAGATATTTTTACATGTAATTATTGCGCAATACTATTGCCTGTTAAAGAAGTAAAGCCAAGAGTAGCACTAAAAGTATTAACATGAAATGTTTCAAAATAATGGAAGAACAAAACAAAAAAAAAAAAAAAACAAATTAAATTTGCATAAAATTTGCTGTTTAGTTCCAGTTAAGCTGAGCATGCATAACGGCCGGCATTTGCCTAACTTAAATATTCAGTTTTTAAACGTCAAATGGCTGTGCGGTGCCCAGCCTCTCATTGTTGTAGACTCTTGCAAAAGCAACCACAACAACAACAACAAAAAATTGTTAAAATTTAAAATGTCCAACATAAATCAGTCAACATCAATTTGAATTGCATTTGATTGACTACAAAAAGTGACAAGTTGACAAGTATTTTGTTATATTGTTGTTCTTATTGTTGTTATTTGCTTATTGCTCAGCCTAAAAGTAGGATGCCAAACAAGCTGTTGCTGAAAATTTTAAAATTTTAATTCAGATTTTTTCAACAAATTTTTGTATCAACTAAATAGGTATTCTTCAGCAAATCATTATTTAAAATCTCTTGAGCTTTACTTAAATCGCTCATTATTTATTATAACTTATTTTGTTGCAATTTTTTTTTTTCTTTTAAACAGCTTGACATACTGCCAACAATGACTGCGCACAATTTCTAGTATTTTTTTTTTATTTTTTTCTGTTTAAGTTTCTTTCATGTTATGTTAATTTGAGTGCATCGCGTTTGCGTTCTTCTGCAGCTCAGCAAACATTAATTTGATTAACAACCTCTTAAAACCACGCTTTAAACTGGCGTCATATCTTAAATGAAAAATCTTTAAAGCCGCTACCCAATGCCAAGATCATCATCTGCTGCACAAAGTGGGACCACTTGGCAACAGCAACAACAACAGCACAACGACATTAGAACCAAGTTTATGCATTTTGATGAACTAGTTCTCGTACTCGTTTCATATCGTAACAAATCGCTTAAATCATTTTTCATCATCTATAGGGATGAACAGACAGACAGACAGACAGATGGACAGACAGACATGCATACAGCTGAATGCATGGACATATATTAAAATGAACAGCCAGTTAGACGAAGCGACGTTATTTGATAGCAGTAGAGATGAATGGATGAATGGTTACATTCACAACAACAACAACAACAACAACAACAACAACAACAACAACAACAACAACAACAACAGCAACGAAAAGTTACAGTTATTGGAATCCCTCCTGAGATTCCAGCAACAATAACAACAACATAAAAAAAAAACAGAGCAGCGGCCATTGAGCATTGCTTTTTCAAGATTGATGACCGCCAACAGATCAACAGATCGGCATTTAGAATATCCTAGCATATAAAAGAATATCGTATACGATATAGTTAATAATGTTTTATTTCAGCATTGCATTCAGGCTGACATTAAAATGTGGTGCGCGAAAAAAGCTAGAAATAAAAGAAGAACTTTAGCACAGAATATATATATATGATAAAAAAAAAATGTTAGACAGAGAGGGAGTGTTAGAGAGCAAAACATTAATTACATTACAAAAAAAAAACACACAGATAATTATGCGCATAAATTAGTTTACGCGGCTGAGTGTTTTGCTATGTTCAAACAAGTTATGTCAGTTTTTTAAGGAATTTCCAAAATTGCTGGAATTTTACGAGGTATATTCGTCTATTTTGGGATTTGCTGGAATTTGGAATTGCTGGAATTTTACGAGGTATATTCGTCTATTTTGGGATTTTGGCCCAAAAAGTCTGTTTAGCACTGTGCAATATAACAACAAATTTCAGATTCCTATAAAAAATTTCTTATTGATGAGAGGAAAAATGAACTCGTTTTCAGAGTTCCACAAACACAGAGGTTTTGTTTATTTGTAATTTCATAGAAGGTAAAAAAACAAACAGTTTATTGAAGTTTTTTACAGTTATTTATTGATTCCTAAATTGTAGATAAGTTTGTTTTTTGTGCATAAAAGAGTCATAGGGGTAAAAAGTTAACCAAACGTTATCTACCTTAAAACATTTTTATATCCGTCGATATAAAATAACAAAAACTCTCATATTGTTTTTTCATACAACATATTATATAAAATATAATGTAGCTTGAAATTATAAATGTGAAATTTAAGTTTCATTTTTTCACATTTTTTGCTTTATAAAATGCTTTTAAAAAACGATAAATATCAGCAGGATAAGTTCAAGGATTCAATAACTTTTATCTACTTTAAAAGAAAACAAATTCCAATCAAATCTGAAAAATCATGGAGATTTGATTGGAAGACATGATTTTTGGAAAAGCTTTTTAAGATTTTGACGACTATTTTTTCGATTTACCACAAAATCTTTTCTTTGTCACCAAATTTTTTAGACTAAAACTTCTGACATTTCAGGATTAGCTGTCTGACTTTAGGCTTAAGAATGCGCTCTTCGTGCATGGATATTTTTGATTTTCGACCTCCTCCCCACTGAGTGGCATATGATTTTTTGTTTTTAAATTTTTCATAGATTTTTCGGGCTCCTGTCTTTGATATGGAAAATTTGTTTGCAATATTTCCAGTTTCACCTTTTTTCGGTGAAAAAAAAAAAATCTAGGAAACCTATTAATTTTCATCTGTGATGTATTTATAGATAGTAAGCTTCATAGCATCCTGTTCTATGAGTCTAATTTAACTCTTTTCCTCAAAGAACTATAGAATAAAGAATATACGAGAAAAAATCTCGTATCATGGTGTTAGTGTTTGAACTACTCCGAAACGGCTGGACAAATTTCAATGACATTTTTTTTTTTTTGTATATTTGGTCGGTGTGAGAGTTGGTTGTAAAGTACTTTTCACCTTCGCAGCCGCAAGTGGCGTGGCACTTTTTCAAGAACACAAATTCTTGGTTTTACTTTTATCTATTAATCGCACATCAATGAAACTCGGTACGAAATTCCTATTGAGACGTCCTTTTTGACTGTCAAATTTGAGCGATCTTTGGAAAGGGGAGCATGGCAGCGCCCATATGATTACATTATTTGATATCGAATAGATTTGGAACTAAATATCATAGAACAATTAAACTCAGTACGAAGTAGCTGATTGGTTACTTCTTTTAATTATGAAACAGACACGGGAATTGAAAAAACGGAGGGTGCTGCCACCCATACAACTAAAATTTTCGATACAGTTTAGATATGAAAGTAAAAGTTATTGAACAATTTAAATCAGAATTCAGTTACTATTTGGTGGTGTCCTGATAATGGAAAAATAGAACAGGTAAGGGGTGTGGATCCGCCCATATAAGACACATTTTCAAATTGAAAAGCTTTTGGAAATAATAGTTACAGATCAAAGAAACACTGTACTACTCGGAAATACTTGCCAACTAAAACGGATATCGGACATGGGGTGTGGCACCGCCAATTTAAAAATAAAAGACATTTTTTGTATTTAATAGACTTGGAAATAATGGTTAATATTGGATATAATGGTTAAATAATAGTTAATATTGAAACTCAGAATAAGTAACTATTTGCTGATAGCCTTTTATTGACAAACTGGAACAGGCAGTGGACAAGGACGGCAGCAACGCGCCGGGTATCAGCTAGTTATACTTATAAAGTTTTACTAACTTAACTTCAAGAAAGTTGAGATGAAATTCTTTGAGGAAAAATTTGAAAAATATGGAATTTACTATGGAAAAAATATATACTGAAAAATATACTTCTTAAGCTAAAAACGATGGCTTAAAACGAACGCTTTGTGATGTAAAAACAAAATTAAAATTTCAATATATAAACTTTTTGGAAACCTTTTTTTATTTCTAACCAATAAATCAAAATGCGAAACAAATTAACTATTAAAAAAAATCAAGGAAATTTTTTGAAATTAAAAATTCATGAGGTTCTTGGAAAAAATTGCTTGTAACCGCAACCTGATTGATTGTAGATTTTTCATCTATTCTTCAAATGCTAAAAAGTGAGTTCATTGTAATTTTGATTTCAGTTACTTTTTCTGGGTTTGCTGCTGTTTGGGGAAGAACTCTAGAACTCTTTGAATTGCAGTTTCAATATGACTGCTTGCTTCGATGTTTTATATACAGCCTTTTGTCATCATATGTTTTGTTTTGTATTAAAAGTCACACGTTTGAAAAGACCCGCTGGATCAAGATTTTACCCATATTTTTTATCAATTTTATTTAAAAATTCGTGCCCACATATTAAAATACGTACCCCATTCTTAATATATAAAACACAAGCGTCATGCTTCGCACCTAATATTGCTCAAACTTTCTATTACATGGCTCTTCAAACTTTTTAAATTCTACTATATGAAAAAATTTGTCGCCTAAAAGTATGCACAGAAAATTTCTTTCTATTTACTTAGCTCCAACCTGTCTCAAAACTACCTGCTGCAGTTTTTCGGCCAGAGCCACGTTTTCTTTATTGTAGAATTTCGGAATCTTATCTTTGAAAGGCTAACGCATGTGTTTTTCGCAGTTCTCAAAGATCAGAACAAATAATAATTTGACGGTGCAATGTGAGAACTATATGATAGATGCATCAAAATTCGGCCCTCTTTTCTTTCAATTTCTTGCTTCCTTGTTGTCAGTTCCGACTTTGAAACCGATTTTGGAGATTCACCTTTTTTTGACGAAGACCGTTTTTGAATAACATTATCGTATGTGATCTATTTTGTATCACCTGTTACCAAACCTTTCTAAAAAAGACTTGATTTCGTTTCGTTTCAACTTTTTGCAAAGAATTTCAAACTATTTTGTGGTCAATCTCCAGTTCCGGAGCTATTTGGTATCTGCTCACATCACGGTTTTCTTGAAGCTTAACCTTGATTTCATTGACTTTTTAAATGTTCTCATAGAACCATAGAAGTAATAAGCTATAAAAAAATCTTGGTCAATATAACTTATATTGAAATTTTGGAAGGAACATTTCCATACAATGTTTTTAAAATTTATTTTAAGAGTAAAAATAACCATTAAAATTTAGAATTAAAATTTCAACCGATATTAAAAAAAGTATTAAAAAAATTTTACTACAAGTCTGTTAACACTGTAATTATTTCAAAGGCATATATTTATAAGTTAACTTATTTGCTAGTTTAGTTAATTGCTTAATTTTGTGGAAACTTAAATATTACATATTAGTTAGCTTCTAAAACGCAAATTGATGTGAAATTCTTCTTTCTTAGTTTTATCATTCTTTCTGCAATTCTTCTTTCTTATATTCTAGTAGAATCTGTTGCCTTAAGTCTCTAATTATTTTATATGTTTGGGTGTGTTACCTATGAATTTAAACTTCATATTCTTAAAACATACTTGATGTTATTGAAATCTTGATGTAATCGAAAGAAACTGAAGAAATTTAATTTTGCAGTTATTGTCTTCAAAAAATATTTATAAACACCCAAAAAATATATATTCACCTCTGGAAAGCACAGTCCTCACTAGCAAAATAACATATGTCTTCTGCTGAAAATCAGCAAAAACCCTCTAACATTAAATATGGGCCAATTTAAAAGGCTACCTGATTTGAATGTAGGTCATATATAAGCCATCTGTACCTGTTGGTGAATTTTTTTTGCTCCAGCTTATTTTTTTCCATATTTATCGGTAACTAGCTAGCAAAGATTAACATATAAAATTTGCTCGCTTTCGCTGCAGGCTTCGGGAAGATATTTTAATGAAGCTTAAAACAAAATAGAAAGGACAAAAAAATTCGATTATGCGCAAAGTTGTGTGGCAAGAAAGCAAAGAGAGAGAATAAAAAATAAGATGCAAGTTTTCTGCTTCTTATGCTTTTGTTGCAGTTAACGTAGCAGCACATGTTGAAGGCGGATGCATGAATGCTACATAGCTTGGATGGATTGATGGTAAGACTGTGCTCTTCAGTGTCAGAGACAGTCAAACAGAGCCTGGCACCTAAAAACAACAAAACAAAAAAAAAACAGCTGCTACCGTTGTAAATGTCGTGTCTGCTAGCTTGGCTTGTCGTCTATTTTGACTTTATTACCATATCATGTTTAACGGCAAACGACAACAATAACAACAACAACAACAACAATGCTGGCAATGGTTGACTGCTGGTAATAGAGAACTGTTGCATGTGATACCGCTAACCTATGAATGTATGTGTCTCATAAAAAAAGGGAACATTAAAATCCTTAATGAATGTTTTTTTCGACTTTCTTTTTAAAACATAGTAACAGTAGTTGACATATTTTAAATATTTATGTAGCTTACATTTAACATTTTCTAAGCTTAACTTAAAAAAAACACACAAAAAAAACAAAAACTGTTACAAAGTAATCATTTTAAAATGGCAACATTTAAGACTTGACCGTTTTTAACCTCTTTTTTTTCTAAAATTAAGCACTAAATCAAAAACTGGCAAGAAACCACGCAGACCAAACAATCATTTAACCTCGTCTTTGTAGCGCATGCGCAACGTGGCTTATTAAAAACTTTCTTCCGCGCTTATTTTGGTCATTTTAACCCAATTTAACTTGGCCCCATACCAATAACCAACCAGCAACAATAGCAAAATAGTTACCAAAAATTTTCCCAAAAGAAAATCTGGCATATTTTTTTTTCCACCAAAACGAAGACACGATTTCAATCTACAACAAAGTATGGAAGTTTTCAGTGCCGCAGGCCATAGCTTAGCTGCTGCCGGTCATTGGGTTAATTGCTGCCAGGCAATTGTTTGTTTTTTTTTTTCTCCTCATTCTATTTCTCTGATTTAAATTTTTTGTTAGCACAACAGAGCAGCAGAGCATTTATAATTTAAACAAACTGGGTGAAAGTTTTCAATTCATAGTTGAAATAAACTAAAACGCATTATTTAACTTTTGTTTTCTCTGCTACACAGATCCTTCAAGTGGCTGCCATTGATTTGGATACCGGCAACAATGCTCGCATTACATACCGCATTATCAGCAACACCAACAACAACAACAATAAAAGTATCACCACCTTCGCTTCGAGCACAACAGCACCTCATAAACAGCCGCTCAAAATCTTAACCAGCAACACCGCTTTGGATCTAGAAATATCACAGCTATTTGGTATTTTTCCCAATAGCGGCTGGATTTATTTGCGCGGCTCACTCGATCGTGAGTCACGTGATAGATATGAGCTCACCGTCTTGGCCAGCGATAATGGCACGCCTGCTGCGCACGCACGCACACGTGTTGTTGTCAACGTGCTGGATGCCAACGACAACGATCCGCACTTCCTACGCACCGCTTATGAGTTCGCCATTGAGGAGAACATGCGACGCGGCTCACTGGTGGGCGTAATCGGCGCAAGTGACTTGGACTTGAACGAGAATGCGGCGATTCGTTACAGTTTGATACCATCGAATACGAGTTTTCAAGTGAATCCAGTAACAGGTGAGTTATTATTTGTTTAGATATAAAATATGAAATTAACTACGTTTCAACCAAGGTGATATGGACATTTTTCTGTTTGAAGTTTATCTTTTCAAAGTTTTATAAGTTTAAAGTTTATAATAAGAGTTATACAAGAAAAATTTGGAAAAGACATTTTAACGTGAGAATATGACGTTTTACCTCATAGAAGTCCCAAAAAGTAGAGGCAAAAGTAATGCCTGTAGGATGAAAGTAATTTTAAGGTAGGATACGCGACTAATTGTTTTTAACTCATGTCAAACCTAAAAAAACAAAATGAATGATATAAGTATGACGTGGTGGACATGACTTAAGCAACAGAATATTTAATTGTTGCATGGAATTTATACTCGCTGATGACTCGCACGTTCTAATGAAAACGACCTGAAAGCACCTTCTTATACGTTACTAAAAAACCTCCTTTGCACCTGTTTAAAACATTATTTTCTCATCAGGAATCAAAAAAAAAAACGGATTTAATATCGCAAATGCAACAATTAAACAAAAATCGTTGCTTGGAATTATTACTAGATAAGTATGTACACTTCAGCACATGCTACGAAACGAAAATAAAACAAGGATACTTGGCCTCAGGACCAAAAAAAAAACCAAAATTATAACATCATCAGGTCACGGAGATAACAGCGTATGCAACAAAAATGCAATATCGTTGCATGGAATAATTACTTGCTCAAATAAAAAATTATTGGAAAATTTATTTAGTTACAGTAAAAATGGATTTTTACATCCGATACCAGAACATTAAAACAATAAATAAAATGCAACGAAAAAGTACAAATGTTGCATGGCATTACAACTGGATGACTTGAAGCTCTGAGATGCATTTTTAGAGTAACAGTAAAGGTTCCTTGGCTTCATGATAAAAATAAAAATACAAAATAGTCAACGGACCGTAGAGGTACAACTAATGCAACAAAAATGCAATATCGTTGCATGAAATAATTACATTCACTTAGTAATGGCGCTACAGTTAATGTTATTTTATGACAGGATTATGTAGCCTGATAAGTGAAATTAGCAAAAAACAATACAAATAAACAACAACAGAAATGCTAAAACGTTGCTTGGAATTCGGTTACACGATAAATTTGACGAAACGACAGTAGAGGTAATATTTTAACTCTAATAGAAATAAAAACTATTTACGACATCATTGGTTGGAATTGAAGTAATAGTTTGCGTAGATAAGGACAAGGATTCAGATAAGGATTAGGACAAGTATAACGATGAGAATAAGGTTAAGGATTAAGAGTTTACAAGGACAAGTTAAGGAACTATATGAATTAGGATTTGGACAACGATTAATATTTGGATTTGGTCAAAGATAAGGACAAGAAGTAGCACAAAGTATCAGGCAAGGCTTAGGATAACAATAAGAATAAGGATTTTGACAAGAATTGTGACAACGCTGAAAACTAGGATTTCAACAAACATTACGACAAGGACTTGAATACGGATTGGAACAAAGTTTTGTTCAGGGATTAAGACAAGTATTTCAGCAAAGACTAGAACAAAGATTGGGACAAGAATAAGAACAAGAATTTAAACTCGGATTAAGACAAGGTTTAAATTAAGGACTATAATAAGGATTTGCTTCCAAAAGAATTGGGATAAGGACAAAAACTTAAAAATTTGGTAGTAGGATTAATGCAAAGACTGGCACAGGGTTAAGGAAAAGGATACGGACAAGGATAAGGACAAGGATTAGGGCAATGATTTATAAAAGGATTAAGGAAGATTCAGGACAAAGAATTATATAAAAATTAGGACAAGGATGTGAACAATAATCGGGCGGTACATCTCTCAAATAATAACGGAGGCGTCACAAGGCCAGCTCAGTGCATACAGAAACCACACATAGAGGAAAAAAACAAAAAAACCATAGCTGGGACATGGATTGAAACATACATTTTGGCAAGTTCATATTAAGATAAAGATTTAGACAAGGATTAAGGCAAAGCTTGTAACAAAGATAATAACAGGGATAAAAACAAGAATTAGAGCATGGATAAAAAAAAGGATTTGCAAGAAATTTAAGAGTTGCTTGTTTAGGACAAAAACTAGCACAAGGATCAGGAATAGTTTTAGAACAAGGAATAGGTCAAGCAATGAGAGAAACATAAAGACAAAGGTTTGAATAAGGATTTGGATAAAGATTGGGGAAAAAATAAGGCCCAAATTATAACAAGTATAAGAAAAAGTTCTTAGATAAGACTCAGGACAAGGATAATGACAAAGATAAGAGCAAAAATAACGAAACAGATTAGAACAATGATAAGGGATAAGATTTGGGGAAGACAAGAATTTGGCCAAGTTTCAGGACAAAACTTAGAGCAAGGATTTGAACATGTATTAGGACAAATGATTAGAACAAATATAAAGTATAGGATTAAGGTAAGGATTTGGACAAAAAGAAGGTTAAAGATAAGCATAAGAACAAGTATTATAGGAAAGCTTAGGACATAGACTTAGTCAAGGAATGAAATGCATTCCATTGCCTTAACTTTACTTTTTTAAGAGCTCCAACCTACTTTTTTGTACCTGACAGTGTTAAGGTTAGCCAATTAAAAAGATAAAGAAGGATAGGTGCGATGACAACATGTCAGAGACATGTTGTGCGTTTGAAACAGACATAATGTTAATGGGATTTAGATTAACTTAAGAGGCATAACCCGAGGGCGTTATGTCGTCCTTTTCATATATCAAAACATGCTTTTGACGTAAGCCTGTTGAATAAATAAAAAAGAAGCTTCTAGCTGATCTTCAATTAGGCTGCAAGATATGATGCAGTTGAAAGTTAGCTCAACTCAGGTGTAGCTCAACCTGGGGATATTAAAAGCTTGCAGCTACCTTGAAAGATAATAAATATTATTTCTATTAGCTTCTGTAATTATTGATATTTTTTTAAACGCCTGTATAGTTTCGCAAAAAAAATTAATTAAATCAGATACACACTTTATTTATGAAGTTTCAAAGAGATAATGTCACTTAGTTCCTGTGAGCAAACATTTTTTTATGAATATGAAGTTACTTCGTGACAATTAAATATTTATATTCCATATATGTTCAAAAGTATTGTTAAACTATTCAAGAAACAAGTACAAGATTTCTTTAAACACCTCTCACCCATGTATATTTCGACCACAAAGAAGATATAACAGAGAACGCCAAACTAATGCAAAATTAAAAACAAGCTTATAACTAAAAATCTACATACCAGCTTAAAAGGATGCTTTAACTAAACAAACAAAAGCACAAAAGCAAGAATAAAAAAAATAAATCGTTTCCTTGCTGCACTTGTTAGCCACAACTTTTCACATTTAGAAAGTTTTTATTTTGCAACTGCAACGTCATTGAAAATTAAATATTTCCGACGAACATACATTAACGTCACTTACGCTCCCGTAACAGATCTCAACATTTCTAACAACTCACTCAATCCGAGCAACAACAACAACAACAACAACAACAGCATCAACAGCGACAGCAAAACAACCATGACCCCTGGTCATCCATTATTGTTCCACTTTTTGTCGCCCATTCATAGCATGCTCTAGACTGCATGTGTCAGTCCAAGAGTATGTGTGCATGTGTGCGCATGTGTGTCATGTGTGTCATAGAGTGACTGAATACCTTTCCGGCCAATCATACCAATTCATGATCAGGCAACAAATAACAGTGAAGAAAAAAGCAGAACTTTGAACAGCATCTAAACCAGTTTGTTATGCTAACGACGCATTGCCAACGATCATAGAAAACAAGCTGGGAACGAGCAATCCAACGAACAGCCAAACGAACAACAACTGTTGCACGCGCTGTTAGCTGATCGACCATGCGATCCAGTCAAGACTACAACCACCACCACCACCACCATCACCACCGATAGATAGATAGATCGATCTGATCTATTCGTATTCCAATGACCATTAGTGTTCGCACAACAACAGTTTTAACGCTGTCAGCTCATCAGTCAATTGAATGTCACTCGGTTGACATTTTGTGGCCACTGTGTGTGCGGTTCCAGATGTACATACATCGCACACGGGACCTTGCAGATGTGCTGTGTTGTGTTGTTTTTTTATATTTTTGTTGTATGTTCGTGTTACTCTGCGTTGAGCTCTTAGTTGCGTCTGCGCCAGCGGCAGCTTGTGTCAAGAAGTTATTTAAATTAAATATGCAAATCGCGTGCTCATATCCTGATTCTCAAAAAATTCCTACAGCCATGAAGAAGTAGCAGTTCAGTTAGGTTGTTAGACATGGCTTAAAGATATTCTGATGTTACGAAAATTTTGAGTTAGAAAACTAGTTCAAGAATTAACATCGTTTAACATAAACGAAACTCAAGATTGAAGCTGACAAGGCAAATGTGGAGTTGATTGGAGAAGTGCGATGACACAGTGCAAATAATCTTCTTTTTTTTTACATACAGTGTGATGACGAGACTAATAATAATTAATGACACACTTCTAAGCTGTACAAATTAAGTTATCTGGAATAATTTTTCAATTTTTTTATCCTGTATCAGCATCTGGAGAACGCGTTATGCAAGAAATGTCGCTCGATAAGATTTTCAAATTTTATAGAAAGAGTCAGGTTATGACTAAGATTTTTAAAAAAGTGAACAGAAGTATATAAAAAGAATTGGGAGTAAAAAAAACCGAAAAACGAAAACAAATGCGAATTGATCAAAATCAAAATCAAAATCAAAATCAAAATCAAAATCAAAATCAAAATCAAAATCAAAACCAAAATCAAAATCAAAATCAAAATCAAAATCAAAATCAAAATCAAAATCAAAATCAAAATCAAAATCAAAATCAAAATCAAAATCAAAATCAAAATCAAAATCAAAATCAAAATCAAAATCAAAATCAAAACCAAAATCAAAATCAAAATCAAAATCAAAATCAAAATCAAAATCAAAATCAAAATCAAAATCAAAATCAAAATCAAAATCAAAACCAAAATCAAAATCAAAATCAAAATCAAAATCAAAATCAAAATCAAAATCAAAATCAAAATCAAAATCAAAATCAAAATCAAAATCAAAATCAAAATCAAAATCAAAATCAAAATCAAAATCAAAATCAAAATCAAAATCAAAATCAAAATCAAAATCAAAATCAAAATCAAAATCAAAACCAAAATCAAAATCAAAATCAAAATCAAAATCAAAATCAAAATCAAAATCAAAATCAAAATCAAAATCAAAATCAAAATCAAAATCAAAATCAAAATCAAAATCAAAATCAAAATCAAAATCAAAATCAAAACCAAAATCAAAATCAAAATCAAAATCAAAATCAAAATCAAAATCAAAATCAAAATCAAAATCAAAATCAAAATCAAAATCAAAATCAAAATCAAAATCAAAATCAAAATCAAAATCAAAATCAAAATCAAAATCAAAATCAAAATCAAAATCAAAATCAAAATCAAAATCAAAATCAAAATCAAAATCAAAATCAAAATCAAAATCAAAATCAAAATCAAAATCAAAATCAAAATCAAAATCAAAATCAAAATCAAAATCAAAATCAAAATCAAAATCAAAATCAAAATCAAAATCAAAATCAAAATCAAAATCAAAATCAAAATCAAAATCAAAATCAAAATCAAAATCAAAATCAAAATCTAAATCAAAATCAAAATCAAAATCAAAATCAAAATCAAAATCTAAATCAAAATCAAAATCAAAATCAAAATCAAAATCAAAATCAAAATCAAAATCAAAATCAAAATCAAAATCAAAATCAAAATCAAAATCAAAATCAAAATCAAAATCAAAATCAAAATCAAAATCAAAATCAAAATCAAAATCAAAATCAAAATCAAAATCAAAATCAAAATCAAAATCAAAATCAAAATCAAAATCAAAATCAAAATCAAAATCAAAATCAAAATCAAAATCAAAATCAAAATCAAAATCAAAATCAAAATCAAAATCAAAATCAAAATCAAAATCAAAATCAAAATCAAAATCAAAATCAAAATCAAAATCAAAATCAAAATCAAAATCAAAATCAAAATCAAAATCAAAATCAAAATCAAAATCAAAATCAAAATCAAAATCAAAATCAAAATCAAAATCAAAATCAAAATCAAAATCAAAATCAAAATCAAAATCAAAATCAAAATCAAAATCAAAATCAAAATCAAAATCAAAATCAAAATCAAAATCAAAATCAAAATCAAAATCAAAATCAAAATCAAAATGACAATGGTTCTGAAGTAAATCGAGGACCAAGTCGAAAATATCTTTGGAATTTCTAAATCCCTGAGAAGAAAATGTATAGTCTGAGAAGAAAATGATCGGACATAAAATGCATGTCATGGAAAAAGGATAATTTTAGCTGTTTTTCGGGGAGTCAACAAAATTGTTTATGGTTTGAAGTTGTCTAAAGATCATCTTAAAAATAAGAGGTACATATTTTAAACTTTTTTTTTTCGACCCACCCTTCCGGATCATTGGTCAATCATAACATAATTCTGTAGACCGAAACATCCTCGGTTCGAAGCAATAACCTTAGACCTGAAATTTTTCTAAAAAGTGCCTTTCCTGAACAAAAAAAAAAATTTTTTGTTTCTCAGTATAATCAAAAACCAATATTTTAAAAATAAAGCTCCAAAATGATAACTTACAAAGTGAGAAGTTTTGAAAAATTAGCTCGCCCGAGATGTTTTTTTTTGCGAATTTTTTGGATATATTTAGAACATTCTCGGAAGCTTTTATGGTTAACACATAGCAAAATCGTTTCGGTGAGGGTACAACAATGTATCATGGAATTTGGTAGATATATTCTATCAAACACTTCTTCATGTAACCCGGCTTACAGTTGATTAAAGTTAGAATATTTAAGTATAATTAAATAACATTTTTGTCAAATTCTTTTTTAAAAAAAAAAATTTAAATTTTAAACTGGCTGCGGTCATCTTAGCATAATTAGCCAAACCATTGAAAAATATAAAAACCACAAATTGCCAACGGCTAAGATTTTCCCACACTGCCAACTATATAGCAGCTGTTAATATTAATTTTAACAACACGCTGCTGCTGTCTTAAGTGCCATTCATCATTTGGGAGTGGCTAAGGCGACCCAAATTTTTAGACAAACAAGCTAGAGAACAAAGCAAGCTGTTGTTAACTGTTTGCCAAAAAAAAAAAAAACACAAAGCCATGACAAACACAAGTGATGACAAAGAAGCAGCTTTAAAATAATTCTTTATTTTTTGATATCCTTTAATTTGTACAAATTTTCATTTAGTACCGCTTGAATGAAAATCGCGCTATGCCCGACAAACGATGTTCTGTCATTTTCATGACATGTTTTTGCTGAGCTTGTACTTGAGCCGAGTGATCGATGTACACGATCAACCTAATTTTCATGAAAATAAATCAAAATCAAACAACAAAAAGGAAAAAAAGAAAAGCTTTCGCAGAGGCTCTAGGGCTGCGCTGCACGTTGACCCAGAGTTCAACTGGCTGCCAAAAACGACAAAAAGAAATTTTAAGCCTGCAACCAACCAACTATCCAAAACGATCATGTCAAGATGATCAGCTGCTGCCATACTTCTTTTTTCTTTTTCAGCTTTTCTCTCGCCTTTCACACTCTGTAGAGTTTTATGTAAATTAATTGATTGTTTTAAACATTTGCAAATATTTTAATTGTTTGTATTTCTTTTCTTTTCTACTTTTCAGGTGAAATAATTACCCGCGAAGCGCTCGATCGTGAGTTGCGCCCTTTATACGATCTAGTAGCTGAGGCGCGCGATCAGGGTACTCCATATCGCAGCGCTCGCGTACCAGTGAAAGTTCACATCACCGACGTGAACGACAATGCGCCGGACATAGTTGATCCGCAGGAGGATGTGGTCAGCGTACGCGAAGAACAACCGCCCGGCACTGAAGTTGTACGAATTCGTGCCGTTGATCGTGATAATGGCAACAATGCATCGATCACTTATTCGATACTGAAGGGTCGTGATTCGGATGGCTATGGTCTGTTTGCCATTGACGCCAGCACGGGAGTGATTCGAACGCGCGTGGTGCTGGACCATGAGGAGCGCAGTATTTATCGCCTGGCTGTGGCTGCTACCGATGGTGGGAATCCACCAAAGCAGTCGATTCGACTGCTGCGTGTTGAGGTGTTGGATTTGAATGACAATCGACCAACGTTTACCAGCTCGAGTTTGGTGTTTAGGGTAAGTGTGTTTTATGTTTTTTTTCTTAGTTCTTTTTTCAAATGCTGTTGCTTGTTTTGCATATTGTTTTAAAGCATGATGTATGAGAGTTGAGAGAAAAATATTTGTAGCCAGAGATGGGCTATATTTTATTTTGTCGTCAGTTGGTGAGTGAATTTAACATATTTAGAAAGCGCTTGATCCTGTCATTTTTTTGAAGTGAAACTTCGTATGACTCAGTTGTAAATTTAAGAAATGAAAAGGAAGTTTACTTCATCTGTAGCTCTATGTACAGGGTAGGTAGATTATTTAAAAAGACTTTTTCAAAGTGAGAGTACTACTTCACATAAGCACAAGAGAGTGTGAAATGTATAAAACAATTTTCTGACCTGTTTACGATGGTCAGAAGGAATTGCATTCTCGAAAGACAAAATTTTTGCTTATTATGAGTGATTTATTAAAATCTATTCATGTAGAATAATTTAGACTTAAACATAAACTTGAGTCGACCTCTTAACCAAAGGAGGATGGTATGATGTGCATAATTTTATTATGATTGATATGGTATGATGGTTACTGTATTAGGGGTATGATGTGATGGGCTTTGAATGACGATTTTGGTATAAAGACCGTGATATGATTGATATAGTATGAGGAATATCGTATTTTGAGTCTGTCAAGATAATTGATGTTTAAAGTTTTAATAGCTATGTTATGGTTTGATATTAGATTGGTATAATAGTTATGTTACATTTAAGCTGATGATTTTTAAGATTTAGCAGTTGAAATACTGAAACTAAAGACTTAAAAACTAAAACTTATTATTAACAGGGAGTATCTTAATTTAAATATATTATGATACATATTTATTAAATTAATTGTAAGAAGACATTAGAAGACATTAGAGTAAGAAGACATTAGAATGGGGGAAAAAGTGGCACAGGAGTTAAGAAGAAAATTTTGGATTTGAAAATCCAATTCGCTGCTCAAATTATTGGTTACCCCAAGCATCCTGGTTATAAGTTCAATGTATCCATAGTCAGTGCAGTGAAAGTTAAGGTGGAAGAGAGGAATAAACCTTAGCTTGCGTGGGTTGGTATGAAAGAATGTTAATCGGAGTAGTACTGAGAAGTTAATGGTTCCGCATACTAGTTGATGAATGAAGAGTACACCGGCAACTTTCCTTCGGTGTGCAAGAGTTTGCATGTTAATCCACTTCAGACGAAAAGAGTCCCACAAACTTCTATATAGAATGCAACAAGCTTTTACCATAAGTAACTCTTTATGAAAAATTCGTAGATTCTGAAAGCACGTTTATTGACTATTCTATAATGGCAAACATTTATTTCTATAACGGCATTCTATTATATTCTAAAAGGGCAAAAAAGTGAACTTTTTATTATTTTTTAGAAGTTTCTTGGACTTTTATTAAACTTTGTAAACAACTTCCGTAGGATTAGTGCGTGCTTGCTTATACAAGCATTATACAGCTTAAATGTATTTCTAATAAGCTACGGAAAGCTACCTGCATAAAACTATTCCAAATTGAATGATAAAAGTTGTACCGAAACTCCAAAACTAACAAAAAAAACTTTGCTAGAAGATTCTGCACTGCCTTGCAGGACACCAGAGGAAGCTGTAAAAGATTCTAAATTGGAAAATCTAGAGATGACAATATGACAGCGTTCTTCGAGATAAGATTTAAGTAATCTATTATATAAACAGAGATGGAAAACAAAAGGCTTTAAGCTTAATAAAAACGAAAGTGTTCAAAATTTTAACCGCTTTCCAACGAACATAAAGTCTTTGAAACGAATTCTGTGAGGTTAGTGGTAGTTAGACCGGATTGAAAAAAAAGTTGATGTGCCGGTGTCTGAAATAAAAATTTCGAAAAAAATTTATAAAAAATTAAGATCTTGTAACATTCTGGTCTGTACTTAGGAAAACTATTTCAAGGTACTTTTTTATGCAAAGGTACTTTAAACTTCAAATAACTTTGAAAAAACTGACTAAGACACAGAATGTTAGTGGGTTGAAAGCTTTGGAAGGATGAAATTATATGAATATATCTTCAACTACGGATATTGGATAGGATATATGGAATGAGGGTTATGATGTGAATGGTAGAATAGATGAGTACAGATGGTAGGAAAGATAAGTATTGTATGATGGCTTTGGTATGTTGAACATGGTATCCTGGATTTGGTATAATAGTATGATGGTTATATATGACGGATATCGCATGAGATGATGGATGTGATGATAACTAATTTAAAATGAGCATAATATGATGGCACTGGCATGATAAATATGGTATTATATAATTATTATGATGACTATCATTGCCTGGGGTCCACTTTTTTGTTAGCCTACTAATAATTATATGCAGAACAAGCGAGATGGTTAAAATAAGTTCGGGTATTAACTTTTAATTGATTGGAGATATAAAGTTATTTGTTTCAAATAAATTGTTTTTGAATTTGATTAATTTTTTAGAAAACAAAAAAGAACATATTAAAAATTTAATTTTGTTAAAAAAATCATCAAAAGGCCTCGATTTATTGATGGTACGAACAGTTTATTTATTAAGTGTCAAGACAAAAAAAATTCACCCTAAAAGCGCTAAACATTTTGATAAACAATTAAAAATACAAATTTAAGTTTTTCTTTTTTTACAAAAAATTATTTCTTCCCTATATTTTGAGAAAAGATCAAAATTTGTGGTCACTTTTTAAAAGGCATAATTTAAATATAAACAAAAAAGTTACGGTAAAATTTTTATAAATTTTTTTAAGCCAATTCAAAAATGACGTATATTTTGACTTCTCAATTCAGAACATGCAATATGAGGCCGTTTTTTTTTCTCTCTCTTGGCATTTAGTTGAACCACACGCTAAATATTTAACGATAATATTAAGAAAATTCATTACAAATACTTTTGGTTAGAGCTTCGCAGTGATTGTTATCATATTTCAAAGAAAATTTAACAAAATTTTAGAAATAATTAAAAAAAATTGGAAAACCGTTAAAATTCAACCAAGATATTGATAAGGAAAGTCAAAATTTTTAATTCAAAATAACTTTTTTTTTGCATTTCACAATTGATGAATGCATAAAACTAAAATTTTTGAAAAAATTCTTACTTTTGAGAAAAACTCAAAATTGACCAACTCAAAAGCTCTCTCACAACCAAATTTCGTATTGATTAAAGAAGTTTTATCGTATTGTATATATAAAATATATAGATAATGGTATGATGAATGTGGCATTATGGGTAGGTTAGGTTAGGTAAAGGTGCCGATCGACCACTCGGTCTACTGACTTAGACCATATGGTGCATTGTGGTATCACAAGAACCTTATGGGAAGAACGATGGATGTGTTATGATGGATTTGTAATGATATGGTATGCTGTGTGCGTTATGAACTGAGTATTATGGTTTAAGTTGGATTGGTATGTTATGTTGGGGACGACATGTTGGGCTTAGTTTTATGGATAAACTTTTATGAACATGGTTGATGAGAATAATAAGTACAATTTGTATGATGGTATGATATGTACGGTACAGAGATGAAGTAAACCAAGTCAAACAAATTTTTTTCAATTTCCAATGCGGTTCTATGTCGAATTATGCGCAAAATTCATTGCTGTAAAAACTAAATCATGTCAATATTTTTTTTTTTTAAATAACTAAAAAAAAATAAATATGTTCTTTCTATACTATATATAAGCCATAAACTTTAAGTCGTTCTTTCTCAAAACAAAAAATTAGTGACTTGGTTCACTTTATCTCTGAACTGTACATAGGGTCGGTATGACATTATGACCATGATATGATATGTGTGGTATACTAGTTACATTATGATAAGTTTGAAATGATTCATGATGGGTTTGATATGATGGATCAAAAACCACATTTTAGGGTTGTCAGAAAAACTTAAAAATCTGCAGTTTTTCGTGTCGTAGTCTTACTTATTTCGTTTGTTTTTCCACCACACATACATTTTGTTCTCCACAGACTTTGTCGCTTACATTTCTTTATAATTTTAAAAAATCAATTTTTCTATTTAATTTTTTTTTTTTAATTAGCAGACTTTAAAGCTATGTTTTTTGGTACCTAGCATTTATAGTTGCCCACCTGCATCTCATTTGCAGCAAAAAAAAAACAACCTTAAGAGATCAGCACGCTGATCAGCACAACACAATTCAATTCAAAGATAATTTCAGCCATTTTCAGCTTGCCTTAAAAAACAAACTTCTTGTTTTACGTTTTCGCGTTTTGAATTCGTGATCTTTGCGGTTAGTTACTGTTTTTCGCCTGCTTTGTCGTCCAAACTTTTATTCTTAATATATTTGGTTATTTTTTTTTTTTTTTTTCTTTTATTTGTACTTCCTAGCTTGTCTTATTTGACTGGCTTTACCGCTTTTATTGTTGTTTTTATGGCTGTGACAATGAGCGGCATTTTTTTGCTATAGTTTTGTTCTTGAGTGTGCAGAATTTTTGTTACTTGTTGGCGTTACTATGATTTGTAGCATCACGTGACAAAAGCTTAAAACACGATTTGTTACATAAGTAAACATATAGCAGGCTATTTTTTTTTTTTTTTTGTATTTTACACGCTTGTCTATTTCTATGTTTTGCAATGAAAAAAGGACCGCATTTGAAGAATAGTTTATTTTTGTTCTGCTAAATTTTGCCCTGACTAGGTTTAAGATGGAAAATAAAATTATGGCCGCAATAGTTTTGCATGAACACTCTTTCAACATATATTTATGTATGTATGTATGTATGTTTGCTAACAGCATGTTTGTTAAGTTGGTTGGAAATAATTTTCAAAATAGTTATTGCTACAAAAACAATAAATTTTATTACATAACCTAACACATATAAAATTTCAAGTATAACGGCATGCTTAAAATTCTGTAAATCTTTTTCTTGTGGCATAAGAATGTGAGATTTTCCATTAATTTTGGTTTTTATGTGCCGTTATTTTAAATCATTTTTCTAACAAGTTTTTCGTTTTTAAGCAGAGCTTGTATAAAAGAGTCAGAGTTTGTGTCTTAAGTCTTTTGTTTAGTTTAGCTTTAATGGCCTTTTCAACTGCAACTTCATCTTGAAAGCCATACATGAAAATTACAAACAAAAATTATTGCAACAAATAAATTTTTAATTTAAAAACAAACAGATGAGCACTGCACAGAACACAAGTGGCAAAAGAGATCAGTTTTGGAATTTCTAGTAATTTCAATAAAAATTTCTAATAAGAAAATTTATGTATTAATAAATCATTTTAGACATAAATTAAATAAAAAGTTAAAAAAAATTGTTTCCCATAAAAAAAAAAACAAATAAATTTTAAGCCAAAAAATGCTCAAGAAATTACTAACGGTATGAAAATAAAAATGAACTTACATTACTTAAGCACTGGTGCAAAATTGCACAAATTTTTATATGTAACAAGAAAAAAAACAAGCTACATTTTTTATCCTAACTTTAAGTAATTCTCGAATTTTTTTGTTTTTTGTACATTTAGAAATATTCATAAGGAACACAAATATAATAAATGCTGAATTATTTTCTAGAAAAGCTTCCTTTGCCAAAATATGTTTTTTTTTTTAAGAAAATTATTAAAGATCATTCCATTAGCTCAGAAAATCAATTTTTAAAAATAAAAATTTTCAATGCTTAATTTTCATGCCTGGCATTTACAGTGATTACACGCAAAGAAATTTTTCGTTTATCGTAACTGAAAAATTCACCAACTATACTTCGTTTGCGAACTGTATTTGCTGCAAACGCGTATTCAGTTGTCACACTGAGAAAAAAACACATACCTTGCTCCGGTAAAAAATTTCTCTATTTTCGATATAGAAATTTTCTCTTTTTCAAATAAAATTTTCTTAAATTAGAATAAATTTTCACATTTTCGAAGAAATATTTCTTTATTTCTAAGAAATAGAAATATTTCAATGTCTCTAATAATGATAAGTATTTTTCTCGTACAAAAATTTCTCATTTATAGAGAAAAATTTATTGAAAATGAAAAACTTTTCTTATATTTTGATAAAAAATTCACTAAGAGAAGTATTTTCTTCAATAAAAACAAATCTTTTCTCAAAAATAAAAAGCTTTTTCTCAAAAAACGATATATTTTTCTTTTACATGGAAGCTTTTTACCATTTTTAGAGAATTTTTAGTATCGAAATTAGAGAATAGCATTCTCTGGAGCAAAGTCTATACCATTTTTCTCTAAATATGATGCCTTTTTTATCATATTCCGATAAGCTTTTTTCTGAGTGCATCAACTTAAAAATATTCTTGCTTGAAACGAAAAAACATCGAACTTAATGAAATTTTATCATTGTTTTGGAAGCTCAAGTTTAGCCGAGCGTGCTGGCGGTCGAGTCTAGAAACTTGAGTGACCTGGGTTCAATTCCCAACAGGAACACCAAATTTTTTTTTTTAATTAATGTTTTTTATTATTATTTTTATTATTCTTATTTTGACGGTTCCTTTTGACCAAGCAGTTAATGATACATAATTACAATTTCAATAATTAAATTAAAATTTTTGATACTTACACAGCCAAGAATCGAACCCACGTCTCCCGCGTGCCAGTCTAGCATGCATCCATTGAGCTATTGTGAGATATTGTCTAGAATGAATTTTTTATTTACTTAAGCTGTAACACATTCTAGTTTCTTCGTTTATGGCAAATATTTTACATTTGTCATCAACGAAAGCGAGCTGTGTAGCAATTGTGTGAATGCGCTTGTGATTCACAGTTGTGTGTCTGTTTGTTCACACTCTTAAAATACTTCCTTTTCGTTGATGGCAAATATTAAACGTTTTTCATCACCGAAATCAAGCAACTTTTTTTGTCAGTTGAGAACTACTCGCTTATAACAAATGAATTTCTTTTCCTGCAAACGAAGTTTTCAGTTGGAAAAAATAAACTTTTCGGTTGCTGCAATTTAAAAATCACTGCCGTTTATGGCAAACAAAATTAATTTCTTGCAACTAAATAACGTGTTTCCCGCAACTAACCATTATTATGCCAACTGTTCAAACGTTTACAAACAATGATATGAAGCCCGATAAACGAAGTTCGTTTGCAGCAAACTGGCGATAAACGTTTTTTTTCTCTGCGTGTATGAGTGATTATTTATGCATTTAAGCAATTATTTGAAAATTATAACAGAACCTCAATTGCTTATGTTTTCATATTTATTTCAAAAGCACAATTTGTTATGGTTTCGCTCATTTATGAACAAAGTTTTTAAAATTTCACATCACTAATTATTCAGACAAGCTACTTTGAAGAATTTTATAGCCCAATATATGAAATTATTTTTTTTTATTTTTCTATAAGTGTAAAACATATCTTTTCAACTTTGTGTTAATATTTTTATTGACTGTGAAACGGTAAACATGTTTTTCTAATACTTAGTTTTTATGACCATATCTTTGTTGCAAAATATAATCATCTTGTAGTTGAACTCTTGGTCTCTGGGCTTAATTGTAGAGGCCATTAAAGAACTGCACAACAACTAATGAAAAATAAAGTGCTTAAAATACAGAACAAGACTATTAAGCAAGGAACACATTTGAAATTCATTAAAATGTTGCATATATTTCCGTTGATGTGTTGTTTAGAGTTATATTTTGAATATGCAAAGAAATAATATTATTCTTTTCTTACTCATTGTCAGTCGACATTTTAATGTGTTTTGTTGTTTTTTTATTCATTTTTAAAGGCGGCTTTTTGAAAGAATATTTATGTTTTGTTTGTATTTTCTGAATTCTTTTTTTTTTGTCATGCACAAACACGCAAAATTGCGTTGGTGTTCTTTTTATGTTCTACACGCTTTAAAAAAAAAAAACATCAGCAAAAAAAAATACTTTTGAAATCTTTGCCCAAGCTGTTAATAAACTGCATTTTTCACATGTTTTTTGTCTGCTCTTAAAATGCATAACGCAGCATTTGCTGCAGCTTCCGCATTAAAACATTGCTGAGTAGGTGTTACTTTATGAGCATGTCAAAGAATGCCTCCACCATCGTTACCAAATGTTAAGAGCATGGAATTATTATGAAGTTCCCATGTTGTTGTGTTATTCTGGTGTTGTATTGTTTTTGTTTTCTGTTTTTTCTTTTTTGTCTTCTCTTTGATGACACATAAAAATGCACATCAAACGTGAGCGCGTTAAAAGAATCAGCAATTAATTCGCCAAAGCGGCATGAGTGGCGTAAAATATGCCTGCAAAGGTCATGATTGGCAAGCATAGCATAAGATAATATATTTTTGAATATAATACAAAGTCTTAGTTTAGTAGTTTTCATGCAAAAATTTGTAAAAAACATCATTTTCATGCGGAATGTAAACGTGCAAAATGTTGCTGAAACCAAGTTCGTTGCTTAAGTCTTTTGTTTGAATTATTGATACCAGCTATCTAAGTGCATTAAGCTTTATTTTAGCATATGATAAAGAAAATATATTTTTAAAAATATAAAGCATTCTACATTTAGCAGTTTTCGTTTCGGAACGTACAAGTGGAAAGAGTTGCAGAAATCAAGTTCGCTGCTTAAGTCTTTTGTTTTAATAAGCAACAGCAGCTTTTAAAATGCATTAAGACATATTTTAGCTATATTTAAGCTGATATATGCTTTAAATATCATTCTACGCATTTTAAGTAAATTGTGCAGTGCTGCCATATTTTGCTAAAATTAACAAAAGCACTTTTTTTTATATATAAAAACAATACCTTGCGCTGTTGACAAAATTCGACTGTAAAATTTTATTTTATTTATAAATTTTTTGTCTGTTTTATTTATTTAAAGCTGGCTTGACCTCAGCGCAAAGTATTTTGTTTTTTTTTTTAACACAAGCGACATGCATTCTTCTGACCAACGCATGCATTTAGTTTTCAAAATTTATTCTTAAAAATGATGTTGCATAAAACAAAAAGTGCGAATCTTAACTAAAAACTTAAGATAGCGCTTGGCATATAAATCTCAATGCTGTCATTTTTGTGTCGCCATTATTTGCAGTTAAGCAAGAAGCGGCAGCTCAGTAATAAAACAAAACAACAAGGTTTACTGCTGCATCTTAAGCGGTTTTGCGGTTTTGCATATTAAACATTTTTAAAATGCTGTCAATGTTTTTTTTTTTTGTTTCTGTATTTTATTATATTTTGTTTTTCATGTTTTTGCTTCATTTTGGCGGATTAAGACACGCTGCACTGAACTGCTGCATATTTTTTGTGGCTTATTTCTACCTTACTACATCATTATTCTTATTTGTGGTTTTGTTTGTAGAAAGAAACCTTAACGTACTGACAATCTTCAGTTATGAATTATGACTTTAAGATTGGATTTTCAACACTGTTTCAGGAAATTAAGCAGAAAAGACAGTTTTTAATGCTGTTGAGCGGTTAAAGGAAGCATTTGCAACATGTTGCGGGTTGTATGAGCGGCCTTTCACCAACGAAGGTGGCTACTGAGTTATTTAAAATTATATTTTTTTTATTTATTGCATTTGTTGTTGCTCTAAAGAAACTCTAAAACTCTGTTAATTGACTCAGGAAAATACTTTGTAATAGACACGACTGTGTATAATTAAATATACACATAATATATTAAAATATTTAATCCCTTTCGAGCCCGCAACAGGACCAGCTACCTGAAAATTTTATTTTTTCATAGTTCTTGTGGTTATAATGTCGAAATTAAGGATGTTTGAAGATTTCAGAATTCTGGAGTTATCAAGTGACTAGATATTGAATGTTGCACATATGCCATAAGTGTATCAATGCAAGTTTTTTTAAATTTTTTATTTTTGTATTATTATTTCATATTTTGTTGCTTAAACTGCATACTTGTTTTTAATTTATGATTTAGGTCTTTATATTCTAATTTAATTTATAATTCTTGTACTGATTTTTTTGTACGATTTTGTGAAACTTTACACTGAATTATGCATCGTTGTTAGATTGATTGCGACACAACTCTTATATTTTTTTTTTTTATTCTTATCACAGCAATTATCCAATTCAATTTCTTCTGTGATGAGCTATTTTTGATTGTTTCAACTTAAACGTTGCTAAAAATGAAGGTTGCTTGTAAGCAACGTTGAGGTTGAAAGGATTCATGTATTCGAGCATTTTTTTTATCATTTTCAGTCATTATTGTTGTTATTATAAAACTCTCATTGTCGCTGTGTTACTAATATTTGTTATTCATTATTTTTCAAAACTAAAGAAGCTTAGGAAGTTGTTATACGACAATCTAATTCTTAAAGATAAGCATATGAACATAATATGCAGAGCACGATATGATATGAGGTCAAGTGTGTAAATATCATGATTTAAAAATATAAAATTTTATTAAAAACTAATAAAGACTTTATTTGATAGACCAAATATTAAATATTTATCACTTGAATTATTATATTTTTTCTCTTTTTCTCCACAATAGGTGCGTGAAGATGTGCGCATTGGTCATGTTGTAGGCTCTTTAGGTCCCAACGAGCGCAACGACAACTGGCTAGTTAAACCACAAACAAACAATGAAGATGGCTTTCATGTCACCTACACACTCACCGCTCTAACCAAAGACATCATTGAAGGTGCCTTCGATATGGATCGTCAAACGGGAATGCTGGTGGTAGCACGCAAGCTAGATCGTGAACTGCAAGCAGAGTTTCGACTTGAGATACGAGCACTCGACACCTCGGCCAGTAATAATCCACAGAGTAGCGCCATCACAGTAAAAGTGCAAATTGCCGATGTCAATGATAATCCACCAAAATGGCAACAAGATCCCATTGAAATCAATGTCAGTGAGGACACGCCCGTCGGCACTGTTATCTATAATTTCACCGCCACCGATGCTGATACCGGCACCAATGGTGAGCTACAGTACAAGCTGTTGAAATACAGCCCCTTAGTGCTGCCAGAGAGCAGACAAGCAGCAAAGACAACAGAAGCAGCTTCAACAACAACAGCAACGCCTCTTTTTGCCATTGATGCACTGACGGGCGCACTCAGCTTACTTGCACCGCTGGACTATGAGCAGCTACAAGATTACATTCTTATCGCGCTGGCCTTGGATCAATCTTCTAATGTGACAGAACGGTTGCAGAGCACAGTGACGGCACACCTGCATGTGACCGATGCCAATGATAATGCACCACAGTTTGTCACGCCACTCGATGTTGTCGAGTCGATGATACACGCTGGTGGCAGTGCAGCCTCTGCAGTTGCGCCGCGTTCAGCCACCATACATTTGAGTGATGGCACACGCATTGGTGAGCTGGTGACGCATGTTGTAGCCATCGATGCCGATGCTGGTGAAAATGGACGCATTACTTATGCCATTGCAAGTGGCAACGAAGAAGGTCGTTTTCGCATCAATACACAATCAGGCTATATAGAATTGACCAAATCGCTGCCACCAGCCATACCTAGTGACAACAGTGGCAGTGCTGTTGGCGCGCCGGCTGCCGTAGAGCGTCTAAATCGTTTTAATTTAGTCATCAGCGCCAGTGATCATGGTCAACCATCTGCGAAACAATCACTGCTGCAGCTGCAGATTCTGGTGCAGGGCACAAGCAGCAATCCGCCAAGATTTCTACAGGCAGTCTATACGGCCAACATAGCGGAGAACACACAGTCGGGTAGTTTTGTGCTGCAAGTGGCTGCCAAGTCCTACAATGGTGGTGATCACGGTAAGTTTATAGAAGGATAAAATTATTTTAAAGCTTTTCATTTCTAGGCATTATTTATTATTACAAATTATAGAATGCATGAAAACTATTGCAATAAAAATTTTTAAACATAAATAGCAAGTGCCATACTCCGCACCCAATATCGCTTAAACTGTGCATTTTTGCTGTTACAGTCATTTTACTATAGAAAAAAATATTCAGCCTGAAAGTATGCGCACAAAAAAATATTATTTTTTTCAAGTCATGTTCCGCAACTTAAATCTCTCAAAATGTAATTAAGCTACAACCGTGCTTTTCAAACTTTATAAAAAAACTTTGTGCATACAGCCTATAAGTATGCACACAAAATTTACTTGGCGCTTATCAGTGACGATATTGGTCAAAGGACGGTCTTTTAACTTTTAGTAGCTAAAATAACACAAAGTGAGAAATATGTATTCTACTGGTAGGATTTTTAAAAGCTGGTGCTGTTTTGATGTGAAGTTAGCACTGCCATTAATTTTTTTCAGGAATTCCAACATTGTGCTGTGTTGTGCTAGAGCTATACTGTAATGTGCCGTATAAAAAATAACAAAATTTGTTTATTTAACTTAAAAGTAATATTATATAATGAGTTGAAACGTTTTTCAACATTATTGGTTTTTATATTCAGAAAAAAATCCCAAGTTGCGCTAATTTTTTTAAAAGCAATCCATCCTTGACCTAAAAATTTATTCAAAACTAGATTAACATGGCTTCCTATTGAGCAAAGCATATTTTAAGAAAACTTGCATACTCTGTTATCACAACGGGTATAATTGGTCTATGTGTGTCTCCCAGAAGACACTCACGTCAACCTAACCTAGACAATCTACAGATTTGAACCAAAAATAAGCATAGTTAGCATAAAATAATGTGTCTGCGCACATACTATTCGCTAAAAATCAAAATTTTTTTTATATCTATATGGCACTTCATAGCACACTATGAGCACATTACAGCACAACTACCAAAATTCGCAAAAAAAAAATTGATCGCGAAGCTTACTGGTCAAATACCATGTTCAGAAGAATAAATGAATTTTTCTAATTTGTCACATAATAGCACATATCGAGCACATTGCAGCACATGGTTGTCTTTAAATAATAAATTTCAAATGGCGAAGCTTACTTTATGCCAATTACTATTGCTGCTAATTTAAGAACTAAGACGCTAATACAACATACCGATGCAAAAAACAAAAATTTCTATTCAAGTTAATGAACAAATTCCAAAACTTTTTATAGTTGCCTCATCTAAGCAAGTGTTTTCATCGAAAAAGCACAACAAAAAGTATACCGCTAGTATAACATTAATTTTTATTCGCATAAAGTTGAAACAAGTGAAACATCTTTTAGCAACCAACAACTATTCCAGCGCTGCATGTATGCATCACTCTACTTACTGTAATAAAGTCAATATGTAAATGTCGAAGAAATTCTCCAACCAAGTCAAGTAATTAATTGACTTAAATCATCATTTAGCAAACAAATCTGTTAACTGCACAGAGCAGCAAACAAGAGAGACAGACAGACTCACAGACGTAGAGGCAGAAGCACAGATTAAAAAATATTGTTAACTGTCGGTGAATTGCTGAGGAACGTTTTATTTTAATTAAAACAAAATAAATTATATCATGTCCTTGAGAGCAAAACATGTAATTAAAAATAAAAATGTTAACTTAAATAGCGATCAGCTGGCCAACATGATGTTGCTACAGAACAAGCGATAACAAGACAAACAGTGGGGGAAGCCAGCCGGCCAGATTATAAAAAGAAGCCAGCATTAAAGATGCTGATTTTATTAGTAACACAACAACTACAACAACAACAACAACAACAATAACAACAACAACAAGTACAAAAAAAAGTAATAATAATGAAAAAATAAACTTTCAAAAGAAACCGTCGTTCGGACAGTTAATTTTACAGAGGTGGCAATAAATTTTATAACAAAGCGAACGCATTTAGTACGCTATGTAAAACGCATGCTGAAGAGAGATGGCAAAAATTATACGAACTTACGGTAGCTGGATAAACCAAAAACAAATTACAAAGAAAAAAAGTAACAATCGAAACATTCGAAGTGCCAGAAGATTTTGCAACAAAGTAGCAATAGCAAGTAGCAACCAAGACACTGTTAAGCGACGCAACGTAACGCTCGCTAACTACCTACACACAAAATGTCACTCGAACTAAGAGAGCGCGACAAAAAGCCAGCTAATTTGCAAAAAGTTACTTATAAGAGAGCAGCTAAGTAATGCAAGCAAACGATGTGTCACATTTGAGAACATGACAGCCACAACTGTCAGAATTTAATGAATTGAACGAGTGGATTATGAATGGCTGGACATTGCTGCAAAGAATAATTCACATTCGAAATAAATAAAAAACTGAAAAACAGTAGAAAAAAGCACAATATTTGTTACCATTTTTATTCAAAATATGACAGGCTGCTGGTGGTTAAACGTGCAAAGAACAAATTTTGATAAATGCGTTAAGTGACTGGAAAGACTTGCAAAATCTCAGTTTAAATAAAGTTTTAGTTTTGAGATGAGACTAAGTAGGATTTTGATATAAATGAATATATATTATATATATATAATAATAGATTGAGTCTAAACTAGTAAGGTATATCTTCGACTTGGCCGAAGTTAAAATACCCCCACGGCCGATTCTTAAGGGTAAAATAATCTTAAATTGGAGAGCTTTTTGTATGAGATTTTGAGATATTTTATTATTTTTATGTGTCTTAAATACATATATATCAAATTGTTTTCCTGGAGCTTTAATATTAGCCTTTTTATAAAGTTTTCAATTTTGGGATTGTATGGGAGGTGGGCGTGTAAGTGGGTGGGTGACGCCCATTTTTCTAACACACCTCAGTTTTGACATAGAATACACAAATACCGAGTTTCAGTTTTGTTACTTTAATATTAGCCTCTATATAGATTTTTCAATTTTGGGGTTGTATGGGAGGTGGGCGTGTCAGTAGATGAATGACGCCCATTTTTCTAACACATCTCTGTTTTGACATAGAATACATAAATACCGAATTTCAGTATTCTAGCTTTAATATTAGCTTCTTTATAGGGTTTTCAATTTTGGGGTTGTATGGGAGGTAGGCGTGGTTTTCATCCGATTTAGCCCATTCTCGAACTTGATCTTAGTTTTTTAAAAATAAGCTTAAATATCGAATTTCAGCACGATAGCTTCAAAATTACGGCTGTAATCGTGTCCACAGACAGACGGACAGACAGACGGACAGACGGACAGACGGACAGACAGACGGACATGGCTAAATCAACTCGGGTGGTGATGCTGATCAAGAATATATATACTTTTCTATACCTACCACGCCTCCTTGTGGGCGTTACACACGTCGTGACAAAATTAATATACCCCTTACGCAGTACGCGTGGGGGTATAAAAATAAGATCTGCAAAACAAAATAATTGTGGGTAGTAGAAAAATCTCAGGCCCTCAGGGATTTACAGCAGCAAAACAATCTTAAAAAACGAACTTGAACCTGTCCCCAAATATCAATATATTTGAAAAAAAACAAACTTTGGATAAAACTTCATTCAATTCTCCTTGACATCTTATACATTGTTCAGAAATATCTTCCTCTAATGATACGATAATCCTATCGTTAGAAAAAAATATTGCCTAAAAATGTTTACTTTGACTTCTAAAAACACCATGAAAGGTCATTTCAAGGTCAAAGTTGGTTATTTAAAATATTTTGCTGTTTATTGCGCATAAAAATGTTTGAACAGCTTTAGAGTCTTCACGTGTTTTTTTAAGAGCTATAGAATAATTAGCCAAGTACCTTTTTTTAGCCTTTTTTGAGGCCCTATAGCCCGAGGGTCTCGGTTTTTCCATTTTTTCATTTTTTTTTAATTTGCAGATCTTAGTTTTTAGTCTCAATCCAATGAAAAATTGGCAGGACGGTTTTTCTCTTCGTCGTCGACCCTCGGCTTTCGGCTCAAATACCCATTTCGCTGTAGTTTCTTCATTCATACGATAAACTTGACCCAGCCAGCTAAGTCAATGTCATTGTAGAGCTCATCGTTCAATCGAATGCGATAGTTGCCTTTCTAGTAAGCGGACAGCATACACTGTGTTTTGCCCTCGATCACCGGCAAACTCATTTGGGTTAAGTCCTTTTCGATAGCGGCAAGATCAGCAGTAATATCGCTCTCTTGGTCTGGCCGACTATATCATTATCATCAGCATTCGCAAGGAGTCGAACATCTTTGAAAAATATGGTGCCTTGCCATGTACATCTGCCTTCCGTAGGATCCCCTCCATAATGGAATTGAAGTGATCGCATGATAGCAGGTCGCCTTGTCTGAAACCTCGTTCAGTATTGAAAGTTTCGGAGATGAAGTCGTTTTCTTCCTTGAAAGAGCTCAAACCATACTGCAGAATCATCATCTTAATAATCAACAAAGTCGATCTTTGGGCAGTTCATGGACTTTTTCCAGGTTTTGGCGTAGTGCTAAAATCTGTTCTATGGTGGACTTCCCAGGGCAAAAGCCACTCTAACAAGTTTCAATCAATGTATTTGTATACGGCTTCAATCATTCACACAATATGCCCGAAAAATCCCTGTACGCGATGGAAATAAGAGTTGATCATCATGAATCAATCATCCTTATCAATTCACCACCGCTGGTTTTAAAATTCAGCAGCACCTGCAGCTCTGTTTTTTTTAAGTCGCTACTTTAACCTCATCGTAGCTAGGTGGTAGAATTTCCACTCTATCAACGTCAATTGTTGGCGTCCGAATGCATTCTCCAAGAACGGAATTTTTGAGATCATCAACAGTAAGCAGATTGGAAAAATGGTGCCCACCCTATTGTATATATGTAACCAGATCTCCATTCATCCATTCCATTACATCCTTTCAAGTGGCTGCTACGGGCTTGAACTCTTAGGTTAAACGATTAACCTGTAAATAAAACTTTGATCGAACATCCTTCTTGCCAGGGCAAGATTTCGCAAGGAGCTGTAAAAAGGAACAACTTTATTTCTTCACACTCACGCTTTATCTGCTTCTATTTTTTCGTCTGGAAAAGCGCCTCTCTTCCTTCTTCTTTCCGCGGTAGTTTTTACGCATGGGTTGTATAGCAGCTGACTATAGCGTATTTTTATATGCGGCGTTTTTTGCTGCCATCGTGTTGCTACACTAGTGGTAACATTAGTTCTGGAGTTGCCGGAAGCCTGTGGCTTCCTCAGCAGCAGTGCACATGGAGTGGGACAAGTGCACTAAGCCGAATCGAAATTTAGATATCGGCAGACACCAACTCAAAAGTTAGAGAGACTATTAAAACCTTTATCTGCATGATTTTTTTTAGATTAGAGAAATCTACACGGAGCAGTTTTGAATAACTGTTTTGTAAAAAAAAATCAAGTTTTTGCAAATAACTTTTGTTTTTCTTCAGAATCATGTCCAAGATAAGAAAACATGCAAGATTAAGATTAAAAAAAATTTTGAAATTTTTAGTCCCATTTTTGAGAACCCAAAAAAACGATATTTCATTATTTTCGAATATATAAATTTTTTTTTTATTAAACCACACCATCAATCGAAAGAAGAGCTTAATACTTTTCCAATAAGCTTAAATGCATATGAATACCATGAAAAGTGCATATTTTATAAGCATTTAAAAAATATATTTTGGAAAATGAGGTTATATCGATTTTTTTTTTTTTGTGTGTCTCAAATGACAACAAATTTTTTTTCCCAACATATACATATTTGTGTACTTTCAAAATCTTTACTTTTTTGATGATTATGGATATGATTGTGAAGGGAAAAAAAAATATATGTATAAATATAATTTTTTGACCCAAAAAGGTTTCAGGAGAACAAAAACTGCACCTTGGAGATTCTCCCAATCCCCAAAAAAAATAGACAGAAATAGTTTTTAAGAGTTCCTCTAACTTTTGAGTAGTTGTCTGACTGACTTTTTATCATCTTCATGCAAATCGATTCGGCTTAATGAACATCCTAAGTGCGCCAGCGTCATCGAGTTCAGAGTTGATTCGCGTGAGCTAAACTGAGAGTAGTGAGGAGTATACCTCGACAGTTCGTTGTGATTGAAGCTAAGCGACATTTTGCTTTTTGTTTTCGTGTGTTTTAATCCATGGATAGCCACTTGGTAGTCTTGCGGATTTAGAGGTTTTTGAATCTAGTCCAACTAAATACCATGTTTAGAACCGTGGCGAAGTCGATCAGTCTTAAACCGTTGTTCTAATGGTCTCGTAGAGACTGAACCAAAGATGCCTGCTCTTCCGAACTTTGCGTTAAAATCATCGATAGCAATTTTCACTACTTAGGCCATAAAAAGCCTCATTGACAACATTGTCCTTTGTCAATGAGGCAACCACACCCTTTTGAGTACTCCGTTCGGGTGTGGTCGCAAATTAGGCTTACGTCCAAAAATTTTGTCTTTATCCAGTCTTTCGTTCACAGTTGGAACCATGAAACAAGGTGGCGTAGCATCCAAATTTACGCTTCTCTACATGGCATCTGTAGTAGATATCGCAGTCGTTTCTTTCATGTTGACAATATAAAACAAGTAAAGAAAGTCTACAGTCGGTCTAGGCCTTTATTTTTTATGCATTTAAATGTTGCTGAAAAATTAGCACATACCAAGTTTTATTCCTGTAGCTCACAGTTAATGCCTTTATTGTGTTTCGCTATGGGAGATGGGCGAGTTCATGGACGGATTACTCCCAATTTTTGAACACACCTTAGTTTTGGTATAAAATACATACATACCAAATTTAATTTCTCTATGACAAACATAACCTTTTTTATTGAGTTTAAAACTTTTTGAGTTGTTTGGGAAAAAGGCGTGTCCGTAGGCGGATGACGTCCATTTTTCAAAACCATCTTTGTTTTGTCATAAAAAACATACGTGCCAAATTTTAGCCCTGTAGGTTAAACAGAGGCTTATTTATTGCGTTTTCAATTTTTGGGTTGTATGGGAGGTGGGCGTGTCCGTGATCGGATGACGTCCATTTTTCGATGACATCTTTGTGTTTGTATAAAACACATACATACCAAATTTTATTGTTGTAGGCTTGTTATGAGCTGAGTTATGCAGTTTTCAATTTTCGCGTTGTATGGGAGGTAGGCGTGTCCGTAGGTGGATGATGTCCATTTTTCAAAACCGCCTTTTTTTGTCATAAAAAACATATGTGCCAAATTTTAGCTCTGTAGGTTAAACAGAGGCTTATTTATTGCGTTTTTAATTTTTGGGTTGTATGGGAGGTGGGCGTGTCCGTAAGCGGATGACGTCCATTTTTCAAAGACATCTTTGTGTTAATATAAAACACATACATACCAAATTATATTGTTGTAGGCTAATTATGAGCTGAGTTATGCAGTTTTCAATTTTCGCGTTGCACGGGAGGTAGGCTTGTCCGTGGGCGGATTCCAAAAATATTCAATAGTGCAGATCCTTGGGTCTATGTGACCACGTGTACCAACTTTCATCCAATTATCTCAACGCTTTCTTCTTACCCTGTGTATACGGACAACACACAGACGGACAGAAGACGGACAGAAGACGGACGGACGAACGGATGGACGGACAAACAAACATGGATAGCTTGACTCACGTGGTGACGTTAATCAAGAATATATATACTTTTCTATACCGGACTCGCTTCGTTCTATGCGTTACAAACGTTTGCACAAAGTTAATATACCCTGACCTTTCAGGTTTAGGGTATAAAAACAAATTGGCCATTTCAGCCCTTGAAAGGACTTTGACCGACTTTCTTATGATCAATTGTGTTGTGTGTGTTATTAAATGTTGGCACACAATGGATCGAGAACTGGACCTACATGTTTTATGCCGACTTTGAACAGCTAAAGTTCATGTTCTCAAGAGCTTTGCGTGGCATTATTTACTCTCAGAGGTTTGCCATTGTCTGCAGAGAGTTGGTGACCGATCAGGAAAATTTTTTATTGGAAAAACTTTTTGCCGCGACTGGGGATTGAACTCGGGCTCTGAGCATGCTAAGCCACACACTTACCCTGCATGCCACGGTCACCACAGAGACACCTTCCCTATAAAGGATCCGGATATTCCACAAGCATATCCGTAAATTATTGTCCGTTTTTGTTTGCGGTGGTCGTCAACGTAGTAGAGGTTCATATACGAGGCTGGTTTGGTTTTCATTGGACAGTAATAATGAAGTTGGAACCCAAACTCTACGCACATTCTCTCTTTAAAGTCTTGTAGAAGCTCCTCAAGTAAAGATTCTCGAATTGACAGACAGTTTCGGACAAGAAGCTTTGAGGAACCATCATAGTTCTTGCACAAAACAATCAAAAACTTTTCTGTGAAGAAAGTTCAAATCATTCGGCTTAAAATTTGCTCTCATTGCCGCAAATCATACATGCAATTTCAATTCGCCGCGCTTACAAAGCTAGGTATAAGATACAATTTTCACAAAATTTTGATTATTCATTGAACTATTTGTAATTTTGAAAATTTTATTCGGATTCAACAATAAAAGGATGTAGCAATAAAAAAAATATCATAAGAGATTTTTGCTCAAAGCTTTATTAAAATATGAAAAATTAATTGTAACCATTCTGAAATTTCGAGCAATCGTGCTTCGTGTCGAAATTTCAACCGAAACGGTCAAGGTCTGCGTTATTCATTATTTTGTGTTCTCTTATCCCAAAATTAATAACTTTTATACCGGAATAAAGGCTGGAAGTGAAATAGTCAGACAGTGATGAAAATTTGATGATTGTATGATGGCATAAAAATCAAAATTGAAAAGCAATTTGCTTGAAATTTAATAAATTACAACTTAATAATGTCTGAAACAATTTTCATTGTACATTTGATCATATAAATCCTTCTAACTATGATTAATTTGCAAGAAATACGTAGTTGAATACGTAATTTTAGAAATTGTTTTTTCTTCAAAACTTTTAAAATTCTCACCCTCATTGCCAGCAGTTTGAGACCAACATTTTATTTCAATACTCAAAATCTGCACAAAATCCGTCAACTGTTTTGGTATAAACTATATTATAAATTCGTACTTTCTCACAATTTTAATAAAAAACCTTTTAATCCTGATAACAAAAATTTAAATACATAATTAACAATTTTTCTTTATTTCTTTTCTCTTCAACAGCAAATCTGACATATGAGATACCAGCTGGTGTTGCCGATAATCACTTCATCGTTGACACCTATCGTGGAATTGTCAGCACACGCGGCCAATTTGATCGTGAAACAAAGGCACAATACAGGCTGCCCATCTATGTTTACGATACAAATCGTGCTGTTGTAGCAGCAGCAGCAGCGTCGGCGGCTGCACTCATTGATGGACGCAGACAACGCGCTTCATCTACAGCTGCATCAAGCACATCATCAGCAGCAGCAGCAGCAGCATCATCATCAACGTCAGCTTCATCAGCAATAGCAGCAACTGGCAATGAACCATCAGCGGCATTGAATGGTGGACAATTTGACATTGCAACGCTTATCATCAGCATCACCGACATTAATGATCATGCACCTGAATTTCGTCCGGGTTCGTGTTATCCGCTCTCAGTGCCAGAGAATAGCGATTTGGCTGTCATACATACAGTGGTTGCCACCGATTTGGATGAGGGTGCGAACGGTGAAATTGTTTACAGCATAATTGGTAAGTGCTGTTCTTAAAATTCTTTTCTTTTCACGCTTTGTTTTCAATGCCAATTAATTGGAAAATTCCAAGCATTTCACTCAATTTCCATATGTTCTACTCCTTTTTTTTTTCTACTCTCAATAGAAATTCTAATACCTATGTGTGCTTGTATTTTGTTTTTTTTTTTTTTTATTTTTAGGTGGCAATCTGGGCAACAAATTCAGCATTGATATGCATTCTGGCGAGCTAACTGCACGTTCACTCGATCGTGAGCAACACTCACGCTACTTGCTACAGATACAGGCCCAAGATCGTGGCTCGCCCATCACCTATCAGGGCCACTGCAATATCTCGGTGATTGTCGAGGATCAGAATGACAACGATCCTCGTTTCGAACAGTCCAAGTATGTGGCAAATGTCGCTGAGGATCTGTCGGTGGGCGCAAGTGTGTTGCGCGTTAAGGCCACGGACGCTGATTTGGGTATTAATGCGCGTCTCGTCTATTCATTGGCTAATGAGACACAATGGCTGTTTGCAATTGACAACAAAAGCGGTCTGATCACCACGGTCGGGTAAGTGTGAATGTCATGTCTCAGATTATTTGGTGTTTTTTTCTTTTTCTGCTTATGTTTTGCGCACTTCACAGAATTGTCGAAAATAATTGGATTTTCTGACAAGTGGTGAGGTTTAACGTTATCTTATGTTTTGCCTCTTTTGTGCTCTCAAATTATAATTGATTTATAAGTTGAAGATCAAGAGAGAAGATTTTTACACATAAAAAAAAACAGATAATCAAATAAGCACGACATACGTCTTATTAAAGTGAGCGAACAGTTTTTAGCACCAAAAAGCTCGCCTAACACTCAAGCGGACATTAACAGAAAAACTTGGATTTTTAATGATTTCTTTTTGATGGTTTTGTGTTTGTGTTTCAGTGATATGAGCTCATGCATGTATGAAGCTGAAATAGAAATGCAAAGGTTTTAACTGATGATAGGTTTTAACGCTTATGTAAGAGTAACGCCTTGATGTAAGAGTATTATGGCATAAAATAAAAAAGAGTTATTTTAATTATATTACTTTAGGTACTTGAAGGTATTGTATTTCAGTACTTCTTTAATTAAAATGTACTAAAATAAAGCATCATGTCAACCCTTTCCAACTCAGCCTCTCATACAATTACTTATGCTTAGGACTTTAACCTCACTTGAGGCGCTGGTGATTTCTCCCTTACCCAAATATGACAATTTTACTTATAGTTGAATCTGTTTTAACGCTAAAAAAAATGTTGATAGAAACTCATAATCATGGCATTTTTTCTAGCACCCAGTTGCCATAGCATCAATTCGACATTCTGTACGAGAATTGTTAAATGATAGAGTTAAACTTTTAAAACTACGCAGCAAATAACACTGCACTATAATTACTTTATAAAGATTATGATTATATCAAAATCAGCACCATCACATCGATAGTATCAACCATTCGAGAGCAGCCTGCACCATCATGAATTGCAAACATCTATCTAGACTACAACGACAAATTGAAGAACAATCACAAACTGCGACAGACAACGACAAGAACAAACTGTTGGCTAAAAATAAAACAATTGTGCGTGTGTGTGTGTGTGTTTTGTGTAGAAAATCACTTTGCTTAGAAATTCCAAGCACAATTAAATCACTGCCAGCCACATTGCGTAGACAAGAATTCCCTTAACTCAGGATCTTGTTATCGATCGAGGCCGGCTAGCTGGCATCCATAGTAACCGCAGCAGCAGCACCTTAGATTGTACGGCTGAGCAAAGCTATTGTTGTATGTACTATATTAAGCAAGGCTGGCAACACTGCCGAGCTGTATGTTTTGCAGACAGCGATACAATTTATAATATCGAATTATAGTGAGACGATCTTGAGCGCTGATGCTGCTCTTAAAGTTAATTCCTTGGCGAGAATGTTTGTTTTTTGTGTTGCTGTTGTTGAAGTTTTTTGCCTTCAAAGGACCCCCTCTGGTGCAAATTTATGCTTATTGGCAATCAATGTTGACAGTGAACGACAATCACAACACAGCAACAAGAATTCAGTTGTTCTTCTTTAATGTTTTTTTTTATTTTTTGTGTACTTTTTGTTGCTCTTGTTGCTGATGTTTCTTTTGCAAAATGATCTGATTTTGTTGGAACAACAAAATAAAGCAGTATTCTAAGATTAAAGCGCTTGAAACAGCAAAATGTATACAGTTTGAGGCAAAAAGATGAGGTCCGTAAATCAACAAGTGACTTTATTGTTTTGAAATTAAGATTCAACAACTTTGAGAAATGAGAAAAAAAAATTTGGAAAATATCCAGCAGTTATTTTATAAGCAACTAGTTTCTGGCTAGTGCAATAAGAGCTAAAAAGCATTCAGCTTGAAGAGCTTGAAGTAGATTAAAAGGATCCGCTAATGTATTGCCTTGGCTCAGAAAAGTAGCTAGTGCGTATGGAACTAGTGAAGTTGCTAGTGAAATTATTACTGACTGATACTGATGCAAAGAACTGTTATTTTTAAAGTTGAAATGAGCTCAGCACTTGATTTTATCGTACCATTATTTATTGTTATGGTATAACAACTAAAAGTGGTGGCCTAATAATAATAATAATAAGAAAGTTGAAAGTAAAATCTTTCAACAAACTTTTAGCTTTTTATTTAATCTACGGTTACCAAAAGACCTTGTTCAAATCAAGACCAAAACTATCTTTATGACCAGAAATATTTGGCTATAGATAAAAAAGACTAGTTTCGAACTATTCACAATGAAACTAGGTCAGATATAGACGTAATAGAATTCAAGGGACTAGAACTGACCTTTTCTGAAACTAAATCTGCAAAAATCAGGAAATCGTAGTACAGAAATGGCCGAATTGTAATAAGAAGTAAAAAAACAATTCTCATCAGCTTTAAATGTTCTGTAATTTAGAGTTAATTCATGGTTCTCAAAAAACTGCTCCTATAAAAATCATAGTTCACAACTAAACAAAAAATAAATGATATGTGAATGCAGATAAAGTACCATTCGAGAACTATGCTTGATGATGGAAATAGTTCAGATAAAAATTCAAAAAAATGCATTAAAGGAATTTGTTTTTCTGTATGACATACATATTAACTATATGAATATTTTAGCAAAAGTAGTACAGACTATTTCTGAAACTAGTCTAAAATTATCTGAAATTTATTTTACTTCTCTAAAGCAAAGTTTTTTATACTTGAATGAAAATTTTAAAAACAAAAACTATTTTCAGCAATGTTCAAATCCAACTTGTGATCAATGCATTCAGTACTAGGGTTGTCAATTATTATTTAGGGTTTTTCAATTCACAAGAGCTTCGACAGTTTGGTCTCTACTAACTTCTTGGCTAACCCAACAAAGTCTTATAAGTTAATCTATCGAATTTTATGGAAGTTATTAATCAAATCGTCCCACAAAAAACCCTATCCGTTTAACCCTATTATGTGGGTGGTTTTTTTTTTTTATAACCCCAAAAACCCAACATTTGTATATCCATTACTTTTATCACAGGTCAACATTTAGCTTACAAAAAAATACCTGGCTCGACGTAAGTACGCAGTGGTTTTCGGAGTCTATCACATCAGTTTCAAGGTTTCATTAGAAGATCAAACTAAGAAAAAATGGTTAAAAAAAAATTGAAAAAATTCATTTAAACCACCAAAACAAAACCTGTTTACCACTTCATGATGGGATTAAGCGTACCTCGAATTCAAATTCAGCGACATTTGACAAACACATATAGAAATCATGGTCTGACCCCAAGGAAAACAATTTTTTTTGTGTCGTTGTGTCATTGATCATATTCACAGATTCATACAAGTGACTTTTTTAATAATTTTTTTTTTTTTTTCAAAAGAATCTTCTATTTTTTTTTCTTTACTTTACTTTTACTTTACCTCATGTCCTTATTAGCATAATTCCAACACTTTTGGTGATCTAAAAAAGAAAAGAAAACAGATACTTAATAATTAAGAATGTTGCTATGGTCTCAACTACGGAAATTAAAAAAAAAAAAATTTTTTAACAAAATGGCGGCTATTTCCAAAAAATTTATTTTTTACCCTTTTCTTCAAAGTTTTCAATTTTGTAAATATAGCAAACAGGAATATATTTATATAACCATGGTTCCAACTATAGAGTGATACAATTATAAAGAAGCTCCAAACTATATTTTAAGCTTATCGATTCATTAGAACTTGAGAAATCAAGTCAGACGTATTAGACAAAGTAGTTACGAGAAAAACGCAAATTTAAATTTTTTTTATTTTGGTTTTTTTCTGCATAGTAAAAATATCATGAAAAATTTTATAAAAAAAATGACTGGAAAAAATATTAAATTTTTTTTTAAAGGATTTTTTATATACCCCAATGTGACACTTCAGAAATTCCACTTATTGCCTTTTGGGCTGATATCCGCGCACCACGAGGGCCATTCTATAAGACTCACTTTACTTGTACGAAACCAATTTTATGCAGTTTTTAAGAAACTTTTTGGATCATTATCCTGCATTAACTCTCATCTTATAGGTATTTCCTGCTTGACATCACACATGGTATCTTTAAGCAAGCAAATAGCGCCTACAGCAAATGAAGGGATGTAGTCCCATATCAAGAAATTTTCTTTATAAATAAATGCTAAATGGTCTCTGTGGTGTACTTGGGACCTCAAGGCCATGAAACTTTTTTGACGAATACTTTAAGGTATACCTACAGACTTTAATACTCATCGTTCAAAGATAATATATATACTTAAATATCAGATATATTCTGCGCTGAATGAATATCTAATTTTGGATTTTGTCATTATTATATTAAAGTTACAAAATAGTAAAATATAAGAAGAAAAATGCATGTGTTTATATAAGAAAATCAATTATCAGCTGCTTATGCTGTGCCTGCCGCTTTCTTTGTTTTTGTTTTGTACGAACTGATTCGCAGCATTGGTTGTCTACTCCAAGTTAAGTTGGTGATCCGATTAGATTTAACTCTTATGAAAAAAACGACTTGCATCATATTTCGTTTTATGCTATTACCCAATAGATGGCACTATCTATTCGGCAGACATGATGTATGCATCTAACAGAGAAAGCGTTGCTTATTGCGCTATTCTAGTAGAAAGTAGCAGAACTAAATATATGAAATGAACAATCTATTTTTAATTTTAGAAATGAACTAGGTTTCGTTCTGGATAAATTGTTGTTTTTGTTTTCAATGCAAATTAATTTGGATGATCAATCATATACATCTCACTACTCATTTTAGTGTAGCTCGCAAACTATACATCGGACAGAGACGAAAGTGGCACATTCACTTTATTTAAAATTTAATTGAAGTAAAATTGAGAGTAGCTCGCAAACTATACATCGGACAGAGACGATAGTGACACCAATGAAAAGGACATGCGCTTAGCCTACTTTTCAACTAAATCAATGAACTCAACCTGTCAAACTTAATTGACATTTTGCTTTTTTCAGTTGCTTGCTCTATTTATCATGCTTACTTTGAACTTTTTCTGTGTTCTGATCTCGATAAGAGTGGTCCATCACTTGAGTGTTATTCATTTATTTATTAATTTTCGTACGATAAATAAAAAATATATGTGCAAAATAGACAAAACAATCGGACTAAAGAGACAAAGCAGAAAGGTTACTATTGAAACGCAATTTTACTTCTACACTTACCATACTATCGAAACTGTTTCTTTTTTTAGTCGCAAATACGTGGCCCCATCCAACCCGAACATTTTCACGTAGAACTCGTGACTTAAAAAAGTTCTGTCAATTTTTTCGAAAGACATATTTGCTCGCTAAAACAAATCTCAATTTGATGTTTGGGGCTCTAATAAGGAAATTTGATCGAACTTCTAACCATCATAAACCTTCGGTTTCACGCATTCTCAGTCATACTTCCTAGTAGGCCGGGTTGAAAAAAGAGTATCTGAAAAAAATCGGTCTGAATTATTACATTGCTCATTGAGTGCCCTCCAGAAGCAATCCCGAGACATGTTAACCTTGGAAGTATTTTGAAAATTGTGGCTTTTTTGAGCAAAAAATAGCACAAAGGAGCAGATTTTTTAAAAATTTTTTTTCCCATATTAATCATTTTTGGAAAATTATTTTTGAAAATTTTTGTTCCTGACCATACAAAAAGTGATTTCATCCCGAATCCCTTCATCGACCATTTATATCCCTGCAACATTAAATGTATCTTTTCGTTATACTTTCTATCAGAATATTTGTCAAATCATAGTTTAGACACAGTTCAGTGTTATTGTTAAACCTAAATTTGTCTAAAGTTCAATTATTGTATGGGAGCCATAGAGTTTGCTGAAAATAACTTTTAAAATTTTTTAGTTGAATGTCAAATTTAGATGAAACTACTTTATAATGCATTCACTATCTAATTTAAAAAATCTTTACTTTAAATATTGCAATCATTATTCTGATTATCTTGAGATATTTTAGTTAAAATATCTGACATTTTCGATTCAATAAATGCAGTCAAAATCTTAACGAAGACAAGCCCAAATCAAAGTTGAATTAGCGTAATATTTGATTTCTGCTTAAATACGAACAACCTTGAAGAGCTCCCAAAATAATTGAAGCATCCTTATATTAATGCTTTTATTAAAATAAATTTAACGTCTCGATAAAAACCAAACAAACTGCAATCACGAAACGATTGCTTTATTGCTCTGTTTATGCTGAGAATTCTTTCATTTTGTTTTTTGTTGCATTGCTCAGCTAATCATAACTCTTCGACTGCCACCACCCAAACATGTTGCACTATTTTTAAAACCGCCACAGCAACAACAACAACAACAACAACAACAACAACAACAACAACAACAAGTTGGCAGGCAACTTGATCATTATGCCAAACTTGGTGCATAACTTAAAAAATCTCTTGCCACTTAAATCATGTTGGCAACAAAAGCAAACCAAACCAAACCAAACCAAGCCAAAGCAAAGCAAATCAAATCCAACAACAACAACAGAAAAAAGCAGAGAACAGAATAGACAGAAGCGTTTGTGCGCGCCCGCGTCAGTGTTGCCATTTATTCAAACGCTTTCTGCTGTCATGTTTGCTTTTATCTCGCGCTGATTGGCGGTATAATGAAAACAGAAAAACCTAGAGAGCAGAAAGAGAGGTAAAATGAACAACAAACATAGAAAGAAAAAAATAGCCAACAACAAGCAATTCGTGATGTTGCTGTCTGCTGTCTAGGAAACACAGCAAATACAGTCAGCTATGTAAGAGCAGAAGAGTGAATGAGACAGCAACAAAACAAGAAGCTGTCCATTTTTATTTTGATGCTGATCGTCAGCAAATCGGGAATAGGTAACAACAAACCAAACAACATGTTGATGTTTTTGATGATGATGACGACTGTGACGATGACGATGACGATGACGATCAGGCAGGCAGCACAAGCACTCACTGAAGTGTTGCTGACCCTGTTGCTGCTGATTGCTGGCAATGTTGTTGTCGATGTTGCTGCTGCTGCTGCTGCTTTAATACATTAAATTACTTTGAGTTGCTGCAGCATTTTATTAAAACATTGAGTTCAAGCAATTACAAGGATTATGCTAGTATGGTGGCAGGGCGGTAGGTGGCGTTGCGGCTGCTGCTCAATATGAGGCCAACACGTTCGGCAACGAGTTCAAGTTTAGACTTTGTATAAATTGGCTAGCAGAAAGCAGGGCAAAAAGCTATACAAAATTTTAGTTTCTTTGATGGAACGGTGCCACATCGTTATAGCCAGGTGGCAACCCACTTTTTTGCCACAATATGTAATTTTTGAATATTTTTAAATAGATTTAGAACAAGTATTCACCAGCTCTACAGCGCATTTACTAATATCTCTCTTTTTTTCTCTCTCTGTCTTTTTTGCTCTTTTACAGTCCACTCGATCGTGAAAGTCAGCACATTTACAATTTCATGGTCGTTGCCACGGATGGCGGTCGTTACGACTCGCGTTCAGCACGCGTGCCCATACAAATCATCATCGATGATGTCAATGACAACAAGCCGATCTTCGAACGTTATCCATTTCATGCACAGGTGCCGGCGCTCATACAACCAGGTCAAACCTTGCTGCAGGTCAGCGCCACCGATCTGGATCAAGGCATGAATGGCGAAGTGCTCTACTCGTTGACCACCAGCGCGGATGCAATGCGTAGCAAATTTCGCATTAATCCAAACACGGGTGTGGTAAGTGCTGCCGCCAGTTTGGCCAGCGAATCGGGTCGCCTGTTACACCTTGAGGTCATGGCACGCGACAAAGGCAATCCACCGCAGAGCTCAGTGGGTCTGATTGAGCTGCGTGTTGGTGATATACAACCAGATGCACCTGTTCTACGCTTTCAGAATGAAAGCTATCGTGTGCGTTTGCGCGAAAATACTGCGGCCGGCTACTCGATATTGCAGGTGAGCGCTGTGCGTAGCGACAGTCGACGACAACGCATAATTTACTCCTTCGGTGCGGGCAATGAAGATGGCGCTTTCGTCATAGACGCCAGCTCGGGTGAGATTAAGGTGCACGATGCCGAGCAGCTCGACTTTGAGCGCTATGCAGGTGAAGCAGCAGCGGCTGGCAATCGTGGACGTGCTATGAGCTATGAAGAGCAAGAATATAGCGTAGAAATGCCACTAAACAACTCAGCTGCTACGGAGCTGGCAAAATCTCGCCGCAGCAATCGTGAAATGACCACACTTGACTTGGGCGCCGCACGTATGCAACCGCATGAGCTGCGTTTGGTCATTGTGGCACGCACGGAAAGCAATCCGCCGCTGTATGGCTATGCAGAGTTGTTGGTCGAGTTGGAAGACGCCAACGACAATAGTCCGCATTTTACGCAGCAGCAATACTCAGCCACGGTGTGGGAGGGCGGCAACAAAGGTGCCTTTGTAATGCAGGTCTCGGCTTTCGATGCAGATGCCGGTGCCAACTCGCACATACTCTATCACATCGTCGATGGCAATCATGATAATGCCTTCATCATTGAGCCAGCCTTTAGCGGTATCGTCAAGACAAATATTGTGCTCGATCGCGAGATTCGCGATTTATATCGTTTGAAGGTGATCGCTACGGATGAGGGCGTGCCACAAATGACGGGCACTGCAACAATACGCGTACATATCGTTGATATTAACGACAATCAGCCGTCTTTTCCGCCGCACAGTGTGATCAGCGTGAGTGAAGGTAAGTTGGTCGAACATGTTGACATATATTGGATAATAGCTCTCTCTATCGACTTAAAATTAACGAAATTTTCAATCAAACTTTAACTAGTTCTACTGAATCTGTCTATTTCTCAGTCTTTGATATATTTTGAAAACAAGAATTTCATTTTTTTCTAATGGCCATGACTAAACACGTTACAGTGTCAGAAGATCTCAGGTTCAAATCACTTCTGGCGAAGAAAATATTTTAAAATAGTTAAATTTTCTGAACCATTAAATTTTTTTCTAAGTCCTACTTTTTTTAGTCCTTCATTTTTTTAGACTTCAAATTTTAATAATTTTTCTATTTCTCAACACTTGGTTTCAATTTTAATCCTTTAAATTAATCACTTATTTCTTTTGCTGTCGTATAACTCCCTTCAGCCTAATTCTTTTATTTTGTTAACAGTAGCTTTTTACACTTATCTCCTTTTACAATATTACATGTACATGTGTGTTTTTTCTCTCTTTCTCTCTCTCTCCACTATTTTCTTGACTAGGCACCGAATTGGGCAGCGTCATCACTACCATGTCCGCAAATGATGTCGACACATACCCCGCGCTCACATATCGTTTTGGCAATGAACTTAACGACGACATTGACAACTCCAACGACAACAACAAAAAACCAAAACAACACCACGATTTCTATACCAACAGCAACACCGACGCTACCGCCTCGCATTTTCCTGCCGATGACAACAGATCAATTTTTGCCATCGATCGCTATAGCGGCAAAGTGATACTCAAACGTCGTCTCGACTACGAACAACAACAAGAATACCAATTGGAAATAATTGCCTCCGATGCTGCACACGAGGCGCGAACAACACTTACCGTACGCGTAAGCGATGAAAACGATAATGCGCCAGTGTTTCAAGCACAACAGCCACCAGCTTATTTTGCCATGTTACCGGATCAGCAGATGTCATCGCTTTTGGCTGATGCCGCCGGTGCAGCAGCTACGACAATGGACATTGAACTCATTACGGTGAATGCCACAGATGCAGATGCTGAGGGACGCAACTCATTGGTGCGCTATAGCATACAGCCGCCGGTGCAGGGCTTTAGCGTCAACGAAGTAACGGGCACGGTTTATGTAAATTCAAGCAGTGTTACAGCTGCCGCTTTGGTAGGCGCTCGTGATGATTTCTTTGTTATGCTGGCAGCGCAGGATTCGGGTATGCCGCCTCTGAAGTCCTTCAGCGTCTTACGCGTACGCTGTAATGCACATGCAAATGGACGCGCACAGTTTTTGCAGACACAGTACCGCGCTCAAATCAACGAGGCTGCGCCTTTAGGCACCGTCGTTTTGCGTCTATCGCATGATGTACTCGATGCTACCACCGAATTTGCTGCCGGCCATCTAGCATTCAACATTGTGTCGGGCAATGAGGATGGCGTCTTTGAAGTATATCAAGCTAGCGCCATCATTCTTGTTAAGCCACTCGATCGTGAACGCACTGATTTGTACAAGCTACGACTAGTCATGAGTGACAAGCATGCTCAATCCTCGTCCGCCGCCGTAAAAGCAGCCACTGCTGACAACTCGAGCACTTCGGCCATCAATGTGTTTGTCACCGTTGAGGATGACAACGACAATGCGCCTCGCTTCGACATGTTGCACTCCAAGTACGAGGCTGAGATCAGTGAACTAGCACCCTTGCGTCATTCGATCGCACAAATTCGCGCCTTTGATGATGATCTTGAGAACACACCAAACTCGGAAGTGGTCTACGACATTACTTCGGGTAATGATGAAGGCATGTTCACTGTCGACCTTGTCACCGGCATGCTATTCGTTAACAACAAGTTGGACTTCGATACCGGTGCCATGAGCTACGAACTGATATTGCGTGCCTGCGACAGCGCTGCCTTGTCACGCTGCAGTCTGCAACCTTTTCGTCTCTCGTTGCTGGATGAGAATGACAATGCACCGCGTTTTCCTGTCACTGAGTACATTGAGTTTGTGGGCGAGAACGAGCCAGTGGGAACTAGCATATTTACTGCGCGTGCTACCGATCTGGATCGCGGTGTTTTTGGTCTGCTCAACTATAGCATTGATCATCAGGCCATTGGGCTGGATGATGTCTCCTGGAAGCTATTTCGTGTCGATGCCCAGACAGGCATTGTTACCACCAATGCAGTGTTTGACTATGAGCAGCGACATCGCTATGATTTTGTGCTGCGTGCTCTGGATTCGGGCGGCAAGTCGGCTACGGTCAAAGTTCGCATCATGATTGAGTCACAGGATGAGTTTTCGCCGCAGTTTACGGAGCGAACCTATCGCTTTGTTATGCCTTCGCCGTCAACAGGCTATCTGCCTTTAGGCTTTGTTATTGGTCAGGTTATAGCCACAGATCGCGACAAGGGCCCAGATGGACGCGTTGTCTACCAATTGAGCTCCCAACATGCCTATTTCAAGGTAAACCGTACAACTGGCACGGTGGTGATTAAAAAGAAGCTTGATGACACCTTTGACGATGGGCGTGACATCAGTTTGGTTATTTCCGCCAGTTCTGGCCGACAGGGTTCATTGACGAATATGACTGTGGTGGAGATTTCTCTAGATCCCCTGGCAGATCCTGGTACAAACTTGGCGAGTAGTGGTGGCTCTAATAGTGGAGGTGGCATATCTGACTGGGTTGTGGGTTTGTTAATTGCGCTACTGCTGATAATGTGTGCTGCTGCGGGCATTTTCTTGTTCGTCAAAATGCGCAGAAGGCGCCCCAGGCAAGCTGTTACTAAACCAAATCTGAGCACCGAGACTGTGGGCAACTCCAACTCATATGTAGATCCGAGTGCTTTCGATACAATACCCATACGCGGTGGAGTTAGCGGTGTTGGCGGTGGAGCAGCAGGTGGTGGGTGTGGTGGTGGAGGAGGTGTATCTGGAGCTGCTGGCCAATTTGCGCCACCAAAGTACGATGAGATACCACCCTATGGCCCACATGCAGCTAGCTCAAACTCCGGAGCCGCTACTACCTCTGAACTCTCAGGCTCTGAGCAGTCTGGCTCAAGCGGACGTGGCTCAGCGGAAGATGATGGTGAAGATGAAGAAATACGCATGATCAACGAAGGTGGACCATTGCATCATCGTGGTGGCGCCAGTGGAGGTGGAACAAGTGATGATGGCCGTATTTCCGATATTTCCGTGCAAAACACGCAGGAGTATCTGGCGCGTCTGGGCATTGTAGATCGCGACGCTAATCCTACAGGCGCTGCCTCCAGTTCTTCGCGACGCTGCTCAGAGAGCACCAACAAAGACTCCCACCTGCATCACCCACTGCCTATTGTTGATACGCTGCACATGTTTGACGAAGATCCGGCCGCCGAGTCGGACATCACCAACCTCATCTATGCCAAATTAAACGATGTCACTGGAGCAGCCTCCGATCGGGGCAGCAGTGCTGATGAGGCAGCTACCACAGCGGGCAGCATAGGAGCTGCTGTAGATCACGTTATGGGCTTTGGAGATGTGCCCGTTGTGGGCAGCGGCAATGTGGGACCTTCTATGAATGGCTCACTCAGCTCGATAGTGCACAGCGAGGAAGAACTGACGGGCAGCTATAACTGGGACTATCTGCTCGACTGGGGTCCGCAATACCAGCCGCTGGCGCATGTTTTCTCCGAAATTGCACGACTGAAAGATGACACCATGTCCGTGCATAGCGGCAATAGTGGAGCATCGTCTAGCGCCAAGAGCAAGCAGTCGCTGGCGCACTCTATAGGTAGCGTCAAGCCGCACATACCACCGCCATTGTTGACAAATGTAGCGCCACGATCCATCAATATGCCAGTATTAGCCGCAGGTGGTGGCATGGTTGGACGCATGCCACCCAATGCGGTGCCACATCATCTCTCCAATTCGGCCGCAACATCGGCGGTAGGTGGTGGGTCGCAATATATGCTGCCGCGTTCGCCGATCAGTCACGATCAACCTGGTGGTTTTAGTACCTCGTCGGCTATGTCACCGTCTTTTTCACCCTCTCTATCACCGCTAGCAACACGTTCACCGTCGATATCACCGCTAGGTGGCGTGCCGACGGGACATCATATGGTTTCTTTGCCACGACATCCACCGCAGCCAACACAGCGGGGGAAAAATCTAGTTGTTGATCAGGATATGCGTGTCCGAATGTAGATGTAGACAGGAGGGTGAGTTAAGGTACACACCAATAACAACAAAGTGATCATTAGTTATTAAGACATTGAACATAAGGCCACCTGTATAGCAGTTTTAAGTTAGATTAACTGAGCTAATCAATTAAGTAGTTCCATAAGTTCCACACATTCCAAATCACCACCATCCATAAACCTCTTTTAGTCTTCGTAGCTGTTTGTAAGATTCTTAATGCAGCGAATTTTTCAAAAAAAATTACACCAGACATGTCCCAGAATGTACAGTTATTTTTTTTTTTTTTGTTTTAGAAACACTTTTTTGCCATTAAATCTTAAGTTTAGTTACAAACCTTATAGCCTTAAGCTAGTTTAGTTAGTACAACAACCAATTGCATAACAACACTTAATAAATACTACATCAAATACTCAAACCAGTTAGTTTAACAATATTGTAAATATAACTATGTATGTATGTAAGTGTAAGTATGTTGCTACAAAGACTACGAAGCCAATAAAGACTCTGAATAATGTATTTAATCAAGAATTATTAAACTTAACAAAAATAAAGCCATACATTATAAGTTTAAATAGAAAAGATAATAAAGAAAAAAAACAAACAAAATAAGTCGCATACTAACACAAGTGCACTTAATATATATGTATACAAGAGTATGATAATCTAGCCTAAGAAATATTTAAGAGAAATTTAAGACACAGTCTGTGTATAACGATTAGCAGAAATGCGCTACATGCAGCAAAATAATAAAGTAAAATTTTACAAAAATTAATTTCATTGTTAACATAATTTTTTTTTCCTTCAGATTTTGATTTTTAAATTTTTATCACGTGGTAAATTTTTTATTTTTTAATTTCATTTCATAGTTATCTTAATTTTTTTTCTCCATACTTTTTACATTTTGATGGTTTTTTTTAAATAAATTACTTCAAAATTATTCTTTGAAATCTGACAAATTTACTTCTATTGTTCATTAAAATTTAAATTTAAAAAGCTTTAAATTTTTAATTTTTATTTATTTTTTTTTAATTATTCTTATTTATTATTAATTATTTTTTTATGTAATTTCGCCTTTGAAATTTGTTATTCCTTCAGACTCTGTCATAGTTGCTGCTGCTGTGTGTAGCGCATTTTAGCTTTTGAAGCTTCCATTAAACAATTAACAGCAAAATCTTCCAATATGTTTAAACAAATTTTTTCTGTACAAACTTAAAAAATAATCGTAGCATATTTATAAAATATTTATAAAAGTTTTCGCCTTACTTCAAAGAAATTCCAAATTCTTGCTAAGTTAATTAATTGGTTTTTAAAATTATAAACTTTTAGATTTAATTTACTTTTAACTTCACTGTAAGTTTAGTAGTATTTTTGTATTCATAAGTATTTATATGCTACTTTTTGTAAAAGTAGTTTTTATTAGTTATAAAATTAATGAAAATTTTTATTTTGTATGCATTTGTGTATGATTTCTGTAAGAAATAAGTTAATTTTAATTACAATGAAATCAAAACAAATAAAAACTGTGTAAAACTGAATTTTAAACAAAAATGTTGGCCAATTTATTTGACTTATTCTGGAATTGCAGGTTCCCTGCTATGGAATTTTTGGGATTGAATTTTTCATGAAGTAAGTATATAAAATTAAGGTAAATTTTGACAAAATTCCACTCAAAAACATTTTATTTGAGCTTAACTCGTTTTAAGAATTGAATTGGAGGTAAAAATTATTGATTGGAGAAAGAAAAGAACTATTAGATAAGATTTGGATCTTCGGTCGACAAAACTCACAAAATCCTTTTAAGTTCAAATATAACAATAATGTCGTCATTTTCAGTTAGTTTTGACCTGTCATGGTGAAGATATGGAAGGTTCAAATTTTAAGGAATTAAGTCAAACAAATTTTTTAGCATATAATGGCTTAAAAATTATGACTTATGTAGAGTCCTTAGAGGATTTACTTATATTTTTTCTGATATTTTCTAAAAAAACTTGGGGTGACTAAGTATTTTACAGCACTCAATTATGAGCCTAATTAAACATTGAATCGCATAAGAAAACGAAAAAAAAATTTGTTGACTTGGTCCATTCAACTCTGAGCCGTCCATATATTCCAAAGCCTTCATAGAAGACAAAAAAATAAGTTGAAAGGTTGACTGCGTATAGAATGTGTGTTTACTTATATGAATGGATGACCCAAAATTGTGGACTGCGATTCAGATCATACTTTTGACTATCGAAAAAAACCTTTCAAAAGTCCCAAAATAAAACATTTTCATTTAAATAACATTAGGGAGATTATTATTTTTTCTAAATATGAGTAAATCCTAGCGTTCGGAGACGTTACATTCGGACACATTACTTCATATATTTCACACACTTTGCAAGCAATTGTTCAATTAAGATAAATGTGTTTAAATAGCCCTTCATGAGTATTAAAAATGATAATTGAAATATTATGCTTCTGACCTCATTTTAACTTAATTAGAAAAATTCTGAGAAATGGTGGGTTGCACGTTGAAAGTGTTAAAGACCAAATTATTACAAATAAAGTAAGTTTTAAGGAGGGACATGACATTGGCCCTTTTTTTGAAATGGACCTTTTTATAATTTTGTATTTTAGTAAATATTTTTAAGAGTCTAAGATTCTTGGATTTTATGGAAAAATTTTTACGGGTTCAAAAGTTACAGCCGGAATAGTGAGAGCGCATTTTTATTTTTCTTTGCATTTTTCTTTGTTCACAAACTTTGAACGCGTTTGTCTTGAAACCATGTTTTTCGTACTGGTTGCGGCACTAGCGGGTCATTTTTTAACGAAATTTTTTTTTTGTATTTTTTTAAACTTGATTCGCTATCGTGTGACACGAGCTTTTTTTACATTTTTTTTCGATTTTGTATGAATTTTTAAAGTCAATATTTTTTTTGAAAAAACACACTTTCAAATTTGGAACATCACCAAAAATTGAAAAAAATTAAAAAACAAAATTCCTGTCATATATAATAACCAATTTTGTTAAGATTTAAAAAAGTCATTTTTTTCAGATCGGACAATTTTTGTAACTCCCAGCGCTGCAACCACCAAGCCCCGTTTTTTTCTCTGCCGCCAGTTTGGAGCTCTATAAAACCATGTTGGAGTGAAAAATGTATTTTTTTTTTAATTTTTTTTAGTAATTTGTTCAATTCTCTACAATAATAAAATTTTGGAAAAATGTTTGTTTTTGACTGAGTTATGAACTGTTAAAAAAAGGTCTGTTTTCTTTGCCGCGAATGTTATGTCCCACCTTTAAGCCTAGTACTATGTTCGATTGCGTGAAATTTCACTGACAGCAGTCATTTATTTTTTGCGTGAAAATTTTGAGGAAAAAGTTGTGAATGTTCACGGTTGTTTCACAGCTGTCATTTTTTGTATGGAGATCTGAGTGGAATTTCACGTGAAGCCGAACAGAGTACTATGCTTTAGAAAGAGAGATTCAGGCAGCGCAGCAAGCAGAGTTAGAACCATTTATCCGGTTGCTTGGATAGACGAAAAAATACTGCAAATTTCGAACTACAAGTTTTCAGGAATATAGCATAGAGCTTTATGCATAGTGCGGTAAGCAATGGTGACACGTGAAGAGGATTACATCAGCTATCAGCTAAGTTTAAACTTCAAATTTAAGCGAACTTTTAAAACATACACCTACCGATGCTTATCTAAATCTAAAAATTGTTAAAAATTCATGGCCATATTGGAAACGCAATTTTTAATTTAAAATTTTTTCAATCAGATTTTATATCAGCTACCCTCATCTACTTATTGCCATCCCTTTGCCCATGTTCCTTATAATTTTGGCCAAAAACTGTATATTTGGGACCAAAGTGCAACGCAGAGAAACTCTAAGTTCGAAACCAAACGTATTGTAAAAAAAAATTCAAAAGAAAAAAGACTATTCTGAACTATTTCATTTTAGAACGCAGCAGATAATTTCATATAGATATTTTGTTGTATAGTAGTACTATTTAAATACTGAATCATACATTTTTTCGGCCATAAATCTGGTTTCAGCAAATTTTGAAAACGAATATTATTTGCCTATAAAAAAATCGTTCATTTAAATAGTTTCACAAGCTGTACAGAGCGAAAACATACATGTGTGTTTGCTACATTTGAATATTCGGCAAAAGTTAAGCCAACTATTTTCTCATAGTTGAGCCACAAAATGCAGTCGTCTATACCGCAAAATCCACAAAAAAAAATCCACTCAACAAGCCCACTACAGTGCACTTTGTATACCATCCTACCTTCGAACTTTTCCGCGCAACATACCTTGGTATGATCGTTTGAAAATGATATCAATTCACCACCGGCTAGCAACCTGCTGCTGCTGCTGCCGCACTGCCTTTTCTTCAGCCAACTGTTTTTATGCCAACTATTATGCCGCTGCCATAATTTGTTGGCGCAATATTTGACTGCAGCTTTGCAACCAAGAGACCACGTTGGGGGATAAAATAATTCATGCCAAAGTGAAAGAAACAAATGGAATGAAGGATTTGCCGTCCAAGTATAATGATAATGACGAGCCAAACGACGAAAAAAACGGAAAAAGATTGAACAGCTCAAACAACAGCAACAACAACAACAACAACAATAGCAACAAAAACAGCAGCTACAACTCACAAATAAATGAGCCAATGCCAAGAGTGAGGCTCAGACCCATCCATACCTTCTTCCGAGGTTGGCCATACATGAGAAAAGATCGACGAACAGAACAACGTCAACTGTAGCTTAAGAATACCTACGTATGCCACCATCATTCATCTTGCATGTTGTAGTTGTTACTGTTGTTGGTTGTTATATTTGTTATTTCCAGAATGTGCCCCACGCTTATCCCAACAACTAATCAGTTTATTGTATAAATCAAGGAATTCTAGAGTAATGATTTTGGTTACCATGAGAGTCATAACAAAAAATTTGATCCGCTGACTTGAATATTAAACCGAATATTGTTGTTTCAAGAAAGCAGAAATTTTTTGAGTTAAATAATTCAAAATATTAATTAAAAGTTATGCTGAAATAAAACTTTCAAAATTAAGCACACAATAGAAATCAAATTTTTAGCAGCATAGTTCAATTAAAACCCAAAAAATATTGGGTAACAATAGTTTTAATGAAATTATGTAGATATTAAAAAGACTCATCTACAGGTCATATAAAAAATTACACAGAACAAATCAAAATTTGTTAGTTTTTAATAAACATTAAATTTATTTATAATATTTTAAGAATTGATTTCAAGAGGCCTTTTAGTTCGGCAAATTTGTATTTGTATTTTGTATTTTATTGCGCATATATGTTGGCATATAAGAAAAAGTTTTCTTTTGAGTGCCGCAAATGAACATTAATAACAACATAACTCAAATATTTAAATAAATTAAAATTGTAAATTAAGATTAAGATTAAAATTAATAAGTTGATTAGGATTAAAATTGAACATTAATAACAACATAACTCAAATATTTAAATAAATTAAAATTATAAATTAAGATTAAGATTAAGATTAATAAGTTGATTAGGATTAAAATTGAATTAAATAGCAAGTAATTAAAAATATTAACATTTCAAATAAAACTATCAAAATTTATAAGGAAGAATTAATAAATTAAATTCTTGGTGGTTATGTTCAACAATTTGATAAGAAATTTAGAATGATAGAGCTAAAAAGGATACGGTAAGAATAACTGCAACTTAGAAATATTTTAGTAGATAGATAGATAGATAGATAGTAGAGAGAGTATGAAAATAGAATAAAGTTATGAAAAGTAGTCAAAAATCAAACGTCTGAAGGCTCTTTGGTTGGACACAACCTTAATGCGATTAGGCAAAGAATTCCACAATCTAATTGTACTAACGAAAAACAACCTGCTGGAGTTTTTGTAAAAGTAGCTCGGGATCAAGAGGTTCATGTTTCTGCTGGACCTACAGAACTTAAGTTTTTCAAAGAGGTAAAGTGGAGACCGCGTGTATATAACCTTATGCAAGAAAAGACAATTACGCGCCTCAAGATGTCGGAAGAGGCAACGACCAAGTAATTTAGTGCGGAATTCTGAAACATGATCAAACTTTTTTAGGCCATAGACATACCGGGCAGCATTATTAAAGGCAACTAGTAACTTGTGAGATGACTGTGAATCCAGATTGCTATAAACTGCTTCGGAGTACGTGATAATCGGCATTACCAATTGTAGGACTAGTTTTCGTCTGATTTCTACAGGTACATAATCAGCAGTCAATTTCAAATTTCTCAACACGTAGTAGATTTTACTCACGCTTGAGTTAATATGGTCTTCGCTTGACAGCGAAGAATTGATATAAAAACCTAGATTGGAAGCCTTAGCAACAGATTTCAGTTTGGTTTCGTTGAGAAAAATCGAGGGAAGATCGATATAAGAGAGGGAATTTTTGGAGATCGGTAAGACGTATGATTTTTTGGGATTTAGTTTTAGTTTATTATCTTTAGCCCAGTCTGCTATAATATTCAAATCTTCATTTAATCTAACACAAAGATCTTCGATTAGCCCAACAGGCCTTGACAAATATAGTTGAAGATCATCAGCATATGCATGCATTGTGACGTTATTGCACTTGCTAAAGATGTCATTGATGAACATTGTAAAAAGTAAAGGACCAAGTACTGAACCTTGGGGAACTCCATCGGTTATGCTTTTGTATGAAGAGAAGTTGTTACCAACTTTAACCCGCTGTTTCCTACCGCCTAAATAACTTTTCAAAAAACGAACTGAATTGTCAGAAAAACCGAAGTTCATCTTGAGCTTATTACACAGAATATTATGATTCACGGTGTCGAACGCTTTAGAAAAGTCTAGAAGGCAGAGTAACGTCACATGTCCATTATCAAAGGGTATTCTGATATCATCTAATATTTTGACAATAGCAGTAGAACAGCTATGCCCTGAGCGAAAACCAGATTGTAGATTTGACATTAGACCGAATGAATTGATGTAGTTGGAGATCTGCTGTGCCATTAGGGACTCACAAATTTTTGATATTGAGGACAACAAACTTATGGGCCTGAAATCAGACGGTTCGCTTGCATTAGATTTTTTAGCAATCGGTATGATAGTTGCTGCCTTCCATTTTTCAGGGTAACACGAGGTTGTAAAACTATGGTTGATTATGTGTACAAGCGGACTGATAACATATGGCAGAATGATTTTAACAAACTTAATGGAGATTCCATCATCACCAGAAGCATTCGACCTAACTTTTGCTACACAACGTGCGACATCCAATTCACAAACCGCGGTAAAATTAAACTGACAGTGAAAATCAGGGGTAGATAAATTAATATTAATCGGTTCAGAAGATTCATCTGAAAGCGAGGTCGAAATGAAGTAATCGTTGAGTAGATTGGGATCAATTTCGCAGGATTCGTGTTTTTTGTTAGAAATTCCCATACCTTTTAAATTATTCCAAAGCTGTTTAGTTGATAATGAGGGACTTAGCTTAGACAGATAGAACCTTTTTTTGGACGATCTCACTAATGCGGTAGCTTCATTCCTAGCAAGTTTGAAAGCCTCCCAGCTCGATAAAGATGGATTGCGCTTCCACCTGCTGTATGTTTTACTTCTCTTTTGAAATTGGATGAAACGTGGTACACCTGGTCACATGGACCCAAGGATCTGCACTATTGAATATTTTTGGAATCCGCCCACGGACACGCCTATCTCCCGTACAACGCGAAAATTGAAAACTGCATAACTCAGCTCAAATGATTCAAAAATAATTTATTTGTTCAAAAAGAAAGAAAAAGTTCCAAAATAATTCAAAATATATATTTACTTCCTTTCGGTTTACTGGGTCGCTTTCTTGCTTAACTGAATTTTGTGCTCTTCTTCTCTAGGCTCACTTATGCTCTTCATGCCACGCTCTCAACTACCTTTTTATACCCTAAACCTGAAAGGTCAGGGTATATTAACTTTGTGCAAACGTTTGTAACGCATAGAAGGAAGCGAGTCCGGTATAGAAAAGTATATATATTCTTGATCAGCGTCACCACGTGAGTCGAGCTATCCATGTCCGTCCGTCCGTCCGTCCGTCTGTGTGTTGTCCGTATACACAGGATAAGAAGAAGTAGTTGAGATAATTGGATGAAACGTGGTACACCTGGTCACATGGACCCAAGGATCTGCACTATTGAATATTTTTGGAATCCGCCCACGGACACGCCTATCTCCCGTACAACGCGAAAATTGAAAACTGCATAACTCAGCTCATAATTAGTCTACAACAATAAAATTTGGTATTAATGTGTTTTATATCAACACAAAGATGTCTTCGAAAAATAGACGTCATCCGTTTACGAACACGCCCACCTCCCATACAACCCAAAAATTGAAAACGCAATAAATAAGCGTCTGTTTAACCTACAGAGCTAAAATTTAGCACGTATGATTTTTATGACAAGACAAATATGTTTTTGAAAAATGGACGTAATCCGCCTACGGACACACCTACCTCCCATACAACCCAAAAAGTTTTAAACTCAATAAATAAGGTTATGTTTGTGTTAGAGAAATTGAATTTGGTATGCATGTATTTTATACCAAAACTAAGGTGTGTTCAAAAATTGGGAGTAATCCGTCCATGAATCCGCCCATCTCCCATAGCGAAAGCACAATAAAGGCATTAACTGTGAGCTATAGGAATAAAACTTGGTATGTGTAAATTTTTCATCAACATTTAAATGCACATTTAATATAGGCTTCATCCGCCCTTGGAGACGCCCATTTACAATAAAAATTTTTTGTTTTTGAAAAGTGGGTTTAGGGTATTTCATAGTCGGCCTAGACCGACTTTAAACTTTCTTTACTTGTTTTTATTTATCATTACGTAGGCCAAACCACTGCCAACTGTTGGATTTGCAAACCAACCCAGTACTAAGTAGGTACATATGTATGTACGACTTACTAAGTTGATGAGGAATTTGCACTGAAATTAATGAAGGCGTTCTACTGGCAATCCATTTAATTTTTATAAACGATCTTGTCTTAATGCCACTGTATATTCTTGGCAGTTTTGGTCCTTATAAATTACATTCTTCGACTAGCACTACGCGGCTGGCTGACCAGTGTTGCCAGTGTACCTTCTTTACTCTTTTGCTACACTTGCACTTGGTAGAGTTGGTAGAACATTTGTTGTTTTGTTTTTGTATTTCAGTTTTTGTTTTTTTAGGGTTTTATTCTGTTTTATTTCTGTTGCTGTCCTATGGTTGTTAATCTCTGTTTCTTGCGTAGAATATAAAGGCGGTCGGCTAACATTGCTCAGAGATATGCGCGAACAATAACAGAAATTAATCATTGCCATGATTTCTGTTACCAAAAGAGTTTATGTTTAAGATAAGTTGAAATTGATGAAATGTGTTGTTGCTATTTTTTTGATTTTTTTAAATGAAAACTAAGTAATAATTTTGTGCTTTTGAAGGCTATTGAAATATTAAGTTTGTGAAAAATATATTTTTTTAAATAGAGTAAAAAAATTTAAATTAGATTCTTAAAAAGGGTTTTCTATGATATAAAACAAAATGTGAGCAGATAGCAGCAGCAACAATAAAAGTTGTTCGCATTTTTAACTAAATATCGTGTAGATAATATAAATTTCTTGAAGATTATTTGAAAAGTAATACCCAGGAATAATACAGCAGCAAGACATTCCGATTATTCAAAGTAACTTAACTATTGAACTATTGAACTATTGAACTATTGAACTATTGAAAATTTTGTTTTTTTTTTTAAAAAAAGGCCTGTTTTCGAAGAAAAACTTAACCCCCTTACGTAACTCTTTGAGCAAAAACTGATCTCAATATGTAAGGAACCAACCATTGCAAATATTAAGATGCAGTTACTACATCGGATTTGAATTTTAGTTTAAGAAAAAAATTGTGACTTAAAGGTTAAATTTGACCTTGAATTTCTCTCTTATTTGACCTTATCCGACCGTGCACTACTAAAAAGCATTGACATATTTGAGGTTATTCAAATTAACCATTAAATTGTCGCACAGTGTAATTCTGCAAGTAGCATTGATGGCATCTTATATGCTCATAGTAACAGACTTGCTGCTTTCAAAAATATGCAATATGTCATGGTCACATTCAGCTGTATCAACAATTGTGGAAGCACTCTCTTCTTTGTTATTTTTTGTATGAAAATATTTAAGAAGACATATTTAATTCTAACTTATTCCAAGTTAAATTTGGGCGCAACGAAGATAAATTTTGTTTAAACAAATTATTTTATGTATTACGTTGCCTCTTCATACTAAAAATAAACTTGTGTTCGAAAAGAGGTAAAAAAAACCTTCAGAAACTTGTTCATTTACCCTATGTAATAAAATAATTAACAATGAAGAATAATGTATGAAATCAGCGGTGGTCACATATTCGGTTTGAAATCATTCGTAAGAATTTTTTGTTTCAAATATTTATAATAGGGGTAAATATTTATTGAGGTCCGTAAGTTGAACACCAGGCATTTATGACATTTCCGACGATGGCAATATTCTTTTTTTTTTTTGTCAACTTAAATTTTCAAATGGTTAAAAAGTGAATAGACAGACGCATTGCACATAGCTGAGACAAACATTGTATTAAAAATTTGTGAATTTGTAAATAATATTGAATGTGAAGTGAACGATTTGAAATGAAAAAATATTGAATGTGAAGTGAACGATTTTAAAACGTTGCTGAATTCTAAAGAAACTCTTATTCTTTCATTATTTATGCAATGACATATATTGAAAAAATAAATTAGAAAAAATAAACTTTGGCAATCAGATATTTTTATTTGGAGTTTTAAGTTTTTTTATGATTTTGATGGGGGTGTTCAACTTACGGACCAAAAAAATGTTTTTCAATTTCAGGCTTTCCTGAAGAATGATCATATTTTTTGTTTTGAAAGTAATCCAATCAGTTTCTTCAGCAAAGTCTTCTTCATTGACATGTTCTTTCGAACTGTATAATAAGACGCGAAAAATATTTATTTGGATATAAGTTATGGCCAAAATAGCTAGAAGAGGTGTTTGACATACGGACCTCTCTCTTATATATAACACACGAAAATATTTATTTGGATATAAGTTATGGGAAAAATAGCTAGAAGAGGTGTTTGACTTACGGACCTCTCTGTTACATATAAAAACAAAAAGGGAAGAACGTATGACGGAAAGTGTTTTCATATTATTTTTAAAAAATTTATAATTTTAATTTAACAAAATGGTATTTACCATTTTATATATACAAAATTTTGTAGTTTTTGTTTTGTCGAAACTTTATAAATTACAAAATTTTATGAATTACAAAAGCCTTAAACTATGCTATAATATTTTTCAAACATTTCGAACGTTCCAGAATCAAATTTTTAAGGAATAATATTATAGAATTACCACATTTTTAGGCTAAATCATGTGAGAGGATTAAATTTCCCGCCTCTACACTGAAAAGAGAAACATACTTTAAAATTTAAAAAGAAAGTTAACGCCTTTGCTTTTCTTTAAAACAAAATTTGAAAGAAGTAAGTTTCATTTTCAACTATAAACACCTTTCTTTTTTAATTTTCTCTCTCTTTTTTTTCCATCTGGATACAATGGCAATTTTTGATTTTTTGGAATTGGTTTTATAAATGAGGAGTTTACATTCAAATTCAGATAAGTCACAGGAAAAAAAAAATTTGAATTAGAAAAGCCATTGTATATCTCTACTGTTACAATATATCGATCCATAAAATCCTCTTTGATAAAAATGTTGCAAATTCAAGAGAAAAATGCATTAAAAAATCTTCTTATCAATCAAAAGCAGACATGTCCACTTTAAATTTTCAATCAAAACTTTATTTATGTCGTACTTTAAAAGAACATTGTTCTTATTGTACTTGCTTGCTAAAAATAAATTGAATTGAATTGAAAAAAAAAAAAACAAAAAAAAACAACAAGATAAGTCCAAGCAAGTTTTCATTTGTGAAGTTTTCATTCAAATTTTAAAAATTTTTTTTATGTCAAAACGTTGGTATATGTAATAAATTTAACATTTTAGCGAATTTGGGTATGCGTTCTGCAAAAAATAAAAAGTTAACAGCAAAAAACATTTTTTTTACTAAAAAATTACCTTCAGGAGAATCAAAATTGCTTCGTCGGTTTTTCTCCAATTTGAAAAAAAAGTATGCAGAAATCATTTTAATGAATTCCTCTAACTTTCGAGACCCCCAACGGAGGAATCTAAATTTTTTATTAATTTCTAACTTTTAAAACCAGACAAGTCCAAATTTGAAATTGAAAATACGATTTTTTTTTTTGCAGTATGATATTATTTTTATTTTTCGTATAATATATCTATTGCTGTGGAGCATAATTTTGCATAATTGGTTTGTTTATAAAAAATGTCTGACAAAAGTAAGACGTTTTTTTCGATTTCCCAACAATTCGATCTGTGTGACTTACTGGTTTTCTAAGATAAACTAACTAACTATAATCTAAGATAAACTAATAAGTTAATTCAATATTTAAAATGCAAACTATATCGAAGGGATCTAACTTTTGTTATTCGGAGGATCCCAGTTTTCGCTAATTAAGAATCCGATGTTAAAAAATCGTAAAAATATAAAAAATGGCATTGACACATTTGTGCTTTAAAATTTTGGCTTAAATTTTTAAAATTTTTGAATCAAATTTATTTTTAAATAACTGTTTTTAAACTTAAAAGGATTACTCTGAAACTATATAAAAGAAACATTGTTTTATAAACAAAAACTTGTTTAAAATTGAATTTTAAAAACTTAAGTGTTTAACTTTAATGAAATTGTTTCAAACTTTGTTTCAAACACAAATTCGTTTGATATGAACACAATTTCATTGAACTTTAACACATATTTCTCTAGTGAAGCTGTGCACATTTATCAGTTTTTATATAAATTTTCATCGTAATAAATTTACATTCCCTTTTTAAACCCTAAACCTGAAAGGTCAGGGTATATTAACTTTGTGCAAACGTTTGTAACGCATAGAACGAAGCGAGTCCGGTATAGAAAAGTGTATATACTTATTATTGATCAGCGTCACCACGTGAGTCGAGCTATCCATGTCCGTCTGTGTGTAGTCCGTATACACAGGATAAGAAGAAGGAGTTGAGATAATTGGATGAAACTTGATACACATGGTCGCATAGATTCAAGAATCTGCACTATTGAATATTTTTACAATCCGCCCACGGACACGCCTACCTCCCATACAACGCAAAAATTAAAAACTGCATAAATAAGCTCATAATTAACCTACAACAATAAAATTTGGTGTGTATGTGTAAAAATTTTTCGAAAAATAGGTGTCATCCGATCACGGACACGCCCACCTCCCATACAACCCAAAAATTGAAAACGCAATAAATTAGCCTCTGTTTAACCTACAGAGATAAAATTTGACACGAGTGTTTCTTATGATAAAAAAAGATGATTTGGAAAAATGGACATCATCCGCCCACTGACACGCCTACCTCCCATACAATGCAAATATTGAAAACTGCATAAATAAGCTCATAATTAACCTACAACAATAAAATTTGGTGTGTATGTGTTTTGTATTAACACAAAGATGTCTTCGAAAAATGGGTGTCATCCGATCACGGACACGCCCACCTCCCATACAACCCAAAAATTGAAAACGCAATAAATTAGCCTCTGTTTAACCTACAGAGATAAAATTTGGCACGTGTGTTTCTTATGACAAAACAAAGATGGTTTTTAACAATTGACATTATCCGCCTACGGACACGCCTACCTCCCATACAAAAAAGTTTAAAAGTCAATAAATAAGATTATGTTTGTCATACAGAGATCAAATTTGGTATGTTTGTATTTGATACAAAAACTGAGTTGTGTTCAAAAATTGGGAGTAATCCGTCCATGAACACGCCCACCTCGCATAGCGAAAGGCATTAACTTTGATCTACACGAATAAAACTTGGTATGTGTAAATTTTTCATCAACTTTTAAATGCATATTAATTTCATCCGCCCACGTCACGTCCATTTTCAATAATACTATTTTGTTTTTTGAAAAGAAGGTTTAGGGTATTTCATAGGGTATTTCACTTACTTGTTTTTCTTATCATGCCTGAATCGAAAATTGCTTAGGCAACATTTGTTCGGAAATTGACCCACCCTAATTTTCATTTTTGTCCATTTTTTCAAAGATGATAGGGTTAGTTCTTTATGAAATCTTATAATAATCAGTCGCTATCACTGTAAGCCGTTCCTTGTCGCATTGAAGCGATATTTAAGGCGCCTCAATTTTTCAAGTAAGATCGAGGCAGAGAAAAGGTTAATGAAAAACATTAAAGTTTTTAATAGAAATTTCTTATATTCATTCCGCATAAAAATAGCCATAAGGAGGAAATTCTAGCAGATATTCACATTCATGATCAATAACTAATCCATAAACGAGGCTCTACCATTTGCACAAAACTGTAACATAAATAAAGGAAGTTTGGATGGACAAGAAACGTGCTGACCTCAAAGGTAATTAGTTTGGGTCCTTCAACAAGAAATGTTGCAAAAAACTGTGAAACTTTCTTTCTGAATCTTTGATTTACTTTCCATTATGTTTAGTAAAAATATATAAAGCTTTTTTTATGCTCTAAAATAGCATAAACATAAAAACCTAAAACCGAAAGAAGTCCTATCTACTAACAATCTACTAAGAATCTACTAACAGAAATATTTAATATTTTGAACACACAGTTCATCGCATAATTTTAACACGTTAGAGCTATTCTTTACTTTTATTCACTTCATCCTCAATTTTGCACCAAATTCTGATACATTAACCAAAACACAAGAGAACCTCATCACTTAAGCTTATTTTATTTGTGGCATTATTTTTGATTACATCTGCATTAGTTGTTTCAAAATTCTTATATGTGTTCAATAAGATTTTAAGATTTCAATTTCAAGTGTTCCTTAACATCAAGTCACGTGATGGTTCAAGTGGCGACAAAAATCAAACTCAATATATTTTTATTTATTTATTTTTATATAGTTGGCTGACCAGGTGAGAATTTAGTAATTATATTTTTGAACTTATTTTATTGCCTCTCTTGTTTTTACACCACAGTGCATATTTGCTTACCTCTGTACGATGACGCAGCATTTTCTTTCTAGTGGAAAAAATTGCAACAAAAGCTTCAAATTGTCTGACAGCGCATGCATTTTTATTGACAACATTAAAGAAAAAACGTGACCATAACTGACACCAACCCAAAGTGTTTGAAATAGATAGAAAAAAAAATATAAGAGAGACGCTCAAAATGAAATTGAAAGCTTGTGACTGAAAAGTGAAATAAACTATCTAATAATTTAAGAAAATATCAATAAAAAAACACACTTTAAATCATTTAGCATGGCTAAAAAGCAATAATTCGAAAACACTTAGTTTAACAACAATAACAACTAGAGACAAACATGTATTACATTAGCGCCCTCAGCGGCTGCAACTCCACAACTTCAGATTTAATACAATGAGGCGGTGGCTTGCCACACGCTTGTCACGCTACGGCAAAAAGCTGTCGAAACTATTTGACAGCGCAATAAATATGAAAAATTTTAAAGCCATGAAGCTGCAGATATTAAAAAAGTAAGAATTAAAATAAAAAAAAAAAAACCAGGGCAGAATTTTAACATAGGTTAGTATAATATAAAAGATTGCTCACTATATCTGTCGAAGCTTGCCTGTGTGTTAGAGGAAAGGACGATTCTGGCTAAACTCATTGAAAAGAAAAAGGCAACTTTGTAGGGGCTGTCTTAAAAGCTGTTCTTAGTCCAGCCGATAATATGTTCCACAACCTAACCTTGGCAGACAAAAAACTGCTGCCTTGGGAACGATTAAAATTGGCGTTCGGAAACCTACTAAATGAAACCCTTTTCACTTTTTTTTTAGAATTTTTTTCTGTTTTTTCTTAAATCGTTTCTTTTTTCATAGCGTCACCGATGGAACACACCCAATTTTTCTGTGAATTAATACAACAAGCATAGAGCAAAAACAATCATATGCAGCACAACCTATAATCAACATCAGAGCATCTCATCCGGCAAGAAAGAACTAGCTCGTTTCATTGAAGGTACCAAAGTATAATGAAATGATAGGAATAGCATGCCAATAAAAAAAAAACTAGCTAGCTAGTACTACAACAAGAACAAAAACAAATACTAGTGGACGATCAGTCTAAATTTTTATATATTTTTTATTTATTTTTTTTTTTGCTTAAGGCCAAGGAAAAAAGTTCGTCATATTTCGTATCATAGATCTTTGGTCGAGGTGTTTTGAGTTATAATCAAACATTATTGATTTATAAGACAAAAATTAAAAATTTTGAAATCATAACAAAAACCCAAAAAAAACGGCAAAATTCGAGGAGTTATAATTATCTTTCAATTCAAACAACATTCTTCAACGTTTCTTAAAAAAACGTACTAGTTCAACTCCAATTTGTAAAATTTTTATATTTGTATCAAACACTGACTTATAATAAAAGTCTGATGAGATTTCTTACTAATATTTTTTTTTTAATTCGTTTTTAAAACATTCTTAAATTTCTGCATGGGTCATGTTTGACTCTTAAGTAACATATAGCAGAAATTAATGCAAAACTTTGATTTTTAATTTTTTTTTCTTTAACTCTTTCGTAGCAGCTAAATAGCAGCTGTATATTTATTTGTAGTTAAACCGCAAAAATCCCATAGATCGACAGACAGACGGACTGCTTTTGATGCTTACAATTGTTTTTATTGCTTTGTTGCTCGTATTTGTTATTTTCTTTAGTCGTATTATTGATACTTGTTTTATTTCATCGGCCTAATAATAGCCAGCAGCTATTATATTCAACTCGCCTGGCCCTTCCTTGCTTATTAACTACGCCAGGATATCTTGAAAATTCTCGACAGACGTTTAGTCAGCGCTAAACTATCGGAGTGTATTTCTACTTGTTTTGTAGAAGTTGCGTTGATGTTGTTGTTTTCTTTATTTTTACTTCTAAGTATTAATATTGCTGCGCTGCTACTTTTTGGCTTAAAGTGCCACAGCTTATTGCGTTTAGCACTGTTTAAAACAACTTGTTCTTCTTAGCCCTCCTCAATTGAAGTTATGACTCTAGCATTGCTTAGAGTTGGCAATAGAATGGACAGAACAATATATTCTCAGGCGCTACCACATTTCAAATTGCTTTTGGATAGTGGCTGTAACAATTGCTGCCGGTCAATATGTCAAGTTTCTTTCGAGCAGTTGAAGCAGTTAAATGGTCGCTCTGTATTGAGGACATGAAAGGTTTTTCTATTTATTATTTCATTGCAAGAGATTAGGACAGTCTGTCAGAATGGTTTTTGAAAGTCTATTAGAAAGGTTTTTCAATTAGAGTTTTACTAAAAGTATTCATCGACAGTTTTTTATAAGCAATTATTTAAAAATGTCTAGTCATCAAATTAATATTGAAATTGAAATTGTATTGAAATTTAAATTGAAATTGAAAGGAAACAGGTCAATAAGGCCAGTTTTCAGCCCTCCTCATATTTGTAAAAAAAAAATTTTTAATTCTTTTAATAGTAAAGGTTCAGTTAAGAGTCGATTAAGAGTTGATTAACAAAATCAAAATCAAAATCAAAATCAAAATCAAAATCAAAATCAAAATCAAAATCAAAATCAAAATCAAAATCAAAATCAAAATCAAAATCAAAATCAAAATCAAAATCAAAATCAAAATCAAAATCAAAATCAAAATCAAAATCAAAATCAAAATCAAAATCAAAATCAAAATCAAAATCAAAATCAAAATCAAAATCAAAATCAAAATCAAAATCAAAATCAAAATCAAAATCAAAATCAAAATCAAAATCAAAATCAAAATCAAAATCAAAATCAAAATCAAAATCAAAATCAAAATCAAAATCAAAATCAAAATCAAAATCAAAATCAAAATCAAAATCAAAATCAAAATCAAAATCAAAATCAAAATCAAAATCAAAATCAAAATCAAAATCAAAATCAAAATCAAAATCAAAATCAAAATCAAAATCAAAATCAAAATCAAAATCAAAATCAAAATCAAAATCAAAATCAAAATCAAAATCAAAATCAAAATCAAAATCAAAATCAAAATCAAAATCAAAATCAAAATCAAAATCAAAATCAAAATCAAAATCAAAATCAAAATCAAAATCAAAATCAAAATCAAAATCAAAATCAAAATCAAAATCAAAATCAAAATCAAAATCAAAATCAAAATCAAAATCAAAATCAAAATCAAAATCAAAATCAAAATCAAAATCAAAATTAAAATCAAAATCAAAATCAAAATCAAAATCAAAATCAAAATCAAAATCAAAATCAAAATCAAAATCAAAATCAAAATCAAAATCAAAATCAAAATCAAAATCAAAATCAAAATCAAAATCAAAATCAAAATCAAAATCAAAATCAAAATCAAAATCAAAATCAAAATCAAAATCAAAATCAAAATCAAAATCAAAATCAAAATCAAAATCAAAATCAAAATCAAAATCAAAATCAAAATCAAAATCAAAATCAAAATCAAAATCAAAATCAAAATCAAAATCAAAATCAAAATCAAAATCAAAATCAAAATCAAAATCAAAATCAAAATCAAAATCAAAATCAAAATCAAAATCAAAATCAAAATCAAAATCAAAATCAAAATCAAAATCAAAATCAAAATCAAAATCAAAATCAAAATCAAAATCAAAATCAAAATCAAAATCAAAATCAAAATCAAAATCAAAATCAAAATCAAAATCAAAATCAAAATCAAAATCAAAATCAAAATCAAAATCAAAATCAAAATCAAAATCAAAATCAAAATCAAAATCAAAATCAAAATCAAAATCAAAATCAAAATCAAAATCAAAATCAAAATCAAAATCAAAATCAAAATCAAAATCAAAATCAAAATCAAAATCAAAATCAAAATCAAAATCAAAATCAAAATCAAAATCAAAATCAAAATCAAAATCAAAATCAAAATCAAAATCAAAATCAAAATCAAAATCAAAATCAAAATCAAAATCAAAATCAAAATCAAAATCAAAATCAAAATCAAAATCAAAATCAAAATCAAAATCAAAATCAAAATCAAAATCAAAATCAAAATCAAAATCAAAATCAAAATCAAAATCAAAATCAAAATCAAAATCAAAATCAAAATCAAAATCGAAATCAAAATCAAAATCAAAATCAAAATCAAAATCAAAATCAAAATCAAAATCGAAATCAAAATCAAAATCAAAATCAAAATCAAAATCAAAATCAAAATCAAAATCAAAATCAAAATCAAAATCAAAATCAAAATCAAAATCAAAATCAAAATCAAAATCAAATCAAAATCAAAATCAAAATCAAAATCAAAATCAAAATCAAAATCAAAATCAAAATCAAAATCAAAATCAAAATCAAAATCAAAATCAAAATCAAAATCAAAATCAAAATCAAAATCAAAATCAAAATCAAAATCAAAATCAAAATCAAAATCAAAATCAAAATCAAAATCAAAATCAAAATCAAAATCAAAATCAAAATCAAAATCAAAATCAAAATCAAAATCAAAATCAAAATCAAAATCAAAACCAAAATCAAAATCAAAATCAAAATCAAAATCAAAATCAAAATCAAAATCAAAATCAAAATCAAAATCAAAATCAAAATCAAAATCAAAATCAAAATCAAAATCAAAATCAAAATCAAAATCAAAATCAAAATGAAAATCAAAATCAAAATCAAAATCAAAATCAAAATCAAAATCAAAATCAAAATCAAAATCAAAATCAAAATCAAAATCAAAATCAAAATCAAAATCAAAATCAAAATCAAAATCAAAATCAAAATCAAAATCAAAATCAAAATCAAAATCAAAATCAAAATCAAAATCAAAATCAAAATCAAAATCAAAATCAAAATCAAAATCAAAATCAAAATCAAAATCAAAATCAAAATCAAAATCAAAATCAAAATCAAAATCAAAATCAAAATCAAAATCAAAATCAAAATCAAAATCAAAATCAAAATCAAAATCAAAATCAAAATCAAAATCAAAATCAAAATCAAAATCAAAATCAAAATCAAAATCAAAATCAAAATCAAAATCAAAATCAAAATCAAAATCAAAATCAAAATCAAAATCAAAATCAAAATCAAAATCAAAATCAAAATCAAAATCAAAATCAAAATCAAAATCAAAATCAAAATCAAAATCAAAATCAAAATCAAAATCAAAATCAAAATCAAAATCAAAATCAAAATCAAAATCAAAATCAAAATCAAAATCAAAATCAAAATCAAAATCAAAATCAAAATCAAAATCAAAATCAAAATCAAAATCAAAATCAAAATCAAAATCAAAATCAAAATCAAAATCAAAATCAAATGCGGTTCCATTTTGTGTCAACCACTTTCTTTGCTTTTCAACAAATCAATCAACGAAAGTTATTTTCCAATATTTTGGAAAAAATCGTACATTAGTCCAATTTATAAAAAAGGTTGCAGGAATGATGTTATTAACTACAGGCCAATTGCCAAGCTCTCATCGATTCCAAAACTTTTTGAGCGTATCGTGTATGATCGGGTAAAAATTCACTGCGGAGAAGTCATAACAACTCGTCAGCATGGTTTTGTTAATGGCAGATCCACTGTGTCTAATCTTCTCGATTTTACAACATTTTGCCTTAATACATTTGAATCTGGTAACCAGGTCGACTGCATTTACACTGACTTTAGTAAAGCATTTCATAAATTACCACACAGTTTGATTCTATTTAAACTTAAATCAATGGGTACAAGGGTAAATCAATGGGTAAGCTGGATACAATCGTATTTAACTGAACGATTTTATCAAATACGATTCCGAGGGGTTTTGTCGTCTGCATTTGTTGCGGAATCAGGTGTTCCTCAAGGCAGTCACCTTGGTCCACTTCTGTTTATTTTAGCTATTAATGATGTTACTCACATTATTAAACATTCTCATTTGTTAATTTATGCAGATGATATGAAAATATACAGAACGATAAATGCTAAAGATAATTCAGACCAACTCCAGGCCGATCTGAAATCCTTTGAAGTTTGGTGTTCTAAAAATAATATGTTTCTAAATCCTGATAAATGCCAAACTATGACCTTTTCGCGTAAAAGGAATAATTTAATTTTTGATTACAATATTAAAGATACTGCTTTAAGTCGTGTAAGTGCCGTCAAAGACCTTGGTATATGCCTATCGTTCAACAATCATATTGACTACATTTGTAAAAAAGCATCTTCAATGCTTGGTTTTATAAAACGCTGGGCCAAAGAATTCAATAGCATGATTACAACTACAACGTTGTATTATGCACTAGTGCGCCCTCACTTGGAGTACGCAAGTCAAGTTTGGTCCCCAAGTTATAGTGTGCATATTGAACGTATAGAGAGAATCCAAAAACGTTTTGTTCGATTTGCTCTTAGGGGCTTAGGTGGAATTGATTTTTCGAACCTTCCTCCTTACGAGGATCGTTTAAAACTTTTAAAAATGCAATCTCTAAGTGAACGAAGGAAGTCTGCGGATATCGTCTATTTACACCAACTCATAACCGGTGTATTCGATTGTCCGGAACTACTTTCTCTTATAAACTTTAACTCTAACCGTAGAAGTAGTAGAAATGCTAACAACTTAATTTATCTACCATTTAGTAGGACAAATTACATGGCTACTGCTCCTTTAAACCGCATGAGTGCCTCTGTTAACAACTGTACATTTTTTGATGTTAGTTTGTCAAAAGGTCAACTCAAAAGTAGATTGAAAGCTATTATGTAATTAGATCTGTGTTTGTGTATGCATGGTTAGTTGTTATGTCCTGTGTTGTCCCTGAGCCCAATCCATTCTGTGGTGGTTAAATTTTTCCCACATTAATTTGTTTGGAGCCACTGGAATTCATGTCATTGAAATATTTCAATGAGATCTGGATTGTGACTTCAAATAGATTAATGCTGAGAATGTGTGAAAAAAGCTGTAGTAGCTGAACTCTATTGTTATTGCATGTAAAATCAAAATCAAAAACAAAATTGAATTGAAATTGAAATTGAAATTGAAATTGAAATTGAAATTGAAATTGAAATTGAAATTGAAATTGAAATTGAAATTGAAATTGAAATTGAAATTGAAATTGAAATTGAAATTGAAATTGAAATTGAAATTGAAATTGAAATTGAAATTGAAATTGAAATTGAAATTGAAATTGAAATTGAAATTGAAATTGAAATTGAAATTGAAATTGAAATTGAAATTGAAATTGAAATTGAAATTGAAATTGAAATTGAAATTGAAATTGAAATTGAAATTGAAATTGAAATTGAAATTGAAATTGAAATTGAAATTGAAATTGAAATTGAAATTGAAATTGAAATTGAAATTGAAATTGAAATTGAAATTGAAATTGAAATTGAAATTGAAATTGAAATTGAAATTGAAATTGAAATTGAAATTGAAATTGAAATTGAAATTGAAATTGAAATTGAAATTGAAATTGAAATTGAAATTGAAATTGAAATTGAAATTGAAATTGAAATTGAAATTGAAATTGAAATTGAAATTGAAATTGAAATTGAAATTGAAATTGAAATTGAAATTGAAATTGAAATTGAAATTGAAATTGAAATTGAAATTGAAATTGAAATTGAAATTGAAATTGAAATTGAAATTGAAATTGAAATTGAAATTGAAATTGAAATTGAAATTGAAATTGAAATTGAAATTGAAATTGAAATTGAAATTGAAATTGAAATTGAAATTGAAATTGAAATTGAAATTGAAATTGAAATTGAAATTGAAATTGAAATTGAAATTGAAATTGAAATTGAAATTGAAATTGAAATTGAAATTGAAATTGAAATTGAAATTGAAATTGAAATTGAAATTGAAATTGAAATTGAAATTGAAATTGAAATTGAAATTGAAATTGAAATTGAAATTGAAATTGAAATTGAAATTGAAATTGAAATTGAAATTGAAATTGAAATTGAAATTGAAATTGAAATTGAAATTGAAATTGAAATTGAAATTGAAATTGAAATTGAAATTGAAATTGAAATTGAAATTGAAATTGAAATTGAAATTGAAATTGAAATTGAAATTGAAATTGAAATTGAAATTGAAATTGAAATTGAAATTGAAATTGAAATTGAAATTGAAATTGAAATTGAAATTGAAATTGAAATTGAAATTGAAATTGAAATTGAAATTGAAATTGAAATTGAAATTGAAATTGAAATTGAAATTGAAATTGAAATTGAAATTGAAATTGAAATTGAAATTGAAATTGAAATTGAAATTGAAATTGAAATTGAAATTGAAATTGAAATTGAAATTGAAATTGAAATTGAAATTGAAATTGAAATTGAAATTGAAATTGAAATTGAAATTGAAATTGAAATTGAAATTGAAATTGAAATTGAAATTGAAATTGAAATTGAAATTGAAATTGAAATTGAAATTGAAATTGAAATTGAAATTGAAATTGAAATTGAAATTGAAATTGAAATTGAAATTGAAATTGAAATTGAAATTGAAATTGAAATTGAAATTGAAATTGAAATTGAAATTGAAATTGAAATTGAAATTGAAATTGAAATTGAAATTGAAATTGAAATTGAAATTGAAATTGAAATTGAAATTGAAATTGAAATTGAAATTGAAATTGAAATTAAAATTGAAATTGAAATTGAAATTAGATCGCAATGTACCAAAATATTAAATAATAGAAGAAACGGAGAGATAGATAGGCCAAATATAATCAATATTTACGAGTTCGTTAGGGAATATTATCGAGAGGAACCACACTGTAATAAAATAATGTTTAGTGACGAAAAAATTTTCACCGTTCAGGAATCTTGCAATAAACAAAAAGATAGCTCTATTATCACGACATGCAGCAAAACTCGTTTCGGGAGTTCAGAGAGGTCACCGCCCGGCTTCTGTGATGGTTTGGAGGGGGTCGCCTATGATGGTGTATGAATCCAATGATTAGAATTCCTTGTGAAGCACTCAACACGATATTATTTCCAAACAAATCATGAACCTTTCAACAAGATTCTGATCCGGCCCATAAGGCTCAATTGACACAAGAGCGAATCAAAAGTAATGTGCCGGACTTCATACCCACGGCACAATTTTTTCAATTTCAATTGCACGCATGTTTTTTACTTTTTCTTAAACTTAACTTAAAATTAATTTGACATTCTATTATTTTACTTATTGAAAATACAAATTGCTTTCGAATAGGTATCGGTAGAATATTTTTCTGAAAAATTTACTCAACAAATTTCTTCATTCTATATATATATATGTATCTGTTTTGATAATTATAAATGATTTCATTAACCTTATTTTAACCTTATTATTAACTATTGAGACTCATTCTTAAAAAAAATGACAAAAATTTTAAGAACACAATTCATAATATTTATGTACGCATTCTTAAAGAATATCATGATTGTGAATGAGTTCACAAGAATTCTGAATTGCATTCGCACATCATATGAACTATTCTATACATTTTATGAATCCGTTCTAAGATTTTCAGATTCAGATTTCAGGTTTTATCAACGAAATTCAGAAATATTAAGTACAGATTTTATTTTTCTGTGCATAGTTGTAAAGTTTTATGGTTCTAGGTTCAGCCCAACCAGCTGTCAACCGCTGTTGATGGCTTTTTCTTAATCTTCCACAAAATTTAACACATTGACGCCTGTAGCTGTTGATTCTTTCTAGTCGCATTTAATTATATTGTTTTCAAAACCTTATCAAAAAAAAAAAAAAAAAAATCAATAAAAAAATGCACACAAGTGATTGACAGCAAAGCTATTTAAGTGCACATTTTGCAATTTTGTGCTCATAAAATCCTTTCAAACTTGGCTTTTCATTGAAATTGAAATTGATTAATTCATCAAGTCCACGCATCTTAAGAATACCAACCAACCAACAACAACATCCACAACAACAACAAAAGGCACAAAAATAATAATAATTTCTTTCAACTGCGTTGATGATGAACAAATTAAAGTCGACAAAGAGAAACGTAGAAGAAATATTATTGCTTGAGCAGCTTATGCATTGATATATCCAGCTCACGGGCGTCAAGAGATTGAGACTGATTTTGACGCAGCTAAACCGACCGAAGTCCAAGAATCAAAGCCAAAAGAAGCCAAATGCAACGCGCAAAGCACATAATGAGCAAAACAGCAACAAATAGAACGAACAAACGGCAGATGCATGGCGAGGCGCTCATGGACGCATGGTCAAATGGACAGACAAAATCGCCTGCAACACCTTAATAACAAATCCATTAACACTAATGTCTTCATTCCAACTGACAGCGTCTACGAAGCGACTAACCTGAACTTGGTCGGGACTCTAATAAGTCAGTCAGAACACACTGACTGCACGCCCGACTACCAGGCGCTGCCAGTGAATTGACCAGTGAATGGTTTACACAAGCAGCTTATACTATATATTATATACATATATATATTTTGCAATGCGTCTCTGTTCAGGTGTCGGTTTGTCTGTCTATCTGTCTGTCATTTAGATGCTTCACACTTGCATAGCGCGCGCGCGCACACGCTCGTCTTAAGCTTAAAATTTGCCGGATTTAAGGACCTGTGAAGAGCCTCGACATTAATAAGCAAAAATTAACTTCAACTTGCCAAATGCGAAAATAATTGCTAAAACAAATGAAGGTTGGCAACAATCGCTCGGTTTGTTGTCGGTTGATGGCTGTGCAGCAGCAGCTTTTGTTATGCCTTCTGATGATCACCAACATTGATGAGTTATTTTATAGGCTGGAATTTTTATCAAATTAAGAAATTATTAGCCTGCATTTGTGAGTCAGGTTTTGAAATTAGTTTTTAAGTATTGCAGGAGATGTAAGCATTTTTGTAGAAAATTTTTCTCAAGCAATTAACGTAATTATATCAAAAATATTTGTACGTGCTATTGAAGCAATATAATGAAATAATATGTATATAAATAAATAGTTTTAGAGGCACTTCAAGAGAATTGAACAAACAAACAATTTTTAATTTTGACATCATATTTGAGTAGTTAAAAATTGGTTTTTAAATCTCTCAAAAATCTTATGCTTATCAGATTTTTCAACAGAATCAACAGCTTATTAAACGACATCACTCGTGTCTGATGCTGTTCCTCACACAAATCCCATTCAGATCAAACTGAAATATGATATTCCTGAAAAAAAGCTTCAATCTAATGACAAACATTTTTAAACAATTAAATGCTGTTATTTAAATTTGAACAGCAAGCTACCAACCGACAGTCAGCCAAGTGAACATGATGACGAGTTTCACAACCAAACCGAAGAAGCATCAATTTACCGCCAATCAACAAAGCCAAATAGAAAAAAAAAATCAAGCATTAAAACCAAGTCAAACAAGAAGCAAACCAAAATCCAAGACCAACTGAGAGCCAAAGTTCTCATGAGTTTTGCGAAAACATGACAGGAAGAACCATCAAACATCGCCAGACTTTGGTATTCTATAAAATGATTTTATTTTGTTTATTATTTTTTTTTTTTGTATTTTTTCAAAATAAATACATAATAGAGCAACAAAAAGTTCCATTAGAGTACAAATAAAATGTCTTGTCTCAGTAGCCAAGGCAGCAGCCGAACTTCATAAGACAACAACAAGCCATAAAATAATAACAACAAGAATAACAAAAACATTAAAACCTAGTCAATCATCATCATCATCAGCATCATCATCCGCAACAACTTCTAAGGAAACAATAGCTGCCAGCAGGTAAAGTTTATCAAACTTTAAGAAGCCTCATAATCCGCTGCACTCACTGCTGCAACCAAACAAGCCACAAGACAAAAAACCATTTTTTTTTTTGTAATTTTTTTAACCATATTTTAGTAGCTCTCGTTTGAGGCCGCCATTGTATGCAGTCAAACAATAAATGGCGACAAGCTGAATTCTGCTGTTTTTGTCTTGCGAAATTGTTGGAGAACTTTGTTTCGAGGACCTTCGCCAAATTTGCCTGTGTATGCCAGTTAGTCAGGCAGTCACTCACTGTTGATCCTTGTATTGACTGAATTTGCATTTTACGTTTTGACTCAACTTCAAGTTTTGTGCATTTGTTTTGAATAGAAAAAAAAAAAAACACAAAAAAAAACTTGATCGAGGTTTAAATTTTAGGCTGTTAAAGGAAATGCTGTATGAGCCATATTATTTGAAAAACTGCAGCATGGTCGCAGGGTCTTTGGTTGCTGGTTTTGTTGTTGTTGTTGTCATTTGAGCTGGCTTGTCAAAATGATGAAACATACGATACGTGAAATTGTTTTGGTTTTTTTCCCTTTTTGATATGCATTTCAGTTTTGAAGTTTGTCGGCGACATCAGTTGATCGGTTGAGTAGTTTTTTTTATTTTGTTTTGAGCATTAATTTTATTGACCACCCTTACGACATTCGCTAGAACGTTAGTTGAAAAAACCACTATAAACCACATCAACAGCATCGTAAGGAATATGCTGCTTTAAGGATTCTTTTTTTTTTAATTTTGACATTTATAAATGCTGAGCAATTGTACATTTATAATTAATAATTTATATTTTCACGGCTGTATTCATAAAAATTTATGAGCGTCTTGTAAAGGTTTTACAAGAAAAATGTCAAAAATTATATTCAATAACGATAAAAACCTCTTTTAAAGGCTTCATAAATAAAAAACCTCTAATAAAGCCTTGATAAAGAAATTTTTAAATTTTTACTCTTATCAGAGCACAAATATTATCATACTTACAACTTTCCAAAAAAATATGAAAATATGGCATTTCAAAATATTGAAAATTAAAATAATAAGTGACAATTTGTGCAGTGCAAAACTGAAATATTTTTCTGGAAAGCATTTGATTTTTTTAGAACACAAGTGAATTTTTAAAATTTTGTTTTTATGATATTTTTAAAATTTTCGATTTCGTGACTTTTCGAAAAATTAAAAATCGTATCAAAAAAAAAAAATCGCGTGCACCTGATAGAAGTGACAATCCTTAAAAAAATAAACACCCAAAAACGAGCACAACCATCTGAGAAAGCATGAAATTAAACTTACCTTTTGTCGTCTGTTAAATTAGAAATTAATCTATTTCGACGACAGCAAAATTATAGCAAAGTACCCGTGTTGTCTCGACTTTAATATAAACCAGCTCTCTATAATTAGCTGAACTGAATTCCCGTGGTGACCGTGGCATGCAGGTTAAGTGTGTGGCCTGGCATGCTCGTAGCCCGGGTTCGATCCCCAGCCGCGGCGAAAAGTTTTTTTCAATAAAAAATTTTTCTGATCGGTCACCACCTCTCTGCAGACAATGGCAAACCTCAGAGAGTAAATAATGCCATGTAAAGCTTCTTGAGAACATGAACTTTAGCCGTTCGGAGTCGGCATAAAACATGTAGGTCCAGTTCTCGGTCAATTGTGTGCAAACATTTAATAACACACACAACACAATTGATCATAAGAAGCTCGGTCAAAGTCCTATCAAGGGCTGAAATGGCCAATTTGTTTTTTTTTTTTTTTTGAATTCAATGTAGCATCGGCTGAAATATGGGTATATATCAGCTCTTTGGAATAAAGTAGTCACCACGGATTAAAAAGAGCACAGTTATGTAGCTTGCTCTTTAGAAAAAAAATTGTCTGATATGCATAAAATAAATATGGGCATTTCCACCAAAAAGTCAACCGAGACGAAAAAATTAAAAGTTCTTGATAACAATGTTTGATGTCTTATTCACATAAGGAAACATTCAAATTTAAGTAATTTAAATACATTTTACATTTATTCATATCTCATTGCGAAATATTCGGATGCAAAGAGCGCAAATATGAAATATTGCTTATTTTGATATTTCTTTGGTATGTCTTGTCTTTATAACAGTTATTAAACAGAAACATAATGCATTGACTTTTGCTTGCTCAAATCTTTCTAGGAGTATAAAGAACGAAAAAACAAAATCATAAGTAACCACGCAATGAAAGACAACGGTAAATTTTTGATTTGCTTTTTCGCTTAGTTCGTTGTCACGTTCGACATGCACGTTCGACATGCGTCGGAAGAACATGCAGTAAGCTGACAAAATAATTATCTTAAATTGAGTTTATTCATGCGACTTTAAAACAAAAGTGAACTGGTATAAAGTTGGTCACGAGCGACATGGTAAATGAGAAATTAAAAATTAATTTTTTTTTGCTTACATAGATCAATTATTAATGTAAATACGCACTTAACAAATATTTATTTTAAATGTAGATGAGCACAAACAACGATGTAAAAAACAAAAATAGACACGGTACAACACTCAAAAAATCCCAAAAGTTTTCTCAACGGTTTCTTAAGGTTTTGGGTTCGCTGAATCCAAATCTGAACTCAGACTTTTCGGGTCACCCTAGGTTTTCGAGCTACAGGTGAGGCAAAACCATAACCCCTTACTGTTAATATAATCAATATTAACGACCCCCATACTTTTTCAAGAGGAACATTTTTTGCCTTGGAACCCATCCCCTCCGACCCCTTCGTATGGGGCTTCCATTAAAATTTTATGATTTTTGCATAAATTTTATATGAACATTTTATTTAAAAAAAAAAACAAATTTCATTAATATTAATTTATTTGAATACAAAAAATTTGCTTGAAATTAATTTTCTTTTTATTTTTAATGTTTTTATTTTTATTTATTTTTGGTTTTTCTTTAATTAAATGTTTAGAAATCTACATAATTATAAATACGCAAACAGAAAATTTGTCGAATTTCGAATATTAATAAAATTAGTTTTTTGTTTATATAAAAAATTCACATAAAAAATATATAAAAATCATAAAATTTGTATGGGAGCCCCCAAACGGAGGGGTTAGAGGGGATGGGTTCCAAGGCAAAAAATGTTCCTCTTGAAAAAGTAATGGGGGTCGGTCATATTAACAGTAGGAGGTCATTAACAGTAGGAGGTTAGGGTTTTGCCTCCTCTGTAGCTCGAAATCCTAGGGTGACCCGAAAATTCTGACTTCAGATTCGGATTCAGCGAACCCAATATCTTAGGAAACCGTTGTGAAACTTCTTGGGATTTGCAAAAACTTCAGTTTTGTTGTACAGTGTAGATGTTTATTATACTTACACAAAGCCATACTCATGAAAGTTTGCACAACACTAAAAAAATTACATAAAAACATTGCTTCCCATTTCGCTGAAATCCATGTTTGAATTTTTTGCTACGAAAACCAGTTCTGTTTTTGGTCACGTGCGACCACCTTGGTTTTTTGCTAATATCTTGAGAACTAAAAAAGACCCAAAAATTGACAATACCAATAATTAAAGGGCAAATTGAGAGCTATAAGGCTTTTTATTTTTAAATTTGTTTTATTATGACATTTCTTTCACTTGAAATGTGTACAACAGTCACGTTCGACACCATGGAAATGCGCATATATTAAATAAATAAAGAAATAAAATTTATTATGACATAAGCACGCATACCAAAAATGTTTATTAAAATAATTTAAGTATTTCCAAATGTCAACTGGGACATGGGAACATGGGAACCTAGCTGAACTAGAACTACAGATACAACAACAAATAACTGGAATCAATATACTCCATTCGTATTCAGATGCTCTATTCGCTACTATATGTATTTACCATTTTAGCTTTCAACAGATATACTATGCGCTAAAAACCACATCATTCTGTTCAGTCAGTAAGAAATGCATGTAAGAGAATTTGGCTTTTAGCGCTATGTCGATGTAGTCGTCAAAACGAGTTATGTGCAGACCATAACATCACTAATTCAGGTCTTCATTATAGTTAAAAGCTAATTGTTACGAAAACCTTCTTGTCATAAAGGCTTGACAGAGAGAGAGAGAGAGAAATCAGATCAATATAATCTATATATACTATAAAGCATGTGAAGCTACACTGAAATAACGTGACCTTGATTATCAGTTTGGCCATTTTAGCCTTTTCGAGGCCAGATTTTTTTTTTGCGTAATTTTCCGAAACGAAATTGAGTAGAAATTTTAACTGCAGAAAAAAATTTTGCTTTTTCTAAGAATTTGAAGATTTTTCATACACTGATTTTGTCACTCACGTTTCAAGTCGGTGTCACTCACGTTTCAAAACAATTTTAATTGTCTTTTTTTTTGCATCGTGGTTAGTCTGGTGAACTTTATTAAGCATATTTTGTAAAAAAAAATTTGTTCTTAATATTAATGGAAAGGATTATATAAAGCATAATATAGTTAAGCAAATAATTCATAATATATAAACAACATAAAAGCTATTTCAGATATATATCATTTTCACAAAATGTATTCCGGTCCTGCATCCGAATCTGTATGTAAACCCTGAACTGTACGAAACCCAAAGTCGTTGATCCTTACGTTCATTTAAAACCAAATACCGTGCCAAATTTGACGATATGACTGACCTATTACCAATTCCGTCGAGGCCAAAGGCTTAAAATAATGATTTAATTAGATCTTTTTAATCTTTGCTAAGTTTGTTTTCCTTTATGAATCCGCCTATAACTATAATTTTTCTCTATATTTTTTTCATACGTAGTTTAACTGTCGGCTTTCACTTTTTCTTGATGTTTTCGCCATCTTCTTTCATTTCTAATACAAAAATAAACAAAAAAAAAATTAAATGTCACTCACGTTTCACTTCTTCAAATGCTTTTTTAAGGAAAAATAATTGCCTCTGCTTGATTTAAAAAAATACAAAATTCACTAATCTTATATAAAAAGTAAATCCAAAACCTAAATTGTGCCAGCCAATTATTTTCCAAGATAGTCCAACTTATCAATAAAAATTGTCACTCACGTTTCACTCTTGAATCACTTTTTGTAAATTATATTTTACGACAGAAAATTATTTTTAAAAAAAAATTTAATATTTACTTTTCAACAGAATATGTTTCAGTTGTGAATATTATGTAACTGTGCTTTGATATTTAAATCTCAAAATACCAAATTACAAAAAAAAAAAAAAGCTACAATTATTTTAACTTTTTACAAATTAAAAATACATTCAATAAAATCAGTTAAAATTTAAGGATACAATATGTTTTTTTCAAAATGTTTTTAACGTAGGAAAACACAAATAATATCTTTAACATTGCATGTGTTTTTATTGAACTATAAGCATTTTTGTTTTTTAAGGTTTAGGTTTACTTTTTCTGGATTTGCCGTTTAAATTAAAAAATATATAAAACTACATATTTATGAAATAAATACACGCTATGCAGTTAATTTTACTACAGTATTTTTTTGAGTGTATGATACTGATGAACCTATATTAAAAATTGAATGTTATGTTAAAACGAAAATAAAATAATAATAAAACTTGAAGTTGTATGAAAAATTTGGATTTTTTTTAGCTTCTTTTTTCAAAACTTTTAGCCTATTTTTTAATTCTTTTTTTGGCCAATGTTGCTTCTTTTTTTTCAGGTCGTGGCCACACTGTTGATTATAAACAAGACCTTAAAATTTCACTCCAAGTCTTGTCAAAATATCAAAAATTGAGAGACTTGAAGAGTACACTCACAAAACACACACCAATCTTTTAGCGATAAAAAATTTCTCTATTTTCTATAAAAGCAATTTTTTCTCTTTCAAATAAAGTTTTCTACAATTAGAAAAAATGTTTACATTTTCGAAGAAATATTTCTTTACTTGTGGGAAATGGAAATATTTTATATCTCAAATAGTGATAACTACTTTTCTCGCACAAAACAATTCTCATTTATAAAGAAAAATTTATTGAAAATGAAAAATTTTTTCTTTATTTTGAAAAAATATTCACTATGCGTGAAGTTTTTTCTTCAATAAAAACAAATCTTATCTCAAAAATAAAAAGTCATCTCCTCTAAAAATGATATATTTTTATATATTTCTCTTTTTCATGAAAGCTTTTGACCATTTCTAGGAAAATTTTAGTATCGCATTTAGTGAAAAGCATTCTCTTGAGCAAAGTCTTTGCCAGTTTTCTCTAAATATGATCAATGCGTTTTTTATCATATTCCAAGAAACTTTTTTCTGACTGTAATAAGTTTTACATACAAAATTTTAAAACAAAATTGAGAATATTCTTTGGTCAATTCTAAAACATTTTTGTGCTTAGAAATTTTTTTTCTAAAGTTTATAGTTTCTTCGGAAAAAAATAAATTTTTATGTATATGTATAATTTTTATTTCGGCCGCCATTTTGTTCCACCACTAACTTTTTCGTCTCTACCTACCTTATTTATATTAAATTCAGACGTCATAGTTATGTTCTAGATAGGTTTAAGGCATGAGTACAAATTGTAAGGGCACAAAACATTCATTTGTAGGGAAACTCAATCGAAAAATCACGTTTTATTTATTCAGTCTTGAATTTCAAAAAGATAAAAGTGGTTTGTGAATTTTTTTTTCATCGAACTCATTTCTTGGTGATACCTCAAAATTAAGTGAGAATATTTTGTCATATAAGCGTTAGTGTGAATGTTATCGAAAACAAATTTGAAAAAATTTGTTCAAAAAAAAAAAAAAAACAAAATGAAATTTATTAAAATAAATTCCGGCAAAACTTTTTACAAAATTTTAAAAATGTTGCTATCTTGTTTCGTAAAATGGTCTGAAATCTCTGTATATCTGCTTTGCTGCAGAAAACTCTCACCATCCAATAGAAAACTCACTTAAGTCTTAAGCCTCGGCTAGGAACTCGGACCCAAAATTATAAATATTATTATCAGACCATCATATATGTTGGTGAATTTGCAAGATCATATTCGGAACTCCTGGACCGAATTCAACGTCGTGCGATATATCTGATAGGGGATGAAACTATTTCTTCCTCTCTCAACTCTCTTGGACATCGACGCAATGTTGGTTGCCTGAGCCTTCTGTATAGGTAATACCATGGAAAGTGTTCAAGGGAAATTCATGACCTGACGCCACCAGCTCGTGTATTGTCTAGGTCTACTCGGGCAGCTCTTCAAGCCCATCCTTATATCATTGCTTCGTTGCCCAATAAAACATCGCATTACCGAGACAATTCTTTCTTCAGTCGCTCAGTAAAATTGTTTTCCCTGACAATTACGAGCTGTGCAAATTTAAATCAAATCTTCACCGACACTACTCTACTTTCCCACCCTTCTTCCGAATTAACACAATGCTTTCGCATTTATAGGGGGCATCCCCTGAGCGTTGGTTCAGTCTTAAAAAAAAAAAACAAAAACATCTCATCCAAAATCATGAACGTTTGCAAAAAAATAAAACCAAACTTCAGGTCTAAAAGGGCGGAACTTTATATTCAAAATTTAGGGTTCTTTTCAAAAAACTGAAAAGCATCAGTAAAAGCTGTCATATCAGTCATTTTTGGATCATTTATCAAAAAATTCAAATGCCCACATGCGTTCAATATAAGACATTTTTGGTTTGTTTATGAAAATATTAATATGCTCATTTGTACACAATTTATGTCATTTTGGTGTTGTTTATAAAAAAAACATGCTCTTTTGCTCATTTGTTTCCTATTTATGCCATTTATGGGTTGATTTCAATGGCTCGAAAAACACAAGAACCGAGAACACAAAAAAAATATGATTACAAAAAGAATATTTTCACTATCCAAATTAGATCTATTTGATCCAATTCGGATAGGAAAATATAAATTTTTAATTTATTTTCTGCACTTTTATTACGAAAGGGAACAAAATCCAATGGAGAACTACGTCGCACAATGGGAAAAACATAGTCAAAACCCTCGCATTGGAGCAAATCAAAAAGTTCTGGGGAATGATTTTTTTCTTCACGTTCTGTAATCTACACATATTAAAAAACAAAAACAAATTGGCCATTTCAGCCCTTGAAAGGACTTTGACCGAGCTTCTTATGATCAATTGTGTTGTGTGTGTTATTAAATGTTTGCACACAATTGACCGAGAACTGGACCTACATGTTTTATGCCGACTCCGAACGGCTAAAATTTATGTTCTCAAGAAGCTTTACATGGCATTGTTTACTCTCTGAGGTTTGCCATTGTCTGCAGAGAGGTGGTGACCGATCAGAAAAATTTTTTATTGAAAAAAACTTTTCGCCGCGGCTGGGGATCGAACCCGGGCTCCGAGCATGCCAGGCCACACACTTAACCTGCATGCCACGGTCACCACATATTACTGGTTCTAAAAACATATCTTAGCAAACAATAGTCCAAAAGCTTGTAGATTTATAGGCCTCGAAAAAATACCTTTTTTCAAATATTTTGTCGTGCGTAAATATCCTTTTTATAAAGCTATATTAAAGTTTAAATATTCCGCTTATTTTGAGACGGATTGCAACTATTTTTGGCACACATAATAAATATAAATTTGTCATTATTTTTCTGTTTCATTTTTTTTTAAATTCATTTTACGTAAAAAGAAATAGGTCTTTGAAATTTGGTTTTTTTTTCGAATTATCAGATTTTTTTCCGTATTAAATAAACTGTTACTTTTTCAAATCAATTCAAATCAATGAAATCCTTTAGTTTCGATAAGTTGAATCTGTTGTTAACAAAGCCCTATCAAAAGGTTTTGCAAGATTTTGCAAGAAATTAATTTATAATTGTTTTAAGTTAACGCTTTCTATAGTAAAACACTTTTATGGGTATTTTCTTACTTCAAGTGTATAATGGTCGGAGTCAATATTGTCGATTATATATCTTCCGTCGATCACTATATGATCAATTTGGTTTCGCGTTTTTTTATCCGGGGACATCCAGGTTGCCTTTTGGATATCGACCTGTTCGAATCTGGTGCTACAAATTACCATGATTCGCGCCGCGGCGAAGTCGATCAGTGTAAGACCGTTGTTCGAAGTGGTCTCGTGGAGATTGAACTGACTGACAGTGGATCCGATTCTTTTCCGACCTTCGCGTTAAAATCACCGACAACTCCTTTTTCTCCTTCGGGGCATGTGCGCAAATTAGGCTTATGTAGCAAAATTTCGCCTTGATGCGGATTGTCGCCTTCACAGGTGTGAACCAGGAAACAAGATGGCGTATTTTCCGACTTACGACGAATCCGCATCCAAATTCGCTCTTCTCCGCATGTCAGCTGTAGTAGATATCGCAGTCTGCTCTCTTAGAGTAGCCTTGTTCTTTCCATCACATCTCCTGGATGGCGGTGATGTCAGTCTTTATTTTTGCGAGGGCTTCCGCCAGTTGGACAGCAGCACCTTCCCTATAAAGGGTCCGGACATTCCAGGTGCATATCCGCAAATCATTGTCCGTTTTTCGTTTTCATTTGGGAAATTAGTAATGTTGTTGAGACCCAAACCCTAAACACATTCCATTTTTAAGGTCTTGTAGAGACCCCTCAAGTTTATAGTCTAGAGGTGACTTCGCCGCTCAAATAAGAGCGGCGAACTCTTCGCCGCTCGTCAACTAAATGGGTGTTAGTTTTCCGTTTCCAGGAGACACCACTTGGAGGTTTTGAGTCGACTTGAGACGATTTCGACATGGCCTCGCCAAGTTGAGGCATCAGACACGTTGCCATGTGGAGATCGCCCCCTTGTCTGTGAGCTCCTAGACTACTTTTTTATAAAATTGACACTATATAGTCAATTTATAGCGCTGAATCGAAGAAAAGGTAAGTGCATTCACTAAGAATGTTTGTCTGTGTTTATTACTCGTCTTGTTTAAGTCACGTGGCCTAACGAGGTTTTTAATAACAATATAAACAACATTAATGGCTTTCTTTTTAAAAATACTCGCAATCACATCACTTGAGGTCTTACACCAAATTTTGGCAAAATCGGTCAAGGTATTTAGGAGTTATTAAGTCTTAAAAATTATCTACTTAAAGTGCCCCCTTGCGGAAGTCTTTGGCATTTTTTATAGCCGCTGTTTTATCTTGGGTGCAGTTGTACTTTCATACCAACTTTCATTGAAATCGGTCCAGACGCTTAGAAGTTATTAAGGAGGTCCACGCCCACAGCCTTCCACCCACTTTTTCACACCTCCTATCATATTCCTCTCTATGAAACGTACTCGGTGTTCCAATTTCTCAATCATGTAAACGGTGCGCGGGCCTATACGGAGCAGATAGACAAATATTTGATTTTATATATAAGATGTTCCTTACCAACTTTTAACTGTATTCAAACATTTTTAATGAAGATTTTACTCAAAAACTTTTAAAATGCTTAAACACGGGTATTTTTATTATTGACTAGCTTTGTAAATCCATTATCAGAATTTCGATTTTTTTCTCCGATTTTAAGCAGTGCAGTTTTCTAAAAGTCATAACTTCCGGCTGTAGGGTATCAGGCTCTGTTAAAGAAAAACAAAGAAAACTTACATCAGTCTCTTCTCTGAAGAATAATGTCCATAATACCCAAATTTCAAGTATCTATCATTAATATTATAGATGCTAGCGTTAAAAACAGACGATGCGAGGGTTTTTGCTATGTTTTTCCCATTGTGCGTCGTTCGGTTACTCATTTTTTAATGTGAAAGATCAAGAACAAGAAAATTAATATTTTTACAAACAAGCTCAATATTACACTTATTTAGCACAAATTGACGTGTTTGTTAAAAAGAATTTCAATTCTAATTTCTGGCATAAAATGCGAACGTGAATAGCATATTTTAAGATGCTTTTGAGCTCTATTGAGCTAAGATTCAGTTACGAACGCTTTGAGCTTCATTTAGCCCATTTTTTTTTCTTTCTGAAACCCATAAAACCCCTTAAAACCCATAAAACTGCATCTCGTTGCTCGTTTGTATATGTTTTTTCTTCAGTTCTTCTAAATTTGATGGTTGCAAACATAAGCAAATCTTAATTTCTATTCGGTCTACTGCTTATCAAGCATTAATTCAAAAAATTCATACATTTAAATAATATTATTTTGAGAATAGTTTTTTTTAAGAATTCGTCTTTTCGTTGAAAGTTGTTTTTTTTAAAGATAACTTAAGTATGCAAAGAAAAATATAAACAATGTCTTGAGTCACTCTTTTACAGCCTGCAGGATAATTTAAAAAAAAAAAAATAACTAGAAGTTAAATGATTTGAATGGCATATAACTAAACGAAGTCGAATTAAACATTTGTGAAAAGTGAGTTTGAGCAGCAAAAAAATTAAATCACATATTAAAATGTTTTCTTTTTGTTCATGGTATTCTATTAAAATCAATGAAAACCACTTAAAATGGCCAGCCTTTAATGCCAGCTAAAATGTTGCTGATCCTGTTGCTGTTGTTGTTGTTGTTGCTGTTGCTGTTACCTTGATCTTGGTCTTGTTCTCATACATTGCTGGTTGTTGAAACCCAGCAAACTGCCAATCCCAAGGCTTGTTTTGTTTTTTGTCTGCTGTTGGCTGTATTTTTTTTATTTTTTTACACTCTTGTTGTTGTGAATTGCTGTCGCGTATATCAAAGTCATTAACTAATTACATTTCTCGCCAATACGCGCGAGCGCTCCTCCCCACTCAGGGCAATTCCAAGCTAGCAACATCATCACACTGTTTGGCCCCCCTCCCCCCCTATACACCGAGCTATGCAGTTTGGTGCAATTAAAGTGCGATTTTCTTGTGACTCAGTGTAATTTAGTTTTTGTGTTTTTTTTTTGTTGTTGTTTGTAATTTTGTCGATTTGTTTTATTGTTTCTGTGTTTTTTGTTTTTGTTGTGTTACCGAAGGGCGGAGGTTCGTTACACTACATGGGCTGCTTGTCCAAATGATTAAGAAGAATGAATGGGTTGTGGTTGCGATCCGCATGTGAAAAGTTTGGATAATTCGAGTCACAGCTGTATATGTATTTATGTGTGTGTGTGTGTTTCTGAATGTGTTTTGGTAATTTTAACATTTGCGCACCATCAAACCAAATAAACACTTTCAATTCGATGCAATATTTGCGGCTTTTATTTTTGTTGTTGTATTTGCTGTTCACTCCTCAATTCTTTCAAGCCAATCCATGAACTTGCCAGGAGGTTGCCGCTGCTGCAGTTGAAGGTGAAGAGGTGTGATTTTGTTCGTTTCAAACAAAATGACTTTTGTTCTTGAACATGGCTAAGCTTCGCTGTTGTGGTTTGTGTTTTTTTTTTCTATATAATTCCTTTAAGTTTGCTTTTATTTTTCTTTTAACTTTTTGTCTTGAAACTTTAATTTAGCTGAAAGTTACGAGCGCATGATTTTTATTGGATGTGGCAGCCGCGTTATAAAGGATCATTATTTCTTTTAACTTAATTCGTAAGAGACGCAACAAGATTTTGTGGCATGTTTCAGCATACATACATGCATTAATGTGTACTTATTTGTATATTAAGACTAACAATAAATAATGAATAAATATTTTATTTTTTATATCGATATGTTTTGGAACTGAAATTAATTTTGGTTGAGTTCTTAGAAATTAATCTTGAATATAGTTTTCTTTTACTAATAGTTATTAAATGTTTCGTCGTTTTTAATATGTAATTTAAGAATTAAATATTGAATTTTTTGTTCCCAAAATTTCAATGTGTCGATACGGGTTAAATGATTTAAAGTTCAACCACTCTTAAATTCATATATAATTACTTAATGACAAAATAATGCCAACTATTACATCATCATTAGCCGTATCATTTGTGGATCCTTTAAAAGCTATTATTTAAAAGCAACAGTTTTCTCAGATTTTATAAACACTTCCTTTGAGATGATTAAAAATACATTAGTTAAACTCCAGATCGACTGAATCAGCTGCAAATCGGTTTTAATGCTAAAAATATGAAGAAATACAAAATAAATAGCATAAAAGAAGCAGACTGCCTTCAAGAAGCAATAATGATTAAGAATGACTTCATGCAGAAATTAAAATCTGCAGCTTTAAGCGTGTTCCTAGCAAAAGAAAATTCGAAAATTTACTCAAAACTTAAAACTTTTGTTTTTTTGGTTTATTTTTATTGTATAACTTTCAGCAACATTAAAAACAAAAAAATGCTAACTGGCATGAATTATTTTCTTTTATTGTTTCAAAAAAACTCCACAAGAAAATCACTACAAAATTTTAACATGGTGTGAAACTTTAAAAACTTCCCAGAACTCTTATATTTTAAAAATGGACAAAAAACTTAAAAAATTATTTCAAAATATTTTAATTTTAAAGACAATTGATGATTTTGATAACAAAAATATTTATTCCATCAAAGTTTTAATGTTTTTTAAGCATTTAATGCATACGAATAGCTTCATTTGGTACAAAACAAAAGACTTTAGAAACAAACCTGCTATCTACAGAGCAAACAATTTTTGCTCTAAGCAAGCGCTACAATTTTAAAAAATTACTCTAATACAGCTAAAACAAATCGCAAAACATGTCTTACACACGTGACAGCTGTCATTAGTGATGTTTATTTTTCTTTTACTGTGCATATATTTGTTTTTTGCTAAATTATTGTTTACCGCCTTTAACATTAGTTCTACAAATTGTCTTACATTTCAACGATTTCAACTTAACTCAACGTTATTGTTGCTCATAATTAATCAATGAAAATTTGTTTTTTTTTTCTTTTTTAGTTTGTTAGCATATCTACTATCTTCCATCTGTGTTTTTCCCTATGCATTGCAAACCTGGAGTGGCACTAATCCGGCGATAAAAACGACAGACGACAATCAAGAAATCAATAAATTCAGCCACAGCAGCTAATTTTGCTGTTTTTTCTGTGCATTTCTTGTTGATGCATTTGTTGCTCTGGCGGTTGCCATTGCTGCTGCTGCTGCTATTTATTATTGCCATTGCTAATAGCCTCTTAAGCAAATACTTCAATATTTCAGTTGCAAGCAAGTATAATTGGCATTGAGTTGAGTGTTAAATGCGCACGTACTTAACACCTTCAGATTAATGTCAGCTTGAGTTCATAGCAATGAAGTTGCATTTGTTGTTGTACAAGTTAAATAGAAAATTAATAACACAAGACATGAACTGACTTGCTTACAATGTTACAACAAGAATTTGCTTATTTAGTTAACAATACTTTGCATACTGCTTAACAGCTGCATAAGTGAAAAAATCGAATTTAAATGCAACTTGTTTTGATCTATTCTTAAAAATTAAAGATTTAAGCTGATGTCAGAGAGAGCGCTACAAGCGAAGCGATACTTGAAGCTTTGCTATTAGATGCTATAAGCAATTGTACTCTATGTCAGAGTGAATGCGTTTTTTTTTTTTACTTAAAATGCTCTGACTAAAATCCTTCAGTTTTATGTTTAAAATTTCATACAAATTATTTCGAAAATCCATCAAAAGCTTGAAGCTTTCAAAGTAGCTTCAAATAACATCGCTTTTACTCTGGCACCGTTTGAATTTTTTCATAAAAAAACACTGACAAAGGTTTGTAGCTTTGAGTAGTTCGAGTAGCCTAAAGAAGTCTATTAATATTAAATAAATTCTAGAAAGTAGAGAAACAGAAAATGACGCCAAAATAAAGCTTATATGAATATCAACCATAACCATTACCATAACCATAACCATAACCATAACCATAACCATAACCATAACCATAACCATAACCATAACCATAACCATAACCATAACCATAACCATAACCATAACCATAACCATAACCATAACCATAACCATAACCATAACTATAACCATAACCATAACCATAACCATAACCATAACCATAACCATAACCATAACCATAACCATAACCATAACCATAACCATAACCATAACCATAACCATAACCATAACCATAACCATAACCATAACCATAACCATAACCATAACCATAACCATAACCATAACCATAACCATAACCATAACCATAACCATAACCATAACCATAACCATAACCATAACCATAACCATAACCATAACCATAACCATAACCATAACCATAACCATAACCATAACCATAACCATAACCATAACCATAACCATAACCATAACCATAACCATAACCATAACCATAACCATAACCATAACCATAACCATAACCATAACCATAACCATAACCATAACCATAACCATAACCATAACCATAACCATAACCATAACCATAACCATAACCATAACCATAACCATAACCATAACCATAACCATAACCATAACCATAACCATAACCATAACCATAACCATAACCATAACCATAACCATAACCATAACCATAACCATAACCATAACTTAACCATAACCATAACAAAGCAAAAAAATATAACCATAACCTTAACCATACATTTTGAAATGCAACAATATGGAACACCTCAAAATCAAAAAATGGTGCTCTTTTCAATAGCTAACGTTAACGCATCAACTAAGACCAAATTGAAATTTTTTGAAAAAATTTTCGAATTTGTTTTTTTTATTGTTTTGAAAAAAAATTTAAGTATGTGTAAAAAAAAATTTCAGAATAAAATTCAAAGCCGTTTAAGACCGGTGGGTTCTTTAGAAACAAGAAAAAATAGCAAAGTTTGGAAACAAACAAGGTTTTCGAATAGAAAAATATTAATGAAACAATTTCTAAATGTCTAGAACAGTGTTTCTCATCAGTGCGCCCGCGGGCAACGTATTAGTGTTAGTGACCTTATGCATGTAAAGCCGAAGCTAAAAAACGAACATCAGTCTTATGCCAACTGTCCACACAGAAGGTTCACGTCACATGCTTGCTTGAATTTGATTTTTTTTTCAGATAATTTGCATGTTTATTTTAATTGATTGCAACAACTGCTATGCTTACACTCTAAGAAAAACACACAAGCCGTTTGTTGTTTCTTTAACACTCATTGTTGTTTATGAGTACATATCATTGAGTTTGTTGTTGTTTTGTTTTGTTTTTTAAACAAACTTATAGTTTTCTAAATCATAATGATTATAAATAATTATTCTTGAAAACATAAATAAACCAACAAATATTTTATTTTGATTTCTGTGCATAGCTGCCAACCCATATTCCCACAGAAAATACCTTTTTCCCATAAGCAAATTAAAAAATTACCACACAACTGCCTAACTTTCCACGGTAATTTTTTCATTAAAAAATACCACAGCAATTAAAACATACCACAAAAATTCCCACAGCCATTAAAAAATACCTCAAAATTCCCACAAACATTAAAAATTCCCTTAATAATTAAAAAATATCACAAAAAGTCCCACAAAGAATAAACGGAATTTTTAATATATTAATTATTATTTTCTTTTTCATTAAAAAATACCACAGCAATTAAAAAATACCCCAAAAACTCTCACAGCCATTCAAAAAGATACTTCAAAATTCCCACAAATATTAAAAATTCCCACACGAATTAAAAAATAACCCCGCTAATTAAAAAATAACCACGGGCATTCCTTTTTCCGACAGCTTAAAAATTACCACAAAATAGATTTTTCCCAAAAGTTGATAGATTTTTCCCAAAAGTTGACCAAGTGCTATGTTTAGCATTCAACGTTGTTTGAACGTTTCTTCAATGTTTTCTTTTCAATGTTGAAATTGGCTCAGTGTATGCACATCGTTACATTAAGATACGAAGCATGATATCGTTGTGTGCGTTTGGCAATCACTGGTCTAGAACTAAAAGAAAATTTTTTTAAAAATTCAATTTTTTCTTTTTTTAAAGTTTACTGAAAAAAACTTTAGATGTTATTTTTTCAAAAGAACATTTTTCGAGTTTATGTGCAGAATATCTCAAAATCTACTCCACCGACAAAGATGCAATTTTAAATATATATTTTTATTTATATTTAAAACACTTTTTTGAAAAAGCTCTCTAATTTTTTTCTAAAAAAAAACAAAACAAAAACGAAATTTTGTTTCTTTTTCTGACCAAACAAATCATTAAACATCTCTAAAATTAAAATTAAGCTATATTTCACGCAGTGAAAAAAGGGAGTTTGCGAGAATGAAGATTATCGTCACTCTCTTTATATTTTCACAAAAAAAAAATTGGCTATTACTATTGATGAAAAAGCAAAAAAAAAATATTGTTAATTTAAGACTTAACAAAAAATATAAAATAAAAAAACTTTTGATGCTATATAATAAAAAAAAACAAAAAAAAAGTTTTAAACAACCCAGTTTTTACTAAAAATATTTAAACTAGTCCTTAAGATGAGAGTTATTCGACTCATCATTATTTTAAATATTCCACCGATCAAAATTCATCGATTAGCGAAGAAAAAAATAAACTAAATTTTAAATCGATGCAAAAGTCTTAAGCGACAAACTAGTTAATATTCCTCAATGCATTTACAATCAATTTTCATGCCAGCCTACTTTTCTGGCTACTACTTTGGCAGCAACAAATGCTGCCACCTCTTTATATTGCTGTCATATTAAAATTATTATTTCCTTTGTATGCTCCGCTCAACAAAGCAAGTTATTCAAAATAATCGTTTTTGGTTTTTTTATGTTTTCAGCCTAGCTTTTTTTTTTTTGTTGGCCACAACATTGATGAACTGCTTTTCGTTGTAATGCAACGCATAATTTTATTGCTGTTGTTGCAGGTTTTATTTTTTGTTTTTTTATTTTAGTTTTTTGCAAAAAAACAGCTCGTGCAGCTACTTAACAAAATCACGGTCAACAGCAATACAATAGCTTACAACAACAACAACAATAAAGCATTTATTGCCAAGGAATGTTGCGCATAAGCTGCAATTCGCAACAAAAACACTGCCACAATAACAATATGGGTAGCAAGAACAGCAACAACAACAACAACTACAAACACGAACAGCAGCAATAAAGCCCAATTTCAGAGCTACAACCTAGTTTTACAAAAAACTCTTGATTTGAGCCGGGAAGCAACAGCAGCAGCAGCAACAATAGCAACAGCAGCAGGAGCGTGTTTTTTGTCAGCGTTATCCTTTAACGTGTGCTATTTTTTTGGCTTAAATGTAGTTGATGTTGTTGCTTTAACTGCTCCTGCTGTGCCTTGCTGTGCTGTTTATAGCAAATGATGACTAGCAACAGCAGCAGCACCAGCACCAGCAGAAGCGGCAGCAGCTGTAGCAATTTAGACAACAACAGCAACAACAACAACAATTCATTAATATAAAAGAATTTTGCAGACAAATTGCTGCTTGTGCAATGGCAATGGCTATTGTTGTTATAGTAGCTAAGGTTGTTGTTGTTGCTTTTTTTGCTGTTTTTATCAGTAGCAACATGGCCTAGCAAAGCTTGGTTGCCAACTTTATAATTTTGAGCATAACTTGAAATAGCCAAATAATAACGTTACGTTTCGGTAATTTTGAGTTTTTTAAAAAATTGAAGATTGAGATAATTTTGAAAACATATTTGATTCTTCAACTTTTTTATATTAACTCTTAACATTTTCTACAAGTCTTCCCAAAAGGTTTAAAAGTTCACTGAGTAATAGTTAATTAGCTTAAATTAAGAAACAACTCAACTATTTTGTCAGCTTTTAACCCGTTTGCATCACTAACTTATTTTACGCTACGCTTCTGAAATACTCTTACCATTATTATGACTGCAAACAACATAAATTGAGATTCTTTCAACACCTCTGCTTATGATCGTGTTTAAAATTTTTATTGATTATGAAACTTGTAATTTTTTGCAACATTTAACTTAATATATAGACAGATTAAAGCTGCTCAATTTAATTCTCTTCTATAACCCTCTCTTCACTCATACATAATTCAATGCCCACGCCAGCACTGGCAGAAAATCCGTTTATTTTTATAAAAAACCACAGCTTAAAACATAAAAATCGCGCTTAGACTGCGTATTAAAGACGTTTCACGTGTTTAGCAATTTAGCGGAATGTCATATGCATGTATGTGTATGCTTATATGTATTGTAATTACATATATTTTTCGTTGATAGAGTGTAATATTCATCGTTAACAATTTAGTTTTATTTATGCGCAATGTTGTTGATCGCTCTCATTGTTGTCTTTGACATTTGCTCATTTTATGCATATGTGTTGCTCATGTCTTCAACGTGTTTTCCTTCGATTTCATATTCCTGCAATTATTTTTGTTTGATGTTTGGTTGCCACAGCTTTTGATTGGAAGGGAGAGAGAGAGTCTTGTTGCTGAAAATGTTTTGTGATTTTCAACAGTCGTTATGTCTGTAATGTTGCACGTGTTTGATTTGCATGTTGCTGACATTTACTGCTGTGAATTATTTATGAATGTTGTTAAATATTTCATCATTAAAAGTTTATTTATTTCACATATTTACGCATTTAAATTAATGTTAAATATTAAATGTCAGGCTTTTAGTTTGAATTTCTTAAAACAAAAATTGTTTTAAAAAGGCAATTATTTTACATTTGTTGTAGCTCGCATAGATTTTAATCTTCAGGGTCCCAAAAGTAAGAGCAAAAAAACGGTTTCTGTAAGGAAAATTCGCAAAGGGTGGAACGGGTTTCGTTTTTGTAGTGTAGTTTTGAACCGGATGAAACTCAATCGAATGGCATTGAACCGAATGGCACGTGCGGGGCACGTTTCTACTGAAGTTGTTTACGAAACTGGCTATTTCGTAAAAGTCAAAAAATTTATTTACCCAACACTACAATTCAATGACACTTCCACAAAATGAAAAAACTCTAAATGCAAAATGAATAAAACACACTTACATGAAACAGTGGATTTAAATTTGGCAAATTATGAACACGTAAAAACTATAAACATTTTTTTTTTATACAACAATTTACGCCTTGTGTAACATGGCCACAATCAGCATGTGTTTTTCGTTTAAATAAACATGAAACGTTAAATAAAAAGCAGACTTTACTTCGACAGTCTTAAAAAGGTGAAATCAGTACCCACAATCCTGAAAAATTGGCTGTCCCAACTTATATGCTGTCTCAATACGACCTATACGACACTCACTTACAAATTTCTTTAAATCGAAGGCAGTGCTTACAAGCAGTTTTGATATTCCTTTAGGCTTAGTCATATATTTTCTTTGTATGACCAAAAAAGTTTTATCAAAAAATGCTGAATTTACATATCTTTGGCCACACTGCATATCTACCAAACGTTGAAGGATATAGAAACTATATTAAAACCGTATTAAAAAGTTAAAAGGACATAAATTCATTTCTTGACCCGGTGGACACACCAATATATAAGAATTATGTACAGTACGCCGGATCGAAATTTAGATTTTGCCGGACACCGACTCAAAGTTAGAGGGACTCTTTAAAACTATTTTTGCATAATTTTTTTTATCAAAAAATTCCCCATGTTGCGTTTTTAGGGGGGCGTCCATAAATTACGTGAGGTGTTTTTTAAAATTTTCTGAACCTCCCTCCCCCCTGGTGAGATGTCGTGAGATTTTATTCAACCCCCTCCCCCATACCCCAATCTCACGTGAGATTTTTCAAAATGTGGGTTTGATGTATTAACTCTTCTTTCTTCGGGAATTTTTGCTTTGCTGTATTCCATAATTTTATCACATCGTCCTGGCAGGACTTCTTCGTCTTATAAAGGTATCTTTTGACGTATGCGTTATAAAAATCTTGATAACTCATTTCAAATTAGTAAGAGCATGACAGAAAAATAAAGAAGAACTTAATACCTTTCCAACAATAACATTTCCACACAAATCTAATAAAAAATGTGCCTTTTACAGCAATTTTAAAAAAATGCCTTTTTAAAAATAGCAAAAAATTCAATTTTTGATGGTCAATAAGAGTTATAATGAAACAAAATTTTAACAATTTTTTTATGTCAAAATGTTAGTATGAGTAAGAAATTTAAAATTTAAAAAGATTTGGGTATGCGTTCTGTGCAAAATAAAAAGTTATAAGCAAAAAACATGTTTTTTTTACTAAAAAGGACCTTCAGGAGAATCAAAATTGCTTCGGCGGTTTTTCTCCGATTTGAAAAAAAAGTATGCAGAAATCATTTTAATGAGTTCTTCTAACTTTTGAGACCCCAACCGGTTGACATTTTTTGTATCCATATAAAAATGATCCGGTCTAATGTACAATCTGAATTAAATGGACCAAAATAGTATAATTTTTTTTTGTTTCAACCAGAAAAAAAATTGCGTGATATTTGCCGAGACCCCCCTCTCTCCAACGTAAGATTTGATGAGATTTGACTCGACCCCCTCCCCCCCTTAAACATCTCACGTAATTTATGGACGCCCCCTTAGCTTCCTGAACCCTTTTTTTGGCCAAAAAATCAAGTTTTTTGCATATATCTTTTTTTCATAATAATTGCAAAATTTTTTGAAGTGAAACTTCTTTAGCGGCGAGTGAAATTTCAAGGTCTCTTATTCGTGACGCTAGGCTAACGTTTTCAATTCATATGAAAATTTTCAAAAAATGATAGACGCTAGCGAGAATTGAACCCAAACCCTCGTTGCTCATGAGTCGGAATCTATACCTTTACGCCACACAGACACATGCTTAACAGCCAAACAAAATATAATTAAAACTGAACGCATAATGCCATGTCTACATAGAGAGTTTAGTTTGCGTTTCCAGTACAAAGTTGCGTTTTGCCCTTGAACTCAATATAAACGCTGGCGTTTCCAGTACAATTATGCAGAAGAAAACGCAACTAAACTCAACTTGCTCTCTAAGTTTACCAAAACTCAATTTGATACATGCCTTAAAAAAATGCTAGTATTTTGATAAAAACATTCGTTCAGTTAGATTTAAGCTGTGGTGAGTATATTTAATAATTAGAAATGCCAACAACAGCTGATTCTCAATTGTGCAAGTTTCTATTTGTAATTTATTATTAAACAAAATAAGCCAAAGAAAAACAAATAAAAGAAGTTGGGAAAGTTTAGAAGATGAGGTTTTCTCATCAGTCAGTCAGTATGGGCCGAAAAAAGCTGAGTTTGAGCGAAATTCCAAAAATTGGCGATCATTTCAATTCACCGTAAACTCAATTCTGCCGACGCATCTCTGTGTGAACAGCTTCGGTTGAACTCAAACGAAACGCAAACGCAAACTCTGTGTAGACATGGCATAACATTCTATCCGTAACATTAATTTTCATCCGCAAAGTATGCACGGAAAATTTATTTCTTTAAGCTTCAAACGAAAATATTTAAGCATAGACATGCAGCGGGAAATAAATTATACTGCCTGTTTGCCGCATAATGAGCTTAAAGCTTAATTTGGTGTGTTGGTTGTGATCAAAAACTTGACAGATGATTGACAACATGCAAAAAACAGTTAATTCAATTACTATAACATAATTCCGTAAAATGTGAGTGCGGAACGCTTGATTTTTTTTTTATAAATTTCATAGCATATTTTTAGGCCTTTTTTGTTTTGTGATTTATTGAAACTTCAGAAATTTTTATATTTTTATTCATTTTGAAATTTTCAGTTTTACAAAAAATTTTTAAACTTATTTTGTCGTACCCACTATGGTTTCCGGTTTTACTTTAAGGTATTTTATAAATATTTGGAACTAAAAATTGTTATTTGGCCCATTTTAAATCGAATAAATAAACCATCGCTGATTTTTAATTCAATTTTCAATAAAGAAATTTCATATATTATGTTTTTCCATTATAAAAACCGGGCCCGTCATTTTTGACGGGAAAGAACTAGTATAATAATAGAAGCAAAATGTGTTAAAAGTGCAATATTTAAGATTGTCATGCCAAAAAACGTCTCAAAGCTAAGAAAAATAGCTAAAACAGGAGCAGAACGCGTTCGTGAATATAAAGAGCGAATTAGAGCTCTGAAAAATACAGCCGCAGCCGCATCAATAGTTTTTCAGTCGGTAAAGTGACTTGAAAAAATATAAATTATATGATATTTTTGACCAACAAAAAATAAACGGCAGAAAATAACTGTTATTTTTGTTCGATAAAATAAAAGTCAAAAGTAACTGTTATTTTTTCCAAAAAAACTATAAGGCACAGAATTACTTTTATATTTGTCGGAAAAAATAAAAATTAATTAAGATAAAAGTTAATATGTGACACTTTCGATAAACACCATAGCCGGTTCGGTCCCTGGATGCAAATATTGAGTCAACAGATTATTATTCCATTTCGTATTGATTGAATTTCTTTTCAGATACTTTCTCTCTCTATTTCACACTAAAATCTCTCTTATTTCTTACTGTTAAAGAAGTTTCACTTCTGCCACGTGTACGTTGCTAGAGTTTTTTTATCTCGGTTATGCATTTTGAAAAAAATAAAAGTTATTTACAATAAAAAAAATTTTCTTTTGGCCTATAAAAGGGTTCAGGAGAACCAAAACCGCTCTATGGGAAATTCTACGATCCAAAAAAAATCATGTAGACATAATTTTTAAGAGTCTTTCTAACTTTTGAGTCGGTGCCCGGTTGACTTTTTTTGTCCATACAAAATCAATCCGACTTAATGTACAGGCCGTTCTTGTGTCGTCCTTTCGGTGTTGCAAATTTAAACTTAAACCACAAACATTCCAAATCCCTAGCAAAAAAACAATTTCAAAAGTTATATATCTGGCGTGGCAACTATTAAATAACTTGTCTTAAAGTACTTAAATATATTTTTTCATCAAAACCCTATCACGGAAAATCCTGACTACGGCGCTGGATTTGATGCTGGATTATTTATTTCTACGCTCTCTCTAAATTTTCTCTGTGTCTTGTAAAATCACACAGCCTTCCTTATCAAGTTGATAAAATTCTGGTCTTAAATTCTGGGATAATTTCTTTTTAATGTTCACAGATAAGTTTGATTCTTTTACTGTTATCAGTTCATAACATATTTGAATTTTTATAAATTCTCTAGGTCCTAATTTCACCAAAGAAAATATCCTACAAACATACAAAACAAAAAAAAAACAAATTGGCCATTTCAGCCCTTGAAAAGACTTTGATCAATTGTGTTGTGTGTGTTATTAAATCTTTGCACACAATTGACCGAGAACTGGACCTACATGTTTTATGCCGACTCCGAACGGCTATAGTTCATGTTCTCAAGAAGCTTTGCATGGCATTATTTACTCTCCGAGGTTTGCCATTGTCTGCAGAGAGGTGGTGACAGCTCAGAAAAATTTTTTATTGAAAATATTGGGGATCGAACCCGGGCTCCGAGCATACTAAGCCACGCACTTAACCTGCATGCCACGGTCACCACATACACACACTGAAATATCTGTAAAATTAGTTTCGATTGGAACAAGACATCTTATAGTATCTTACAATTTAAATTCAGCTCCAAGTTTTTCTAAATTTTTTTATTTTTAAAGAAAAAAAAAGATATCCTTAAAGTTAACCAAAAAAGTTTCGGTTTTTTATACCATTTTTTCCACCACAAGTTCATTCAGTAGCTCACTCACCAAAATCCTTGTTTCCGTTTTTTCAAAAACCAACGCATACAGAATACAACCCCGAAAAATGACGAATAAATAACATTTTCACCTCAAAATATGTGTGCAGAGTTATTTTCTCTGATTATCTTAACCCTTTCGATGATTTAAGAATTCTGGAGTAATAGGGTCACTTGATAGTGAAATTTGTATATTCGTGTTTAAGTCTGTAACAATGCAAAAATTAATTAATCTTTGTATTACCATCTGACTCCCAGAACATCGCCCTTGCTTGTGTTTTAAATTTTGACTTTTACGATTAATTTTTATTTTTCTCAAGATTATGAAATTTTGCGCGATGCTGTTTTACATCAAAACTTACCATCTTTTAAAGAAAAAATTGCTGATATGAACTCGGTTAAAGTACTTCAAAAAATGTTGAAATTTGTAACATAATAATCGCTTTTATGTGGAACATACAATAAACATGGCCAAATAAGCTCAGAATGTTAGATGATAGATTCATAATTCTATTAAGAACCATGTTTGAGATACAGTAAATTATATGTAAGTAAATTTTTGTTGATTTTTATTCTTAGAACTGCAATTTAACAATTTGAACGATGAACACTTTGATGAGTAAGTGCCAGTTGTTTCAAATTCAACGGTATTAAAAGAATTGCAGTTGCTTGTAAGCAACGTTGAGGTTGAAAGGGTTAAGAAAACTAAATTTCGCAAACACGTGTGTGAAAAAAATGTTTCGTTTATTTTATCGAGACTACGTTTCCACAAAGTCAAGAAACTTTTATTTAATTTTATCATTTTTCAGATCCTTAAGCTTACTTCCTTTTTTTTTTAATTCCTTAATTATGCACTCTATTAAGCCTATTCCTTGCCACTACATTTACGCGATCGCTAAACAATTGATGATAACTCATTTATGCAGTATCATGCCTTGGGACGCAAATAGCCAGCATCTGAAGGATTTTACCTCAACTTCAGCAATAATTCAGCTGAACTCATCCGCACCTCTCTTTCGCTCACCACTCTTTCTCTGCAGCCAAATTAAACATACACTACTACTTCGATTGCCCAACCGTACCACCTTCGATCACACGCTTGATCGCATGGCCGGCGGCCATTTCTTAACTGTTGTTCTTGTATGTTTTTGTCCACTGATAATGATGACGATGTTGCTGATCATCGCGCAACATCGCAAATCAACACCGGCTCCAGCAGCTAACGATTGGGCCACCGCCACGCGATGCAGTGTGATCCGAACGAATCAGATCGCTACAAAAGAGATGCAAGAGCATCACTTGACGAACGTCAAATCGTTGTTTGTTGATGATCAGCAGCAGTGAACGTTGGAGACTCATGATCTGATTGTGCGCTGATCGTGTTGTATGTTCCCAACAGCGACCTCGCGTCTTGATTGAAGTGTTTTGTAATTGTACGCAACCAGCACGCCAAACTCCGTTAGAATTGATTTTAGTTTGATTGGCGGCACTTTTTTTATTTCGATTTAGTTACAACCACAAGCAAGGATCTGCAAGCAACAGCGCTATCATCAACATGATCATCAACATCATCATGATCATGATGGCTCATTATCACGATCGCGTTCATCATCAGCGAACAACAATAACGCTTTGCAGTTGCTTAGAGTAAATGTGTGTGTATGTGTGAGTGAGTGTCGAGTGCGGGTCTCAATCAAGGTATTTAATATTTAATTCCTGATCGTTGATTGCCACCGATTGATAGTGCGTAAAGGTGCGAAACAAGTGCCTGGGGGATTATTGGAATTGGCATTGGTCTGGAGCACTCATTCAGTCACTCACTGGTCACCATGATGCAGCCCCATAGCGCGATGATAGTGTTTGGCCGATAGTTGGAGGACGGAAGTGGACAGATTAAAGCAACAATGATGATGATGATGACGATGATAGCGTTGAGGCTTTTGGTGAATGGTGCTTAAATTATGCATTTTAAGCCACTCTAAGAACTGTTTAACTGCAAACTAATGATGTAGAATATCTTGTATTGCGATATGAATGGTTGAGGGGGGAGGGGGAGGGGGATATAGGCTTGCAAAGATGTGTTATTGTTATTATATTTGTTAGCGGACTAGCGTGGCTAGTTATTGGGTAGAAAATAAATACCTGCTGTGTTATTTTAATATTGTGAAGGTTTCTTGGGGAAAACTTTTACATTATTTATATTCTATTGAATTTCCTGGTATAATTTTAATTGGATAGCTAGTAGGTGAGAAGAATGAAATTGGAAATGGTCTAGAGTATACAATAGAATAGCTGCGAGATAAGTTTTATGTCTTCTATTTCTTGCAGTGCTCTTTACAAATTCGTGGCATGCTGATCTCATTTTCTTTTAATTATTCCTCAATGCTTAAAAACAGATGCTCAAATAATGTTAACATTTTCATTGAATTAACAGTTAAAGGCCATATTTGTAGTTCAAAACCAACTCCAAAAAGCAATCTTATCACCAACATCTGCATAATAAACAAATTTTCTGAGCAAATGATTAAAATAAATGCTTTACCAACTGAAATAATCAGCCCATCTTCACACATATTGCCCTGTATCGTATAAATACATATTTATACCATATATATTTGTATCTTTTTTTTCGGGTGTCAATTTCACAAAAACATCGTCAACAACTTGTTAACCATAACACACGAACACAAGACTTTCTTTGCATGCTGTGCGAAAGTTGTTGGCTAAAGCGTGCAACCAACCAAGTACCAACAGCAACAAGAACCAACAAACTGTTGCTGCTTTAAGGTCACCCATATCAACACCCAACCGAAGCAGTCAACAAAGCCAAAAAAAAAGTATTAAAAAAACAAACACACACCCAACCCAACTACTACATGATGAACAATTTATTGTGTCAAACTCAATTATCCACTCGAGATGTTTTTCTTAGCCAAAAGTAAAATAAAAAAAAAAAAACAAAATAAAAACCCAAACCAGAGCCGAGCTCAGGCAAAAAGCCAAAATCCCAATCCTGCTGAAATTCCCAAAAATTTAGCAGAAATTTACGAAAAGATAAATGAAAAGAATTGCGTAGAAGAATGTTAAAGAAAGCTGACAAAACAAAAAAGTTTATTTTTGGCTAACAAAAGAATAACGTAAATTGGTAGAAAGAAATGCTCGCAAATATTTTAACTGAAAAAATTGAGCCGGGAGGGGATTTGAGAAAAAGTTTCGAATAAAAAGCTTCAAGAAATGTTTGTGAAATGCTGAATTTAACGTTGACACTTTAAGTGCGTGTGCGGATTAAGCCGCGTCAGTGGTTCTCAAACACATGCATCATGTTTTATAAATTCTATCTTGTACGAGGGTGGGTCAAAAAGATGCGTTACTTTTTGAATGAAACACAGGTTTTTGACAAAAAAAATTATTTTATCTCTCAACATCTATCTCCTTTGAGCTCTATATTAGTGTGTTCCAAAAAAAATATTATTTTTTTGGCTCAAGCTTTTACTGACTCAATTGGGACAGCTTTTGGTATTTTTGAGATTTTTTTTAAACTTTTTGGAAAAGGTTTAAAGGTCGCGCTAATCGGCTTTTTACTAAAAATCCGGTTTTTCACAGAATTTTCAAATTTCAAGCATAAGTTGCTCAATAACAGACATTTTCTTATTTTTTGAGTAATATTTTCGAAAAACAAATGTCTAAACTTTACTTTAATGTACATAAGTCAGAAGTTTTGTACATTTCTTTGGTCAAAAAAATTTCTTATGAATGAAAAAATAAAACGATGCATTTAAAAATATGGTAAATTTTATGTAATTTAAAATAAATAAACTTTTCCAAAAAATCTCAAAAATACTGTAATCCATAGGTTTCAAATAAGGAGAGAGCAAATATAAAATTCCAAAAAAAAGTAATTTCGAACAACCTGCTTTATATGTACACTAGAGTGGGTCGAAAAGAAAAGTTTGAAAAAACCACCCCCTATTTTTAAGTTGACCTCGAGAGGATTCCGAAAACAAAAAAATATTTTTTTTTTGAACCACCGGAAAAACAGCCAAAATGGTCTTTTTTGCATAACTTAAGCATTACATGTAAGATCTTAAAAAGAAGAAGACATTGTAGTGCTCGTAAAGCCCTTTTCAACGACATATAATTTTTTTCTGACATGTAATGCTTAAGTTATGCAAAAAAGACCATTTTGGCTGTTTTTCCGGTGATCCAAAAAAAAAACTTTTTTTTTTGTTTTCGGAATCCTCTCGAGGTCAACTTTAAAATAGGGGGTGGTTTTTGCAAACTTTTTTTTTTTGTATGGAGGCCAACCCACTCTAATGTACACTAGAGCGTATCACCAAAACTAACCTATTTTTGACCCCGCCTCAATAGGTAGATATTTGAAAGACATTTTCGAAAAAAATATATATATTTTTTTTAAAGTGGTCTCTATGGTGCTATTTTGGTTTTTTCGTTATATCTTCGGTGTTTCTTGTTCGATCCGAAAGATTTTATATCTGTGTGCTTGTTGGTGATTTTCTGATATTTTTTTACCTCAAATGTTTTTTTTCGACTGATTACACAATCGATCTTCGTTCCTACCATATTATCCTGCTCCAAAAATTCCAACAAATTAAAGCTTTGAAAAAATCATTATAACCATGGGAAGAAGTGAAATCGAAAAAATGGATTTTAGAAGCACTTCCGACCTATTTTTCAAAGAATAACACTTTGGATTATAATAAAATTTTTTTTGAATTTTCGAATTCTTTTCGGGATTCAAGGTGGATGTAACGCTCGCAACTGCCAAGTTCGCGAAAATGTGCCCCAATCGATTTTCGTCAGTGACTGCTGTGGTTGACTTATGTACTATTTGAACGAAAAGCTCCGTGTATATATTTTCTGTGAATGCACTGCGTTTGACTTTTAAATTATGCTGAAGAAACAACGCGTATTCCACCACATTTCGATTTGTTGGTAATTTTGTTCTATCCAAGTCGCTCTTACGGAAATGTATTTTGTTTAAATAAAGTCTTTTTGCACGTTTCATGCGAACGAACTAAAGCTCGATTTTATTGATCTCTGAAAAAGACCGATTTACTTTTTGATATGAAGTGACCGCTACAGCCACCTAAAATCCGAAATCTTAAATCCGAATTTCCGATTTCGAAAATTCAAAAAAAAATTTATTATGATCCAAAGTGTTATTCTTTGCAAAATAGGTCGGAAGTGCTTCTAAAATCCATTTTTTCGATTTCACTTCTTCCCATGGTTATAATGATTTTTACAAAGCTTTAATTTGTTGCAGTTTTTGGAGCAGGATAATATGGTAGGAACAAAGATCGATTGTGTAATCAGTCGAAAAAAAACATTTGAGGTAAAAAAACATCAGAAAATATTTGGATAACACCAACAAACACATAGATATAAAATCTTTCGGATCGAGCAAGAAACACCGAAGATATAACGAAAAAACCAAAATAGCACCATAGGGACCACTTTAAAAAAAAAAAAACTCGCGTGTAGCAACGTTCACGTGGCAGAAGTGAAACTTCTTTAACAGTAAGAAATAAGAGAGATTTTAGTGTGAAATAGAGAGAGGAAGTATCTGAAAAGAAATTCAATCAATACGAAATGGAATAATAATTTGTTGATTCAATATTTGCAACAAATATTAATATAAATTCAATATTTGTACCGAATATGGTTTTTGTCGAAAGTGTCACATATTAACTTTTATCTCTTAATTTTTATTTTTTCCGACAAAAATAACAGTTTTTTGTACCTTATAGTTTTTTTGGGCAAAAATAACAGTTATTTTCTGCCGTTTGTTTTTCGGTCAAAAATATCAGGTAATTTATATTTGTTCAATTCATTTTACCGATAAAAAAATTTTGATATTATTATTTTCATCTCATCGGTGAGACATTTTACACATGGTGTCAACAGTTCAATCTGATATTTTTGACCGAAAAAATAACTGCCACAAAATAACTGCTATTTTTGACCGATAAAATAAAAGTCAAAAGTAACCTTTATTTTTCCTCGAAATATACTAGGCAAGAAATTAACTTTTAAAGAATCAGTTTCAAATTTAAAAGCGACTTAATATTCGTGAGGCTGAGGACATTTGGTATGGTAACATTTTTTTTTCATTTGAAAATTGTAAAATAACAGTTATTTTCGGTACTTGTTTTAGTTCAGTTGGTGTTTTAGTTGCTTTCTAATGTCTTCTCAACATTGTTACTTTTTGAATGCTGGATGGCATTTGCATAGTACCTACTCTTTGAAGGAGCCTCCGAAAGCAGAGGCAAATCTTGTTCATTATTACCTCCTGCTTCCTGATCATAATAATTGCAATGTTGATAGAGGGCCTCATAAAGCAGCGAACGTTGATTGTTGAGTGCATCAACTTGGTTGGCTTTAAAATTTTGTTGAGATGCATCAGTTTGTTTTTTGGGGATTGGTTCTTTGTAGATTCACCAAAATACACTGATGTTTCGTAAAAATGCATTTTGAAACTCAGCCGTTGTTGCAATCACCTTACCTTCATCATTAGTTGCAGATCCAGCTGCGGCTGTATTCTTAAGAGCTCTGATTCGCTCTCTATATTAACGAACGCGTTCTGCTCCTGTTTTAGCTATTTTTCTATTTTTTTTTCCGAGCATACTTGTAGGATGAAAATTAATGTTACGGTTATGTTAATAATGTAATGTTAATGTTAATGTCATGTTAATGTTAATTATGTTATTTTCATTATGTTACGCGTTTAGTTTTAATTACTTTGTTTGGCTATTTATCATGTGCCTACGTGGCGTAAAGGAATAGATTCCGGCTCAAAAGCAACGATGTTCGAGGTTCAATTCTCGGCAGCGGCAGTAATTTTTTTTTAATTTTCATATGAATTGAAAACGTTAGCCTAGCGTCACGAAAAAGGACCTTAAAATTTCACTCGCCGCCAAAGAAGTTTCACTTCAAAAAATATTTTTTTCGAAAATGTCTTTCAAATATCTAACGATTGAGGCGGGGTCAAAATAGATATATTTTTCTGCCATACAAGGTGATACGGTCTAATGTACACTTCATACAACATTTCTCCAATTTTTTCGTGCCTTCCAAGAGTTAAATTCTTCACCGAACCATTTCTTTAAGCTTGGAAACAAAAAAAAGTCACTCGGGGCTAAATCTAGAGAAAAGGCTGGATGAGGGAGCAATTCTTAGCCCAATTCATGAAATTTCGCCATGCAGAATGCACATATGTGTACCTTTGCATTGTCTTGGTGAAGAATAAAGTTTTTTTGCCACATGCGGCGAAATCGTCATTGAATCGTTCCCATAAGTTGGCTTAATATTCGCCATTGACTGTTCTTCCCTTTTGAAGATAATCAATGTGAATTATATCACGTGCATCCAAAAAAACGGTCGCCATAACCTTATTGGCTGTCATACCCTCCTTGGCCTTCTTCGGCGCAAATTAGCCCTTAGGAACCCACTGTTTTTACTGCTGCTTGGTATTTGGTGTGTTGTGGTAAATCCTTGTTTCTTCCAAGTTTACGGAACGGAGGAAAAACTTGTCCATATTGGGGTTAAACAACTCCAAACACTCCCTGGATATTGTCAAACGATTGCGGTTGTGGTTGATTGTGAGCAAACGCGGTACCTATTTTGCGGCTAGCTTTTATACTCTATTTTGGGTGTAACGACTTCAATTGGGCGTCCAGAACATTTCGCATCTCAACTTTTTTACCATTGCAATCGATGGTGCAGGTTCCTCATAGTATTGAACAAGTTAAGCCTTTATTTGAGTGATGGTTTTGTTTTTTGTCCGCAAAAAATAATGCTTCGTGAGCACATGTAATTCACTTTTGTCCATTTTATAGACAATTCACGCAGTCATCTGCTTTCTATGGTTGACAAACACACACAAAATGGCATACAAATTTTGATCACAATATAACAGAAGTCAACTGACAGTTGCTTGTCATATTGTGATGCTTGGTTTAATGACCCACCCTTGCAACAAAAATCTGTCAAAAAAGAACGCACTACACTGAATACATAAATTATATATATGTTCATAAAAAACCTTCATGAATTTTAGGTAAGCTGATCATGTGTAGTGACCGTGGCATGCAGGTTAAGTGTGTGGCTTAGCATGCTCGGAGCCCGGGTTCGATCCCCAGCCGCGGCGAAAAGTTTTTTTTCAATAAAAAATTTTTCTGATCGGCCACCACCTCTCTGCAGACAATGGCAAACCTCAGAGAGTAAATAATGCCATGTAAAGCTTCTTGAGAACATGAACTTTAGCCGTTCGGAGTCGGCATAAAACATGTAGGTCCAGTTCTCGGTCAATTGTGTGCAAAGATTTAATAACACACACAACACAATTGATCATAAGTAGTTCGGTCAAAGTCCTTTCAAGGGCTGAAATGGCCAATTTGTTTGTTTTGTTTTGATCATGTGTACCCGTTCATAAGCTCCAAGTAAATTTAATTGGCTTGAGTGCATTCATACACAAATCCTCGTAAAATACAAGAATAAGTTGTGTTAACGTATAAAAACGTTTACAAATTTGTCGTTTAATCTAGGCTATCAGTTCGTTTTTGGATGAAGACCGACCCATCTAATGGCCCAATAATGTACATAAGATATCAAAGTTTTTGGGATGTCACCACTACCGTTACCATAACTACTAAATCATCCTCAAATCCGACGATCTTGACACCTGTAGGCACCTCAAGCCTTAGAACAACATCATACATGACTTTCCACAAAAGGGGCCCTAGTACTGACCCCTGTGGAACGCCACCAGTAACATTGTACGTCTTGCGACGCTAACGGTTGAATATTGCTGCACTCTCTCATCGAAATAATTTGCAATAATTTTCGTTAGATAGTTTGGCAGAGTAACTTCGGGTATTCTGTTATGGTCGGGTAATGTGATATACCTATGTATTTTGTTAAATACATAATTTTCCTCAAGAATAAACATGTGGACATAACGGCAATAGAAAAAGACACGTGCTGCAGCTTAATGCGCGTCTCATTCGCTGTGTTCGCTCAAGTGTTGTGAAATTGTTTCATCGGTGTAGTCGATATTTTTTTGAGTGCGCTTTGCGAGTGAATTATAGTAAATAGAACAGAATTGTATGCTGAAATAAGTTAGCCACAAATGAGTTGAGATTTTGATTTTCTACAACGTGTTTTTACAAAAATAACCTTATTATTTTGAAACCCGTATTCGACTATTGTGATATAGTCAAAGTTGGTTAATGTGATATACCATCTATTCACATCATATCTATTCATTCCATTAATTTTATGCTCTGTGTTATTTTTTTTTGTTAAGATTTTACATGCGTATTTGTATTCAGTTGATTTTGTTAATACTATTGTTTTCTTTTATGTAAATTCCACTGATATAATAAAGTTGTATCAACAACCACATTAATAACGCTAAAACAACATTTTCTCTTTTCAATAACTTGGTTTTTTTTTAATTTTGGTTGTAAAAACAATAGATACTGCTGTTGAACACTATTCGGGTTATGTGATATTGGTATATATGGCATATCACATTACCCGCAGGTGGTATATCACTTTACCCGCCAATTTCATTAAGAGGAATTACATAATTTTTCTCATTGTGTTGAAAATGTTCCAAAATTGAGTTACGTTATAGAGCTCCAAAGTTATAAAACTGCAAAATGCATCAAAAAATATCCTGTGTAATGCGGTATAAGCTAAGGTATAAAAGTTCCTAGTAATTATAAATTTAAAAATACCTGTATCACATTACCCGAAATTACTCTACTCAAAACTCCCTAAGAGATTTCAAAATGTTGCTCCAGTTAGCTAAGTTGAAAGCGTTGTGTACATCCAGCGTTGCTACAAGGTAATATTGTTTTGCATCTTTCTTCCTTCGAGTGCCTGCAATAGCTTCCGGCGCAGTAGTGGTGACAAGGTTTATGGCAGCTGTCATTGAGTGTAGTTTCCGTAACCCAAACTGGCGATTGGATAGCCCTCCCACTATTTGGAACATATCTTCTATTCGGTTGCACAACAGTCGCTTAAAGATTTTCCCTAATGTGTCAAGAATACAAATTTTTCTGTAGCTTGAGGGATCTTCCGTGGAGGCAATGTATTACGGTATGAGCACTATAGTCTGTGGGCCTTCCACTGAGCTGGAAATATGCCCTCTAAGGTAGACGTTGAAGAGCTAGACAAATACTTGAGGTTGCTCTAGGATGGCGAATGCTTTGTCTTCTAAGTAGCATGCACGTGTCTCAAGCTCTCTTTACTTGAACAGTGGCTTGTCTTGCCATATCGGTGCTCTGTTCTTTAACCGTTTACGCTGAAAGGTTTGAGTTGCCCGCCAGTTGTTAAGATTCATGTATTTTTTACTTTTATCTTATGAACTATTTTTGCAACACTTGTATTTGCATATGGATTATATGAATTTCGGTTATTTAACTCATAAAATAGAACAAACAAAAATAAATAAATAAATTATAAATGATTTTTGCTGCCCTTGTATATTTTTATGAAATTTTTGATTGGTTGTTGTATCTTATACACACAATTTATGAACTTTCAGCACAAGTCTTATGAAATATTCATGTGGTCGTGTTTTTTTTTTTCTTTTGTGTATTTTGTGCATAGATGTCATGAATAGTTCATATGATTCATGGAATTGATAACTGAACCACCGTTCATGAATGCGATTCATGCAGATCAAGTGAGAATTCATACTTATTTTCATGTACTTTTTTGGTCATTTGTCTTTGAATCTTGAATACTTTGAATCAAAGAAAGAAACGTTAAGAATCCCTTAAAAAATAATTAATCGCACTAAAAGAGCTTCTATGTCACTCTCTCATACGATGCTCTTTAGCCACACAAAAAAAAAAAAAAACAGTTCTTTCCTTACTAAAGCGTCGAAATAATGATGAAGCACGCAACAAATTTTCAAAGGCAGGCAACAAGCTGCATTTAATTCGTTTACTTGAAGAATTCGACATTTTGACTTCTGGGCTGCGAAGAGCGGGACGGTCATTGGCAAAGCATGCGAGAGCTCGTAAAAACGAAGTTTCGTAGAAGCTGTTTCACATTCATTATTTTTTTTTTTTTTTATAAAGGTATCGAACAAAGTATTGAGAACTCATTGATTATTTGTGATTTTTTGTTTTTCTTGGCGTTGGTGAATATTTATTTTTTTTTAAACCTTCAAACAACAAACCGCGCAGGTCACGGCAATAAGTTATTTACTTAGTTTAGCAGAACTTGTACGTTGTCAAGTGAGCATTTTTTTAGCTGAAAAAAAAAAGAATCTTTGGGCTAAAGTTTAACTCAGTTTTTGAAGTACAGACATGTTTAAGTTGGAAATGCAGCAAAAAGTTGGTGACCCTTTTTCCTAAGTTATATAGAAAAAAAAATAAAAAAGTTAACTCATTGCAAAGCATTAATTATGCTCATGGCGCAGTCGTAGCCGCATCCTTCACGTGACATACTTCATGACAGCTGCAATTCACAGCCAAATATTTTTCAAAATGTATTCAAAAACTCAAGCCCACTCTTGCAGTTCAGCGAATAAATGCCGGTCCATATTATAACCTGACCGATTTGAGACAATTAATGATGCTTCTTTTGGCATGCATAAAGCCGACAATAAATCTTTGAAAAAGAAAACAAAAACCACACCAAGTCGAGCTGCTTGGACTGCAACCCAAAAAAACGCTATGCTTTTGCACAGAAGTTTCAAATTTCATTTCCTGTTTTTTATAATTATTTTTTTTTTATATATATATTTTGGCCATCATTTTTGTATATTTTTTTTTTCTTCTGTTTCGTTGTCTTAATATTTAGTAATGACAAATTTGCAAAGTTTTCTTTCTTGCAGGAGCAACGAGCAGCATACCGCCTACCTCTAAAATATGCTCAAAAATTAATATCCCGAAATATATAGAAAAAAAGGAAGGCAATGCGCTGAAAGCAATTTGCCATAGGGTTAAAAAAAAGTAGCGACAGTGGGAGAGAGAGAGAGAGAGAGAGAGAGAAGAAAAAAAGCAGCCACACTGTTGCTGAAATCAGATCCTGGCAATCTGCACGTTGTGCGCATCGCAACGATTTCTCATTTTAATCAATTAAAAAGTCATCGACCGTGCTTGTTGTTTGCTGTGTTTGTTGTTATTGTATTTGTTGTACAGTTATTATTGCGCTTGAAAATAAAGGGAATTTTTCAAAATTCTGTAGTGTACCGTAAGGTATACAACAACAACAACAATAACAACAACAACAACAACAACCACAACAGCAGAATTAATACAAACAAATGACAAGTTGTCAAAAATGCTATAAAATAAACATGTTTGATTAATTAGGTGAAATGTTGTGAAAAATATGGCAACCATCGCCCAGTATGAGTTGTTAATAATGCATCATGATCAGCAGGCATTTCTTCGCGGGTTTAAAAAATTTTTGTTTTTGCTGTGAACACTTGTTCTGCAGCGCAGCCACTTGGTTGGATTATTCGGGTATTCATTTATATACTTACAACAAACAGTGGTATGGAAAACGATATCATGTAAAATGATTAAATAAAGAGATAGTCGTCACCAGGTACCATATATATTGCGTGTCACAATTTTGACAGTTGAACTGAGAAATTTTAACACCATGGCAATTGTATTTGACTTTCAAAAATATGTATAAAAAAAATATTATTTTTTATTTCTAAAAGTATAGATTCCAACATTTTTATCTCGAAGAAAATGTTTTTCAAAAAAATGTTTATGTTTAAAAAGCAAATTTTCGCAGCAAAAACTTATTATTCATTTAAAGCTATTATTTTTCCGAAACTAAGAAACTAAGACTAGAATTCTCTCTGAGCTTTTACTTATGATACTTCTCAAGTACTTGTGGAGAGCGAGCTTGTATTTCTTGATTTGCGAAAATTCGAAGCATCCCGAATAACCCGGTAGAACGAATTCCCGATGTCTTGCTTCGTAACGGAATAAGTTAAGCATCCTTTTCTTAGCTCAGTTAACTTCCTAACTTATGTATTAATTGAAAGAGCGAGACTGCTCATGCGAGAACGAATCCTTGCTAGAGTGCCTAGTAAATGTTTTAGTGAAGCAAAGAATCACACAATAATTATGAATTTTTACATGATCTTTATGAATTTTGGTTCAGCAACCAATTACATGAGTCACATGAACTATTCGTGATATCAATGTATAAAATATATGAAAGAAAAACATGATAGCATGAATATTTCATAAGCCTAGGCTTTGAAGTTCATAATGCATGCGTACAAGATGCATGAAGCAATAAAAAATGTCATATGTGACATGAAAAAATGCAATGAGAACATGAATCATTCATAGTTTTTGTGAATAAAATTCATAAAATACATGTACAAATACGAGGCAAACAAGAAAAGCTCATGAGATAAGTGACAAAAATGCATAAACCTCATGTACATTACGATGTCCCAAATGAAATTTTTTTCGAATTTCATAGTTGCTCGAACTTGTTTGAAAGCTTATGAATTAAGGTATTTTTGGGGGTTTTGAAAAAGATTCAGAGGTCGGGCTAGTGGAAATTTTACTAAAAATCAAAGTTTTCGGAGAATTTTCAAATTTTAAGCATAAGTTGGTCAAGAACAGACATTGTGTTGCCTTTGTTTTCGAAAAACAAATGTCCATACTTTATTTTAATGTACTCAAGTAAGAGGTTTTGGTCATTTGGGTAACATATTATTAATTTTTTCGTGAAATTTCCATAAACTTTGAAAATTTTCATAAAAAAACACAAAAATGTAATGATGCAGTTAGAAATATGGAAAAGTTCTGAGCAATTTGAAGCATTTTTTTTTTTTTATACATTAATGTACATGTACAAGGGAAACGTGAACTACTTTATGAGTTTAGTGACCGAAATTCATAAAATCCATGCACAAATACAAGTGCAGCAAGAATAGTTCATAAGATAAGAATCAAAAATGCATGATAACTACTCAAGTACAACTTATACACTGAAAGCGTGAACTGCTTTATGCATCTAGTGAAATTTAGTTATGAAATATTCATGTTCTTGTGTTTTTTTCTTTCGAGTTTTTTGATCATTGATACCATGAAAAGTTCATGTGACTCATGTAATTGGTTACTGCACCAAAATTCATGAATGCGATTCATATTTTTTTTGGTTCAATGCAGACAGCAGAATTATACGTACAACTACGCCACGCTAAGTGGCCTTTAATCGAGTATTTTTGTCGTAAATAAGCTTTCGTAAACTTTCTTTGTTTGTCAAAATAAAGAAAATGAATTTAAAAATATTTTCTTTTAACCAATGATGACTAGAGTAATTTTCAAGCATTCACTTAACATATCAGGATAGCAACCCTGAAAAGGTCTGTTACTAAACTAATTTCTGCTTTCATGCATTACAATCTTGGAAGCGATACTTTCAAGCCTCTTTGCTGGGTCACTTTTGTCTATGTAATCGATTTGGCTGAACCTGTGTTCGTCAGCTATTTTCATTCCGTATCTTTGTTAACATATCTATATAATTCGCGGTTACGCCTCCTTCTTCAATTGTTTTTATCGCATGCAGGCCGAAATATCACATACAGAAAATTTTTTCAAATAAGCCCAAAAGATGGTCTGTTTTCTTACTTCTTGTGCAGCAATTGTCTCCAAAAAGCAGGAATGGAAATATTTCCACATATTATACTAACTTTATCAACTTTAGTTTTTGTTAAAATTGCTGCTGTTTTTTTTTTCTTTTTCACTTTGTTTCCTTCGTTCTTGATATCTGTTCGACAGCTCCATATTTTTCTTTAAACGAACAGTTGGTCTCGCATGCTTTGAAGTGTTAATTCAAAAACTTCAGATCTCCGGTCATACGAGGACACAGTTTTAGGCCTGCCCATCCGATACTCAAAGAACTGTCTATAGAAGTCGTTCATTTCAAAGAATCAGTTCATTTTAAACATAAAATCATCATTTCTCGAGCTTCGAATAAAAGATAAAGAGAAATCGGAGTTCATCGAAAGTGCTTCTTAGAACTTCTATTGTAAGTTGGAATGTTCATGATTTAGTTTGAATGAAATTTTTTGAGATTAATTAAATGTTTCGAAAGAAAGTTCATCCTAACTGTGTATAAAAATGTACTCTTGTAAGAACTACAGAATCGTTACTGATAAGTGTCAAATAGTTTTTGTAGCATACTATCAGGCTGACAATTATTCCGTTTGTATACAAAGAAAATTATGAAAAGCACTGCAATAGGCTTATTACAGTTTGAGCAATACACGGTGCGAAGTGTGACACATGACTTTTGTATATTAAAATAATATTTTTAAATAAATAAAGCCTCGTTGAGGATTCTTCAAAACGAATTCTTGAAAGGACTCAATGTCGATGATGTTCTTATAGAAAAAAATTCACTTGGCCCCTGGTGCTACAACAAGTTCGGTATTTTTGTGAATATGAATATATTAGAAGCGATTTATTGTAAATGCTCGGACTTTCTTATGACTATTAATACATGTATTGAAGTGAAACATAAGGTGCAGGTAGGACACGGTATTCAACTGATTTCCTATTTCTGATAAAGACTGTACAAGTCATACGAAATCTGCTTTGTTGGAGAACATTCAGGCCTTAACGCCACAGTCGTCACTAAAAACGGTTGAAGATGAAGATGTTAGGATGAATGTTTAGAAATGGGATGTAATTAATCAACATTTTGGGAATTTCTTTAATTTTTGGTAACATTACAATTTTTAAAACACCCCGACCCGCCTAAATTGGTAACGTAGCTTATAGAACCATCCGGTAGGATCGAAAAAATCCGTTTCGTCCAAGTATAAGAATAAGGACATCAGAATTTGTACAATTTTATAAGGTTACCCATCAGTAAGTGTTAATATTTCCAACCCTGCAGCCTAAGACGTCGACAAAATCTCGAGCCAAGATTAGTTTCACTGTTATAATGTTTTATTACTGAAATAGCAGTATTCTTTGTTTACTTAAATATAAAATTTTTGTTATAATTTTCTATGACAAGTTTTTTTGCATTCAAAATTTTTTGTTATAACTGAATGCTAACCAAATAAAAGCATGGTTCACGTTATAAAATGTTCTTCAAAATTAAATAATAAAATTTTTTATATGGAATTAATGACTATTCATGTAGGGTTACCAGATGGTATTCTAAAGAAGAAGACTCCGTTTTCATTTAAATTAAATAATCTTCTCCTAGTTGCAAATATCGTTTCTTACAGGTCAAAAATCTTTTATAATTTTTTAAATAGTTTTTTTTTCTTTTTTTAGGCAACACTCAAGTACTATTCTTAGTTTCCTGACTTTTTTGTCGTTCCCAATAATTGAATATGTTTTTGAAATTTACAAAAAAAAAACAAATCTTTTATACTTTCGAATATAGTTTTTATACCCTAAACCTGAAAGGTCAGGGTATATTAACTTTGTGCAAACGTTTGTAACGCATAGAACGAAGCGAGTCCGGTATAGAAAAGTATATATATTCTTGATCAGCGTCACCACGTGAGTCGAGCTATCCATGTCCGTCCGTCTGTCCGTCTGTCCGTCTGTGTGTTGTCCGTATACACAGGATAAGAAGAAGGAGTTGAGAGAATTGGATGAAACTTGGTACACATAGTCACATGGATCCAAGAATGTGCACTATTGAATATTTTTGGAATCCGCCCGCGGACACGCCTACCTCCCATACAACGCAAAAATTGAAAACTGCATAACTCAGCTCATAATTAGCTTACAACAATAAAATTTGGTATGTATGTGTTTTATATCAACACAAAGATGGTTGTGAAAAATGGACGTCATCCGCTTACGGACACGCCCACCTCCCATACAACCCAAAAATTGAAAACGCAATAAATAAGCCTCTGTTTAACTTACAGAGCTAAAATTTGGCACATATGTTTTTTGTAACAAAAAAAAAGATGGTTTTGAAAAGTGGACATCATCCGCCCACGGACACGCCTACCTCCCATACAACGCGAAAATTGAAAACTGCATAACTCAGCTCATAATTAGCCTACAACAATAAAATTTGATATGTATGTGTTTTATACAAACACAAAGATTTTTTCGAAAAATGGACGTCATCCGCTCACGGACACGCCCACCTCCCATACAACCCAAAAATTGAAAACGCAATAAATAAGCCTCTGTTTAACCTACAGAGCTAAAATTTGGCACATATGTTTTTTATGACAAGACGAAGATGGTTTTGAAAAATGGACGTCATCCGCTTACGGACACGCCCACCTCCCATACAACTCAAAAAGTTTACAACTCAATAAATAAGGTTATGTTTGTCATAGAGAAATTAAATTTGGTATGCATGTATTTTATACCAAAACTAAAGTGTGTTCAAAAATTGGAAGTAATCCGTCCATGAACACGCCCACCTCCCATAGCGAAAGCACAATAAAGGCATTAACTGTGAGCTACAGGAATAAAACTTGGTATGTGTAAATTTTTCATCAACATTTAAATGCATATAAAATATAGGCTTAATCCGCCCACGGACACGCCCATTTACAATACAAATTTTTTTTTTTAAAAGTGGGTTTAGGGTATTTCATAGTCGGCCTAGACCGACTTTAGACTTTCTTTACTTGCTATTATTGAAATATATCTTATTAATTTATGGATGCACCTTTTTCAGCTACCCTTTTTGTCATTCTTACATTGTCCTCCCTGTTCAAATTTTAATCATGTGAAAGTTAAATTCTACATTTTCTATCATATTTCTCACTAAGTTTTTTTTGAAACAACTTTTTAAATGAGGACACCCCAAGTCATTAAAAAATAACTTCTATTGCTGTTAGTTGTTTTCAAAATTTGTATTAACAGGTAGATATTATGTGTTCTTACAGCACATTTTTTTCAAAGAATTTAACAAAATAAGTAATATATTGACCACCATGACCTACAATCAGCCAACTTCGATATAAAAACTGATAACATTATAAGGCGACCCAAAATAAAAATATTTATTATTTAACATTTAAGCAACTCGAGTGTTTTTGCAGGAAAACCTTTCTTGGAAAACAAGTTTTTTTCTCCAAATTAACCACCGTGGTGAGCATAAACAAAAAGCAACCAACGCTTATGCTGACCTCAACACAACCAAAAACCAATATGTTTTAATAACTTCAAGGCTTTGTGCGCCTGTCGAACCATTTATGCAGTTTGGGTAACTGATATTATTTCAATTTTTTTTTTTTTTTTTTATTTGGTCAGAACAGTGACAACAACATTAACTGTGTTAGAATTGATTTATGACAGCAAAAATACAGAATGAACAATAATTTAATGAAAAATTTTACAAATAAAATAAAAAAAAAATGCAGTTATTTAACAACAACCAAAGTTGTAGCTGCGAAATCAAGCGTTGATATCGCAGACACGTCAGGCGTTAGATTACAGCTACACAACATTTGCAAACAACGAACAAACAAATTTTTGAAATAATCTTAAAAAGATCTCGAAATAAGAGCAAATTGAGCAAAAATGTGGCAAGACTTAATAAATGAGTTGTTGCTATTTTTTATGACGACCGACTACAGGTGCCTTGAAACCACTTTGAGACCCAAATCAGACAAAAATAAAGGCAAGCAAAAACAAACAAGCAGAACCTTCGGCATTGTTTGGGCGCAGTGTTGCCATATTTTGTTAAGACAAGTTTAGCAAATCATTGATTTTAATGCAGAGGAAAAATGCGCCAAGAAAACTAGATATTAAAAAGAATTTGAAATCTTATCTGTTTTTAAAACAAAATGAGCTGGGCAGGCAAAATCAATTTTATTAGCTGTAGGTAGTTTTTTATAATTTAATTTTAATTACTTAGATGTCAAAACTATTTTAATTGTAATACAAACACTCGAAATATACTTATGTATATTGATTGATCTACATTTGAGTCAATAAATTAAATTAATGATCTTAATCACACGACAAACACCCACAGGTAAATGAAAACAACATTACAACAAGTCTTGAAAATCTAGCTACAAAAATACAAAAAATGCGAAAATTGAAAAAAAAAAACAAATAAACATTCACACACACTTCTCTTTGAAATGCACAAAATTTGCATAATTCTCAACAAATTTACATAACAAAAGTCGCATGCAACATGATGGCCACGATCGAGCATGAATTACAGCAACAAACAGCAAAGCAGCAACGCAACGCAACTTGTTTGCATTCAAAAAAAAAAAAGGATAAAAAAAACAAATATTAAATCAAAATTTCCAACAAAACAAAAACAAAATAAAGTGTAAATAGAGTTGCGCAAATCGATCGCACACAATTTACAGACAATGTGGCCAAACATTTTTGAAACAGGGTGTCTGAAACCAGGGACCGAAAATAACTGTTATTTTACAATTTTCGAATGAAAAAGATACAATGAAAAAATTTTCCAAGGACATTTTCAAATATACCATTATAATACAAATGGCCTCAGCTCCAAAAAAAAAAAACTTTACTTTTATCTATTCCTATGATTTGAGTCTTTCTCAATTTTCCAAAATATCGATTGTTTTCAACAACCTTAAATTTTCTGACTGATGTAACATGTTTTTTGTTACAGATCCTACGTTCAATGCAACTTAATTTTAATCATACTCAATAATGAGCATTTAAAGAACCCAGTAGACAATGACAGCACTGCTAGCAGGCCTTCCTGTAGATTTTGTAGTACTGCCGCACTCATATACAATTACACTTTCTTTTTTATATGAAGTGGGAAAATTTCGCAGGCCTTCCGCTCCGATAGCTCAAAAGAGGCCTGAAAGAAGCACTTCTTAAGAATGGCTAAAAGAAGGGGTCAACAAAGAGTATTGAAAAAAATATTGTTATTCTTTTAAACCTTTTTCTTTTTTTTATAAATTCTATTATTTTATCTTCTCTCCTATGTTTTTTTAAGTTAGATTAATTTCAATCTATAAACTTTGATAGAGCAGTAAGAAGAGCCATTATTATGTCATATTTTTAAACTGATATATATTTTGACTTTAAACGAAAAAGTTGCCCTGAAGTATATGAAAAGTTAGTCTTTGAAGGGAAAAAAGTTTATTGTGCTGCCTTTTGTGCAGAAAAATAAGGCCTTCAAGAAGGGCTCATAAGAGCAGCGAAGAAAGGATGTGTTTGGTCTTCAAAAGTAGCAGTCAATGCAGGCCTTCGTTTGAAGCGCGCTGGCTTAATTGCCTATTGGAAAGTAACATAGTTTCTATAATTAAGCTTGTGTGTTAATTGCCTAGAGATACCCTGGGCTCCTAGAAGTTCAAGACAAGATTTTATTTTTATTATTTCTATTTCCCTTCGATTAAGATCTCATATTTTGGCTCCTAGAAGTGCAAGACAAAATTTTGTTTATATTATTTCGATTTAAGTTGATATGATTGATACCTTTTCTATATAGTTTCGATATAATTTCCTTCGATATAGTTCTTTAGTTCCTCGTTTGGTATTAAAGGTTTGGGTGAGATCATTTCCAACCTTGACGGAAGTACTTGTCATCATTGCTCAATGTCATCCTGCAGAGTCTTATCAAATTTACAGGTATACCGAACTCAGACATTGTTGCGTATACCGTTATACCGAATTGGGCTATGCAACGCAAGTTAATAATCGACAAAGAGATAGTGAGTGTGGATAGGATTTTTGTAGGTTTTTTTGCCAGGTTTTGGCGTAGTGTAAAAATCTTCTCTATGATAGACTTGCCAGGAAGAAACCCGCACTATTAGACCAACGCTCAGGGGATACCCTTAAAAACGCAACAGCATTGCATTGCTTTCGAAGAGAGGTGATAGTTTAGTTGGAGGGTGGAAAAATAAAGTGATGATGGAATATTTGTTATAAATTTGCACAGACAAAATCGTCGGGAGACACAGACGTAGTGAGACTTTTACACAAATTTATGGATCGAAGAACGAACTATCCCTGAAATCCGAAGTTCTATTGTTCACCGCGGCAATTGTATAGGGTTGGCCTTGGAGAGCTAGTGGCACCTGTAAGTGTGTCACTCATATTTTGCCTCACAACCTCCAAAGAGCTCTGGTGTTTTACGAAGAAATAAGAATGCCAAAGACTGCTTGCTGTCTTCCACCAACGAAAGAATTGGGTTATGTGTCAGCGACAGAAGGTCGTTTATAAAAACCAAGAACAAAAATGGCGAAAGAACTGAACCCTGCGGTACTTCTGCATCGATGGCGTGTTTTTTGAACGAAATACCATCCATCACAATACGAATCTATCCACCCTTGAGGAAACACGTAATTCATCCAGCAAAGCATACCACTGACACCATAAGAAATTAGTTTTGACACGAGTTCTTTTGCCACACCCAGTCAAACGATTTTGAAATATACAGGGCGACAACCCTACTCTTACAAAAAAAGTGGAGCCCTACAAAAACAATACCGACGGTCACTAAGCACTTCGTTGTAATGAACTTCCAGCTAGTTCGTCAGGTGAAAATTTATTACACTCTCTCTATGGCTTTCAAAAACTTTGCAGTCTATGGCAATGGTTTGAAAGTTTGAAGGGTTCGTGGCATCACCCTTTTTGGGTCTTTTTCCATTCACAATCTTCCAAAAAGATGAACTTACCTTCTGGAAGCTTGTGATGGATGGAAAAGATTTTAGGAGCCTCGGTAGTCGAGTGGTTAGCGTGCTTGACTGCCAATCCAGAGGTTCCGGGTTCGATCCGAGATTGTCATACACTTTTACCCATCTTTACTTCTTTCTTCATTTCTAATGAACTGAGTTAAAAATTCATCAATATATACGGCTTTGGAAGTTGTAGTTGGTGGTAGAGATGTTTGTGGAATGAGAGTATATAATAACTCGAATTTACAAGGCATAACTCTTGCCTCAGATTCAAATTCGCATATTAATACATGTAGCACTCCGCCACATGTACAACATTCTACACTTGTTTCTATTGATTTCACTTTCTCTCATACTTATCTATCTCCCCCCATTTCCGAACTAAGACAGACTTGACTAAATAGGTTTGACAACTGAAATTCTTGGTTCAAAGCCAAAACAACAATACCAAAAAAAAGTAAAAAAAAACTTTCTTAGCACAATTGAAGGTATGCCATAGGGATCAGATGCATTTTTATACCCCCACGCGTACTGCGTAAGGGTTATATTAATTTTGTCACGACGTGTGTAACGCCCAAAAGAAGGCGTGGTAGGTATAGAAAAGTATATATATTCTTTATCAGCATCACCACTTGAGTTGATTTAGCCATGTCCGTCTGTCCGTCCGTCTGTCCGTCTGTCTATGGACACGATAACAGCCGTAATTTTCAAGCTACCGTAATGAAATTTGATATTTGAGTTTTTTTTTAAAAAACTAAGATCAAGTTCTAGAATGGGCTAAATCGGATGAAAACCACGCCTACCTCCCATACAACGCCAAAATTGAAAACTCTATAAAGAGGCTAATATTGAAGTTACAAAACTAAAACTCGGTACTTGTGTTTTCTATGTTAAAACTAAGGTGTGTTTGAAAAATGGGCGTCATTCACCCACTTACACGCCCACCTACCATACAACCCCAAAATTGAAAACTCCATAAAGAGGCTAATATTAAAGTTACAAAACTGGAACTCGGTATTTGTGTATTCTATGTCAAAACTGAGGTGTGTTGGGAAAATAGGCGTCATACACATACTAACACGCCCACCTCCCATACAACCCCAAAATTTAAAACTTTATAAAAATGCTTATATTTAAGCTGCATGAAGACAAATTGTTGTGATGTATTTTAGACACATAAAAATAACAAAATCTTTTAAAATCTCATACAAAAAGCTCTCAAATTTAAGATTCTTTTACCCTTAAGAATCTGCCGTGAGGGTATTTTAACTTAGGCCAAGTCGAAGATATACCTTACTAGTTTATATTGAGATGTGCTGATTTGAGGTTTTTTGCGTCGCTGAAACTCTAACCTCTTAATGGAGAGGTGGTGAAATTTGCACTCCATCATCGTCATTTGGTGACATCGTACTGCATTCTCCAAGGGCGAATCGTCTAAATTAGTAAATATAATTTAGTATATTACTATGGAACAAATTCTGGTTAGCAAAAGTTAGGTCGATTCTGAAAGTGAAAATAGAGGCTAAATCGACCTTCGAACTTTGCAGTTAAATGCCAATTTTCAGCATATTGTTTATATGGTTTTTTTGGTTATAACTCGTCAACTAATTGATATTTTTTTCAATCTGTAAAAGCCGAATTATTGTTAGAGACCTGTGCAACAATTACAATTTTTCAAAAAATTGATTTAGAAAATTTTTGTGGTGAAATATTTTTTTATTTCTCAGTTTCTATGTTACAATTTTATTCAGTGTTGGTTTTGAAGCAACATTTACAGATTGAAAAAATATCAATTAGTCGACGAGTTATAACCAAAAAACCATATAAAGTCGGCCTTCGAACCATATAAGTTGTAGGTAACATAAATAAACGCCGCTAAACGGGTCTTCTAATTTAGCCTCTATTTTCAACCCTCACTCTCAGAATCGATCTAACTTTTGCTAACCAGAATTTGTTCCATATTATATTACTAAGGTATATTAGTATAGTAGTAAAAATACTCAATCCGCATTGGGTTTCATTACCATTTTCATTTCTCTACAAGTGACGCATGGTTTAGTGATGACAAAAACTTACTTCGATATTTGGAAGTATCGACGAATCATAGGTTAAGTGATACAAAGCAGAATAAAAGTTGCTTTCAGCTGCTTTTTGAAGTGCCATTTGTATGGAGAGAGGCTGCTTTTTATGTTGCGTTTAGATGCTTTTTGGAATAATCTGCTTTTTGCTCCAGCAGGCACGTCTTATAAGTCTGATATTGATTTCTTATAATTTTAGATAAAAAATTAGTCACATCTTAATTGATTAACTGATAACAAAATAACAAAATTCTAGAGCTGCATAAACGAAACCTTGAAAAACTTCGAATTTACACAAGCGTATCTTAAGGCATAATAATTAAAATTATATCAGACTTAATAGAGCTCGTGGACTTTATGATTGTTTTGCATACCAAAATTAATTGATTTGCTTAACTCAGCATTTGACACACCCTGTGCAGCAATTGCATTAGTAACGTCGCTGCTGCTAACTCTGTCACACTGCTACTGCGCTCTAGCACTCTTCATACCTTAACCGCGGCCACGAATGTGGTTGGTTGGTTGGTTCAGTCGGTTGGCTTGGTTGCTTTGCCTGGAATTAGCCTCGAGCTGTGCACGCGAGCCCATATTTGGCTACGAAATGAATTTGTAAATGCCTTGAATTGAATATCGATTGTGAATTATTAGCCCGGCACATTTTGTCCTAATGGTGTGTGTTGCATAAATATTTTCGCCCCTCATACGATGTGTGCGACATTTTGCTGCCTGCCATTAGTTGGTGTTCAAGCGTTTGTTTTGCGTTTTATTAAAAAAAAATTTGTGTACAACTTATGATTTTTCTGTTGAGTCAATATAATAATGCTAGTAAGAAAAAAAAAACAGTTATAAACAGAAAACACACACACCCCAATATTTTGCATATGAAGCTCATGTTTAGCGCTCTAAATTGACGGAATTTAATTGGCTTTGAAGTGTAATTTTGTTGTTGTTGCTGGTAGTATTATTTCATTTTTTTTTTTTTAAATCATGAAATCATGTTTTAATATTTTATGAATTATGCCCTGCAACCAAACCGTTTAGTGTTAATTTCTATGATTTATTATTTGAGGTGCGTGTCATACATTAAATTGTTTGATCTGTACGATTTTAATTGTGATGTTGACGAGTTTATTTTTTTTTTTTTTTACACTTTGTACAGCAGTGACTTATCTAAAAAATATGCAAATGTGATTTTTATGCTGAAGTATTTGGTTGCATAAGGAACTAAGGAACAAGAAAGGAATTTTTTTTGTTTCTCAAAATGTATGCTTCACTGTTAAGAGAATAGAAATTATCTTACACTGGCATAACCAGTACCTTCATTGACCGTTGGTCATAAATTTTGCTTAAAATTTTTTTAAATTCAAAATAAAATTTATTGAACTACAAAAAAAACAAAATAAATTTTGTAACTCGTAAATATGTAAAACGAAAATTAACGCCGCTAAAGAAATCATTTCAATGCAAGTTGAATGCTGAATGGCTGCGCTGTAACTCAACAGCGGCTGGGAAGCAGCAGCAAATAATTAAAAAAAAAACAGACAACTGCAATAGCAACAACAACAACAACAAGAAAAGGAAGCTCAACAGTCAGCAATTTTAGCATTTTTCCCGCAAACCAATGTCGCAACTTTGCGAAGAGAACAGCGACAATTGAAATTGATTTCCCAATGAAATGTTTTTCCATTCTTGTTGTTGTTGTTGTTGATGTTGCTGCCGCAGCTACTGCTGCCAGCACATCTGTGCACCATGTGATGGAAATTCTTGTCATTGAAACAAGCAGCAGCTACAGCAGCCCTGTAGGGCTTCTTTAAGAATTACAACCGTGAAACGAAGAAGAAAAAAGCCAAGCAACAACAGTGGCAAAGACAACAACAGCAACAACAACAACATGTACAAGCAAATAGCGCTAGGAACGTTTGCAAGCACAACGACGCGACGACAACGTTTGTTGACTGCCAGCAACATGTTGCAAGCAATGCATTTGTTTGAATGTTTGGATAATTCAGATTGTTTTGCGGATTTCGATGGATTCAATGATTGGATTGATGTTTAGGAAATCGATGAATAGACGACGACGACGACGTTGTTTGTTCTGTGTGTATGTATGTTTGTGAGATAAACAGCGGCGACATTTGATGGCACAGCAACAACAATAAAGTAGCAAGAACAACTGCCATCACCAGGCAAACAATCATGAACTATTTGACAATGCAAAATTTAGCAGTGCTGCCCAAACATTGCTTCCCTGAACTAGCTAAGCTCTCTTGGTGCCAACAAAGCAACTAGCAGTTTGCAAATGACTGCCTGAATTTGTTTTCTTTTTTCTGAAAACCTACCTGTTCCTTTGCTCGTTTGTCTTGTCCCCAGCCCTTGCCATCATCACATCACTAGCATTTTTATTCTGTCACATTTCAATTTATTGAACGCATTCGCAATCTTTGCATCTTTTGTATCGCATCGCATCTTCATGTTGTATGCTGCATACCGCTGCTTGCTTGCAGCTTGTCGCATGCAAAATAGCTGATGGTCGCTGGCATCTTGTCGCTGTTGCCTTCTTGTCAAGTTTGATGTGCGTTTGAGTTTTGCTTGATATTGATTTGATGTCGCTTAAATGCGTTGTTTTTGTTATTTATACTATTGTTGTTGTTCTATTTTGATGTAACCTGTATTGCGTTTAAAATATTTTCTTGTTCCTACACTAAAGCATTCTCGAATTTATTTGTTTGCCTTTTAGAGCAACGAACATGAACACTTCTTCACTTTACAATTAATTCACATCAAATATGTTTGTGAATGTTCAGGAAATGCTCGGTTTTTAGAATTTCTTGGCAAAACGAAATTAATTGTTGAATTACCAACATTTTTTTTTTCAATTTATGTACTATATAAGAATTTCTAAAATTTTTATAAGATAGATTTATGGCCTTATTCTGGTGCTTAACAAAAAATAAACAAAATATATTTTATTCAACGTTAAATTTTCCACTACAAACTTATAATTGTTCACATTTAATTTTGTAAAACAACAAAATCGCTGTTCCAATGCACTTTTCTTGGCTAAAATTGGCTTTAAATATATAATGAAAAAACAAAAACATTAAGACAACAACAAAAAACCTTGGCATAAAAACATGACCATAACCTTCAACGCGTCCACTCTGCTGCTCCCAACACATTCAGTTCCAATTTCAGTTCAATGCAATGCATGAGTGCCTGCTAGCTATGTTCAGGATGACATCCTAAAAAGTCTGCATCTGTGGCTATGACTACAAAAAATTCGTATTCAATTAAAAACAATTTTTATTGCAACTCCAATGAAAATTGAAATTGAAATTGAAGTTTTGTAGAGGTTTTAAAGAGTGCTTATATGTGTGTGTGTGTGTGTGTGTGTGTGTGTGTGTGTGTGTGAGTGTGTGCTATATTTCTGCGGGAACAAGCAGCTCTAGCAGCAAAGTGCAACGTGTGCGCATGCGTGGCGCATGCATTGAATGCCAGTGTGCGCACAGCGAGCTAGTCGCGTAACCCCAACAACAACAACAACAACAGCAACAGCAACAACAGACAACGCAGACTTAACAATTTATAAATGGAGCAAAGCCATTGAATTTGTTGTAACCGCTGTCTATCTGTCTGTTTGTCTGCGCGTATTTTTTTTTTGCTATCATTGCCAACTTCGTACTAGCAGCATCCGTCTAGTTGAATAGCATCTCGCTGCAGTTGGTCTGTTTTTTGTTGTTTTTTTTTTTCATTATTTTTATGAGTCTTCATTGAACTAGTTTTTGTCATTTATGTGCCGTGGTTGCAGTTGTTGTAGTTGTGGTTGTTGGTGCTGTATGTGTTGTTGTAGTTGAAAGTGATGCCTTTGCGTTCCTTCTGTCTGCTTACATTTTAAATAAGTTATTATCGTCTTTGGGCCTAATTGTTGTAATTGTAGCTGTTGTTGTGAAGAATTGAAAGTGAATTTTTATTTATGCGTTAATTTTGTACAAACTATGTTGAATTGTTGTTGTTGGCGTTGTTGTTGTTGTTGTTGTTGCTGGGGCGCTGTATGTTGTCATTTGTGATTTGTTGTTGTTGAAGCTGAGTTGCCATGTTGCCGGATTTTTGCGAAAGACTGCATTTTCAGTAAGAGCGGGGGAAGAGCATTTTCGGAGATACCTACTTCCAAGCCTAAATTTTTTTAAAAAAATACACAAATAAAAAAAAACAAATTGGCCATTTCAGCCCTTGAAAGGACTTTGACCGAGCTTCTTCTGATCAATTGTGTTGTTTGTGTTATTATATGTTTGCACACAATTCACCGAGAACTGGACCTACATGTTTTTTGCCGACTCCGAACGGCTAAAGTTCATGTTCTCAAGAAGCTTTACATGGCATTATTTACTCTCTGAAGTTTGCCATTGTCTGCAGAGAGGTGGTGACCGATCAGAAAATTTTTTTTTTTAAAAACTTTTCGCCGCGACTGGGAATAGAACTCGGGCTCCGAGCATGCTAAGCCACACACTTAACCAGCATGCCACAGTCACCACAAAATATACAACTACCTCCAACATAATAAAAATTAAGAGAAAAAAAGAATTACCAGTTAAGTGGTAGCGCGCTTGCCAAACACCGAGATGTTTCGGGTTCACTTCTCGCTTAGACATGATTCTAGGCGCTTACTTTTATTCAACTTGAACTCCTTGGGCACTTAAACTTATTACTAAAAAGAAAAGCAAAGAAAAGAAAAGAAAAGAAAAGAAAAGAAAAGAAAAGAAAAGAAAAGAAAAGAAAAGAAAAGAAAAGAAAAGAAAAGAAAAGAAAAGAAAAGAAATTACACAAAACAAAAAAATTTTAATAAAAAAATATATAAAAAAATTAAAATCAAAATAAATAATATCATTTTACATACAAATAGTTCAAATTAAATTTAACTATAAACAAATAAATAAATAAATTTTAATGACAACAATTAAACAAAGTTAATTAAAATTAAATAAAATCAAATAAAATTAAATAAAATTCATAAAAATAAAATAAAATAAAATAAAATAAAAAAAAAAAAATAATATATAATAAAATAAAATAAAATAAAATTAAATAAAGACAAGGGGGCGATATTCACATGGCAACGTGTCTGACTGCCTCAACTTGGCGAGGCCAGCATTATCCATGTCGAAATCGTCTCAAGTCGACTCAAAACCTCCGCGTGGTGTCTCCTGGAAACGTCAAAAACTATCGCCCGATAAACTTTGGCGGCTAATTTGAGCGGCGGGCTTCCCCTTTGGCCATCAAGCAAAGGTTGTGCGTTGGGTTTGAAGCCCACCACATAAAAAAAGATTTCAATGAAACGAAAAAGAATAAATGAAAGAATGATCCCCAAATCTGATGACGACTACCGCAAACGAAAAACTGATAATGATTTACGGATATGCACCTGGAATGTCCGGACCCTAAATTGGGATGGTGCCTCTATCCAACTGATTGATATCTTGGAAAGATATAATTCTGATATCACTGCAATCCAAGAAATGCGATGGAAGGGCCAGGGTTGCTTACGGCAAGCATCCTGTGATATCTACTACAGCGGCCATGTGGAGAAGCACGAGTTTGGATGCGGATTTGTAGTTGGCAAGAGAATACGGCATCATGTCCTGCGATTCACTCCTGTGAACGAACGACTTGCCATAATCCGCTTCAAGGCTAAATTTTTTAACATAAGCCTAA